>ML682026.1:18224292-18389492 GCA_007922195.1 Podocnemis expansa | reverse complement strand
TAGATAGATAGATAGATAGATAGATAGATAGATAGATAGATAGATAGATAGATAGATACTGTGACTTTCAAAGTTGTTGAAGGAATTTAGTTGGCCGAATCCTGCTGAAATCCAAAGGAAACTGGGAGATCTCTTTGAAGGTCTCAGCACTAATCTCTTGACAAGAATCAGCCACATTTTTCATATGAAATATAAAATTCATCCTTTGAAAAAAATCATTTGCAAAAAAATGCCATGATGTTTTCACTGATATTTTGATTTGCTCAAATATATCCCTCTGGTGGAGCAGCCATGTGATTAATACTCAGCTGAACAAGCTGCCAAATGCAAGGGGGAAGTTACTGCAGACATAGTGTATGCACCACCTTCATGCGATGCTAATATTTGGAAGAGCTGTAGCAGATCATCTTTGTAAAATGCTGAGTTCCAAGCCAACAATACCTAAGTAATAAAAAATGGAAGTATTTGTTCAATGCAGAATACTGACCAGGGAAGAGATTTAGAAGTGATTATAGAAAAATCTCTAAAGCTGTCTGCTCAGCATACTGGCTCAGTGAAGAAAGCAAAAAAGATTTTCCAGACATGGTGAGTTCCAGAGGAATATAAATGACATTAGGTAGCATTGTGCTATGAAGAACAGCTTAGGTCCCACATAGATTATGTGTCCAGCAATGATCAAATCAAATCAACACCACACTTTTGAAAGGATATATGACAATAAATGGATAAAGCAGTCAACTGCAAAAAACTAGAAAGCTATAATGATATGGAAAAATATGTATGTCTTTACACAGAAAGGGATCGGGTGAGAATGAAAAAAAATTCAAGTGACTGCTTTGCAGATTTCTGGTAAGCATCAGTTTTCTCTGGACTACCCAGGGATTCACTGCTGTAGTATCTGTTAAAGGTTGAAAGCAAATGCACATCATTCATCTATAAAACCTTATCTGACAATACTGGCAACAAACTAGCTCATTTCTTCTCTTCTTCTTGGGGAATCTGGACCCTTCGTTCTTTATACATCATATCTGCTTTTCAAAATATCCAGAGTATTTGAAAGGCTGTGAAATTTGTCATCATGGAGAGTGCAGGTTTATATTTTAGAAAAAAAAGTCTTTATGTTTATCTGTTATATATTGATTTAAGTGACTCCAACTCTCCACTGGACAACACTACAAAGGGATGAAGATATGAGAGATAATTGTGTTCCCATTTCAACTGAGCAACCTTTGTGGGATGGTTTAAAATGTTGATGAATGCAATTATGAATAAGCAGCATCCCATTCCACATCTATTTGATATCACATCATCCCTTTTTTATAAGGCAATTTACAATACTGTTACCTATTGGTTGGTGTACTGTGCTCCCAAAAGCATTTTCCTCTATTAAATATCCATATTGCATTGCTCTTCTTTTCTGGTATGAGACAGGCAGGAATCTACAAAAATATTCAGATGTTAAATTGGTACCCAAACCCATCTCGTGTAGGAGGTAGTCCTAAGAGCACACTCTCCAGAGCCTAGGTCCTAATTAAGTGTTTAATTTATATGACAGAGATGTGACTGTTTACCAATCAATAGACTGTCTACCTCAACCTACACATTTTGTTTCTGACTGTCCCAAAATTATTACTCTTGGAAAATGCAATAGATGATTAAACTAAAATTTTGTCATTGTAAACAATCTCTTTCTAGAAGCCTTGTACAATTCACATGTCTTTCTCACTCTCATGCACACTGTTCCCCCTGCCCATGCATAAACATGACCCAGTTTCCAAAACCTGCTAGGGTCTTTTTTCACTTCTTCAGGAGTGGGGAAGGACCCCCAAAATGGCTTAGCTAATCAGCTGAGGATTCTTCTGGCCTGGAGTCCTCTCTGGGGGGTAAAGCGAGTGCAGGGCTGTTATAGGTAGTCCACGTCACTCTCCTACATTACCTTCTGTAGGACTATGTCGTGACAGGGGAAGGGGTACAGTGTCGACCATTGTTGTGCTACTGTGATTCCAATTCCACCCCTTTGCAGCAATCATCACTGGTTCAAGTTAGAGTATCACTGAGACTGGGAGTCAAATCCCCCAGAATTGGAGCTGGGACAAAAAAGCCCTCACTGACACCAGACCTGCATAACATATAGCTTGGCTGGATCAGAGAATCAGAGCCATCAACTCTTATTTATGGCTAACCTGTGAATTCCCCACTCTTGGCTTGTTAATCCCAGCATTGCTGCCTGTACTGATTTACAGCCAGGATTTCAGCTGAACTATCTGTGGAATAAGGAACTACTCAACATGAGTAAGGTTGGCAGAATCCAGTTATATGATATCAGCTGGAAAGACAAAGCAGACTGACGCACAGCTAAAAAACTAAAAAGGTGAGACTGCTCTAAAAATTTCCAGCAGTTCCTCAAGGGAGAAACCTGCTACTTGAAAGCTTTTTCACCATTGCAAAGTCAGCTGATCAACTGGCAAAATTATCTCCCCTACATTTATATTTCTGCAATTAGTAAGGAAGTATTTTTCTCTTTTTTATTTGCTGTAGTTAGCTGAATCCCTTGAAACCCAAAGGAGCCACTTATTATTTCATGTTTCAAAGGGGCAGCTGTGCTAGTCAAGTTCAGCAAAACAAGCAAGGAGTCTGACAAAAACAAAATCAAATGTCTGATGAAGTGGGATTTTCTCCCACGAAAGCTCATGTGATACATAAATTTGTTAGTCCAAGTGCCACAGGACACCTTGCTTGTTTTTCATTTATTCAGGTGAGTTAATGCTCAGTGCTATTGTGCTGACACAATGCAGGTTAGGGAACCTTAAAATATATTTTGTGCTGCATTTAGTTGCTTTGTCATAAACATATTAGCAAACACAAGGAAGGAAACAACAAGAGGTGCTGTGCATTAATTTCATTGAGAGCTGCAGGAGTTCTGTAGTCTATCCTTCAATACTTCATCCAGAAGGTAAAATGTACACAGAGGTGTTTGAGATTATGTGCAAGACATCAAAAGAAACCAATAAAGTGCTTGTGAAAAGAAGAGTCTCATAAAGAAAGAGGTGGCTGAACTCACAAATGATGTGAGGTCCCCAGAGAATAGATCACATAAGACATTAGGAATACACCATTGACACGATCTCGGATGCTGTCAAAGGCAATGGGGCTTACGAGACAATGAGAAGACAGCAGAGGCTGTCCCTCAAGAGCAGTGATGGAAGACTAATTACAACAGGAGACAGCTATGTGAAGATTACTGACAACTCTATTAGAGTATATCTGGACAGACCTAACAAGTGTCATTGTCACAGCCTTCTTGGGCAAGAGAAATTCTGAGAGATGCGACTTATTTATCATCATCAGCAGCACTTTAATGAAAAGACCTTTATCCTTTCCAGAAAGGAAACATTTAGAAATTAGTTTAACATGGTTATTTATAGGTTTCAAATCCCCCCACCGTACTTTTGGATGTACACGGGCTATACACAGAGGACTCTGCGAGTAGACTCCTTCAATATAATACCTATTCATGTTAGACCTTATCCTACAGTCCTTACAGATGGGATTAGTGTTTACCCATGTGAGCAATCCCAGGGCTGTTAGTTGAACTCCTCCTGTAAACAACCATTACGAAGGCTTGCATACATAGCAAATTACTATGTGGCAAGCTAAGACTTAAATCTACAGGAGTCCTGTAGAATTTAAAGACTAACAGATATATTTTTCACATGAGCTTTCATGGGCGAACATCCCACCTCATCAGATGCTTTGAAGATGGGGGAATTTACAGAATGGAATGAAAATAAATGCAAGGGAGTGTAAAGCAGGATTAAATGGAGACTATGGCTTCTTTTCCTATTACAATAGGTAATTTGACTTCAGCCTTCCCAAGGTTTGAACCTTGACAACTGCTCTGATTTGCTGTTACTGTATGACCTGATCCCATGTTTTACAATCCCTTGCATTTATTTTCATTCCATTCTGTAAGTTCCCCCATGAAAACTCATACAAAAAATAAATCTCATAGTCTTTAAGTGCCACAGGCATTTTTTTTTCTTTTTGGTGGACTTGACTAACGTGGCTGCCCCTTTCGAAATTAAATCTACAGCACACCACCTTGTCACTAACATCCCATTTGTGCACTGCTACAGTGCACTGAAGGCCTTGCAGTGTGGTTTGGCTTAGATTCACACCCTGATTTGTCACACAGTGTCTTTCCATATAGATAAACTTATGATGTAAAGATTGCAGGATCAGACCCTGAGTAAGATCAAAAGAACTGGGCTATTTCCAGTGACTGAGGGTAGATACATTTAGTGTCTTTAATTTTAAAAAAGGTGCACGAATTGCAACTATTAGTGTCTTTACTTTAAAAAAGGTGCACGAATTGCAACTATTCCCAAAGCAGCCTTAAATCTCTATTTGCATCAAGCTGTATCAGATGTTAAGTGTCACTTCTCAGACACTTAACATGTTTACTAACACATCAAAAAACAAATGATAAGTCATTACATTCAGCACAGGCTAGAAGCAAAATACGGCAGGACAGTAGAGCACAATTTCAAGTAATAAACAGTATGTTATAAAATAAATGATATTTTAGGGATCAGGTTCTGGAGTGTGGTGTGGCTGATCTGTGCCACATCACCAATGGATTCTGGATATGAAGTCAGCATAACTGAGTTAGTGGAAATGTGAACTCAGCATAGAGGTTTCTATACTCCCACTTTCCCTGCTGCTGGTAGGAGACGTAGCCAGATCAAAGTGTGTTTGGTGAGAGCACTTTATATTGCACTGATTTCTGAATTCCACTCCAGTTCCCATGAGTCATTGAGCTTTGCAGGTCTAACCTACACTGGAGGCACTGTTCCCTCTAAGGTGCACATGTGCGCACCCGCACACAACTTTTCCAGCCCCAGAGCATGCACATTGGCCAGCAGAGCAGCTGGCGAGTGAGGAGGCACCACCAGCACACAAAGCCCCGCAGTGAGTGCTGTCTCTAAGCCCAAGCCTCTTGTGGCAGCACCAGACTGGAGAAAGAAAGAAAGAAAGAAAGAAAGAAAGAAAGAAAGAAAGAAAGAAAGAAAGAAAGAAAGACTGGCTGCAGCGAGGGGCTGTGGCTCAGAGACAGTGCTTGCTGCAGGGCTTTGGGAGCTGACTGTGTCTCCCTGCTGGCCAGCACCTCAGACTTCAGCCACTGAGCTGAGCAGAGCAGTGCCTGCAGGGTGTCCTTGGCACTGGCAGGCATGCAGCCTACTTTCTTTTTTCTTTTTTCCTTTATTTCTCTTCTTTCTATCTCTCTTTTCTTCCTTTCTCTTCCTCCCATCATTCTTTTTGCTCTTTCCTTTCTTGTTTCCTTTCTTTTTTCCTTCTCTTTTTCTTTCTCTTCCTTCCTTCTCTTTCTTTTCTCACTTGCCTTCCATTTCTTTGTCTTTTTTCTTTCTCTTCCTTTCTCGTTTCCTTCCTTCTTTCTTTCTCTTCTTTCCTCTCTCTTTTTCTTATTTCTCTTTTTCCTATTTTTCTCTCATCTTTCTCTTTCTCTTCCTTTCTTTTTCTACCTTTTTTCTCTTTCTTCTCTCTTCCTTTCCTTCTTTCCTTTTTCTCTCATCCTCCTTCTTTCTTTCCTTCTCTCCATTTAAAAAAAACTTTAAAAAATAGTTTAGTTAAAAAGCTTTCTAAAAATTAAATTTCAAATAAAAATTCACACAATTTCAATTAATTAAACTCAATTAATAATATTTGCAATACACGCATTTTAAAAATAGTCATTTTAATAAACACATTTTAAAACATAGGCTATTTTGTACAAAAGAAGCAAGGAGTCTTGTGGCACTTAAAGACTAATAGATTTATTTATCACATGAGCTTTCATGAGCGAAATCCCCCTTTGTCAGATTCTTTGAAGATGGGGGAATTTACAGAATGGGATGAAAATAAATGCAAGAGAGTGTAAGACATGGGATCAGGTCACATAGTAACAGCAAATCAGAGCAGTTGTTAAGATTCAAACACTGGGAGACAGCACGTAGACATGGGTGAAGTCAAATCACCTGTTGTAATGGGGAAAGAATCCATAATCCCAACTGAATCCTGCTTTCACACAATAAAATCTGCATATCTATTCTAATCCAGCTGTTTTTCTTTGAAGTCTTGACTCACTGGACTCAGAAGTTACCATAAAGCAAAATTTCTGCTCACAAACTAAAACTTTTGCCTATGATATCCCAATCCTTAGAAGTAACATTACTCTGGGACCATTAAGACACTTAAATGCTGTCAGTGATAACTAGCTGGCCTGCGTAGGAACTGTAACCCTGCATTTAGAACACAGGAGATGAGGGTAGTAGGCAGAAATGTGACAACTAGGATCCAGATTTAATATCACTTTGGTCTTGGGTTATTTGAAAGCCATGAATTAGTTTCTTTTGATTGTATAACAATTTGGGTAAATGCTAATTAACTTAGGGTCTTTTTTTAATCATAAAAAACAAAACAACTTTTATTATTTTTCATTATTCTAGATTTTTCAATAATTTCTGTCGCATGAGTTTGCACACAAATTTTATTCAAAACAAGTTTTGCACATGGTTTGAAAATTTTGCACACAAGCCACCAAATCTTAGCGGGAACATTGACTGGGGGATGTCCCTGGTGCATCTCAAGATAATAACAAGATGAGGTTTGCATTTATAGCACCTGAGCACCCTGTGTGCATTGCATGCTCCTTGACTGTAACCAAAGATCCAGCTTCAAATACATTCAATATTGTGCCAATCATATTTAATATTTTCCCAAAATACCTGTGGACAGAGTCCTTTGGGCTGAGATCTCATCTGATCTCAGAAGTCACACAGAATTGGCCTGGCCAGTACTATGAGAGACCTCCAATGAACATCTAGTTGATGTGGGACATGGTTGTGGTTAATGTTCTTCCCCTGCTGTCTGGAGCTAGAGGGCTTCGCTAAGATTTTTTATCTTGGGTACTGAACACATCCATTTTTCTAATGGATGAGTCACAAGTTCCTATGTACTTCACCACGTTTCTCACTGCAACTTAACCAAGAAATGGTGTTTTCCTTTCATGCCATTGCTTTTTGGCAAATGGAACCAAAACCATTTCTGTTGTTACTGTCTCTCTCAATGGAACTGAGCATATGAAATATATATTGTAACCCAGACATTCTAGAGATGCTTGCAGAAACTGGAATATAAATCAGAACATGCCTCTGCTTTAGGACAGTCTTGATGTTAGATTTATAAAAATGCCTCTTAGAGCTTGGAAGGTCAAGGGATGGCTCTTATGGGTTTAAGTGCAAACAGAAATAGGCCCCTTGTTATTCCAAAAGTGGGCTTTCTTGGAAGGTAATAAACAATCTTGTACAGAAGGCAAATGCTGTAAGAATTAATGAGAGAAATAAACGTGTGAGAAAGTTAGATATTATCATCCCTTACCTCCAGCTGAATTTAGAATTGAAGCAACTACACACTCCACTCACTTGACATCCAGCCATTTGATTTTTGGATATAAAATAGGGAGGTATTAACCCTCATTGTACAGAAAAAGAATTGAGACATAACTCAAAAACCAATGAAACCTAAATAAGGCTTCTTAACATTTTTAGTAGGATTTGGATCAGGCTCAATTTCACACAGGATCTGGAGCAGAGTTGGGAAGTGAAGTCAGATCTCTGGAGCATTACATCAAGTGTCTTAACTGCCTCTAGTTAAAGGGAACTGCTTGTGAACCAACCTAAATCTGAACATTGTTGATGACATTTTAAGGAACAGAGCATCTGTGTGCAGAAAAGCTGGCTATATGTGTGTACAAGCTCCTAATGAAACAAGAGGCTAAATTAATAACAAACAGTATTCATCTAGAAGAATTTAATTTACTCTAATTCCAAAATAGTCACAACAACAGAAGACCACTCTCTGAACATCTTTGAGGTAAATGATTCTAATCTGCTGATCCAAGTATTTTTTTTTTCATTGAAGACAAACTGTGATACACTAGTCTGGCTGCCCAAACATTAATCCCCAAACTAGCTGATTCACTGCCATCTCTGCTGAGATTTCAGACCTCTTTACTAAGAGGTTTCTGTTCTCTTTGCAGCAGCATATCAGAGAAAAGTAAGGGTGGAGAATCAGGCTGCTGCAACACCAGTGTAACTCCTGCCAGGATGTTAGTTGCTGTACAGCCCAAGCCAAGACCAAATACTTACAACACAAACCAAAGGCAGCAAAGTACCCTAAGCCAATGGTTTTCAAACCTTTTTTCTTGGGACCCAGTTGAAAAAAATCCTTTATGCCCGCAATCCAACAATTAGATCTTTGAGCAACGCATTCCAGTCTTTTGGCTGTAGCAGCAAGGGATACCACGACCCAGTACCTGAGGGCCTGTGATCCAGTACAAGGTCCCAACCTGTAGTTTGAAAACCACTGCCCTAAACTGCTTTTGGATGAGGGCAAATTCCAGAGTGGTAGCTGTGTTAGTTTATTTCAGCCAAATAAACAGAAAAGGAAACTTCTGGATGTTAGGGGTAAATATTTTTGTCTTTAGAAGTGCCAAGGGATTCCTTGTTTGTTTTCTTTTTGCATGGAGATTAACACTCTTCTGGATGCAGGATCAACAGTTGAGCCTAATTCACATAGAAATGCACCTTTACTAGCCAAGTCTTGGGAGCTTTATTGATACCTTAAAACAGGGATCTCAAACACGCTGCCTGCAGTTCACATGCAGCCCCTAAAGCTTTTTAGTCTGGCCCGCAACAACACTGTTGCTACTGATATTTGCAATATTGTTATATGAAGAGGCTTCAGTGGTGCGGACCTTGGGCTAACATACTAGTTATCATGCGGCCCTCGTGGTGATTTGAGTTTGAGACCCCTGCCTTAAAATAAGAAGTTACGCCCTTACAGTAACTGTTCACAGCACCACAGCTATTAGTTTTTTAAATGCCCGACATAGACTAATAACAAAAATAATTATTTCAGATTTTTTCTTAAAAGTGGCATTTTCAGGGTTGCTCATAATCAAACGTTCTGTGGAATCCTAGATTTTAACATGATCCTCCAGCTTGTTACATGCTTTTAAATAAGATATTTTTCTTTTGCAACCCAAGAGCTCTTAACACAGCTCAGGCTATGGAGTTTCTCCCTGTCCATGGGTACAACCACTGGAAAATTCTATACAATAACCTGTGCTGGGTTACTGTCAAAAATAGCTAGATTCCATGCTAAAAACATTCCCCATCTTCTACATGGATTAAAACAAGTGAAGGAATAAAAATAAACACTAAAATACAACATCTTAATTATTTCATGTTCTTATCTAAGCAATATCTTAGAAAGCCTGGCAGGGCATAAAAGGGGTCCAGGCTAAAGAATAGTACAAAAATGATTAAAAGTGGCAATTACTTTTGAGAGGAGTCAGAGAAACAAAAATATAAACAAGAGAGTCAAATAACTGCTCTAGCTTTGGCTGCTAATCAGAAAAAAAGGGTTAAGGAGAAATGTCAGGGTGTGGGGACTGAAGATCATTGTAGATGGCAAAGTCTGTGTTTGTTATTGTGTGGTCATAATCTTGAATGATTGCTGGTTCTCTTCAGCAGGATCATGGTAAGATATACATGAAGAAGGAAAAGTAGATTGGTGGTGGTTGACCTTAGCACTCCTGTATGAGGGAAATGTTCAATTATAAATCAACACACTTCATTTGTTTGCTACTGGCCAATACTGGCACACAATATTCAGCTGCAAGGAAGAGAAGGGCCAACATGCCTTGCTAGAAGGTATTAGTCTTTGTTCCTCAAGTGGTCCCTGCTAGGTTGTGGATTATAGTGTTCCTATTTTATCTTGATAGTGGTTTTAGTCAGATGTTGGTGGTTAGTGAGACTATGATCCAAAATTGCTCCACGGTATTTTGGAAAATCCTCAAACCTGAGTTTGGTTTCACAGAATAGAACTTTCAGGCGTGTTTTTCACTGTGGTTCCTCAGATGTAACCTGGAGACATCATCCCCCCACCCCCCGATGGTGTGGTCAGAATTGTTTAGCAATGAAGAGTACTCACCCAATGTTTACAAATTGTCTGTGAGGATGCATTCCACTTGGGCAAATGTCCTTGCTTGATGATGAGTGTGAGATCATCCACATACCCAAATTTTCATGACAGGGTCAATGGCATGTTGCTGATACAAATAGTAAAAAGAGTAATTGTGCCAAAGCAGACCCTTGTGGGAGTCCACTGCTCAGTAGGCAAGGGCTGCTTGTTCCATTCCATGTAAGTTACTCAAGTTGCAGTGACCCCAACTGTGCATCTTTGATCATGACCTAGTAAAGGAACATCCGATGAGAGGAGTACTTGCATTTATACAGCACCTCTTAGCCTTAGAAGGTCCTGAATCTTTTTACAAATTTACACTCTATGAGGGGATCACTTAGCCCACCACTGACATGCAGACACTTAAGCCAATAAACAGTGCAGTGCAACAATCTCACAATGTCACAAGTTGGTACAGGAAGTGAAAATTATTGTATTAACCTATTTGGAGGTCAGCCATGAAAATGGGATTCACCAACCTATTATTGATATAATTTGACTAGAAGAAGTTAGGATGTGAATTTTACAGCCTGTCTAACAGTACAGTGTTGCACTGGAGCAATTGTCTTTGTATTAATTCACTGATTACTATTGAACCAGCAAGACCCCGAGGCCTTCTACTGCCAAGTATCAACCCAGCTAACCATTGCTTATCCTGTGACGTCCGGCAGCATCACAGATGTTACAGTATTAGGTGGTATAGCTGGAGATAATGCTAGGATCAAATTGCCCTTTTGTTTTCTTGTCAGAATGCACTAATGCATGAACGCAGAGAGTTACTGGATCTAAAGTCTGCCCCACCCCCTTTTAAATTCCTGACCTCATCCTGAAGGAGAAGGAGAAAAATGATATGAAAATCGAAGAGTTTCAGATGTTTTTTTACAGCCACAGGGAAACATTTCTAAAATTAGACACTTTGGCTATATCTACATCAGGAACAGTTAGTTTGAAATTTTTAGTTTAAACTAACCTCAAACTTATTAGTTTGAACTAACAACATGGACTAATTCGAACTAATGTTAGTTCGCAAGTACACTTCGTTAGTTTGAACTAACTGCCCTTAGTTCGAACTTCTTAAGTTCAAACTAAGGGTTAGTTTGACTCAACAGCGCTTAATTTGAACTAACTCTTGAACTAAACACTTAGTTCAAACTACCCACCTGTACTTACTAGTTTGAACTAAGGAATTTCTCACTTTGAACTAAGAAAAGGCTAATGTAGTCTGGGACCAATTTATTTCAAATTAAGTGTCCTTAATTCAAACTTAATTGGCGGTGTACACAAAGTCTTTGTGTCTGATGTTTACATTGCCAAAACTTATCTACTGACTTGCTTATTACCTAGCTAGGTTTCTGCATTCGCAGCAACACCCATTTGACTCCTGCAGCTAATGCAAACGCAGTGGGAAATCTACAACAATCTTTATTAGGACAACATCCTATGTCCCCAGCACATAGCTAGAGCATCTGCATTCATAAGAGAAATTAGTGATCTCACCTGGCTTTGAATAGATTACAGAGAGCAGAGCTACCTTTGCTGAAATGAACACTCAAATGTGAAACATTAGGGCAGAAAGACAGCTCTCTGAAAGGCAAGGCAGTATATTTTCTTTTGCCTTATGGGAAAAATATATCTAATGCAGGGATCAGTTCAGCTATGGTGAATAATTTAATCATACTTGTAAATGACACTGCAACAAAAGGCCATCAGATCTGTCATCCCCATGACTGCTTAGGTAAAATTAAATCTGCTTTACTGATGCTAAAATCTGACATGCTGCGCAGAGCTAGCATTGGTTTGACATTAACAAACAACAAACAACAATGCATTTGTGGAGGAAAGAATAGCTAAGGATATCTCTAAGAAGTGTATAACCGAAATGTTGCAGATAGTATTATTGAAAAGCACGCAGTGGGCAATAGTCTGGCTTCCAGCATGAAGCTATTTTGCATTTCACCAGCACTGCAAAGCAGTCAGTTTAACTAGAACAAAATAAGGACTTGCCAAGTTATGCTGGCCATTCCCCTTCCTTACCCACATCTCTTACATGTAAGGACATGTGGAGAACAAGGCTGTTTTAAAGGAAATGGCTAAAGTTCAACTGTCCTTCAGTGACCTCTAGCTACTTAACAACTCCTTGAACATCAGGAAGGGGTACAAGTAGAGAAGCCCCAAGGATTTTTTAATTGTCCTAAAAGCAGAAATGGCCCTCAGGAACCCCAGGATTTCAGTGTGTGGAAGACAGTGATCAGGAAAGTAGTGGAAGTCTATGCTTCTCACTTCCAGTTAAGCTAAAGTATTTCTGCCTAGCTCAGTAATCATATTAATGTTTATTGTAAAAACAAGGAAAGGAAAACCATTAAGCTTATGTCCCAGAGATTACTTCCAGATGGTTCACTTCTGGAAAGTCAACTCTCTTTATCCATTGCATTGTTGTCTTTTGTGGGTTTTCAAATAATGGAAAATTCCAAAATGTCAATTTGTAAGAGATAATTAATAACATCTTTGTCATCATGCACCATTTATTATTGTTTACTGATATGATAAACTGCAGAACCATGTAATAAATTGTTAACTAAAGCAGTGTCAATCATTTCATCTATCCTCTGCTCATTAATTCATAAGATTTATACTAATATTCCAAACCCCCTGGCAGCCAAAGTAACTTAATTAAACAAAATAATAATTCATCAGCCATGCTTAGAAATATTTCTGTCTCCTCTCCCTTCCAAAAATGAGACCTACCTGAGTCTCAGGATAGATAGGATTCAATGATGGAAAAGTAAAGAGTGTGCTATAAAGATGTTGCAATGAGCACATTTCTGGCCATGCAGAGCTAGACAGAGGACCTTTAAATTATTGGGAACAGGATATCCCAAATAGCCAATGGCAGCCAGATTTTTTTTTTATTTTTATTTTTTTTGGTACCCTTGGATAGGACTGAGATAGCAGATTTTAACATGCTTTTTGTTTTATATAGAGGAAAGCAAATTTATTTGTACAAGTTTTTAAGGTTTCCTATCAACCCCAGATAGGTGAAAACAAGGCACTAGGCTTTACTACTAGAATGATATCAAGTAATTTTTAAAAAATAATCATTTTATTTCAAACCTTCTATAGCATTCCTAAAGTAGCTTTTCCATGAGCTGTGTAGTGTAAAACATGCTCTATGATGATACAGTGGCATTTCTGGAACACATTTGGATTGATCCATCTCACTCATTCACTACTACTTAATAACATGTCCAATCTAAACAAGTTTTCTGACCACACGCCACAGTTACTAATTGAAACTTACTATGAAGCTGTCTAAGTAAGCCCAGCAAGACTGCTTGAGTATGTAGGACCTAAAGTAAAGAGAAATATTCACATAGACTAACAGGATCATGTTCTCTTTACTTTTGCTGCTAGTATAACAGTATACCTGGCTTTTCTTACAACCCAGACCTAAAATCATTGCCATGCCAAATTAATGCACAAACCATTTTGCACCTATATTAATTGCTAATGGAGAGGAAAAAATCTATGCATAGTTATATTCTGATTTGTTGACATAATCTTCAGATTTTTTTTTACCATTCTGAATTAGTACAACACTTGTAGCTTGATGAATTGATCTAGCATGACTAGCTGAAACATCTGCTCAATAGAAGGATTTCCTTCACCAAAAATCAGGAGGTAATGGATTGAATCCCCACCCTCAAAATAGAACATTTTTCAAACCAACTATTTTCAGTAAATATATATATGAACATTTAATGATGGACAAATCGATTCCATTTTGAATCCTGTAAAATATTTGAAGTTTGCCACAGAAATTCTTAACTGTTGTCAAATAATATCTAAAAAAAAAAAGCAAGTCACTGCTGCATGTTCTCTGTTCACACACCGACTTGCAAAATAGATGCCAATGAATACAGGAGGGCATGATGAGTTTTGGATGAAAAACGCAAAGAACACTTGATATAAAAACATAAAGACTGGTTGATCCATTCTACTTAGATGAAGTTTTCATTTTTATAAAATGCTTTTGATTACTTCTTTGTCCTTGCTTGCTATCCTGGAGGACCAGAAAATGCTGTTCTTAGTAAAAATAAATTGTATAAAGTAAACTGTAGAAATAATAATTTAGAGATCACAGAACTCCACAAAAAATTAAGACTAAGGGAGAACTGAAAGATACAATCTATACAACAGCTGCCACAATATCTCAGAGGTAGTTAAGAGTGTGAAAATTATATTGTTTCTCATAAAGAAAATCCTTGGGGTGAAAAATGGCATATAAATGATAGTGACACATGTCACTGTCATTAGAAAACAGGCAAGCGAGATATAGCGGAATGTGTTCCAGATAATCAGACACCTAAAAAGAGTTTACAGTGAAATTCAAAGTGCTATCATGTGTGGTTAGGAAGAATATAGTGGTAGCTGTTCCCGCAATGATTAAAAACTATTGAGCGTGCTATATGAAACTTGATTCAGCAAGCACAGAAAAGACATTAATCACTTAAATAATTTCTACTTCCACATCTTTGTGTCATTCCTCTTCTGCTTCTCTAGCCAAATGGAACATTGAAAGTAGGTTAGTGTTGATGGCTCCTTTGAACAATGGTCCAGAGACAACTGACTGTCACAGATGTTTCTGGACTGGGCTGAACATTCATACTGTACGTAAATTAAACATTTTCAGAGATAAAGCCTCATATTCAGTCACCAGTATTTACAAGGACTCTGTGTTATGATGCGCAGGTACTGTGCCCTGTTTCATATATAATAGTTCACAGCTGTATCAAGTCAACTAACTTTGTTCACACGTTCATTGAAACATTTCTCTGTCTACACGGTAACTGCTTTTACATGAGTGTAAAGCACCAAACTGTATCAACAAACTCCTGCTCTTGGGGCTTTGGATCAAGCCCTGGGTTTAGATAAAAATGTGTGCTTAACTGTAGGACGGTGGGTTACTTACCAGTAACTGTCCTCCTTCGAGATCGGCTGGTCACATACATTCAGTTACGGGCGTATATGTGCCGCAGCGCACGGTAGCTCAGAAAGTCTTTAGCCTTAGCCTGTCAGGTCAGGGCACACAGCCAATGCCCCCTCTGTGCTGTGACCATGGCTATAGGTGACCGTGACCCTGACCCTTGCAGTCCCTTATTTCTTCACCAACTCCGGTTAGCAGGGACAGTGAGAGGGATCTGAATATATACGAGCAGCCCATCTCAAAGAAGGACAGTTACTGGTAAATAACCCACCATTCTTCTTCGAGCACTGCTCACATCATTCAGTTACAGATAACTGCTAGCCATACCCAAGGATGGTAGGAGGAGTTACAGTTTGTCCGCATTGAGTATGGCTCTCCCCAATGCGGCATCCTCTCTGGCCTGTTGGACAATAGTGTAGTGCGTTGTGAAGGTATGCACCGACAACTACGTAGCTGCCCTGCAGATCTCCTGAATCGGGACCTTGGCAAGGAAGGCCGTTGATGAAGCCTGGGCCCTGGTAGAATGATCCCTGACATTCCCCAGGGGAATGTATTCAACCTTCTGTAGCAGTGTTTGATACAGTTTACTATCCACCTGGAAGTGCACTGTGTCGACACTGAGAGGCCCCTTTTACATTCTGCAACCGCCACTAAAAGTTGGGAAGTCCTGTGGAATGGACATGTGCACTCCATATATGTCAAGAGCGCCCTCTTTACATCCAGGGTGTGCCATCTCCTCTGTTTCTCTGTAACCTGAGGATCTGGAAAGAATACTGGCAAACAAATGTCCTGATTAAGATGAAAAGGGGAAACCACCTTAGGAAGGAAGGATGGGTATGGACAGAGCACCACGTTATCAGGAAAGAACCTTGTATATGGGGGTTCTGAGGAAAGGGCCTTCAGTTTGGAGACCCTTCTAGCCGAGGTAATTGCCACCAAAAAGCCTACCTTCCAGGCAAGGACCAATAAGGCAGACAAATCCAAGGGTTCATAAGGAGACTCTGTTAGTCCACCGAGCACCACATTAAGATCCCATTGAGAAATAGGTTCATGGGGCTGTGGGAAGACTCAAAACCCTTCAAAAATCTAGTGCAAGTGGGATGGGAGAAAAGAGGGACACTGTCCACCTTGTCATGAAGGGCCAAAATCATGGCTAGATGTACTCTCAGGGAGGAAAGGGAGAGGCCCTTGTCTCTAAGGTCCACCACATAATCAAGGGTTAGGTACAAGGAGGTTAGTATAGATTTGAACCCTTTACCTCAAGCCCAGTGGGAAAACTGTTTCCATTTGGCTATATAAGTAGCCCTGGTGGACAGCCTTCTATTACCAACCAGTACATGCCTGACCCTTTCCAAGAAGAGTCTTTTCTGCTCGCTCAGCCAAGAAGTCTCCAGGCTGTCAGATGCAGGAGGCAGCAGTATGGGTGCCGCAAGAGCCCCGAATATTGCGTCAGAAGGTCCGCCCACAGGGGAAGGTGGAGTGGAACGTCTATGGACAGGTCCTGTAGGAGTGAGTACCAGTGTTGTCTTGGCTAATCCTGAACTAACAGTATCTTGTTCGCTCGGTCCGTTTTGACCTTCAAAAGGACCTTGTGTATCAACAGAACTGGGGGAAAGGCATACAGTAGAGAGCCCAACCAGCTGAGGAGGAAGGCATCTGTGAGTGACCCCTCCGCCCAACCCGTGAGAGAGCAGAAGCACCAAGATTTGCAGTTCTGTCGTGTCGCAAATAGGTCCACTCAAGGTGTTCCCCACCTGTCTATTAGGTGGGAAAACACCAAGTTGTGAAGGGACCACTTGTGGTGGGCTAGGGGGTTTCTGCTGAGCAAATCTGCCAGTTTGTTGTCCACTCCTGGTAAGTGAGATGCCACCGGAGTGAAATTGTACCTCAGGGCTAATTCCCAGAGTCTGCATGCCGCCCTGCAGAAAGCTGGGGAGCGGACACTCCCTTGCTGGTTCGTATAGAACATGGCTGCCGTGTTGTCCATCAGAACCTGGACCAACTTGCCTTTTATCTTGTCCAGAAAAATCTTGCAACCCAGTCTGATGACCCACAGTTCCTTCATTTTATGTGAAGGAGGCTGTCTAAAGGTGACCAAAGTCCTTAGGTGAAAGGTCTCCCTGATATGTGGGCTCCCCACCCCAAATCTGAGGCGTCAGTGATCAGTGTCACTGCAGGGACTGAGGCTTGGAAGGGAATTCCCCCCATGGCAAACAGGGGGTCCCTCCAGATCTCTACAATCCCCCTCGATTAGATGCGAGGTTTAATGGTTTTGAAATAACGGCCATTATTTCGAAACAAGAGGTCTCATTGTTTCAAAATAACAGTGCGTCGTGTGGACATGCCACTTCTTATTTTGAAACAACCTCTGTTGTTTCAAAATAAGAAGCCTGTGTGGACATACCCATGGATCAGGACATCATTGTGCTAGGTGCTGTAATGGTGTCTGCCTCAAAGAGCTCAGTCAAAATAAAATTTATTTGACCTGGTGTATTAACAAGAAAGTTGCAATGCTAATGCATGTGCACATTACAATCAATTAATAACTGTGACATGGACCTGGAGAAGACCTATGCACTAATGAAGTCCCACATTAACCTTGTTTTGAAGGTCTATATGGGACTTAAGTGATTTTTAGGCCTTGTGCAATCCATCGGTCCTTACGTCAATGTTGACAATATAGTTATCTGGAGATTTGGATTTATTTCAAAATAAGAAGGGGGGACTTACCCAAGAGCCTTGGTGCCCCAAAACAAGCTATAAGATCAATCAATGAATTGCTTGAAGCCTCCCCACCAGGACAGCAAGCCTTTACATTTCATTGTGTATGTAGAATACCTGTGTAAAAACACAGGCATTTTATATGCTCAAGGGTTTCAGCATTAAGTTGATAAAGACAGAGTGTGACACTACTCTTTTTTTTTTTTATTATAATTTTTTATTTTTAGTGGTTTGCAATTATGTCTGGCTCTCCAAGGACACAGCCTGGTATATCTTGTTTCCCTGAAACATCATCTGAGTTTTTGTTATCCTCAGCATCTTTTTTTTTTTTTTTTTTGCATAATAATGAGACTGAGAAGAGAGAGAGGCAAGGTTATATAGAAGTTTGAGTGAACAAGGTTTACTTCTAGGCTGCTCTTCAGGAAACCTAAGCCCATAACAATTATATTGTTTATTACCGGAATAATGAAAGAGTAATTAGAATGATGCTCTTAAAATTACCTGCTCTTTGTAATGTATGCTTTCTAAATTAGTTTGGCAAAAGTAGCTTGTAACAGTATGAATACATATTAAAGGAGAAGCAATTAGGCAGCTAAACAACCATGATGACAGCCTTTTAGTAAATGGTTTAATTTTTAATTCTGAAATGGCCATGTCCCACTGAGAACAATATTCTAGAACTGTAACACTGTAGAATATGATGATGTGTTGTTAGCAATTAATTAAAACCATTTTTTCTCCCCTGGGAGAAATAGGGCAACGATCACCCATTAACCGTGTTCTGCCTGTGATTAGTACTGCCATATGCAAAACATTTTGCCACATATTAAGTACAAACTGAAAATCTCCTTTGGTTTTTGTTTGCTGTCTAAGTTCTCCCATGTAAGCTGTTCCATACAGATAGATCCTCCGCTGGGGAAAACTGGTACAGTTCCATTGAATCCATTTGAACCCATCTAGAGCTGTGACAGCTTACTCCAGCTAAGTACACAGACCTTTTGCCAAAAATCTCTCCTTCTCAGTTTAAGTTTCAATTGCATGACACAGGGAAATAAGAACGCTGGAATCTATTCTTAGATGTACTACTAGCTTGCAATGTTCCCTCTAAGCTGCGCGGCCGCACAGCCCGCCACCGCCCCACTGCGCAGGGAAGGCTGCCGGCCACGCAGGGCCGGCAGCCAGAGGCCCTGCTCACAGCTCCTGTGGGGCAGAGGGCTATTAAAACTCCCGCCCACAGAAGCTCTAACGGAGCATGCCCAGAATATCTGAGCATGCTCTGTTAGTGCTTCTCTGGGCCAGGAGCTGTGGGGGGGGGCGGCCGCCAGGATCGGGCCCGCGTGGGGGATGGGGGGCCCCGCGCAGCGAGCAGCAGGAGTTGCTCAGCTGTCGGTAGCTGTTAGAGGGAACATTGCTAGCTTGCTGTATGACCCTGATCATATCACGTAACATTTTGCTTCCTGTCACATGCTCATCTGTAAAATTCAGAATTACTTCAGAATTACAAACACAATAGTTCCAAAGTTCCAAAGGATAGGTGTTATAGTCTAGTCCAGCAAAACAAACAAGGAGTTGGATGGCACTCTTAAAGACTAACAAATTAATTTATCACATGAGCTTTCATGGGAGAGAATCCCATTTTGTCAGATTCTTGAAGATGGGAAAATTTACAAAATGGAAGTAAAATAAATGCAGGGAAGTATAAGTCATGTGATATATAACTCATGTGATATATAAATTTGTTAGTCTTGAAAAGTGCCACCAGACTCCTTTTTTATAGTTACAAACTGATTGGCCAGCCACATTCCTAATTTGGAACCAGAAGTATGCAATCAGGTAGCACAACAGGAAAGGCAAATACAGTACACATAAAGAAAGCAAATAAAGTGCAGTACTGTGTTAAACAAACTACTGAAAAAAAAGAAAAGTTCAAAACAAGATTTAAAAAGGTAAGAAAACTGTTTCTGTGATTGTTTCATTTAAAATAAGATGGTTAAAAGCAGCATTTGTCTTCTGCATAGAAAAGTTTCAAAACTGTATTAAGTCAATAGTCAGTTGTAAACTTTTGAAAGAACCACCGTTGTTTTGTTCAGAGTTACGAACAATCTCCGTTCCCAAGGTGTCCAGAATGTTTTGCTTTTGATTCAGACCTTTCACATTTTCCTCTGGGAGGAAATTAAGGCATTTTAGAAATATTAACAATATGAGTGTGTGAATGGAAGAATTACATAGGAAAAACAATTAGAATCCTGTGGCACCTTAAAGATTAATAAATTTCTTTGGACATAAACTTTTGTTGGCTCCAACCCACTTCATTAGATTGCATCTGACAAAGTGGGTTGGAGCCCATGAAAACTTATGCCCAAAGAAATTTGTTAGCCTTAAAGTGCCACAGGACTCTTGCTGTTTTTGCTGTATACAGAATAACATAGCTACCCCTCTGGAGCTTACATAGAAAAGTCTGGAGTTTCAGTTTTACTTCCAAGGACTGAAGTGATTTTTAACTCTAAAAGTTAAATCAGTTGGTATTAAAAGGACATGGTTGTTTTCTCTTTTTTTTTCTTAAAGCCATCAACACAGACTTTAAATAGGTATTTAATGGAAAATTGTTAACACTGTTTCATTGAATCAAAATAGAAATAGTGGAAGCCTGTCTATAATGAGGCCTGGCAAAATTAGATATGCATTTTTAAAATAATTTTGATGCTTATTTTTAAATTTCTCAGCTTTTATCAACATAAATTTTCATAATTACAGGAAATTATGGGGGATGTTGCATAATAATTAAATTACAGTAGACATGTTGATTCAAGAAGAAAAAGCTTTATAACTTAAAAGCACACATTATAAATGGCACACGTCAATGTACAAAAATATCCTTAAGTCAAACGCTAATAAAGCTCACAAGCAGCAGTCTCACTTTGCCAGTCTTCATCCACCATCATCATCAGCAGCAATGGAAACACTTATTGCTGGGGGCAGGTTTGTATGGTGAAATAAATGTTTACTGACGTTACTGATAGAGATCTAATCCTACCTACTGCTGACACATATCAGGTTATGGTCAGTAAACATTCCATATCTTTGTATCAAGGCTCTTTCGATACTGAGAAGGCACATTCCATGTTGTAGTCTTGTTACCTACTAGTCGGAAATGTGGCTGAAGAAAAATGAGATGACTATTCTGAAATGTGAAAATGACTTGTAACAAAAGGATCTGCAGAAAAAAAAGTTTCATTCTCTTTTTGTTTGTTCTCTAGCCCCTCTTCATGGCACCAATCCAGCAGGCCATGTAAGTCAGTAATGTTAAGCATGTGAGTGGCCTCAATTGAAGTCAGTGAGAGTACTCACGTGTTTGAAGTTATGCATACATTTATATTTTTTGTCAAATCAGGGCTCATGTTGCAGTAATCTTTGGAACATTATATTCTGCTGAAATCAGATGAGACTTCAGATAGGGCAAAAGGTGAAACACTATCATTTTGATCTTATTGCCGTATGATTTTACAGAACTTGCCTAAAAAGACCTGGAAACGTGGGAAGCAACATTCTACCAATTAGGAGATAAAGAGGTGGATGTGGTATTTTGTTAAAAAGGAAATGTGAGGAAGTGTGGTCAGCCAAGGTCAAACACAAATTTTAAAAGACTATATTACTTCTCTTCTGCAAACTGGGGCTGGACGTGGTAAGGAGAAGAGTAAAGAGGATGAACCATTTTATTTCTGGAAGTTCCAGGAAACACACTGTTTAAAGCACAAATCCTTCAAAAATAGCTGTTCCTTTTTTATTTATTAAATTATAGATGAGTACAGAAATTAATAATAGTAGTGCTAAATGGCTGTGTGTATCACCCAAAGAAAGAGTTCACCTCTTTTTTCAAATGTCATATCTGGTTTATGGGGTTGAAGAGATTCATGTTTGATTAGTCTTGATTTTCCTAGCTTTCAAATCTCTATGTGAAGGCATAGAAAGGTGCAAGTTCAAAATATTGCAAATATGCACCTGGCCTTATCCAGGATTAGTGACCATAAAAGAAGACATGTGACTTGTTTCATATGATCGATCCAAAGGAAACAAGCTTGAAAGCAAAATGCTACATGAACAGTAGCTTGTGAAAATGAATGACCATCCAGATAGGGCAAAAGAGTTCAAGATTTGGCAGGCAGTTTGCAGACTAAAATGTGTTCCACAAACACTTTTTGTTATTTGTCAGACCATACTTTATTTAGCACTGTTTATGAGTGTGTTCAACGTTTGAATTGTTTCGCACAACTATGGATTAACATCTGCATTCATCTTTGAGGAATACTAATAGAAATTAGCATCATTTAGTGAAGCTCAAAATAAAATATCTTAAATGTTCACCTGGAAAATCTATTAGGATAGAAAAGAGGACCATGTTTTATTTTTGTCCGAAGTAAAACATGTGAGCCTACTACTTCTGATTTCCTGTGTCTTTTCTTTAGGTTTTTGAAATCGTAATATCAAAATTCATGACTGAAAAGCCAAATGCTCAAGACACAAAGTGGAAGATGCTACTTACTGTTCTATTACTGTGTAGATATAGTCAAAGGACTAATATAGAGTATTTGCTATTCATCGTTTGAAAAATAAGCATGGGATGTTGACACTAAAGATTCCATAACATCTCAAAGAAACTCCAGTTTGATTGAGATGCCAATTAAGCAGAATACTTAAGCATATGCTTAAGTTTAAGCACCTGACTAGCCCCATTTAAGCAAATAGAGCATGCTGGTGTTCAAGCACTTTGTTGAATCAGGGCCCGAATCATTAATGCGAAGACTCACTTTGCAGTCATACAGAGTTTGCTTGAATACATTGGCCACAACTTTGGCTGACTATGTAAATAGTAGAAAATAATTTTCTTTGGCTCTTCGATTTCTCATCAAAGTGCAACAGATTAAGCAATTTCTGTCAGTAACAGTATAACTCACATTTAATACACAGAATACTAAACTCAGACTTTTAATTTTAAAACAATAGATGGTTTGTCAGAGACTCACTCTATAAAAATATAAGAACAGCAGAAGGTTCAAGATTCCAAAATGCCCAACATTTTAAAATTTGCTATGTCTGGACCACATATTTTCCAACTTTTACTCATGTGTCTACTCCTATGGATGTCAGTGGAGCTACTGTCATAAGGATTACGCATATGAATAGGGATTTGAGGAAATCAATATTTGTTTAAATATTATTTAAACATGTCCATTGTTTACTAGATTGGCCAGTATTTTGTCACGATTACAGCTGAGTGGCTACTAATGCAAAATTTTCTCTGAATCATGACTCAGCTTTTTAGATTAACTTATTTTGAGCATGCCATGCCCATGACCATTCTTTGTTTACTTTCCTTTAGCTTTCATAAAAGTGATGCAAATCTTAATGAAAGCAAACTCCCAACATTTCAAATGGAAGTCCTTGTCCGCTCATTCTGTCAGGTAGCTAGAACCATATTATGTGGCTTTTCTGAATGCTCACAAATAACCAAAGCTGTTAGAATTGTGAATAATATTAAATATTTCCAAAGAATGGTTCATCAGAATTGAAAACATCATACAAGAAAGTTTAGATCCATTTTATTTCATGACTGAGGTTTGGTCAACGGTTAGCAATTTAGGGTGGAAAATGTATGCTCCTGAGGCAAAGGCCATACCAGCCTAACCCTGGTGTAGACAAAAGTCTGTTGATGGGAGGAATTTCCCTGTCCACATAGCTACTGCCTCCCAGAGAGGTGGCTTACCTATACAGCCAAGAGAAGCCCCTGTTGGGATAAGTAGCATCTTCACTGAAGCATTACATGAGCACAGCTGCAGCATTTTAAGTGTAGATTAGTTCCAGGGTTGCCATATTTCGGGTTCCTAAAAAGAGGACACTGCCAGAGGGTGAGTACCATTGGGCTAGTGGAGGGGATATGTGCAGCAAAAGTGTTCACTGGAGGTGTGGGGCATTGTTGCTTCCTGTCACAGTGGCAGGGCAGCTGGTCCAGGACACAGGGATAGCCAGTCAGCCCCTCCCTGGAGAACTCTCTCCCCATCACAGGGAGCTGAGCCTTGGGAAGGGGAGGGGCCAGAATGGACCAATCAACTGTGGAAGCAGAAGAGGGACCAATCAGGGCTTTTTATGATTTGCTTGTGTCTTTTTCCCTACAGGTGGTTTGCTGACTGTGTGTTTGTGTCTTTTTCCCTACAGGTGAGTTGCTTGTGTCTTTTTGCCTACAGGTGCTCGCTGTTAGTTGTGGGACTGTGCTTGTGTGATTGGGTGGGGGCTGTTTGCACCATTGTTTCCTGATCACCTTTAATCACCAGCTTCTAGCAGCTTCCAGCAGCCTTGTGATTGGCCTGCCCCTGTGTGACTAACAAGGGGCAAGGGCTGACCTAGGCAGAGAAGGCCTTTAAAAGCCACTGCTTGAGCGACCAGAGAACTGCAAACAGGGGAGTTTGCGAGGGAGGCTGAGGAGGAGTTTGGTGAGGCCAAGATGGTGAAGAGGAGCCGTACTGCTGGAGCCAGCACCCCTGCTGTTTCCTCTGCCTCTGTTGGTAGCCAGACAGGCTGTCTGTCCATGGATATCTCCACCCAGGTCCTGGTGTGGAATTGCAGGCACTGTGGCCTTCATTTTCCTGCCACTGATGATCAGGCTAGGGAGATGAGCCCATGTGATAGGTGCCTTCTGGTGGCATCTCTTCAGAAATAGGTAGGAGAGTTACAGGAGGAGGTGTCACGCCTCAGGGGTATCTATACCCTGGAAAAGTTCCTTGACAGTGCCCACGATGAGACCTGCAAGGAGGAGGTCCCTATCCCAGTGCCAAGGGCTACTGCCACAGCTCTGGAAACGGATGGGATCCCTACAGCACAGGAAGGACACTGGCAGCTGGTCACCTCTGGCAGTAGACAGTGCTCCATGCCTGCTCACATCCCACCATCCATTGTGGTGAGGAACCGATATGCGGTGCTGGACACGCTAAAGGAGGTAGAGGAGACGCCATCCACCCCAAAGGCTGGGCAGATCACAGCCACCTCACCTAAGAGGAAACGTAGGGTAGTGGTGACTGGGGACTCGCTCCTGAGAGGAACGGAGGCACCTATCTGTCTCCCTGACAAGGCCTCTAGAGAGGTATGCTGCCTGCCAGGTGCCCGTATCCGAGATGTAACGGAGGGATTGTCTAAAATCATCCGCCCCTAAGACTACTACCCCATGCTTCTTATCCATGTGGGTACCAATGATACTGCGAGAGGTGATCCTCAGCAGATCAAAGGTGACTTCAGGGCTCTGGGATAGAGGGTGAAGGAGTTTGGAGCACAGGTGGTGTTCTCCTCAATCCTTCCAGTCAAGGCTAGAGGCCTGAGGAGAGACAGAGGCATCCTAGAGGTGAATGCCTGGCTGCGAAGATGGTGTGGTCAGGAGGGATTTGGCTTCCTTGACCATGGAGTCCTATTTCAGGACAGAGGATTGATAGGCAGAGATGGCCTTCACCTGTCCAGGAAGGGGAAGAGCGTGTTTGGGCACAGACTGGCTGACCTAGTGAGGAGGGCTTTAAACTAGGTTCAATGGGGGAAGGAGACCAAAGCCCACAAGTAAGTAACAATGTGGGTGATCTGGGGGAAGGGATGGAACTTGGGGGGGGGGCTGGGACTGTATCAACAGCAATAAAAGAGAAGGTAGTTGGGGGGGATCAAATAAATGCCTTAAGTGCTCTACTTAAGCCCCAATATGTGAGGAGAGTGGGGGAGGAGAACTCCAAGAAAAAATGCAAGGAGGTTTATGTAATAGAATTGGAAATCAACAGGACAAAGTAGGGTAATCGGCCGGGTATCTTAGGTGCCTATACACTAATGCGAGTAGCCTGGGAAATAAGCAAGAAGAATTGGTAATACTAGCGCAGACAAGGAACTATGATATTATAGGAATAACGGAGACATGGTGGGATAGTCTGCACGACTGGAGCTCTGCCATGGATGGGTATAAACTGTTCAGGAAAGACAGGTAGGGAAGAAGAGGGGGAGGAGTAGCACTATATGTAAAAGAGCTCTGTGACTGCTCAGAGCTCCATTATGGAAGTGGAAGCGTGCCAGTAGAAAGTCTGTGGGTTACATTGAGAGGGAAAAGCAACAAGGGGGATGTTGTGGTGGGTGTCTGCTATAGACCACCAGACCAGAAGCAGGAGGTGAATGAGGTGTTCTATGGACAACTAGCAGAAGCTTCCAGATCACAGGCCCCGGTGCTCAGGGGGGACTTCAATTACCCTGACATCTGCTGGGAGGCCAATACAGCAGTGCATGTGCAATCCAGGAAATTTTTAGAGAGTGTTGGGGACAACTTTCTAGTACAAATGCTAGAGGAACCAACTAGGTACCTTGCACCTCTCGACCTGCTGCTCACAAACAGAGAAGAATTGATCAGTGACGTAGAGGTAAATGGCAAGCTAGGCAGTAGTGACCATGACATGGTTGAGTTCAGGATCCTGATTAAAGGAAGGAAGGAAAGAAGCAAAACAAAAGCCCTGGACTTCAAAAAAGCAGATTTTGGCTTCATCAGGGAACTGATGGGCAGGATCCCTTGGCAAGCTAATCTGAAGGGGAAAGGAGTCCAAGAAAGCTGGTTATATTTTAAAGAAACCCTGCTAAGGGCACAGGAAGTTGCCATTCCAATTAGGAGAAAGAACAAACAGGTGAGGCAGCCAGAATGGCTTAGCAGAGAACTCTGCTCTGAGCTTAAATATAAAAAGGAAGCTTACAGGAAGTGGAAGCTTGGTCAGATGACCAAGGAGGCATATAAAGATATTGCTAGGGACTGCAGAGATAAAATCAGAAAGGCCAAAGGATAAATGGAGTTGCAGCTAGCGAGGGACGTAAAGGATAACAAGAAGGGGTTCTACAAGTATGTTAATAACAAGAAGAGGATCAGGGATGGTGTAGGCCCCTTGCTGAATAGGGCAGGCATCCTTGTGACAGAGGATGAGGAAAAAGCTGAAGTGCTCAATGCACTTTTTGCTTCAGTTTTCACAAGCACGGTCAGCTCCCAGCCCACTACCATGGGTCTGGCAGATGGGAGAGAAGAAGAGAGGCCCTTGGTGACGGAAGGTCAGGTTAGAGACTGCTTAAAGAAGCTGGATGTGCACAAGTCCATGGGGCCGGACGAACTGCATCCAAGAGTGCTAAGGGAATTGGCTGATGAGATAGCAGCACCGCTGGCCATTATCTTTCAAAACTCATGGAGAACAGGGGAGGTGCCAGAGGATTGGAAAAAAGCAAATGTAGTGCCTATTTTCAAGAAAGGGAAAAAGGAGGATCCGGGGAATTATAGACCAGTCAGCCTCACCTCAATCCCTGGCAAAATTATGGAGCAGATTCTCAAAGAATCCATCCTCAAACACTTAGAGGAAAATAAAGTGATCAGGAACAGTCAGCATGGATTTACCAAGGGTAAATCATGCCTGACCAATCTCATCTCCTTCTATGATCAGATGACTGGTTTTCTGGATGCAGGAAGAACCATTGATGTCATATACCTTGATTTTAGCAAGGCTTTTAATACAGTTTCCCACAGCATTCTCATTGGCAAATTAAGGAAGAATGGGTTGGACAGGTGGACTATAAGGTGGATAGAAAACTGGCTAGATCAACGGTTTCAGTGTGTAGGAATCAATGGTTCCATGTCTAGCTGGCAGCCAGTCACGAGTGGTGTGCCCCAGGGGTCGGTCCTGGGGCCAGTTCTGTTCAACATTTTCATCAATGATCGAGATGATGGAATAGACTGCATCCTCAGTAAGTTTGCGGATGACACCAAGATGGGGGGACCAGTAGACACGTTAGAGGGAAAGGACAGGATTCAGGGAGACCTAGATAAATTGAAACAGTGGGCGAATAGAAATCTTATGAGCTTCAATAAGGACAAGTGTAAAATCCTGCACGTGGATGAAAAAACCCCATGCACCTCTACAGGCTGGGAAACATTCAGCTAAGTAGAAGCAGTGTAGAAAAGGACATGGGGGTCATGGTGGATGGGAAGCTAGATATGAGTCAACAGTGTGCTCTTGCTGCCAAATTGGCCAATGGCATACTGAGCTGCATCAAAAGAAGTATTACCAGCAGATCAAGGGATGTGATCATTCCCCTCTATTCTGCACTGGTAAGGCCACATCTAGAATATTGTGTTCAGTTTTGGGCTCCTCACTACAAAAAGGACAGGGATATGCTAGAGAGAGTTCAGAGGAGGGCAACCAAAACGATAAAAGGGCTGGAGCACAAGCCCTAAGAGGAAAGACTGAAAGCATTAGGCTTATTTAGTCTGCAGAAGAGAAGATTGAGGAGGTATTTGATAGCAACCTTCAACTACTTGAAGGGATGCTCGAAGGAAGATGGAGCTCGACTGTTCTCGGTAATAACAGAGGACAGAACGAGGAGCAATGGTCTCAAGCTGCGGTTAGGGAGGTTGAGGCTGGATATTAGAAAAAACTTTTTTACTAGGCAAATGGTGAAGCCTTGGAATGAGCTGCCAAGGGAGGTGGTGGAGTCTCCATCTTTGGAGGTGTTTAAGGCCCGGCTGGACAAAACCCTGACTGGGATGGTTTAGTGGGAGTGGTCCTGCCTCTGGCAGGGGGTTGGACTAGATGACCTATGAGGTCCCTTCCAACCCTATGATTCTATGAATTCCAATGATTTCTCTGTAAAAATCCTGGGAAAAAAAACTTCCTAACTATCAGGTAATGATGAACTGTAATAAATTTCCTGAGGAGGTTGTGGAATGTCCATCATCAGAGATTTTTTAAGAGGAAGTTAGACAAATACCTGTCAGGGATGGTCTCTGTAATTCTTGGATCTGCCTTAAGTGCAGGGGGCTTGACTAGGTAACCTTGCAAGGTCTGTTCCAGTACTACAATTCTATGATTTTGCTCAGATGGAGTACAGAGCCTTTGAAATTGGCAATGTCTGGGAAAACCCAGATGTATGGCAACCCTAACTAGCCCTTAATGTGGGCCAACCTTGATCTGAGTTATGGAGTAACTGTCTTCTGTGAGAAAAAGGGTAAAATTGGATAATTTATTTGCTGTGAATTACTTGCTCAGCTTTATCACTGGATACAATAGTTGACAAATATGTTCAGCTTTAATATTTTACACTACTAAACACAGGTAGCACATTGCAGGCTCATCTTACTAGACTTCTTCAGTAGGCTCACAGCAATGACTCTTGTAATTATTTGTTGACTTGCTCCTGTTAGAGAATGGGAATTATGTATTTCCTGCCCTGTTTTTAACATGTGGCTGATGTGAATTGTTGCAGACTATCAAAGATGTCATTCTGTCACTATCTTCAACAATTGTCTCTGACTCCAGTAAATGATCTGTCATTGAGAGTCTGGTGGAAATGAGACTGATAGCAAGCAGACAGCTGTGTTTAACCTAACTATTCCCTGCTTATCTTGTAACATTCTTTATTCTTTCTTGAAATATAATGAATCAAATTCCAGATTTTATTTGCAGGCCCAACACTTTTTTTTTTTCCCCCAGTCACCAGCGCATTAGGTTTCTATCAACACTCCATAAAGTTATCTTTGTAAAGCACCTCTTCAGACAGTAGTTTTTCACTTCTCTATTCACATCCTACCATATTAATTAGATTAATCTGTGTGTATAAAGCCTACTGCTGCAAGGTAGTGACAAGTTATTTTACCATCAATACAAGTCAACTGCTCTTCCAAACCTATGGGACAATGATTTGGGGAGGAGAGAGAACACTCTTAGATTATTTGACTTTAGAACAAATAAGAAATAAGACTAAAAAAGCCCAAATATTATTTATAATGGCAAAAAACCACTCCAAAATCTTTTTTCCGCTCATTCTGTAAGATCCTCCATTTTCAAAGTATCTGACAAAGTGGGATTTTCTCCCATGGAAGCTCATGCAATAAATAATCTGTTAGTCTTTAAGTGCCACAGGATTGCTTGCTTGTTTTGCTAAACTAGCCTAACACGGCTGCCCCTTTGGAACTTTCCAAAATCTTGTATACTTTATTCCTCATGATGTTTGTCTGCTTAATTCCCTCTAACAGTGTTTTTAATATGTTAACCTTGAAGAAATACCCTAAACAACAACTACAACAACTTCTATTATAATAGTGATATTATCGACTGAACATGGATACAAAAATAATATATTTTAAATGAAATTAGCCACCTCATCAGAAAAAGTTGGCTAACAGTTCAAATAGTAAAGTATATCTAAAGGGCTCCAGTCTATTACAAAGCCTATAAAGCTACATTCACTTTACAAGTGAAACTAGAATTGATTTTGACTTTTTGTTTTTCATCTCTGCTTCAGGCAATGAAGGCAAAATGCGAAGTGTTCCTTCCAATGCTGTATTTGAAATCTCACTTGGATAAGTTGTCCCAACTTGGTAAGGAACTAAATATACAAATTCAGCAGAAGCTCATTCAGCAAAAGACATTATCTCACCTATCTTGTATCTTACATGAAGCAGTAGCATTTAAGGACCAGAGAAGGTGGCTGGAAAGCCACACTGCCAAAGAAATTAGCTGCATTTCTTTCTATGTTTTCTAACTTAGACCTTGGTTCAGAAAAGTACTGTCCATATTCAGGACAGCATTGTTTACTTCTAGTGTTGTCCTGAATGGCAATGATTTCCTGGATCAGGACCAAAGATGAAAAGGATTTTCTAGCGCTTAGAGCAATGACCAGCATTCATGAGAACTGAGTTGACATCTCATTTCTGCCATGGGCTTGTCTAAAATTAAACAAATATCTTAATCTCTTGATAACTCAGTTCCAAACTGTAAAGTAAGGATAATGATGCTTTTATTCTCCCACTCACTGTTCATCTTGTCAATTTAAATTCTAAGGGCATGGCTACACTGACGGCAGCACTGCCAATGGCACAGGATTGATTTTGTGAGTTTGATTGAACATCAGTAAAGACGTGCTCAGTCAAACCTGGAAGTATCTAGAGGTCGATTTCTTAAGAGCACCCCAGAAAGTAGAGTTGTGCTGAGACAATGGGAAGGCATTTCCTGTCCACTCTGTGCAGTGGAGACTCCACTGTTAGTAAGCATTAGGAAGTCAATGGGAAATACGCAAGTTCCTATAGATAGCTTGCATATCTTGCTTTGACTGCCACTGTAATCCGCAGCAAGTGTAGGCCAGGTCTAAAATCTTCAGGGCCAACACTGTTTCTTACTCTGTGTTTGCAGAGCCTCTAGCATACCCATATCTTAGCCCTAGTCTACACTTACGGCACTTTTCAAAGGCAGTCAACCTGCATTTATGCAAGGCATGTAAAAGGCCTTGCATAAATGCCAGTGAATTTCTAAGCCAGCAGGACACACTCAGAAATGCCAACCATAAAACCCTTGCAGTTGGCTTTCCCCTGAATCTCTTGAGGGCCAGGACTTCCAGTGCAGACTTCTGGAAGCTCAGCACCAAGTTCATACTCACTGCTAAGAGCTCCTAGAATGCTGGGCTGATGGTGGCTATTTTGCTGCCATCAGTATAGACATAGCCTTAGTCTGGTCCTCCAGGCACAGTTGTGAGGTAGATAGCAACATCCAAAAATATAATCCATTAAAACCTTCAAACATGCCTTCACCATTTGTACTTATAGAAGAGTTTGCATGTCATCTAGTTCACCTGCATGACCAACAGAGAATTGTGACAATAATACAGAAATTGTAATATTTGCACTCGCACATGACTGTTAATGAAAAATTCTGAATGACTATTCCAAGGCAGAAGATCCTTTGAAAGTTACATCTACTGGGCCAAACAATTTACAAGACTAGCATTAACCTACAAATACCGACTGCTTCTGATATACCCAATCACCTAGGCCTAATTACAAAGTATGCTATCTCAGCTAACTAAAAAATTAACTTTTACTTTGAGATAAGAAAGCAGGCCAGCACATCAAAACCAGAATTTATCTGTGCATCCATGAGATTTTAATTTCCGTCCTCCCCCCACTTGTAGCTCCTGTCTTGCACACAGGCACTATCCACAAAATACATTACTGAAGGATTATAACTGGATCAATTCATGCAGGATCTGCAAGGATGTCATATTTTAATACAATTGCTGATGCTAACAGTCAAGGAAATAAAATTCACACTGAATCCTTAAGCATCATCTCACTAGAATGAATTGTTCTTATGGTTTTTGTTCTCCAATTTTGTTCAACAGTTTTATGATCAGATCTCTCTCTTTCTCTCTCTCTCTCTAATAGAAGTGTTTATCCAAAAAAAAATCGCTTTTCATCAAAGGGAAACAAATCAAGTTCAAATCAGAACACTCTGAGCTATCAGAATTTGATGTTTTCTCTCATAATACAGTTGTTCACCACTGTAGTGGCATTTCTAATCATGAAATAAGGAAATTGAATAACATCACAGATTTTAATGTTAACTAAAACTGACTATTTTACTTTCAGGTCTTTGTTCTGATACATCCTTAGTCTAAACTAGTCCCATTTAAAAAAGTTAGCCAAGCAAAATATGTCTGCAAAAGGGCACCCATTCTGTGCACTTATTCTTGAGAGTGCATGTGCAAACTGGCTAAGCTAATATGCAAGTTTAAATCTACAACTGTACACAGCAATGAGCCAGATTCTGCTTTCATTAGAAATGGAAACCAAATTATGGCCCTGATCCTGAAGTTTGTACTCAGAGACAAATTATATTGCACCCTGAAGTAGATCAACAATCAGTTACAGCTGCTTGTGACATTTGCATAAGGGATAAGCATTGTCGGAGATTAGAGTTAAGATCATTCCTCTTTCAGGCAGAATCCATTACTTCACTGAGCACTCTGCCTGACTAAGGGCTTCAGGCCTTGGTCTCAGACAACTAAGAATGACAGTTTGGGATGGTATCCCTTACATGCTAAGGTTACAGTTATGAACTGGCAAAGAAACAAGGGAGTGAAGGAACTTGATTGACATTCACTATTGTTCTTAAAACACCATAATCTGGAGTGGGTAGATGCTGGTGATTTTTACAACAGGCAAATGAATAAAGAAGGTGGGGGGTGAGGGCGAATTGCACTGCAGCTTTTTGAGATTCATCATCAGCATCTCCTGACACCATCTATGCATCCTGCCAATGCTTCTATTTTTATTACAGTCAAGAAGTGAGTGCTTCAGGGAGGAAGGAGCTAGGCTGTTCTCAGCAGTAACAGAGGACAGAACAAGGAGCAATGGCTTCAAGTTACAGCTGGGAAGGTTGAGGCTGGATATTAGGAAAAACTTTCTCACTAGGTGAGTGTTTAAGCATTGGAATGGGTAGCCTAGGGAGGTGGTGAAATCTCCATCTTTGGAGATATTTAAGGTCCGGTTAGACAATACCCTGACTGGGATGATTTAGTGAGAGTGGTCCTGCTTTTAGCAGGGGGTTGGACTAGATGACCTCATGATGTCCCTTCCAACCCTATGATTCTACAAGTTGAGGGGCTGTATTCTACTGTCTGTCCACATTCTGTCCCTGGAGTGAGGAGGGTGGCTTTCATTTTCCATGCTCACTTCCATCACATGACGCCATTTCCTTCAGGTTTCCCTGAGTGACGAGTGTTTCTCTGGAATATCTAGATTTTGACCAGTGGTTCAGTTTCTGTTTGTGTTTCAGTCACCACATTTTACAAGAAACTCCTTCCTGCTAACAAAGCACTGTGGTATGTCTAGTGCGTACAGATGAGCTCGCAGTCATGCACACAAACACAAGCTGGCAAATCCATAAAACATCATACCAAGATCTTTTGCTTGATTGACATAGCACTCCTTGAAATTGAACATGGTTTGGGTTTTCCTCTTAGGGATACACCAATTTGTCTGTTTCATGTGTATGTTTGTGTGCACATGTACCCTCAGAGAGATACATGAGTTTCATTTTTTGCAACCGGGATGAATTAATGTGCCTTATGATACAACCTGTAGTCACACAAGCACTTTGACTTTAGTTGTGGCTTCAGGGCTCAGCCCTTCTGCAAATCAGATTCGAGGGCATGAAGCTAGGCACTCAGAAATTGAGGAATACACAATGACCACCTGTGAAAAGTCTGATTCAAGAGAATTGCTTAACACCAAGATGTTATTATATGGAACAGGCCTGGATAGAATTCCTTTCTCCAGAGCCATGTTCAGATGCCTTATGCAGTCAATTCTCCTTTCTTTTCCTGCAACCCCCTGCCTCTTCCCAACACATCCTCCAAATTCTTGAAACAAAATTAGGCAGGTACAGAGTATCCATATGATGCACTAAGCAGACCTGCTTAATCATAGAGTCTAAAGAAACCTGCAGTCCACATAGGTTACTGTATAAAGATTTTAACATATCTGATACATTCCTGTGGACCCAAGACCAGTCATTCTTCAGTGGTGAATGGATGTACGCTCCTGAAGAAAGGAAAAACAAACAAGGAGTCCTGTGGCATGTAAAGACTAAAATGTATTTATTGCATGAGCTTTTGTGGGAGAAAATCCTAGTTTGCCAGACACTTTGAAGATGGGTAAGTTTCCCCATCTTCAAAGAATCTGATGAAGTGGGATTTTCTCCCACGAGAGCTCATGAAATGTGTTTGTTAGTCTTTAAGTGCCACAGGACTCCTCCTTTGTTTAACTGAACTAGACTAACACAGCTTCCCTTTTGGATCTGAAGAAAGGAAGTATCTTGTATCTCTGACCTAACATGGAGCTGGAAGAATAACTTTCACTGTTTTGTTTCGTTTTTCTTTTTCTTTTCTTCCTCCCAGGAGGTGTTCTTATCCCCTGCTGCCAAAACAATCCGTGGGAGCATGACAAAGACATATGAAATAATGAGCTATATGGGGAAGGGCAATCTATCCACACTTTCTCATAATACAAAAACCAAGGGTAGCCAATGAAACTGAAAAGTGTAATACATTTACAATTGATAATAGGAAATGCTTTTACATGATGCTTAATCAACCAGTGCAACTCTGTTATAAGATATTATCAAGTTGGAGAGCTTAATGGAACTTCAGAAAGTATTTCTAGACATGGATATTACGTACAGGGTAACTTTAGGATAACATAGAAGAGGAATATAAATCATCTTAAATCTTCAGGGCATGAGACTACCACTAATTGCCAGGATTTAGGAAAACATTTTATGTATGAGCAGATAATTGGTCAAGTCTCTTGCACCTTCCTTTGAAGCATCTTGTGCTGAGCACTCTGAGATATTGGAGTAGATGAGTATCATGGTCTGATTCTGAACTCTTCTCCTTTATAGTCATGCCTGTGAAATCAATGAGATGCTTGTGGGTACAGACAGACCTTGTAATTGTTCATTTCTTGGCATGTATATGTGCATTCACAAGTGAGGACCCGGATTTGAAAATCAGCCCCCTCATCTGAAGCCATTCTTGTGTGCATGTGGTTTATAAATCCTGTATTACATCCCTTATGCATGGAGTCCATGCCTTCCTACTAAAAATACAAACACCATCAATGTCTCTGTGGAAGGAACAGACTATTGGTAAAAAACTAAAATAAGGGTGGTTTCTTTCTTGAAAATAAATCTAGGCAGTAGCCTTCTATCACTGAAACACAATACAGCATGTTGCAATATTTATTATTTAAGAGACTACTAGGACTAAACATATAAATTGAGAATTTTTGTTGTATTCATTGTAAGAAATCACAAGCAAATATACCTTCTGAGCCTATTTTGCAAACCTACTGAGTTTATGAGGATGAAACGCAAGTCAAAAAAAGGTCATGTCTATTAATTTCAGTCCTTGTGCAAAACCAACATATTCTATTCAGCTTTAGTAAGATTTGTGACTTTTGGGATGAATACATTTGTATTCCTTTAATACTATTAATAATAGCTATATTCTACACTGATAAGTATATCTTTATAATTGTTATTTTTTTTTAACATACATGCTTTATTTTAGCCATGTAGTTGTGTAGTCCCCTTTAATAATCTCTTACAGAAATCACTTTTGACTTTAAATTGCTATCAATGGGATTTTACTGATTTTTCCTATTATAGCTGGACTTTCTACTTTAATGGCTGTTATAATGGATTCTGGGAGCCCCCACAGAATAAGTTTGGCAATATCAGGTGCTCCCTGGACTGGTGCACAGTAAAGTCACAGATTACACAGCTAAAGATCTTTGACCACAATTTTATTACTAACTGTAAAAAGGTATTGGTTAAGGTGTTAACCCTCCATTCCTAGTTCCTGTGGTTCCCTTGAGATTCAATGCAGGCCCAGCATTCCAGTCCTACAGAACTCTTCATCGTGCTTCCATCTGGAGAACGTGTCTACATCTCCATCCTCACCTTCCTCAGTGTACGTTTGAGAAGCACCTTGTATTTATGACCAGCAGAAAAACCTGACCTCATCAGTGATTACTCACATTGATCTAGCCCAGAGTCTGGGATGCCCAGTTAAACAAAACCCTGGCTGGGATGATTTAGTGGGAGTGGCCCTGCTTGTAGCAGGAGGTTGGACTAGATGACCTCATGAGGTCCCTTCCAACCCTATGATTTCATGATTCTATGCAGGGTTAAGGTCCTTATTACATCACCAGGGAAACCATGACCTAAAGCAAGGTGATCAACTCAACTCTTTTGCTGGGACCCCCTTTGACAATATTTCAAGCTGTGACTGCCCCTCCTCATCAATCCTGTATTAGCTTACTTTGGCACTACCACCTTCAGCATGCTACCTTTAGCGCTTGTTTCCCAGGCAGCAGCTGTTGCCCTTGCACACCCCCTCACAACAGTCTTGAGACACCCCTTTTGGGTTGAGACCCACAGTTTGGAAGCACTGAAAAGTGAAATAAAGTAAGCTAAAGCCCAAGGTTTTGGGGAGAAACAAACATCTATATGCACTATAGAAGTTATTCATTTGCAATTGACTCCTGCTATAATATGCAGCCGAATTCCCTTTCTCCTTATAGCTTTGGTCATTCTATTACAGGGGAACATACTTTCCACAAACCAAATGTGCCAGTCGGTGCACCATAGAGCCGGGATGTCAAACGCATTTGCTATGGGGTGCCAGATTTGACTTAACTTTATTTCAAGGGAGCCATACATACCATAAATGAAAATATGTGTCACTCTCGTGTCATTGCGGAGTGCTGTGTATCCAAAACCGCACTCCACGAAACCACTTTCTCTCTCTCTGTTAGGGAGAGTGTGCCTCACAGAGCAAAATCTCACATACGCAGGTATCCATGAGGTTGTGAAGACCAGACACCACTCTTGTGGTACTGTGGAATGCTGGGTATGTGATACCACACAATCTCTTTCTGTTAGAGAGAGTGTGGTCCTGCAGAACTGTTATGAACCAGATGAAAGAGGTTTGCATGCCACATTTGGCCCACAGATGGCATGTTTGGCACCCTTGCCATAGAGTGAAACAGGGAAAGACTATCTTTGGTGAGCTCAGGCTGTAAATATGCTATCCCAGGCAGTTCTCTAGCTCAAAGGGGAGAAAAGCTGGTTCCAAGAAACCACCTGAGAAAAAAGTCTGAGTGGAGAGTGTGTGGGTGGGGGAGGTGATCTGATGGAGTGGGACAGTAAGGCAAGAAAAGCACACAGTTGGACTGAAGGGGGCAAGTGGAAGAGCTGATTCAATATTGAGATGGCCCATAACTTTAGTCCTACGAGTTACAAGAGCTTGGCATGTATCTGTATGGCCTTCAGTTTTACTTTGACAGCCATAAAAGGTGTGTCCATCTGGCAGGAGAATAAGGCATGTGGGGGATGAATCAACATTTTATAAAAGCTATGTAGCTGCTACACAACATAAAGAGCTGTTTGACTTTTTCTGTACACAGTAGTGAGGAACCAGGATTTGTCACCTTGCTTTTGCTGACACGTTTGGTGTTGATGAGCTAGGTGTCTGATTGCTCAGCAGAGAAAGAAGAGTTTATATTACAGGACAAAAGACATTGGATCCAGTTAGTCTGAGAAGGAATTTAAAGAAAAGATTAAAAGGTAATTAAGACGGGGTTGTACAACACTAATCTTTTAAATGGGTGTGGATGAGTCAGATTTCATCAGCTCTGTTTACCCCATCTGAAAAAATGTTGATGGAGACTTTTCTGTCTCCCTCCTGAATCAGCATTCAGCAAAGGAAGAAAAGATGATTAGCAAATGAGGATGAAATAAGACCTTATGCAACAAGCTGATGCGACCATATATCAGTGCTGCAGATATGCAAATGGATGTTTTGTGGTAGAGAACCTTACCAGTCTGTATGGAAAAGAAAAGCTGAAGATGAAATTTTGAACGCTAATTGCAAAATAAACTGACAACCGTATCAGCTGCAATCTTTTATTCCATCTTAATTTGCTAACCATCAGGACCACTTTAACTGGGCATCCAATCTTGCTAAAAACATCAGCACATGAGTAACTTTACTCATGGGAGTAATCCCATTTACTTCAAAGTTAGTTGTATCCTTACATATTTGCAGGCTGGGTCCTCAGTCCAGAATATATATAAAACTCAAATTCTACACTGCTAAAACAGAAAAACCTGCCAATGAAACAAACACAACAAAGTCTTTCAGTTGAACCAAGTGAGAATACAGGAGACTTTTTACTTCTTTAGCATCTTAAGGCTAGATCTTGTTCTGATACAAAATGGCATAGAGCTACTGAATACTTGAGCTAGAGCAGTTAACACCAGATGAGAATCCAGATCTCAAAATCTTGCTTTATACTGTGAAGCTCACAAGTGAATTAGTTTGTAATTAGTATGCTTATTTGGGACTTGAAGGTGCTAACTGGAGAGGTCATGGCTTGGGCTTAGTTCTATGATTGACTAGAACAGGCCATGAAGATCTAAAGTCATTTTGAACTAATAACTGGTTTTTACAGCTCGGGCCAAACTCAGGTCCTAGTCTTGGCACCAAATCTACACAAAAGTCAGTAGAGCTCCTCTGGGCACAAAGGTTACCTTCACAGGTGCATCTGCAGGATGAGGGTTGAAGAGAAAGTTAACCCTACAGAAATGCAGAGCCAGATTTTTCAGACTCGCACATATCTGGATGCTCTGCTGTACATGCATTTACATCTCTTTCTTTAGGACAATCTAACTGCTCATTTGCAAGCGCGCAATTATGTTTTTGGTTCTGAAGTCATGAAAGGCAAGTACACGTTTGTACACCTGCCATTCTGAAAAGCTGGGTGTAAGCAAGTCCTGTGCTCCACCCACCAGGAGGACACCTCCTGGTGGGTGATTTGGGGAATTGCAGCTCAAGCTGCCTTATGGATTCCCCCTTCTGGGGTTGTGGGCATTAAGCCACCAACAGCCCCTTGGAGGGGCAAACCCACAGTCTATAGCCCTGGGTTGGGGCAGTTCAGTAATAGTCTTGACAGTTCAGTACTAGTCTTGAGCCCTTTAATCAGGGCACGCAAGAAACAAGTCTTAAGTAAGAATGGGTAAGCAACATGAGGTATCAGTTGGGATGGCCATCTAGGGAAAGGGAAGAGGAGAAGGGGGATACAGGTCTGCCCTACTCCACTGTGTCCCAGCCAAGGGCCCTGACAGCGGCTGGGCATTTGACTGTGGGCTCAGCAGGGATCTGGCCACAACACGCTGACCCCGGTGTGGGGCATAGCTCCCCTGCGCTACTGCCTTCCACATCTCCCCATAGTAGCTGTTCAGCCCCTTCAACTGTGTCCTCTGGCTAGTCACACAGGGGTAACGAGCAGAAGCCCTTCATTGGGTCTGGTGGTGGTAGGTCGGGAAGCTCTGGTGTGACCTCCATCTCCTCTGGTGGGGGTAATTCTGGAAACTCCACGTGGTCTGATGCAAGGGGCAGCTCCTCCAGGTCCTGTCCCACAAGGAGATTCGCCTTTGGCTGAGCGAGTGGCAGTTCCTCCAAGTCGCACAAAGATGGCAGGGCATGTTCACAGCAGTATGGGCCTTCTGGGAAATATTTGGAGTTCTGGGGTTCCAGCTGTTCCCCTGGTCTGTCATCCCCAGACTGAGTTGGGTCCTTCCCTGGGGTACCGGCCATGGGAGGCCCAAGCCAGTCATCCGGGTACCGGGAGGGAAACCCGCGGGTAGGCCAGGGTTCCCTCTGTAGGAGAGAGGGCCAGGGCTGAGGAGCCAGGGAGGAGCTATCCTTCCTCTTCAGTGGCTAGGGCTGGACTGAGCTTCCTGGCTTGGCTTTTATACTTCCTGTCCTGCCCCTTTTGCTCCACCTTGATGGACAGCTACTCAGCAGCCATTTTGCCTCCTCTGGGGGTGGCCAATTTGCTTCCTCTGGGGATGGTCATTTTGCTTTTTCTAGGGGTGGCCATTTTGCCTCCTCTGAAGGCAGCCATCTCACCTCGCCTTGGCACGGCCATGTTACCTCTTTACACTGAGCTTGGGGTTGCCTGAACAGTAATGTTGATTCTTTGGGGCCACGTTTCCTAAAGGGCAGCTTGTCTTTTGCAAGAACAAAAGTAGTTGTGCAATTGCCTGATGGTCTGTTTTAAACCAGAAGTTAGAGGTGCATTTATTTTGATGAATACCTGAAATTAATTGGCATATACTTTGTAGGTCTCAGTTGAATCCATAGAATAGAAGGGCAGTTCCTCAATACTATCCATAATGCTTTCATGTATATTTGGATAGTTGTACTGAACGGGCCCCACAAGCCCAAGTCATCTGGCCTGTGGGGGTGTACAGTTGTTGTTGAAACATATTCTAAGTCTCCAAGACACTTCTGAAAATACTATGCTTACCTCATGAACACCATGAAGTGACAGGCTTTCAGGCCAAGAGAAATTCCATTTTAGGAACCTTCAGATCAATAAACATTTAGTGCACCTAATTTATTAAAGTTAATAATAATCAGATATTAAATAATCCTGAGAAAAAGTTTCTCAAAACCCCCAGAGGAGAACCAGCAGAATCAGTTTTGTCAGGTAAATTATATACCAGAAACTAAGGTAATGTTATCTTACCTGCTGAAAATCAATCAGAGGGACTGTTTAAAAGGCGATTTTGTATGTAATTGGAAACTTTTGAATGTCTCTCTTTAAAGGGACTAACTGTTATATTCAGAGGCATAAATCCATACAAGGCTTGACTCCTTGCTCAAGTACTTCAAAAAAAGTGCTTAGAAGCTTGTCGCTAAGAACCAATTACCTACTGATTCACAAAATTTCATGAATTATTAAAGAAAATCAAAGATTGATGGGATCGACTTTCACTCTCCTGAATTGGCAATAAAAGTACACAGTTTCTCCTTCCAGGAAAATTTTAGAACTTGAATTTTTAAAGTGATTTTGCTCTGAAATGAGATATGCCATGCAAGCACATGGTTTATTCACTGTAATAGGGTTTAATCATAATAATATGCAGATAAAATTTATTGCTAGTAAAAATAGTAATTTTGTTAGGACAGAGGGTCTTTAAATGTGACCCTTGTGATGTACCTCTCTGATGTAAAACAATGAAGATGGGTAATGGAACTTGAATTATGAAATAAAGAGAGTAAAATAAGATGGATGAAGAATTAAGCATATGTGATTTGTACACAATGATGATGTGAAGAAGCCACGTATAAAATTATATCCTGGCTATTGAATATTGTGTAGGTACAGATTAATTTTAAAAAGCATGCTTAAAAGTGAAGTTAACTACATTGTCCCTGTTGGCTGCATTTCCTTTTCTCTCGTCAGGTACTGACCTGAATCTCATGGGGAATATTTTGTGAACTGATAAGACAGTGATATCCTTCAAATGCCAGTGTGGGAAGCAACAGTATGTTTGTGCCTATTGTTAGATGCCCAGGGAAAACAAACAGTTAAAGTCAATGGTAAAATTCTGGGGGCTTTCTCCAAAATAAATGTTTCACACAAAGAAATTTGCAAAGCACCTAGGACCTGCTGCACTTTGCACACTGCCAGCAATTCTCAGGTTACTCAACAGATCCTTGTTTGAGGCCTTTCCATGTGACATTCTTCTGAAGAAGGTCTAAAACCCTCAGTGTCTTTCAGAGTTATTTTTTTCCTATCACACAGCACTTCCTGTTGTTTCCATGATTTGTGTGCTGGCCCCTGGCATATCTGACTGTAGCCTCTTCCCAAAGATCATTCTGAGGCATAACTTATAATACTAATGCCTTTTAACATGAGATGTGACACACATTTAACTTGCACTAAGCTGTGGTTGCAACTTGGTCTTTCCATTCTGGATATTTGCCTGAAATTCCTTGGTGGAAAAAAAACGTCTATTAACCTATGACCGTACAAAGAGGGTAAATACAGGATGGAGCCTATTTTTTATCTGCTTTGGCCCATGAGAAAAGTGGGATCAGAGGGTAATGGCCTGTAGAATGTGGGGTTAAAGATCTGTCTGGCTGCCTCCCATTCGTAATCCGACCTGTCTATGATGACCACAGCACCTCCTTTGTCAGCCTCTTTGATTATAACGTTGGAGTTGTTTTTGAGGCTATGGATGGCGTTGTGTTCTACACAGCTGAGGTTATGGGTTATGTGGTGCTCTCTAACACCACATTCTACAGGCCATTACTCTCTGATCCCACTGAGGAATACCTAAAGAAACTACAACATCTGCTTAAGAAACTCCCTAAGGAAGCTCAGGAACACATCTACACAGACACACTCCAGGAGCCCCGACCAGGAGTATTTTATCTACTACCCAAGATCCATAAATCCAGGAATCCTGGATGCCCCATCATCTCAGGCATTAGCACACTCATAGCAGGATTGTCTGGCTATGTGGACTCTCTCCTCAGGCCCTACGCCACCACGTCTCTGAGTTATCTCCATGACACAACCAACTTCCTGAAAAAAACTACAATCCATTGGTAGTCTCCCAGAAAACACCAACCTAGCCAGTGTGGATGTAGAAGCTCTCTACACCAACATTCCTCACAAAAATGGACTACAAGCCATTAGGAACAGTTTTCCAGATGATAACGCGGCATGCCTGGTAACTGAACTTTGTGACTTTGTCCTGACCCACAACTACTTCAGATTTGGGGATGACCTATACCTCCAAGACAGCGGCACAACTATGGGCACCCACATGGCCCCCCAGGATGCCAACATCTTTACTGCTGACCTAGAACAGTGCTTCCTTGCATCTCGTCCACTATTTTCTCTCCTTTACCTGTGCTACATTGATGACATTGTCATCATCTGGACCCACGGGAGAGAGTCCCTGGAAGAATTCCACCAAGACTTTAACAATTTCCACCCCACCACCAACCTCAGCCTGGACCAGTCCACACAAGAAATCCACTTCTTGGACACTACCGTATGTATAAGAGATGGATGCACCAACGCTACTCTATACTGCAAACCAACTGACTGCAATGCATACCTACATGCCTCCAGTTTCCACCCGGGACACATTACATGATCCAATGTCTACAGCTAGGCTTTAAGATACAACCAGATCTGCTTTGATCCCTCAGACAGAGACAAACACCTACAAGATCTCTACCAGTCATCCCTGAAACTACAGTACCCAGCTATTGAAGTTAAAAAACAAATTGACAGAGCCAGGGGGTACCCAGGAGCAACATTCTAGAGGACGAACCTGACAGAGAAAACAACAGAACACCTCTGGTCATCACCTACAGTCTCCAACTTAAATCTCTCCAACATATCATCAAAGATCTACAACCTATTCTTGAAGATGATCCTACACTCTCTCAAGCCTTGGGAGGCAAGTCTAACCTTGCTTACAGACAGCCTCCCAACCTGAAGCAAATACTCACCAGCAACCAAACATCATACAACAGGAACACCAGTGCAGGAACCTATCCTTGCAACAAACCCCATTACCAGCTCTCCTTACATATTGACTGCAGGGATATCATCACTGGCCCAACCGCATCAGCCACACCATAAGGGGCTCATTCACCTGTACATACACTAATGTGGTATATGCTACCATACACCAGCATGTATATTGGGAAAACTGGACTGTCCTTGCATAAAAGGATAAATGGGCACAAAACAGATATCAGAAATGGCAACATCCATAAACCAATAGGAAAACACTTCAACCTCCATGGACACTCAGAGGCAGACTTGAAAGTTGCCATACTTCAAAAAAGAAACTTCAAAAACAGACTTCAGAGTGAAACTGCAGAGTTGGAGCTAATCTGCAAGTTTGACACTATCAGGCTGGGTCTGAATAGAGACTTAGAATGGTTAGCACATTACAAAAAATGATTCATGTGTTCACATGTTCTCTCCTGGTGGGAATGGGCCCCATCTGCTTTCTGAACTGACTTTGCTAACACTCGCCCTCCTCCATTCTGGCATGTGTGTATATATATACACACCTCTCCACTGTAGTTTCCACTTCATGCATCTGATGAAGTGGGTTGAAGCCCACGAAAGCTTATGCTTGAAGAAATCTGTTAGTCTATGAGGTAGCACAGGACTCTCGCTGCTTTTGCTATATAGACTAGAACAGCTACCCCTCTGGAAATTTATAACTGAAGCAGTATCTCAAAGCAAACACACACCTTCCTCCCACAAAAACACAGATCACAAGACTAGGTAAAAGAAACCAAAAAACCCAAATTCGGCACAGATCCTCAAAAGGCACAATATTTCTAGTTGATAATGCAATGAAATTAACATGCAATGTATGTGTTTGTGCCTAGCACAAAAAGGAATCAATCCCATGCTAATGATTAATCATTTCCCCTGGAGAAAATGACTTCTCAGGTCTGCCTCATGTCACGGGAACATTTCTCAAACTCCTACACAGTCTTACGGATCGGGGACCTGCATAAACTATTGCGTCTTAATGAAGTAGAGCACAGAAATATTTTGAACTGCCTAAGGTTATGTGTACACTAGCACTTTTGTAGGTAGAACTTTTCTCATTCAGGGATGTGAAAATGAATACCCTTGACCGACATGAGTTTTGCTGACAGAAGGGCTGGCCTGTACATCACTATATAGGAGACCTAACAGTGGTCTAACTTCAGGAGTACAACTATACCACTGTAATGTTTCTAATGTAAACATAGCCTAAGTGATATTATCACTCCTTTTAGTTTAATTAATTAGCCGTCTCCTTTGTCTTGTAGGATGTGGAATGCAGAAGCATAGGGTGATCATCTCCTTGTTAAACCATTTCCAAAGCTTCTGGTAACATATATATATATATATATATATATATATATATATACATAAAGTTGACATAGCATCTTTATGATAGCTGTCATTAGTCATTACCATCAACTCCAAGATTTAGATAGTTTTTTCCACTGAACTATTCTGAAACTTTAAACAGTTTCCTGATATCTTCTAAATATCTCTTCTCTCACAACTGCATTTCTTTTTAAAATTCACTCCATCTTGTCTCCTGTTTGAGTTGGAACCCACTTTCCCCGCACAGCTCTGACGTAGACTTTCCACCCTCTGTAGCTTTGGTTTTTTTTTTTTTCCACTTTCCTTTAACAGCATCACAGGTTTCTTTCTGATTCATTTCTTCTGTGATCATATGCTTCTTTCCTCTCTCCTGCTCATAGACAAAGCTGCTTTCTCTCTAAAGGGTCATACACTGGCTTGATCCAGGCTTGCAATTCTATTTGACATTAATGGAAGTTGCATGTGCAGGGCAAAGTTTGTGATCCCTTCTTAGGTCAAAAACCTTAGTAATTTGCCAAATGCCACCCTAAATTAAGACCATGCTGGGAAAGCAATAAAAGCAAAGGGAGAATTGAATGGTATGGAAAAAAAATAAAAGATGTTCTTGCCTCCTTCACAAACACTATATGAAGAGGAAGAGAGCATGAGGCTAAACCAGAAATGCCATTGTTTTCTGTTACTATGAAGGAGGAGAAGGATGTCCCTTCTGTTCTCAGTAAGAAGCAAATACTAGCCATGAGTCAGTATTCAGAGGGCAGCATTCAGAACCCAGTGCAGATCAGTCTTTGGTTTAAGACAGGATTTGGAATTTGGGTTGGAGGCTGAATCTGGGATAGGTGTGTTTTAGACACTAAACTTGACAACTGTTGACATAAGAAACTGGCTCCAAATAGCAGATATCTTACAAGGTTGGCCAATCTCCTGAAATTTCCATTGCCTTGACTGGTGAGAACCATGTGAGATCAGATATTCCTCTGAGATATTTTCTTTATAGCTATTTTTCTTTATCCAATCCTGAATCAAGTAAAAAAAAAAACTTGTGGCTCAAAAGCGCAAATCAGTTTAGGAAAAAGAAATTGATTTGAATAATTCTGATATGCTTTGCTTTAAGATAAAGCTTTTTTAAAAAATCTTTTGCTAATTGGCTTAAATTTCACAACAATATCACTTTGAAATGGAAAAATCAGAATTTTTTCATGTTTCAAAATCACAAAACAAAACATCAGCAATTTCAAAACTTTTTTCCCCCCACAAATTATTTCAAGTTGAAAGACTCATCAAAACCAACTTTCTTAACAAACAGTTTTGGTTTAGACAAATAGTCATTTTTTGATGGAAAAACATTTAAATCTGAAAAGTCCTGACTGGCTCTATTTTTTTTATTAATTAAAAGTAATTGTTTTGGTTGGCTCACGCTTTGTTGGTATGTGGCTGAAGTAGTTTTATTTAAATAATCTCTTAAGACAGTTTCATTTGCTAAGACATTGACTTAGTTTATACGTACACAGAACACCATTTTATCCGAATGACCTGGGAGACATACAAAAGTTTTGGCTAATGAGGCATTCAGATAAATAAACCAAATTAATTAGCATAGGGCTACATGAAGAAACACTCTGGGTCTGAGTCTAAGATGTTCTGATAATAGGACTATGGATAATGGGACTTTTATTGCTCATGTTTAAAAACTCATATACGCTCTGCACATGCCATTACTGTGTTGCCATCAGGGGCTGATTACTGCATGGGTCTACAGAGCCCATGCCCAGTGGCTCACCACAATGTGGGGGCACAGAGTAGGGGAAGTGGGGCAGGTCAGCCTAGTGCTCTCCTGCATTGCCATTGGGCTGGCCATTCTGCCCCCAGGGGCATGATAGACCAGGCCAGAGGCCGGGCTCTTTGCTCCCACCCCAGCTGTGAGCCAGCTGGTCCACCCCCAAAGGTGGGGTAGGCCAATGCAACTGGTCACTCTGCTCTGGGGGGGGGGCAGAGGGGCAGGACCAGCTGGCATACAATAGGGCCTCTGGAGCAGCCTTTGGGCAGCACCAGAAGCTGCACCGAGCATGCCAGACAGTCTTGCCACTCCCACGGGCTGACCAGTTGGCCTGGGGCCAGCCTCTACTCCCAGCCCCCCACATCTCAGTCATGGCATGCCCACAGAGGGCCAGGGCCCTCAGCTGGCTGGGGGGGGGGGCTACAGGTGGGCAGGGCCCACCAGTCCCTAATCAGTCCCTGGTTGCCATGTAATCCTACTGTCTCGCGTTCCCACTGACTCTTCAGAGCAATGTTTCTGCGCTGTTAATTTCAGTACTCTCTGGGGCACTGTAATCAATCATTGTACATATTAATCTGAAAGAGAGGTCTCTTTTCTTCCTCTCATCATTACACTTTAGCTGTTTACCATTTGTCTAAGAGAGACTTATCTGGAGCTACAGGTAAGCAGAACTTAATTCATCTGATGAGTCATAAACAGGTCTCAATGTGATGAAGAGAATGTTGTTTGTACTATTTCAACAATAGCACCAAAAGTCAGGTAATAGCTCTTTCTAATACTCACACTTCTTTATACAATAAATTTTGAGTATGCAATCAGACTCTTCTTGGATGTTCCCAAAGGAAAATTCAGCATTAACCAGCTAACAAATGGAGGAAAACTGCCCAAATCCTGGTTCCCTTGAAGCCAATGGAAAACCTCCCATTGACTACAGTGGGATCAAGATTTGGTTCACCATCTGGGTGCACGACTGAGGAGCCAATTTCCTGAAGTAGAGAATGTTTGATTTTGTCAATGCCATGGATAGACGATGGAGAAATGTACAATATTTACACAGACAAAGAGCGAGAGCTCTTATTAGGGTTTGTATTGAACTTAATCAAGCCTATTTCCAGTATCAAAGGGAGAAAATGAAGCATTGCAGATGATTTCTTGAGGATCAAGCAAGACTTGCTGAGCAAATCATTAAACAATAGAAGTTAGGCTAAGAGATGTTTAACTTGGTATCCATTTCTAAATGAATTTCTGATGTTGTTAGAGTGTGTTTGTAGTATCCAATAGAGATTTTGAACTAGTTTTCCAGTATTCAGAGAAGCAGTTAGAACTAGGGCTAGGCAAAAATTTTTGGCAAAAAGTGCGTATTCAATTAATTTGACAAATTGTTTCTCTAAAACAAAACTAAAGCAAAACTTCCAAAAAAAAAAAAAAAAAAAAAACCTTGAAACATTTTATTTAGACATTCTCTAAAGGAAATGTGATTTTTGTCTTTCAAAGCAACTTTTAATTTCAAAAATTTCTTCATTGTTATTTACAAACAATACATATGCTCAAAATTGAAAAGTAACATTTTGTCTGACATTAAACAAATGGTTTTGTCTGACACAAAATGAAAAAAATTCACATTTTGATTCACTGAATTTTTTTTAAAAATGATTTCAGGTTAGCTCAAAGTGAATTAGAAAAAATTGGAATTGCCAGAAAACCAAAAAATCCATTGCTCCCCCAGCTCTAGTTAACAGATAAAGGGCTACATCAGAAATCTTAGTTTGAACATCCTTAATCCAAACTAAGCAGTTCCCAGTTAGGTTAGTTCAAACTATTTGCAGCTTTTTAGTTCAAAAAAGCCGCACTGACCAGTTCAAACTAAGTTTTTAGTTTGAACTAGTCAGCATGGCTAGTTTGAACTAATGGCTTAATTCAAACAAAAAAAGTTTGAACTAAGCCATTAGTCTGGGTCTACATTGTGCTAGTTCAAATTTAAAATTTGAACTAAGCGCTTAGTCTGGACTAGCCACTCAAACTGATTAGTTTGGACTAAGATTGACTTAGTTCGAACTAAGAAATTTCTGAGTTATAAGTAGGCAAAGCTGAGTTTAGACCCAGACTATGTTTGCTTAGTTTTGATAAATTGGCTAGTGTAGACATAGCCTTGGTGACTAGCCAGAGATCCAATGCTGCAAACATTTACACGTGTGATTTTATTAGAACTATACACATGACATAAAAGTTAGTTGCCTGCACACATGACTGTGGAATCTGACCTCACATCTATACTGAGTGAAAGCGCACCATTTGTGAAAATGCATTAATGTCATTGATGTTCCCTGTTCTGGAAAATGGAGACAGATTTTCTCTCCAGTTGAAGGAATCTTTACCTTGGATGTGAGATCAGAGTTCATAACTAGTATAAGAGAAGCATGTAAAACAAGAAATAGATGTGGTATGGGATAAGGGGTAAACATATTAGACACAGGTAATACTTGTATATGAGAACAGAATATTATACCCTGATGTAGATGTTTGCTCACAATTAAGATAAGGAGCATTCATGAACTCCTAGGATAATGATATTGAGCTTGACACAAGAAAAACTAACTGAAATATTATGTCCTGCACCATGCAGGAGGTAAACTGGTCTGCTCTGTCCTGAAAAAGAAAAAAAATATATAAAATCACAATTCATGATAGTTTGCCAGGATTCATTTGTTAAGTATGGCCATGTGCATGGGATCAGATTGTCTTGTCATGCACACTGATGTAAATGTGGAATAACTTCACTGAATACCTGTGAAGTCATTCAGGGATAAAAAGATACGTTATTGATTTAAGAGCAACATGTTCCTCTTTGTAGCTACAAAAGATCTCAGATGCACCACAACTAGTGTGGCTCTACTTTGAAGGAGGTGGAATTACAACAAGGCTTTCAGGGGTGTTGAGGAACTTACTTCCGGGAGCAGGTGAGACAGGAAAAGGAAAGGAGGACAGTACAATTGTACTTCTTGCTGCATGGATCTAGCTGTTACAGCTCCTCTGGGTCAATAAGTTACACAGCAGTGGTCACAGAACAACTCTACCTTCCCTCTACAACCTGGGAGGAAGATTCTTTCCCTAGACCACGTATGAATGCCTGTGCTAGGCTTTAATGAAGACAAGAAATTTTAGGTTGTAGCATATTAGTTTAAAGGCAATGTTGTTCACAGTGTGTGATGTGGCTTCCACTACTGTTTCATAATTTCCAATTTTGAAAGGCTGAGTAAGGGTCTGAGTCCTTCTGAGCAGGATGGGCAAACTTTTTGGTGTGAGGACCACATCCCTGGTATGCCAAGCAACACACAGTAAGGGTGTGAGGGGGAAGAGAAGTTGGGAGAGAGGAGTGGCCATAGCTGGGCCTATGTGATTGGAGAGGGATGGGGGGAAGTGGTGGGGCTAGGACGGGGAGACACTGGTGGCCATGGGCTGACGTGATGAGGAAGGGATGGGGCTGGGAAGGGAGCAGTCACATACTTTGGCCAGGGTGCAACTGGGCCCATGTGGTAGTAGAGGAAGAGACTGCTGTGCCCCTCTCAGGACACCACTGGGTCCAGAGGTCAGCAGGGGGAGCAGCCAGCATGCTCTGTATGGAGCGCTACTGGGCCTGTGCAATGGTGGTGGTGGAGGGAATAGCCACCAAGCATTCATTGAGGGTGCCACCACTGCTGGGCCCACATGATGGGGATGGGGCAGTGCTGGGATGGGGGAGCCACTGCTGCACTCCTTTCAAAATGGCACCTCTGAGCCCACATGGCAGGAGAGGAGTAGGGTCAACGGGGGGAGCATCTGCCACATGCTGGCCAGACTCAGATGAAGGATCTGATGAAGGGTTCCCGCAGACTGTATCCACTCTGTTGGTTGTAGCTTGCCCATCTCTGCTTCAGAGTCTAATGGAAGTTTTATTGACCTTCAAGCAAGAGATGACTCAATTAGTGTGAGAATAAGACCACAACCAATTATAGTCTGATCACTGATGCTGTAATTGTGACGGCAAATTTTGCCGCAATACATAGCCACAGCGTGAAAAAGAATTAATTGAATTCTGTGCCTGTAGAGGGGGAAAGTAGGGGGGTGGGGAAAGAGGGATTGATCAATGCAGCTGAAATCTGTGGAAGGTAATAGGAGAAAAATAAGCTAGCTAGAGAATTTCTTTAGGGTTCTTCTGCATATATTTGCCTGATTTCGTTCCTGTGCAACTCCAGCAAAAGATAGGATTGACCCCAAATGAAGTTGGCCTTGGCTGAAAACTTAATGTAAAGTTTTCTTTTGAAAGATGTAGCATTTACTTTGGCAGAATTTCTAGACCTTTTAAATATGGGTTTTCTTTATTACTGAATCTCTTTTGCAGATTGTGCAGTCTTTTCGAAAGAACTGACAGGTAATTTTGTTGACATTTTCGACCACATTTTCAAATGCACTTGACATAGGTGTTCAAATACCCCTGTATGAATATTTGGAAACTTATATTAAAGTTTTACCTTGCACAGCAACTTTGTTCTGCCATGGAAAAAGCAATTAAAAACCCACAACTGTCTATTTTAACTTTTCAGAATTGGAGTGCACTGAAAATACAGTTTGTCATTGCTGCAGCATAACATGGAGACGGGATGTGTGAATGAACAAGAAGTGCAAGATAATATTAACTTTCCAGCTTTACATTTCAACTGAAAGATTTTAATGAAAGGGACTGGGCTATTTTGCTGACACACTGCAAAAGGATGATTTTTCATCCATTTTCTTTAGAAAACAAAACATATCAAAGCTTTATGAAGATTTGCATAAGCAAATATGGAGCAACAAAATACTTTCCATATGTGAACTGCACTTTGGTTAAACCACTTTCAAACTATTATGGAATGAATTCTGCCCACAGATACATACAACATATACAAGTGCAAGCCCTCGCACTATTCTACAGAAGTGACTTGCACATCTAAGGGCAGAGTATTGCTTCACATATAATTAAAAGTATATTTCAGAAATGTTTATTACTGCAAGGTGGGGAAAGGAGAGGTAGATGCAATGAAATCTTTATTTTGTAGCTCATAGTGCTACAGGATTTTTCCAGTCATAGACGAATTTCTTCCATTAACATTAAGCCAACATAAATTAACAGTTTCATAGTGGCTTAAAGAAAATGGAAGGCCATTTTACAATGTGTTTGGTCAGCACATTCACAATATTTATTGTGGTTCACCATATACTACAATCTCTTTAGGCATGATCCAAGACCAATGAAAATCAGTGAAAAGATTCAAATGACTTGAATTAGAATTACATCCCATCTGTTGAAAGGATCCTAACTGTGCTCTGCATTGCACCAGAGAGCCTCTTTTATATATGATCAGAAGAGGAATCTCATCTATTGAAAGACAAACTTGAATTTTTTCCATCACTCTTTATTGCTGGGCATTTGAATCCTATTATTTTTTAGAATGGATGAAACTGGTTCAAAGCCAAGTTTCATAAGAGGTATGGAATCACCATTGCTTTCATCATGTTAAGAATTATGTACCAGTTGCAGGGTGTTTGTTGGTCATCTAGATTTTAGCTCTTTGGTTTATGCAAATGACTTCATATAACTCAAAAGACATGCTAGAATTAATGATGCTCTTTGCTACCTTATAAAATTGGTGCTGTCCACTTGGGAGTTACAATAAATGCAAGAAGATGAAGATTCAGCAACTATGTGCTTTACTATAGGAAAATAAGTTTGCCCAATAAAGTCAATGGGACCACTCATATGCTTAATATACACACACATGCAAACACACATCTTATATAAGTATATATACAAACTTATTTATACATAAAGTACAAATTATTTGATATCTTTGGGATCTGGAAAGTGTCTCCAGGTGAATTGCATCCGATCAAGCACCAATCTTACAAACACTTATGCTTGTGCTTAACTTTCCTCATATGAGCAGTCTATTGACTTCCGTGTTTCTCATATCAGTAAAGATAGCCATGTGCATGTTTGTTGATTCAAAACCTAAACATGAAAAAATTACACCCTTGTCAGTGCATCAAGTTGCACCAATTTTAATTTTAAAGGCTTGCTTCAACTATAAATTTATCTTTTAAGCCAGTTCCAGAAACATGAACTATAGAGAAACTCTTGTCTGAGTTGTTTTTTGTTTTTTTGTTTGTTGGTTTTTTTTTGGGGGGGGGGGGACAGTTTTGTTATCTAACACAGCTCTCACTGGCTAACCTGTATGGCAGATCTTTATTTGAGGAAAACAAAACAATGATTTTAAGTGCTTTTAATGTGGATTAACGTTCCATCCAAGTTGTCAGAGACTGAAGTGAAAGAGAAATCTTAGAGGACTTTAGCAGAATACTAAATGTGACTAGTGTCTAAAAATACTGCACTTTTAAAGGTTTGCCTCAACTATAAATTTATCTTTTAAGCCACTTCCAGAAATATGAATTATAGAGAAAATCTTGTCTGAGTTTATATTTTTAAAAAAAACAAACCAAGCTTGTTACCTAATAGAGCTCTTACTGACTAACCTGTATGGTATATCTTCTTTCTTTGAGGAAAACAAAACGATGATTTTAAGCACTCTTAATGTGGATTAATGTTTCATCCAAGTTGTCAAAGACTGAAGTGAAAGAGAAATCTTAGAGAACTGTAGCAGAATACCCAAGTCTGAGAAGTGCCCAAAAAAACTGAATCTAAAGAAAGGCATACATTCTTTTTAAAGGTGGGGGGTGTTTTTTGTTTGTTTGTTTTGTTTTGTTTTGTTTTTGTTTTTTTGTTAATGCCAAACTCGAACATTTCTCAGCATGTAGAAAGGTAAAGATATGCATCGTTGAATGGCCTGACCATGCATTCAGGGAACAAAAGAGTTACAGAAGTGCATGATGTTATATAAAACCAAGTTTTTCATTGGAGCACTACACTATGGATTCAGGAAGACTAAGAATAAAGTCTCTAAACGTGTGCAAATGCTGCAAAATGAAATAAAAATATAAATAAACTTTTACATGGCAAAAAATGTTTTAAAAGCAATGTTTATTTTCCATATTAGTTGGATGCTGATTAGAACAAAGGGGAACATCCGTTCACAGAAGCACTCATTTTTTAAATATTCTCTTTGAGGAATTATTTGCCCTCACACAATTAAGCCTTTTTTTTTTTGGAAGAGACCATGATATGCAAAATATTATTCATAGTTTTCATGTAATGGGATTACTGGGGGGGGGTATCTAAACCAATTCAAACTGAATATGATATTGTACCCTATGTAGAACATGACTTTTAAACTGAATTAAATTAAAAGAAACCCACAGGATTTTATTTAACTGAATAAATTTGGATAATCTACAATAAGTAATACAGTGAAGTAGGCAGTCACTGATAAAGGACACAAAAGCATGAATCATAAAACTGTGGAAAACTTTACAGCACACATTACTATGCCACAGTGGGATGTGTGATAAGCTATATTTTATTCTGCCTAACAAATCCATCTTCTCAACAATTTTGCTCTGAATGCTTTACTGAGTTAAACAAGAAAACTGCCAAAGTCTACTGATCTCATGGGTTAAGGGATACAAAAGAGTATGGAGTCCTGTTGAAATTTGCTATTTTCAAGTGCAGGTTGCTTTTTCACATTCTGATAACGGATAATTCAGAACCCACATTCTGAGGAGTTTTTAAAACCCAAGCACAGAATACAGTTTAGTTCATCATACTTGTACCTTCCCTTCTGGCCATTTTAAATAGATATAGTGGATGCTAGAATAGGGCATAATCCAAGGCTCAGTTATGTTCATGGAAACTCTGGGCTTTGGATCAAGCCCAAAATGCATATTAGGAAGCACTGAAAGACCTGTGGGTCTAGGACTATGTTCAAGAGGGTGAAATTCCCCCCTAATGTAGTCAGAGGTCACAAGGCCTACACGCCAACTAAATCCCACTTAAGCCCTCTGAGATTCCATTTCACATCTTGTCTTATGCCATCCCTGAGCATTTTGTCTGTGCTTAACAAACAAGTAATAAGAATAAAAACCAATGCACATGTAATAATTACTTGGCAGGGAAGATGCCATTTCTTCCAGTGAAATATCAGGTATTCTATTACATGATCATATATACCAAGTAGTGTTAGTCTAGTCCAGCAAAACAAAGCATTTGATAGCACTTTTAGGCTATGTCTACACCACCCTTTCCTCTGCCATGGCACACCTTGATACCTTTAGTTATTTTGAGGAACACCACCATATAGTTTCCATATGGCCTCATGAATATTCATGAGCCAATCCAGAACTCTGAGTAGTTCTCCAAAAAATTCCATGGCATACTTGTTCAGGCCTCAGGGCCCACCTGCGTGCCATGGCACTCTGGGTGGGAAACATTGGTCTACACTACAAAAACTAAGTTGGCTTTGTTAAGTCGACTTAATAAAGTCTGCTTAAAGTCACCTTTATTAAGTTGACTTAGTGAGACAACCCTTCTCTTAAGCCTACTTCAAAAAGTTGGTTGTCAACTCAGGAACATATCCTAATAAAAAATGTTTGCTTCAGTCAACTTAAGCAGGCACATGTTACTATATAGAGCTTCTTAAGTCAACTTACATGGCCACATTGCATAAAGTTGACTTAATAAAGTTGACTTAACACGTAAGTTGACTTAGAGAGTGAGAGTTATTAAGTTGATTTAAGAAAGTCCTTAAGTCAACTTAATGAACTCCAGATGTGGCCAGGGCTTTGCTTTGCTTATATTGACTTAAACCTCCTTAAATCAACTTAAGCCCATAGTCTAGACACACCCTTAAAGAGTAATACACGAAGTGGGATTTTCTGCCATGAAAGCTCATGCAATAAATAAATTTGTTACTCTTTAAGTGCCACAGGACTCTTTGCTTCTTTTGCTGGACTAGACTAACATGGCTGCCCCTCTGGAACTTGGAAACTTTATCTATCAATATAATATAATATATAAATATAAATTAATCTGTTAGTTTTTAACAGTGCCACCAGACTCCTTGTTTGTTACAGTCATTTATGTCACATTCATATGAAGAAAACTACAATGCTCACCATTAAAAAGTCCACTTTTGCCAATGACTATCAAAGCATGACCACTGAAGCCCTGATCTTACTTTTAGCAGAACAGAGCACAGAGTTCTGCCCATATACAATTAATCATGGGACAGAACAGATCTCCCTATGGAGAAATTGCTGCAATTTATTTGTCTTATTTTTCAGAGAATAATATGTGCCCTATATATTTTTCTCTATCCTTACTTCAATACAAGATGGACAGAAGAATATGTCTGCTTAATGGAAGCATTGCTGTTATCATTTTATATGTTTGTTTGTTTAATCTCACAGCATTTCCCAATTTCACTCTGTCTGTGAAAGAAAGCTACAGAGGGGAAAATGCTGTATTTGGAGAGATGAGGCAGATTTCACAGTGCACATTTACACAGATATCATTTTTCATCAGTTAATTGGAGACAGTTATACCTCAGTGTTAAGATGGGTTCATACTGATGGTAAAAATAATGACAGCATAACAAAAAAGTATGACAAACTGCATTATGTACCAATTAGAAAGTCTTACTCTAATATTATTATGAAGGAAACAAAACCAGATCCAGATATAAATGTTTCATTTTTTTTCTGGGAGATTGTTGTAAAGATGCCTTTTTTTGCCCTCTGAAGTAGTAATTTAGCCATAGAAGTGCCTGTAATGAGGCCTCATAGGGACCACTTTCTTCATGCGTCTTATTATTGTGCTTCAGTAGGCCCCGGACATCCCAGCTGTATATGTATTTTTCTTCCTGTTGGAGATCTAGTTATAGAATACAGGAGACTGAGGGCAGACAGTCTGTTTCAGGGACTTTTCCCCAGCCACTTCATCACTAATGAAATCAGGATTTATAAATGCAGCAGCCTCTGTCCATCTTAAATCTTCTGCTAAACAAATTGGGCAGGCAAAGCATAGTAACCATGTGTTGAGCAAGCAGCGCCATAGATGAGAGTGATAAACAGTCAAGTTCAGTGATGGCAGTAATTTATAAAACCGACTGAAGAAAGCGTAAAACACTTCTACACCTCGAAAGCCATCAATCTCCCCTCTCCCCCAAATACTTAAGTTTTTGCTCGTTTCCCCTGAAATAGTTGGTGAACATGAAGCGGCATGTTATTGATAAACTCTTAGCAAGAAAGCTGAGTTGGTGTCTTATAAATGAAATAAGAGAGATCATAGGTGGTATTTAAATTTTATAACTTGCCAGTAAGAAGAATACAGCCTGAATTGGATGTCTTTAGAAATTAATGTACCTACAGAATAAGCACACTTGCACACGTGCACATGCCTATCCTGAAGAATACTGTGATGATCACTGTTGCATGGATTCATTTGAACCTTAAGAGCTCTCACTGAGGAGGTCTGATGATAATCCATGACTTCCTGGAGAAAATGATAGTAAATGGCACTGATAACACAGCTAAACGGGTACATTTGCAGTAGCAAACACAGTGTTGTCTGAGTAACTCACAGTGAACAACATGATTAATAAGGGGGCAATGAACCAACAGAAGAGTTGTCACTTCTGATCCCAATTAAGTCAATATTTTCCACTCTTTATTGATTTGGGCTAAGGGTTGCATTAGGGTAGCTGAAAGATAAGTGGACTATTGATTGAGGGACACAGAGCATTGCCTTCAACTTGGGATGTGAGGAGATCTGGAGAAGAGACAATTTGTAGTAAACTGGAGAAGATTTTTTCTTTTATCCTCTGGCTTTACTGATTATTTCCATTCCTTCCTGGCTACAGCCACTGGCTAGGTACCAACAAGGCTAAAACATGTACACACTGGGCCGGCGCTACATGTTAAGCAGCCCCTGCATTGCAGCAGAGCGTCAGCATTTGAGGGGCACCAAAAGGGGACAGCACCGTTGTGCTCGCCTGATGACGTCACTCGTATGTGCAGGCGTCGCTGTGCTGTGGGGGGGGCGCCACAGTCCCCAGCACTGTTCCTGTATACACATATCTACTAACTGTGTCTCAGCTCCAGCCCCTTCTGATTTTCCTCTATGCTCTTCATTAGTCAACTAACTAAATAATTCCTTTTATTTTCTTTATAGCTTCGTGATCTGTTTTTAAAAAGCACAGTTATTTAGAGGTATACTTATAGGCACCTGATGTATAGCAGATAAAAAATGGGAACTGTTTTACAGGAAATAAAATGTAAAGAATTTTTTTCATTATTTAGGATCTTTCCAGTGTTTTCAGTGGAAAAAACAGAAGCAATGTGAAAATTGAAAATTTTTCAAATTTTGCTTTTTCATCAAAGCACTGGAATGGTATGAAATTATCCATGAAAATCTTCATTGTGGAAAAAAGGTCATTTTCCCATAAAAACATTTTTCAAAGATAATTTCTGACCAGCTCTGTTGTAAAATGTTGATTTTTAAAGGTTTCCTGTACAAGCTCTTTTGAGAGACCAATTTGCAGCTATATTTTTTTTCCAGGCAAAAGCTGGATGTTTTAGCTGTCTGTTGACTTGATTTGTGAGTGCCATTGACTTCATTCTGACAGCTGACATGACTAAAGATTTGTAAACAGTGCAAAATGGCCCAGAATGAAACAACAAATATTACCCAAACGCTGATTTTTCCTTTGCTAGTAGGTACCTGAATTGGTCTGAAACATGGTGAGGAACGTGCAGCACATACAATATAGACCCTAAAACTGAAATAATCAGCAGTAGTTTCCTTTTCCATTATATGAATCACTCCCATCAAATTCAATATGGTTCTAAAAGGAAGAATTTCGTATTACAGTCTACTCATAGGGAAGCTTGCAGCAATCACTATAGAGTAGTTTATTATATTATGATAATTTCTTTCACTACTGTACGGTTTTATTGTATACCCTTCAGTGTAGGTGAGACAGCTCCTTTGTTTATGCATCTCTTATTTGGCTTTCATCTTCTTTTTAATTGGGAGCTCTCATCTTCCCTCTTGATGCCTATCCGGACTGTGATGCCTATTTCCCCAACAATTTCCTCTTTCCTTAGACTCATGAATGAGCAGAAAAAGGAACCGGAGGGTACACTAAGGGCTAGTTTCTGACATGGGCTGTTTTGGGGAAGCAGGGACATAAAGAAGAGCTGGACCACTCACTTACCAGTATGTGAAGACACTCCAAATGTTGGTTCTGGATATGCTGGGGTTAGGAGCTTTATCTACCTCTTCCCGTAGCATGGGTGAGGAATGGGCCAGTGGCATAATGGCACTAGCTCTTGTCTACAAAGCTGATGATGCTAGGAAACAGAGTTGGTCAAAACTCAGGCTTGTTGATTTGCAATAAATCCTGGCACTTTGAAATTTATTTGGGGTCCAAACTGAAACAAATACAAATATTTCTGAAATTTCTCACAAGTTAAAATTTCAGTTTCAGGAATGTTTCATTTCAGAACTCCAAGATTTCATTTAGAATTTTATTTTGTTTTCATTTTTATATTATTGTTATTTAGTTTAACATTATTTCATAATGTCACCAGCAGCAATGCTGACTTGTCATAAGATACCACAATAGAGCAGCTGAAATATTCTATTTGTTTCTTGTATTTTACATCTAAAATAAAGGTAGCTGCTGCTTAGTGCTTACTGAAACAGTTTATCTTCTTTTCTAGATCAAAGTGTTGCCTGTTTGTGTTGTAATGAAACAATTCACCAAAATAAAACAACAATAGGAGAATATTTCAACTCTCATATTATGACATTCCAGCTGTCAGAGTGCAATGATTTACTGCTACTGGCACATTCTGAAATAATTTGAAAGCAAAATAATAGAAAATAACAAAACAAAAACAAAATTGAAAAAATAAACTAAAAATTTCCAGCTCATTCAAGGGCACAAGTCACAAGTAAATTACTACCCTCATGAAGCAAAGGGGAATCTGGGATGAAATTATGTGTCAAAAAGCTGATCCTGACTCCCTAAAATGCTGCACCATTGTGTTTTTTCTATGGGATATCATATAAACTTTTTTTTTTAAATATTCAGATATATATATATATATATATATATATATATATATATACACACACACACACACAAATTTGCTGAATTATTACAGTCAACAGCTCAGGTGCCATATAGCCTGGCAGTGTTTGCTGCAATCTTTTGTGTTTTGGTGTATGACTGGAATTTTCTGTCTTGACTGAAATTCATTAGAGAGAGGTCATGAGTCAAGAGGTCACTTCATACAGACACCTTAGAAATATTCTGTGCCTGTACAACACATATGGTATAACTCATAGCTCTGAATGCAGTCATGATGCTATTTCATTGTACCTTGTGGCATCTACTGCTGATTAACTATTAGAAGGTAAATGGCTGCACTGCCATAAACACATACCCTTCTAGTGGGAACTGGATTAACTGGTATATTAAACCAGATGCAAATTTGATTGTTATTTACCTGCACTGGTGAATGAAAGAGGGGTGGGAGACAGAGCTTTAGTCTTACTATAATATAATGCTAGCTGGTATGGGCTCCAGTAGGAAAGTGGCATTCAAATTGCTGTGAGGAAATGATCTATTGTTGCAGGGGATTCTCAGAAAAAGGAGGAGTTTCTGAAGGAAACATCCTCTCCTCCCCACTGTTCCTCAGCCTGGTCTACACAACAAAGTTAGGCTGATGTAAGGCCATTTTACACTGACCTAACTCTCTAAAGGTTATGCTTACACTGGAGACTTAGGTCAACTCAATGAAGGTTAAGTCAACCTACAGACCCCTGTGGCCACATTGGGCTTTTATTAAGTTGATTTAAGCGCTTCCTTAACTTAATAACACTACCTCTTAAGGTCAACTTAACACTTAAATTGACCTTATTAAATTAACTTAAGCCAATGTAGATGAGGGAAAGCCATTAAATCGACCTATTTGGGCTCCAGGCCCCCTCCCAGATTTCCTGGCCACCAGGAAGGGTCAACCTAGTACCTGCCACTGTGGACGCAGGCAGTCAACATGAGTTTTCAGTGTGGACTCTCTCAGTCGACTTAACAAGGTCAACTTTAGGTCAACTTCAAGGTAACCTTGTCAGGTTAACTTAACAGAGGCTCCAGAGTAGACATACCCTAAGTGTCTACACTAACATGCAGCTCTCATCAACATAATTTGCACACTACACTGACTTAACTACACCTCTGTGAGAAGTGTGGCACTTAAATTGACATACTTGGTCAATGCAATGTCAGTGTAGACACTGTTGGGGCCTCTCAGAAGCTCTCCCACAGTGCCCTGCTCTGATAGCAAACACTCCTTTGTGATTTATCGAAAAAGAAAAAATAGTGCTTATGTTTCCATAATAAACTTAGAACTCTTTAATGCTTTATTCTTACAAGTGATCCATATTGGAGAGTGAATTGTAGTTTAAATGATGCTGTATTGCTTCGAAATACATGATCAGTTTGTTGCATACAAATAATTATCAGTGTGTTAATTTCATGTTTCAGGCTAATTAAGAGAAAAGTGTTCAACATCTCTTGATATTGGATGTGCCATCTACTGCATCCCTGATGTTTCTTACTGAGCAGGATTTTCTATATGAATTGTGCTTTCTCCTTTAAAGTACATCCATTCTTAATCTGCAAATCATAATCTTGCTGTCAGGCCGTTAATGGATACACACAGAGGTTCCTTACCATTTTATCCACTCTAATTTTATATTGATTTCAATGAAGTTAATTTTGATTTGCAGCACTGTAGAAAAGAATCAGACTCAGAGAGATCAAAAACACTTCCCTCTGTATATACATATTAGCAAAATAGAAGAGCAGCCCTATACCATCCTAATACATTTTCATTTTGGAAAGAAAAAGAGAAGTCACACCTCTTTTTTTTAATACTTCCTAAATGTTCTCCCTCTTGAGTTTTCCTGTTTCTCTCTCTACATTGTCTCCTTCTCTTTCATGAATATGGAGATTTCTTTTGCCTTGCTTTGATCATTCTTAAACTAGAATTTTCTCCATCACTTGAAATGGGTTGACTATTTCTTTACCTGTCAGAAGACACAGACTTTAGCTACAACCAATTTGTTGCCCTTATTACTAACAGAAGGGACCACAGTCTACGTTACCAAATTAAATACAGTGTTGCAGATGTTGAAGCATATGAAGTGTCGGGCAACAATTTATCTCATTCCCTCCTTCCCTTGTGTTGTCAATGTTGGCCTCCAATTCTCTAGCCCTCAAAATTAGAGACAAAAAAGAATAGCAGCTGTTGCTTCTGCTGCTCTGAATAATTCATGACAATTTAGCTTCAGTTGCACAGTAGTATTTGCATCATATTACACAAACAAGAGGATAAGGCTAATGGAAAATTCCCAGGGCTTGAAATTTTATGGAATATCAAAATATTTTTCTAAACCAAAATAAGTCCCCAAATTCTCTTCTGAGCTGACATTAAGGTGTGCACCTTTGAAGCACTGCCTGAAAAGAAAGCTCACAGAGCCTTCTGATAGAGGATTTGTAATGCAGATTATTATTCAGAAACAAATTTATTAAGCAGTGATTTGCTACTTATATAAAAATCAACAGATTGACAACCCTGGAGACAGAAACCTTGTATTTATTCACAGTGCTGGCACATTTTATTCTATGCCGTATCTTCTCCTCCAACTGACTGTAGTCATGCAAGTGAAGTGTCAAGATGAGAGCAGTTACCTCTTGCATTAATTGTCATAGAGGTCAAAACAACCCAGCAAAGAGGCCTTAAACTACAAATTCTACATGGAGGGGATTGCTTTTTAGTTTGTGTGCATATGGTGTCTAGTACAATGGGATCCTAACCATTACTGGGGTCTTTGGCACTACTATAATATACATAACAAACCATCTTTCCCTGTGGGATGAGTATCTCTTCTAAAGACAAAAAAACAAAACAAAACAAAAAAAAAGGGGGTCTAGCACACTTTTAAAGACTGCAAAAAAAACAAAAACAAAACATTTTGCCAACTTTGCCCACATAACTGCATAAAAGACACCACCAAAGACCCAGTCACGCCAGCTACTCCATCAAGGGCTCATTCACTTGCTCATGCACAAATGTGATTTATGCCATCATGTGCCAGAATGCCCCATCCCCCCCCCCACACACACTTCCTTATACATTGGGCAAACAAGACAGTCTGCACAAAAGAATAAATGGACACACATCTGACATCAAAACATTCAAAAACAAATAGCGGAACAATTCAATCTTCCTGATCGCTTCATCAATCATTTGTTAATAGCCATATTTATGAAAATGGATAAAAAACAACAAAGCTTCAAAGAAAAGCTGCAGAATTGGAATTCAAATACAGATTTGACACTGTCAGCTTAGAGTTCAATAAGGATTCTGAGGTTTTTTTCCCCATTATAACAAGCAATTCTGCTTTCCTTCCCCTAACCCACACTTTCTTTCAATATGTGTTGCCCACTGTTTGAATCTAAACAACTGCATTCATTTGCTGTAACAGTCTGACCTGATCCTATGAATTACACTTCCCTGAATTTATTTTCCTTCCATTCATCTGTATTTCTCCATATTCAAGCACCTGACAAACTGAGATTTTCTCCCAAGAAAGCTTATGCGATAAAGAATTTTTTTAGTCTTCAAATATGCCACGAGACTCGATTGTTCTGCTGAACTAGACCAACATAGCAAGCCCCTGTTGAACCTGCCTTCTAAAGATAGAAAGCCCTATATCTATTTTAAAGATAGAAATTCAAAGTTTGCTCTTATTCAAATCAATGACAAAACTCCTGTTGATTTCAACAGGATTCAGCTTTATCCACTGGTCTTTGACCTCACCCACCGTTTAAGAGACTGGTAGCTTTAAAAACTTGAAAAGTTAGAAAATTAGATGATGAAAGGTCAGGTTAGGGACTACTTAGAGAAGTTGGATGTGCACAAATCTATGGGGCCAGGCACACTGCTTCCGAGGGTCCTGAGGGAGTTGGCCAATGTGATTGCAGAACCACTAGCCATCATCTTTGAAAATTGGTGGCGAACAGAGCAGGTCCCAGATGATTGGAAAAAGGCAAATATAGTGCCTATCTTCAAGAAAGGGAAAAAGGAGGACCTGGGGAACTACTACAGACCGCTCAGCCTCACCTCAATCCCTGGAAAAATCATGGAGCAGATCCTTAAAGAATCCATTCTAAAACACTTGGAGGAAAACAGATTAATCAGGAACAGTCAGTATGGATTCACCAAGGACAAATCATGCCTGACCAAACTGATCACTTTCTATGATGAGATGACTGGATATGTGGATGTGGGAACAGCCATCAATGTGATATACCTTGACTTTAGCAAAGCTTTTGATACAGTTTCCCACAGCATTCTTGTCAGCAAGTTAAGGAAGCACAGTTTAGATGAATAGACTGTAAGGTGGATAGAAAGCTGGCTATCTTATTGGGCTCAGCGGGTCGGGATCAATGGCTCAGTGATTAGTTGGCAACCAGTAACTAGTGGAGTGCCCCAGGGTTTGGTCCTGGGGCTGGTTCTGTTCAACATCTTCATTAATGATCTGGATGATGGGATAGATTGTATGCTCAGTAAATTCACAGATGACAAGCTGGGGGAATGGTAAATACCCTGGAGGGCAGGAATGGAATTCAGGAAGACTGAGACAAATTTTTGGTCCAAAATAAATCTCATGAGCTTCAACAAGGACAAGTGCAAAGTCCTCTACTTAGGAAGGAAAAATCTCTTGTACTGCCATAGGCGAGGGACCAATTGGCTAAGTAGCAGCACTGTAGACAAGGATTTGGGGGTTATAGTGGATGGGAAGCTGCATATGAGTCAACAATATGCTGTTGTTGCCAAGAAGGCCAGTGGCATATTTGGCTGCATCAGTAGGATTGTTGCCAGCAGATTGACGGATGTTATTATTCCCCTCTATCTGGCACTGGTGAGGCCACATCTGGAATACTGTGGCCAGTTTTGGGCTCCGCACTACAGAAAGAATGTGAACAAATTAGAAATAGTCTAGCGGAGGGCAATGAAAATGATTAGATGACTGGAACACTTGACTTACAAGGAAAGACTGAAGGAACTAGGCTTATTTAGTCTGCAAAAGAGAAGACTGAGGGGGAATTTGATAGCAACCTTCAACTACTTGAAGGGGTGCTCCAAAGAAGAGTGAGCTAGGCTGTTCTCAATAGTAACTGAGAACAGAACAAGGAGCAATGGTTTCAAGCGGTCAAGGTTGGATATTAGGAAAAACTTTCGCAGTGAAGCACTAGACTGGGTTACCGGGGGAGGTGGTGAAATCTCCACCTTTGGAAACATTTAGGCCCGGCTAGACAAAACCCTGACTGGGGTTATTTAGTGGGAGTGGTCCTCCTTTTAGCAGAGGGTTGGAGTAGATGACCACATGAGGTCCCTTCCAAACCTAAGATTCTATAATTCTTTGATTAGCTCAAAAATTGTATTAATGTTCAAAAGGGTAAAATTCAGTTTCTTTTATAAAAGGTTTTTGGAGCTGAATAAACCTGCCTGAGCAGCAGTAGCATCAGCAGAAACTGCTTATTCTTATAAAGTGGTGTCCCTAAGGAAATCTGCTGAAAGGGATGGAATGCAGTTACTTAACTCAATAATTTCTGTGAGAGTTGTAAGGAGACCATTATATAATTCTTAACATGGAAATTATCTCTGTCTTTTAAGTACTTTGAGTGGCAAAAATCAAATCAATGAAAACTTTCTCTTATTTTCTTATCAGTCACCCCATTCAAGTTGGGGACCCAAGTAAAGGCAGTGTTTCATGGGGATGTGTTTCCCTTTGATATGGATGTGTTACTTCTGTTATTCTGATAAAACTTTCACTGAAAACAGGCATGTAAATCTTACCCGAAGGGAGGCCCAGTGCAAAGATGCTCTCATGTGATTATTTCCAAGTAGAAGAGAGTTGGAACTAATGTGTCAGATTTTAACATTGCTTTATATACTCAGCACTGCAAGACTCAAGTCATTCATGATTATGCAGAGCATTAAGAAAGCAAAAGGTTTCTCAGTTTGGTGATGGAGGGAAAAGTGGACAAGAAGGAAGAATGTAGAAAGAAAATATTTAAATTAAGGCCTGATTTTTCTGTTACTGTTACCCCTGAAGTCAGTATTCATAGAGGGAATCGAGTACTCTCATATATTAAGTCCACTACTCTAGTGATCTTTCCTTAAGCATTAGACCAGTCCTAGGAAGCTGCAGACTTCCCTGATTCCTTGACTGCTTGTTATGTGTCTCCTCTCCTCACTTACCAACCTAGTCCGTCATACTGTATAAGTCATATCTGCATCGAAGATAAGGACTACACACATATAGGGAAATAGCTTTAAAAGCCTGTCACCTGTGCACATGGTCTGAACAGATATAATTGCAGATATGTGTACAACATGTACAACAATATTTACCATAATAAATGCTCGAAAACTGAGCTCATGGAAGCAAATCAGCACAAAGCAAATTAGTCACTACACAGAGTCTTGGGACCTGTAAAAGAGTGCTTGGTGGATTAGGTGTCTTAGTGGTTAGCACACTTACTGCAATCTCCTGGAGAATAAACTTGCACTTCTGGCCCTCTTTTTTTTTATCGTGGATATGAGATGGACAGGTAGCTTGGGTACTTCCTATAATACAGGCCTAGAAGGGCTGAGGCCTTCATTTTTTTCATAAGTAACAGCAACCATAAGTTCTGAAGCATTTAGTCACATCTTCACATTCCTGAAATTACATCAATACAATGTAAAATCAGGCTGTTAAGAAAGTGCTACTCTCCTAATAGTACCTGCCACCACCAGATAAAGAGACAAACTAAGCCCAACCCAAGACAGCTGAGCTTCCTCTTTCTTGCCTCTTCTTCTCTCCCTATTTCATCAGACAAGCATGCAGCAGCAGTTGTGTGCCATCTCTGAGTTGGTAAACTGACTCCTCTGAGCAGAGCTGTAACTATGGCAGGGCCGACAGGGCAAAGCCCCGGGTGGCGTGGAGCAACTCAATGGAGCCATGCTATTAAAGGGGCGGCTTTTGTGGTGCTGGCCCTAAGCACCTCTAATGGGAAGGGGCACATTCGGATCGGAACACCTCTGCCTCTCAGTATTCTTTTCCACTGGGCCCAGCATACTTGCTGCCCCCCATCCCCTGTTACTTCCCTCCCTGGTCTCTTTTTCCACACAGCCTGTTGCCTCAGTCACCCTTCTCAGAGCTACCACTAGTAACCATTCTAAACCATTCCCAAATGAATACTTGCAGAAAATCCAGAATGAAGGGATTAATTAATGGATGAATAAAATTGTACTGAAAAACTTGGGATCATTTTAAAGAGGTCCAGTGTATTTCAGCTTCTTTAAATTTCTCCTGTGACAAGTAATGAACCTTAATGAACATTTAAGTTTTATAGACAGTGAAGCTCCTATTCTTCCTCAGTTTTGTCTAAACCATGGGTCTCAAACTCAAATCACCACAAGGGTCACATGAGGACTAGTCAGTTAGCCTGAGGGTCACACCACTAAAAATTTTGCAAACAAAAATATTGGAGATATCAGTAAAAATAGTGTCATTGCAGAATCCAGGAAATAGCTTTAGGGGCCGCATGTGGCCCATGGGCTGTGTGTTTGAGACCCCTGGTCTAAACTTTGGTTCAGTTCTGAAAAGTGAACAGAGGAACAGAATCCAGTTCTCTTACTTGACTTTGCCAGGGAAGGGACAAAAGCAGTAGAAACTATTTTTGCCATGATTTTTTGTTATCCTTTTTAAATTGCTGCTCATCACCACAGTATCTGCTTTCCAAGTAAATCAGTAGCAATAGCAAGGGAATAGAGGAACTCCTCAGAGTGTCTGACTTTTCTCTCTCCTCAGGGTAAAAATGCTTGGAGAGCAAGTGCTTTGGTTGGTTGGCCGCTTTGTAGACTGCTAAGGTCATATTTAGGCATCCAACTCAGGGGCTCTCTCTACACTGCCACAGATATTTTGAAATAACTATTTCAAATTTATTTCAAAATAATTATTTCAAAATAGCATTATTTCCAATTTATTATTTTAGGACTCTGGTGAAGACTGTATTTCAAAATAGAAAGTCTTCGCTACACTTCCTATTTGAAATAGAGAAAGGCAATGTAAAATATGGGGCTCTTTTGAAAAAAGCCAATTCTGTGGCTCGGAATGGCCTTTTTTGAAATAGCTATTTTGAAAGAATCAATATTTCAAAATAAATCCAGGTTTCAGTATTTTGAAATAGAGCTTCATTATTTTGAAATAATGAAGTGCTTATTTTGAAAAGCAAAATGCCTGCATGGACAGGCATTTTTTTTTTTTTTTTTTGAAATAAGCTTTCTTATTTTGAAAAAAACATTGCAGTATAGACATACCCAGTGGTTTCATTTTCAAAAGGCAAAGCACCCAACTGCTTTCATTGACTTCACTGACAGAAGCAGGGTGCCCAGTGTAGTGTATTGGGTTGCCTTAGTAGTAGATGGTGGATTGCTATAACAACAGATGTAGGTAAAACCTGGTTCTTAGTTCTTTCTTAATAAAGCCACAGACTTTTGGGGACTTCTTTGTGTGTCTGTTTCTAACCTCTATTAGGACATAAGGACCGTACATAACAACTGATGATGAAGAGGGGAGAAAGGTGACTACCCTGACAACAAAAGTTGAAGTCAATGTAAGAAACAAAACCTTTTCTTTTCAGTTTGGAGAAGGAGAGCTGGGCTGTTTACCTGGACAGCTTGAACTGAAACTGACTCTTTTTGCCTTAAGGAAAGTGGCAGCCTAGAAACAGATGCAAAATAAGCTGCCTAAAATTGTGTGGCTTTGTTAAGAAAGAACTAAGAAGTAGCCAGATGGGGTTTACTTACATCTGTTACTATGGCAACCCAAAACACTACACCAAGGACTTTTGAAAATCTGGCCACTAGTTCAGGGATCTGACTAAAGATTTCAGCCTGTGACTTTAGGCAACTATTTCTGAACAATCTTGAAATCACTAAAACAAGCAGAACGCACACAGGGAGCAGACATGGTGAGTGATAAGGTCCCATTTTTATACAGACTTTTCAGAGGAGAACCACCTTGAAATTAAACATTCTGCCAAGTATAGCTACACAAAGGCTTAGTTCCTGTGTGCAAATCTTTGTGTAGTGTCCGACAAGCAATGCAAAATTGTTATGCACTGACCAAACCTAGTGCGAGCACAGGTTCACAGAAGCACAAGCAGGACTGACCACTAAATGGAAAGTTTCAAGCACACTGCTTTTACATTTCCTTACTCTCGAGGAGCACATGACTGAAGTGTAGGCAAACGATGGAATGATACATGATCTTATGGCTAATACCCAACATTCAAATTAGATGGTTAGCTATGTACTCACTACTCACTAATGCGAGCCAGGATTAAATTTGGCAGCTGCAAATTATCAGGTCCAGCTCACCACTTCTTCACTTTTAAAGAGATCCTGGGGAGACTCAAGCCCCAGAGAGACTACCGCCAGCAACTCCTGCTATGTGAAAAAAAAATCTGTATTTGCAAGGCCTCAGTCAGGGCTTGCTGAACCAACAGACACCTGAGTTTGCACATCTGATTGGCAGAAAATCACAGAGAACTTACAGTCACTGAGTCATGAAGGAATGTGGTCTGGAGGCATGGAGGAGACATCAGTATAGATCATCAAAACTGGAAGAGGGGGAGGGAGAAAAAAGTATGGTATGCACCAAAAGCATCACTCTTCTACTGTTCATGCAATCCTCAAGAGACACTGGGTCACATCACTTAAGGAAATATAGTATTTCTCTCCACTTTTAACTTTGATGTTACTAAGAAAACAAGTGCTTGCTCCATCTATCCTTGCCTGCAGAACTCAAGCCTAACTTCAGAGCCTCTCCCCCCCCCCCCCTTCTGGCATCTGGTGTATCAGACAGAAACTGCTTCCAGCATAAATAAAATTTCAAATTAAAAATAATGAGCTGAATGTATGTAACTCATCTTGTTTTTAGTTAATCGTCCCTAATTTATTCAGCTGAAGTGCCTGCAGTTTTCCATGATTAAAGGATACAGTGTTTGACTTGTCATGGAATTCATTTTATATTGATATAAATGAGCTATAAAGCTTCACTATGATGGTTTTCTGAATAATATTAATACTTTTAAATTGTTCAATAAAGAATGAAATATACCTGATCTGTAGATTCCATGGTGACACTTTTGGAGTTTAATGTGAACAAAAAATTAAAGTTAATCACAGTAAAATGATTTTTTAAAAAAAAGAAAATATAAAACTTTCTTTGGTAATGGAGCTTATTTATGGGACTGCAGCTTGCCTGAAAATGGAAGGATTTGATGGGAATTAGTGAAGAATCTGAGAAATAAATCTCAATGAAACAAAATGAGCATAAAACTAAGCAGAAGAGCAAATCAGAAAGACCAACTCTTTTCTATACTATTTGCAGACATAGACATATTTTGTTTTCCTCAATGTAAGCCCTGATTCAGGAAAGCACTGAACTATGCACTTAAATTAAGCATGTGCTTTCTTGAGCAGAAATGCTTTTCTGAACCAGAAGAAATTCCAATGAAATCACTGAAGTTATATTGACCCAAAACAGGTATAAATGGGAGGAGAATCAGGCCCATTGTGTTCTATCTTTTGTCTGAAGATTTAGAAAGGGGAGGGAGTTTATTTATTTCTTATTCTATTCTGTTGGATTAGAAAGGGAGTTCTTCCTATCTACTGCATGCAATAAAATGTATTTAAGGGACTGCTGGAGAAGAAGCAGCTATATAAGCAAAGCTTGCTAGGGGCCTGAAAATGTCCCTCTGAAAACTACACAGAGAACCTTGCTGCTGATATGTTGCTCTCCCTTTATGAATTGAAACTCATCTATGGCAATGAGATGTGCAGATCTGGGGAAGAATGTTGGGTTACATTCCTTAGATATATATATGGATCATATTGAAATACTACTAGTTAAATATGAAATAAGCTAACCAGCCCATTGTAGGTTGAAAAGTATGGAGGCCAGAACCAGACAAAAATATCCACATGTATAAATCAAATAGGAGGAAGTCTATTTTATATGAGGCCACTATGGTCTCATAGTGGGAAGCATCTGGATTCCTTCCTAGGCAAGCAAACAAAGCAAAATACAAGCTAGGTACAATATAGTCCCTTGGATAATTTTCATGTGATGCAGTGTCCTAACTTTGAAACAATAAACTAGATTTACTTAAATATTTTTCATACATGAAACCAAACTAACTTAGTATAAGTCTGCTCTCTGGTGATTTTTGGACCTCTTGAATTTCACAATACTGCAAGAATACTAATATTTAAAATTAGATTTTCAAATGTCAAAACCACCTTTATTTGGAATGGACCTATTTTAGTGGAACAGGATTCTTTCCTCAGCAAACATTTCATAAAATGCAGTGAATTTTAACAAAGAGAGGCAATCTTTAAAGTTTTTAGTACAATGCAAGATAAAAGCAGCAAGTAAAAAAAAAAAATCTAATTTCACAATAGACATTGACATACCTTGGCTAAATGTATGTAAGAGTAACAACAAACGTTCTAAGGTCTGGGATCTAGCGTGCATCTCTCACACTGTTAGTAACTAAAAGCTGCACTTTATGTTCTTTGGCTAAGCATATGCAATAACCATAGAATCAACATGCACTTCAAGATCAATGGCCATATACAATGCTCAATGAAGTCAGTGGGCACCAGGCTGGATCCCAAGAGTCTAGTTATTCTAACTTGTTTCGGTATGTAGTGATAGGACATATTGAGTTATGCGTGATACAAGAAAACTGAGTCCAAAGTGATGCTGATCATTGGTCCAATATTCTCCCAGTGAGTTTACAGAGATTTATTTAATTGCCCCCTAAATAAAGATAATTGTAGATAATGAAGGTAAATCACTACTCACAGGAAAAGTAAATCTGAGATATTATTCCAACATATCTCCAGTTTCATAAATATATTTTGAGGGGAGGTTAGTGGCTCTTAAAGGGCTACTGCATAAAATATTATAGTGAGAAACTTCTCAAGAAGAATATTGCCTGTTGCATTTGTTCCTTCTGTCATATTTTTTAATGAAATGCATTGAAATGAAAAGAGGGTTTTTCTTTCTTTGATGTTTGCACAGTTCCAGAAGAATTGCACATATATTTCCCTTTCAGGGTCCATCAAGGTAACTACTTTAAGCTTCTCTGGTTCTCACCATCCCCTTTTTTTAGTGGAGACTTCTGGCTTACTCCCTCCTCACTGAGGATTTAAGGCTGCCTGGTCCAAAAATTCTGCACATTGCTTTCTCTCAAAACTTAAGAATAACGTATTGCTAACACTTATAAGTTACTACGTAGCTCCTTCTAAGGAAGCAAATCTATTCTTAAATTAAAAGCACTAAAACAGAGAAATAATAAACCAACAGAAACTCTATGAAGGCTTAAAAACTTATCAAAGGTCACCCCCGACTCCATCTTAGGGCTCTGATAAGTTTTAGTCCTTCAAAACCCCCAATTTGGGTTTTTCATGTGGTTACAAGTTCCCATCTATCAAGAGCCAGAAGCAGAACAAAGACTAGGAAGATTACCTTTTTCTTTTCACAACTCAGGCCTTTAATCTTGTCCTTCTGCAACAAGTAATCAGCAAAGACCCTCTCCTCAGGGCATAGTTTCAAAACTGCTGGGTGTCTCCATTGGAGTTGGATAATTTGTATTAATCTCTCCTTAAGCGTATTTCCTGAGCAATGCCTAACTGTTATTATCCCCCAAATCCAAACTTTCTGGCATAGTTTCAATAGAATATTTTGAATCCCCAGATTTTACATCTTTCATAACTCCCCCTTAGAGAGGTCACATATGATCCTGACTCACAATAATACTTCAACATAACACAAGATCTTTCAAAAATATTGCAGGAAAAAAATCCCTATCACAATGCCCAGCCACCATGCTGTTTATAATCCACCCATTTTGGCGCCACTGCAACTGACGACAACATAACAGTGAAGAGGGTTATACCTTCCACTGAAGAAAAAGAACCAGAAAAAGACACATATTTGGAGAAAAGAGGTTCTAAATCAATATTCCTTGCTCAAGTGGATGTCACACTGGCTTCAGTGGGAGATTTATCTGGGTAAAGACTCCAAAATGCTGCCAATAGTAAATATTTCTCATAACAAAACTATAGAAGTAGAAGAAATTATTCTAATTCTATAACTATTATATATCTTGCAGCAAATTTTCTACTCTGCTATTCTGGCTGCCGCACATTGCTCTCCTGGGGGGAGCAGGGCACCCCCTATTGCCTCCGTCTCTGGACAGCTGGTGCCTTTGGAGGCACAGTGAGGTGAAAGAGAGAAGGGACCCAAGCCCACCCTCTACCCTGGGCCCAAACTCAGGGGCCTAAGAATGGCAGCTATACAATGTTGACACTACTAGCGACACTGCTTCTTTCTCCTGAGCTATTTCCCCCTTTCTGTTCACTTTTACCTTTCTTGTGGCTCTCAACTGATTCTTTTGCTGGGCCATCACCCTCCTCACACACTTCTGTTGGCTCTCTTTCTTCTCTGGCCCTTCTGGCTGGAAGAATGGTTTTCATAAAGACTCTAGATGGGCCTTAATTGGACTCAGGTGCTTCTAATTACCCAAAGTAACTCCTGCTCAGTCTGCAGGAACAAGCCCCAGCAGGGGCTAATATGTCTCCCTTCTAAGACCTCTCTGCTGCCTCACAATCTCTAAATAAAATTGATTTTCTTTTGGTACTAGAAATGTTAACAAGTTTTGGGGCATTCCAAAAGGTGCACCAGATGTGGGAAGGAATATCGTCTATGGACCAACATTTCCTGGTGAAAGAGAGAAGTTTTCAAGTCCACAGAGCTCCGTGTAAATTAAAGTATTCCTCTTTCACTGACATTGGTCCAGAAAAAGTCATGACCTCACCCAATTTACCTCTCTAATAGCCTGGGAACAATATGGCTACAGCAACACTGAAAACATAAAATAGAAAGGTACTGGAAACCCTCTTCCTTGCTACTTCTAGGATGGAGATTTTCAGACATCCCGAGCAGTGCTGTCTTACTGAGCACACAAAGGCTCAACAGCATTTGGAGAGCTTGTGCAAGGATTGCTCTCTCTAACACGGGGCTTTCTGCATGCTGTCCTGTTTAGGGAGCACAAGGTTGGGGTGGTATAGTGCCAAATGGCTAAGAGGAATTTGGGCTCATCCCCGTAACTATTCATTAGTCATTGTGCCCAATGGAGCTTCACAGGAGCTGCAGGAATCACCACAACTTCACAGCTCCCTTGCCATGCCACAGCTTGTGATCCCTGCACAGTTGCTTACTTGATATAGCCATTTGCCTCATGTGACAGGGTGATGGGAGTAAACATCTGGCATGCTAGTATAGCTAGTTTTGGGGCAGCAGAGCAGGTAGCTGGGCTGGAGCTGATACAGGCACAGGCTGAGCAGCCTCCCAGTAGGTGGGTTAGGCCAGAAGATGCAGCTGTGCTGCGGACTTAGCAGAGTTATATGCCAAGCCCCATAGGATTTGAGAGGCCAAAGAGGAAAGGAGTCAGGAGAAGCAGAGTCTCCCTTGTCAGCGACTGGCCTAAGCAAAGTACTGTATGGTGGTGGGAAATTCCAAGACACCATGTAAATAAACCATAGGTGACTGCAAATTTAAAGGTCTCCGAGTCCTTTCTGGTTCCGAAGGGGGCTGAAGACAGGAGCAGTGAGCACCAGACCTCCTGCACCCCATAATAGTTATATATCTATTGAATGGGTAGAATCAAGTTTCTGTTACACAAGTATAAATCCATATATATTTCTTGTTTACAATGATATAATAAGAGCACAAAATAAGGCCCTGTGTTTGATTATGCTAGAATGAACTTTGGAAGCAATTGGTCGAGCTTGACTAAGAAGGGCAGCACTAGAAAAAGTCTCTCATGAAAGCTACAAATTTTACTGCATTCTTTTACAAGGACAAGTGCAGAATCCTGTACTTAGGATGGAAGACTCCCATGCATTGTTACAGGCTGGGGCCTGACTGGCTAGGCAACAGTCGGTGTTAGCAAACATGATATACAATTATGGGAGAAACTCTCCATGAGTAAGTGAGCCTGAGTAATAGCTGGAACACTTGCAACAATCCTTATACAAATCAACATTTTTCACTGCTACTATGTATTTCCTTCTCTCATCGAAGCTGTCATTGTCCAAATTAACTGGAATACTCCCCAATTTATTTATTTTTTTAAACACAGTCTGATCCTTACAATGTTCCTCTATTTGACTGTTTGAAATTTATCATTTGGTAATCGATTTTTAACTGACTCTAAACTTCTACCCATGCCTTGCTAAGCTATAGTCTGACAATGAAAAATTACATGATGAACATTCCACTGCCTCCTACATTCCTTCCCACCCCCCTACAAAGAATGTTATCAGCTTATTGTAGGATGGCAACATTCAGTGATTCTGTACAATAATAGTTTTGAAGAAGCTGGCATCAATTATTTGTAGCATGATCAAGGAGGTGATTCTGGGAGCTGCTGAGCACTGCATCTCCTGAGTGCTTAAATGGGAGTGGATGGCTCTCATAGCCTCTGAAGATCAGGCATGAGATCAGTAATTATAGTAACAAAAGCTACAGCGAATCTCATTGTTGTTCAGGCCTATTCAGGAGGAGGATGTTTTTTGGAGTGCTTTTATCTCACAAAAAAGAGGAAACAAAGTATAAAAGGACATGATTCTGATACTGACAATTCTGTTGGAGCCAGAAATGAATCAACATAGTTCCATTGAAGTCAATGCTGATTTATGCTTGCCAAGGATCATGCTCCTGATGCTTTTTACTGTACTGTGCTTGTGTCTTGTTACCAGAAGAGAAGGGAGAATGTAAAACCATTGATTTTTAAAAAACAAAATAGGATTGCCTTCTGAGTAAACTGGCTGATTTCCATTAGCTGAAGATCTGGGCTTAAGATGTCAACTTTTCCGTTCCTGTTTCAAGGAAAGGGATGTAAAGGCATCAATGAATAATACAGTCAACAGCATGGTGGGGGCTGAGTGTATAGTCTAGTCAGTGTCTTAATTTCTCATTTCATTCTCTCTGTTAGCTTTGTTTCTTCTATTTTTTTTTTCTGTTTCATTAACTGAAAAGCCATGTAGGAGTCTAACTGTTTTAATTATTAATATTATTACTAAAGCACCCAAAACATCCTTCTAATACAATCAATGTTAATGCTAATCTTAATTATCATTAAAAGAATAATTTTTATCAATTATGAATATTATGTGTGGAAGGGTCACATGACATGTCTATGAGCACACAGGAAATTTGTTCCTCACTTGGAGCAGAACTCAGGCCTATGCTTTAGCTACAAGACCATTGCTCTAAAATGATATGATGGAGAATGCACTATTGAAGAGTGAAGATCCAAAGGGTCAGCCATGGTATGTAACAGATGCCTTGTGTTGGAGAAAGAAGCAAACAGGTAGTTCCGGAGAAGGACTGGTCGAAAGGTACTCTTTATCGCCTGCTTGTTCCCCTCAATATCTTGAGTGAGCAAGGTGGGGTTGTTTTCCAACTCCTTTTATCCGAGACAGAGGAGTAATACGTACATGACTGACACTGTCCCAAAGACCCTTATTTGGTTACATTAGTGCTTACACAATGAATATTAATAAGCACTCGATGCATATAATTAGCCACACCTCTGTTTACTGTTTACTGATTTTATCTATTCTGTGCAAGCATTCGATCTTCTAACTTATACTAAATTGCTGAGGAAATAGTGCTTAGGGGGCATGACATTACCAAAGGGAACAAGGACAAGGGAGCAAGGTTAAGAACAATAGGGGGAAGAGAATCAGAAAATCATAGGGTTGGAAGGGACCTCATGAGGTCATTTAGTCCAACCCCCTGCTAACAGAAGTACCACTCCCACTAAATCATCCCAGCCAGAGTTTTGGCTAACTGGGCCTTAAATGTTTCCAAAGATAAAGATTCCACCTCCTCCCCAGGTAACCATTCCAATGCTTCACCACCCTCCTAGTGAAAAGTTTTTTCTAATATCCAACCATGACCACCCAAATGGCAACTTGAAACCATTGCTCCTTGTTCAGTCCTCTGTTACTACTGAGAACAGCCTAGCTCTCTCCTCTTTGGAACATCCCTTCAAGTAGTTGAAGGTTGCTATCAAATGCCCCATTAGTCTTCTCTTCTGCAGACTAAATAACCTTGTTCCTTCAGTCTCTCCTCATAAGTCAAGTGCTCCAGCTATCTAATCATTTTCATTGCCCTCCGCTAGACTCTTTCTAATTTGTCCACATCCTTTCTGTAGTGCAGAGCCCAAAACTGGCCACAGTATTCCAGATGTGGCCTCACCAGCACCAGATAGAGGGAAATAATCACATCCCTTGATCTCTTTGCAACGCTCCTGCTGATGAAGCTAAATATGCCACTGGCCTTTTTGGCAACAACAGCATATTGTTGACTCATATGCAGCTTCCCATCCACTATAACCCCCAAATTCTTGTCTACAGTGCTGCTACTTAGCCGATCAGTCACCAGCTTGTAGCAGTACTTGGGATTTTTCCATCTTAAGTGAAGGACTTCGCACCTGTTCTTGCTGAACCTCATGAGATTTCTTTTGGCCCAATGCTCCAACTTGTCTCGGTCTCCCTGAATCCTATCCCTGCCCTCCAGGGTGTTTACCATTTCCCCTAGCTTGGTATCATCTGCCAATTTACAGAGCATGCAATCTATCCTATCATCCAGATAATTAATGAAGCTCATGAACAGAACTGGCCCCAGGACCAAACCCTGGGGCACTCCACTAGTTACTGGTTGGCAACTAGACATTGAGCCATTGATCCTTACCCACTGAGCGCAATGAGATAGGCAGCTTTCTATCCATCTTACAGTCCATTCGTCTAAACTGTGCTTCCTTAACTTGCTGCCAAGAATGCTGTGGGAAACCATATCAAAAACTTTACTAAAGTCGAGGTATAGAATATCAATGGCTATTCCCATGTCCACATTTCCCGTCATCTCATCATAGAAGGCAATTAGGTTGGTCAGGCACAATTTGGTCTTGGTGAATCCATGCTGACTGTTCCTGATCACTCTATTTTCCTCCAAGGCTATGCCTGCACTCAGAATGTTAGTTCAAATTGACTGAATTCAGACTAATCAAGTTGAACTAATAATGATTAGTTCCAATTCCATCAGTTTGAACTTACATTGCCACACTAGGAAAACCAATTAGAACTAGCACGTCCATGGACAGGACTTGCTAGTTTGAATTGGAAGAGGGGCACAGTGGGAGGTGTGGCAAAATGGCCCCCTAGAAGGGCCATGCTACCATCCAGTCCCTTCCCAGGCTCCAGCCTTGGCAGCCCAGCACAGGGAAAAGCACACCCTGCCCAGCTCTAGGCGCAGTGCCACTAGCGCTGGGCAGGGAATGCTTTCATCCAGGCGCAGCTCAGAAGGCAGGGGCCTGGGAGGGGATGTTTTCCCCTGGCTGGCCTCCTTGGGGCCACAGCATCCCCTCCATACACAGCACGGGGCAGGGGAGAAGTGATCCCTGCACCCTGCAGAAGCCCTGCTGGCAGCACACAGGGGAAAGGAACCCTGTGCTTTCCGAGCCCTGGCTGGCCCTATGCAGGGAAGGGAACCCTGCGCACGGCTCTCAGTCCCCACTGGCCATGCGTGGGGAAGGGAGCTGCGTATAATGGGTTCTCTTCCCGGCAGGCAGCCAGTGGGGGCTGGGAGCTGCGCACAGGGGTCCCATCCCAGCTCATGGCCAGCTGGAGCTGGGAGCCGCATGCAGGGTTCCTTTCCCCATGTGTCGCCAGCAGCAGCAGCAGGGCTCCTTCCACTCCCAGGGATCTCTTCCCCGCATGGGGGGGAGCGTGGCTCCAGCCCTCCCAATGCCGGCAAGCTGGGCTCAGCCAGGCTCCAGCCGGCTGGGGGTGTGTGTCCCTGCACCCAGGAAGGGCAGCTGGAGCCCCACACCAGAATCCCTTCCCTCTGGATCCTTCAGCAGGAATCCCCTCCTTGCACCCCATTAGCAGGGTGGGATGGCACTTTTGGGGCTGCTTGCACCAGGTGCTAGAGGGCTGGTCTTGCTTCCAAAGTGCCATGTACCCTGGGAGAAAGGTCAACCCATATGAATTCAAACTAACTTTATTTTGAATTCATATGGTTACACAGCATCAATTCAAACTAGAGGGTTTGAATTGACGATCACTTTGAAGTTACATGAGATTTTGTAACTTCAAAGTGACCGCTCCTCCATTCGACCTAAGGGAAGCCTTAGGTTGAATCCGCCAAATGCTGTGCAGACATGTCTATTTTTAAATTCGACCTAATGTTTATTAGGTTGAATTTAAGTGTGTATAGACATAACCCAAGTGTCTTAGAGTGGGTTCGTTAAGGACCTGCTCCATGACTTTTCCAGGGATTAAGGTGATGCTGAGTGGTCTGTAGTTCCCCGGGTCCTGTTTTTTTTTTTTTTTCCTTTCGTGAAGCTAGGCACTCTATTTTCCTTTTTCCAATCATCTGGGACCTCACCCATTCACCACAAGTTTTCAAAGATGATGGCTAGTGGCTCTACAGTCACATCGGCCAACTGCCTCAGCACCCTCAGATGCAGTTCATCTGGCCCCATAGACTTGTGCACATCCAACTTCTCTAAGTAGCCCATAACACAACCTTCCATCACGAAGAGCTGCTCTCCTTCTCTCCATTCTGTGTTACTCAGTATAGTAGTCTGGGAGCTGACCTTGACTGTGAAGAGGTAAAAAAAAAAAAAAAAAAAAAAAAAGCATTGAATACTTCAGCTTTTTCTGCATCATCCATCACGAGGTTACCTGCTCCATTCAGTAAGGGACCTACACCACCCCTGATTCTCTTCTTGTTACTTGAAGAACTGCTTTCTATCATCCTTCACATCCCTTGCTAGCTGCAACTCCAATTGCCCTCTAGCCTTTCTGATTTAATTGCAGCAGGCCCAAGCAATATCTTTATATGCCTCCCTAGTCATCTGTCCAAGGCTCCACTTCTTGTAAGCTTCCCTTTTGTGTTTCAGCTCACCATAGAGGTCCCTGCTAAGTCATGCTGGGCATCTTCCATATTTGCTGTTCTTTCTGCACATCGGAATAGTATCTTCTTGTGCCCTTAGTAGCATTTCTTTAAAATACAGCCAGCTCTCTTGGATGCCTTTCCCCTTCGGACTAACCCCCCAAGGGAACTTGCCCATCAGTTCCCTGAGGGAGCCAAAATCTGCTTTTCCAAAGTCCTGGGCCTGTGTTCTGCTTCTTTCCTTTCTTCCTTTGAACAGCATCTTGAACTCTACCATCTCAATGTCACTGCTACCCAAGTTGCCATTCACTTCTACCTTCCTGATCAATTCTTCTTGATTTGTGAGCAGCAGGTCAAGAGGCGCAGGGCTTCTAGTTGGTTCCTCCAGCATTTGTACCAGGAAGTTGTCCTCAATGCTCCCCGAAAACTTCCTGGATTGTCTGTGCACTGCTGTATTGGCCTCCCAGCAGATGTCAAGGTAACTGAAGTATCCCATGAGAATCAGGGACCGTGATCTGGAAACTTCTGCTAGTTGTTCATAGAAAGCCTCATCCACCTCCTCCTTCTGCCCTCTTGGTCTACAGCAGACACCCACTACAACATCACCCTTATTGCACTCTCCTCTAAATTTATCCCAGAGACTTTCAATGGGCTTGTCTATACTTTCATAGTGGAGGTCTAAGCAGTCACAAAGCTCTTTTACATATAGTGCTACTCCTCCATCTCTTCTTACCTGCCTGTCCTTCCTGAACAATTTATACCCATGCATGGCAGTGCTCCAGTCATGCAAGCTATCCCACCATGTATCTGTTATTCCAGTTACATCATAGTTCCTTGCCTGTGTCAGTACCATCAATTCTTCCTGCTTGTTTCCTAGAGTCCTTGCATTTGTATACAGGCACCTAAGATACCAGGCCAATTGCCCTACTTTCTGCTGCTGATTATCTCTCCCATTGCATCTTCCTCTTTGGATTTTCTTCCGGTGTCCTTCTTCCTTACTCACCTGAGGTATTTGGGTCTCATTAGGACAACTAAGACATTGATTTGACCCCCCCTCCAATTCTGACTAAGCTTTCTTTTAGTCCTGCTGTTACAGCCCTAGATAGCCCCAAGTTCCACCCCTTCCCCCAAGTCTCCCTCACTGTGACTTACTTGTGGGTTTTGGTCACCATCTTGGTTCTTTGGACAAGACATTCTATCTTTCTGTGCTCTCTTTTATCTTTTTCTGTTTTGCCCATTTCACCTTTGGGGTTGAAAGAGAAGGCCTCTGTATCTTATAGCTTTTTCACCTAATTTTTCATAGATTCCAGGGCTATAAGGGACCCTTGTAATCATCTAGTCTGACCTCTTGTATGACACTTGCAATAGAACATCCCCAAAATAATTCCTAGAGCAGATCTTCTAAAAAAAATATCCAATCCTGATTTTAAAATTGTCAGTGATGGAGAATCCACCACAACCCTGGTAAATTATTTCAATATTAATTACTTATACACTGTTAAAAATGTGCTTCTTATTTCCAGTTTGAATTGGTACAGCTTCAGCTTCCAGCCTTTGGACTGTGCTATGCTAGGTTAGAGAGCCTATTATTAAATATTTGGTCCCCATTTAGGTACTGTAATCAGGTCACGCCTTTATCTTCTCTTTGTTCAGTTAAATAGATTGAGCTCCTTGAGTCTATCACTATAAGGCAGATTTTCTAATCCTTTAATTATTCTTGCGGCTGTTTTCTGAATCTTTGCCAATTTGTCAACTTCCTATTGATAAATTGTGTACATGAAAATTAGAATCAGTATTCCAGTCATGTTCACAACACTGCCAAACAGGCACAAGTAACTGCTCCGCCCCTAGCTGAGATTCCAGTGTATGCATCCAAGGATCTAATTATCCTATGTGGACACACTGTCACATCAGGAACTCACACAGTTAATTATTCACCACGATCCCCAAATTTTTGTTAGTCACTCTTTCCTGGGATGGAGTCCCATATGCTGCAAGTATTACCTATAGTCTTGATCCTAAATGTATACATTTATATTTAGCTGTATGAAAATGCATATCGTTTGCTTGCACACCATTCACCAAGTGATCCATATTTCTAGGTATTTGAGACCTCTCCTCTTCACAATTTAGCACTTCTCCATTTTTTTAATGTCATCTACAAAGTTTATCTGTGACAATTATATGTTTTCCTCCAGGTCTTTGTTTCAAATGTTAAACAGTGCACAGCCAAGAATACATCCTTACAGGACCCCATTAGAAACATAATCACTCCATTACCTTTTGTGGCATCAATGGAAAATTGATAGCACTATAATTACTAAGCTCATCTGAGAAGATCACTTGGACAAGTCTTCTTCTTTAGAATGCTTTTGTATTCCCAGAAGTCCTCTATTTTCTGAGAAGAATCCTGCAATGCAGTATCAGTAATGCTGATAAGAACCCATCGCCAATGGCTCCTTGCCCATTGCGCTTAGAAACCTATCCAATTTTAGAGTAATATCTTGTCCTTAGGGTCTTGGAAAACCTGCTTGTACCTTGAAGAATGTTCTTTTGATTTTTCTGAGTATTGAATCCCCAAGAAGGATCATCTGTGTCCCTTGAACAGCAGAACTCTTTATATGCAAAGTTGCTGATTTTTAAAATTTGGGCCTAGCTACCATTCACAGATATGTCCCATACATCTCTCCATTCCTCTAAATCAGTTGGATCTCAAGAGGTATCTTTCATGGTTTACATTCTGAGGACCTAATATTAACTGAAAACTGTTAGCTGTATAGAATTCTTCCTGGACCTCCTCTTTCTGATTCCATAGACTTTCTATCATCATTTATCTCTAGCTGTGAAGAACACCTGTATTTGCTTGACTCTGGTGGTTACAAATTGCCAGACATCTTTTCTGACCTCATATCTCTACAACTTCTTGATAGCCAGCTCCTTCTCCCTTGAACCTGGGGTATTGATGTTTCCCAAACCCGACTGCTTTGGAACACCTCAGCTTCTCCAATTTTCAGTAGCATCTCTAGTTGCCATTCCACATAGAAGCTTTTCCTCCAGCCACCAACTTGCATTTCATGAACAGAATACTTCTTCTGGATTCATGAAGGAAAGAAAACATGGTAGATCTGTTGCTAGTCTATGCACCTTGTTCTTTGTAAAGGCTCTGCAGTGGATCATTCAATTATAATTGAATAGTTACTTCTATCAGCCACTGCTGGCTCAGCCTCAGCAAACTCTGCATAAACGCACTCATAAAGATCTCTAAGATTATAAAGTCACTTTCTTTATTTCTTGGATCAGTAATGATGAACAAATTCGTTCACGTCTTTGAGCGAACAAAATAATCCAAATTCCATCAGCTGAGATAGCTACACGAGCTGCTGAAACTATAATATCCTGTTCAGAGCAAACAGTCTGAACATGACATTTTCTTGTGTGTTTGTGAGTCATCAATTAGGCATCAGAGAAAGGGAGAAAGAGAACATTGTTCTCTCTAGTTGACAGATTTCATCCCCTGATTCAACAAGGACTGGCATCTTCTGTGGGGTTCCAGTTCATGCATTAATTTCCATCCCCAGATTGCTCGCTGCACTTAAATTCTCCCATAAAATGTGAATAGCCTCTCTTTTTCATAGTACTGGCTCTCACAAATTTTAAATTATATTTTTATCTCGATGCCTGCTCTTTTGGTTCTCTATAGCTTACCAAAATAAGCACATCCAAAATAACATGAAAAGAAAAATTAACTTCCGTCACGTGTGTAGGGTTCTTTTGTTTTGGTTTGGTTTTTGCATTTCATCTTAGTTTTAAGTATGTGAAATCTGTTCCCTCTATTGCAATGTGAAATGCACAGCATCCACTTTGTATCAAAGAAATTAAGTGAAATTATCCACAGAACTATTCTGGTTCTCACATCTATCCTTTTACCTGAACAAACTGGTCTTTAAGAGCCTCTCACTGACAGCTGTCTGGTTTATTCTTTTTATTAGAGAGGATAGCATAACATGAGGAAATAATTTAAGCGTATACTGATAGGGCAAATAATTCACTGTTTAGTTACTTAGCTAGCCTCTTCAATGTGTACATAAAACCCTGGTTCTGAAAGAAAATCACTTCTCTGCATGATGAAACCAAATAATAAGCTCATATTTTCTAGTTAAACTGTTTTCTTATAAATACTTATTTATAATGAATACAAATGGGATCAAATCCAATTTAATAATGTAACCTATTAGGAAAATGGAAGCTGTGGCAAAGACCAAAACCCCACTGGTTATCATTAAAATGCTACTGAGAGAATCAGCTATATCTATGCACCAAAGAAAGTGAAATGTAAGATAGACTTCAGAAATTGGAAAGAATAAACTTTATGGGTATTTTAATACTTAGGTCTTGAAGACAGTATGAATCAGAAAAGTTTTCCTCATGATTGTAAATTAGTTCTTTAGTTCCTTTATTCAAGACCAGATTCTGAAACTGTCACTTATATTGAGACATACATAGGTGTACTCCAAAAAACTGGTACTTCTCAGTTTAGTTAAGTGTATCAGAGCAAAGACCTTAGTTATTCATTTTTTATGACTTCTGAAATGTACCCTCAACACTTTAAACTAAGGAGAGTGGGAACATGGTTGGGAGATGCTCAGACAATCTCTACGCCTGATACTAGCATTGAGAGATAGGAAAGTGAATTCAGAAAAGACAAAGATGTGGGAAGCAGTATAGATCCTAGAATGGAGGGAAGCACAAATACTGGTCTGATGGGCGATGTTGGCAGTAGTAAAAAAAGGCCATATTGGATATAGAATGTGAGCAAAGCCGAGTAGCAAAAGCTAAAATGTTTATATACCAATGAGAGAAGCCTAGGTAATAAAATGGAGGAACTGGAACTACTGGTAGAGGAACTGAAACCAGATACTACAGGGATAACAGAAATATAGTGGAATAGTAGTAATGACTGGTGTACAGGCATTAAAGGCTATGTGCTCTTTAGGAAAGACAGACATAATGGCAAAGGTGGTGGTGTGGCATTGTATACCAATGATGCAATAGAATGCAAAGAAATTCAGAGCGATGAAATTAGCAGGACAGAGTCTATCTGGCTCAAAATCACACTGGAGAAGAAAGCTACTAGAGTTTCTCCTGGATTAGAGCTTGGGGTGTGTTACAGACTGTGGGGATCTGATTTGGACATGGACAGAGAACTCTTTAAGGCCTTTAAGGAAGTAAACACCACTGGGAACTCTGTGATTATGGGAGATTTTAACTTGCCAGATATAGACTGGAGGATATGCGCTAGCAGCAATAAAAGGGCCCATATTTTCTTGGTGCTGATAGCAGATGAATTTTCCATCAAGTGGTTTCCAAAACCAAGGAGAGGAGATGCAATCTTAGATTTGATATTAGTCAATAGTGAGGACCTCATAGAGGAATTAGTTGTAGGGGACAACCTAGGTTCTAGTGATCATGAATACAATTTAAACTGAATGGAAGGGTAAACAAATATAAATCTGTGACCAGAGTCTTTGACTTCAAAAGGGCTAACTTCAAAAAATTAAGGGAATTAGCTAGGGAAGTGGACTGGACCAAAGAATTCATGGATATGAACACTGAGGATGCTTGGAACTGCTTCAAGACAAAGCTGCAGGAACTATCTGAAGCCTGCATTCCAAAGAAGAGGAAAAAATTTTCAGGCATGGGTTCTAAACCAAGCTGGATGAATTTACATCTTAAACAGGTGATTAGGAGGAAATACAAGGCCTACAAGGAGAGGAAGTTAGGAGGGATAGGAAAGGAGGGCTACCTTTTAGAGGTCAGAGCATGAAGGGATCAAGTGAGGAAGGCCAAAAGCCAAGCAGAGTCAGACCTTTCAAAGGGAATCAAAACCAATAATAAAAGGTTCTTCAGCCATATAAATAGAAATAAAACACAGGAGGAGGAGGTTGGACCACTATACACTGAGGATGGGATAGAGATCAAGGAAAATCTAGGCATGGTTGGATATCTAAATAAGTACTTTGCCTCTGTCTTTAATGAGGGTGATGGTGAGATTGGGGACAGAGGTAGGGCAGCTAATGGGAATAAGAATGTAGAAATGGAAATTACCATATCTGAGGTGGAAGCCAAGCTTCAATTTCTTCATGGAACTAAATCAGGGGGTCCAGATAATCTTCATCCCAGAATATTGAAGGAACTTGCACATGAATTTGCCAGACCCTTAGCAAGGATTTTTAATGTATTGGTGAACACAGGGGTTGTACTTTATGACTGGAGAATTGCTAATGTAGTCCCTATTTTCAAGAAAGGGAGTAAAAGTGATCCAGGTAACTACAGGCCTGTTAGTTTGACCTCAGCAGTATGCAAGGGCTTGAAGAAAATTTTGAAGGAGAAAGTACTTAAGGATATTGAGGAAAATGGTAACTGTGATAAAATACAACACGGCTTTACAATAGGTAGATCATGCCTGACCAACCTGATCTCCTTTTTTGAGAAGATAACAGATTTTTTGGATAAAGGGAATGCGGTGGACCTAATTTACTTAGATTTCAGCAAAGCATTTGATACAGTTCCACACAGGGAATTATTAGTTAAATTGGGGGAGATGGGAATTAATATGAAAATAGAAAGGTGGATAAAGAACTGGTTACAGGGGAGACTACAGAGAGTCTTAGTGAAAGGTGAACCATCTAGCCGGAAGGAGGTTACTAGTGAAGTTCCCAAAGGATCAGTCCTGGGACCCATCTTATTCAACCTTTTCATTACTGACCTTGGCACAAAAAGTGGGAATATGCTAATTAAGTTTGCAGATGACGTCAAGCTTGGAGGTATTGCCAATACGGAGGAGGATCAGGATAGCATACAGAATGATTTGCATGACCTTGCAAAGTGGAGCATTAGAAAGAGGATGAAATTCAACAATGGGAAGTGCAAGATCATGCACTTAGGGACAAATAACAGGAATTTTTCTTATAAGTTGGGAATGCATCAGCTGGAAGTGATGGGGGAGGAGAAGGACCTGGGCGTACTGGTTGATCACAGAATGACAATGAGTAGCCAATGCGATGTGGCAGTGAAAAAAGCTAATGCGGTCCTAGGGTGCATCAGAAGGGGTATTTCCTGTAGATATAGGGAGGTGTTAGTACCATTATACAAGGCACTGGTGTGACCTCACTTGGACCGTTGTGTACAGTTCTGGTCATCCATGTTTAAGAAAGATGAAGTCAAACTGGAACACGTGCAAAGAAGGGCTACAAGGATGATTTGTGGAATGGAAAATCTTCCCTATGAGAGATGACTTAAAGAGCTTGGTTTGTTTTGTCTGACCAAAAGAAGGCTGAGAGGAGATATGATTGCTCTTTATAAATTCCTTTGGAGGGATAAATACAAGGGAGAGAGAGGAATTATTTGAATACAGCGCCAATGTGGACACAAGAACAAATGGATACAAACTGTCCTTCAGAAAATTTAGGCTTGAAATTAGATGCAGATTCCTAACCATCAGAGGAGTAAAATTCTGGAATAGTCTATCAAGGGAAGTGGTGGGGACAAAAACCTTAGGTGCCTTCAAAACTGAGCTTGTTAAGTTTAAGGAGGGAATGATATGATGGACAGTGTAGCTTGGCGATTGTCTGTCTTTTACTACTGCTGATGAGTATGATAGTGACCTGGGAAGAGGCATTTGATCAAGTGGGTTCTGAGTTATTACAGAGGAGTTCTTCTTGACTGGCTGTTGTGGACTTGCCCTCATGCTCAGGGTTTAACTGATCGCCATATTTGGGATCGGGAAGGAATTTTCCCCCCAGGGCAGATTGGCTTGGGTGCTGGGGTTTTTTTGCCTTCCTCTGTAGCATTTGGCATGGCTCACTTGCTGGTTGATTTTCTGTTTTAAAGTCTTTAAATCATGATTTGAGGACTTTAATAGCTCAGTTACGGGTTTGAGGTTCATTGTAGGAGTAGGTGAGTGAGGTTCTGTGGCCTGCACTGTGCAGGAGGTCAACTAGATGACCATATTGGTCCCTTCTGACCTTAGAGTCTATGAGCCTATGAGTCTATATACAAATAATACATCTCTGAAATATTTCCAAAGGGGTAGCCATGTTAGTCTAGTTCCCCCATCTTCAAAGCATCTGACGAAGTGGGATTTTCTCACACAAAAGCTCATGCAATAAATAAATTTCTTAGTCTTTAAGTGCCACAGGACTCTTTGCTTGTCCCTGAAATAACCATTCAACAAGTCTGAAAACTCTCTCATATGACTCTCGATATCTCACAAAATGTTTTCTGACCTATACAAACACTCACACGCATTCTCCCATGCCATTCAATCTTCTCCATCAACAAAAAATGTATTTATATAAACAAGTTCAGCTACTAATATTAAGTATACTGTTAACTCAGTCACACTAACATGTTTCATACTTATTGAAAAGAAACAAGTATGATATTGATTCAAGTATAACAAAAATGTATTTAAAATTTATGCAAGATACTTTTTTAAAAAATTTAAATGCAAAGCTAACTCTTTCTGTTGCATAAATTCCTGTCAGATTTATCGTTACGGAATGGGTGAACTCAGCTTCTAGCAAGTGTATTCCAGAATGCCTCCAACTCTTTCATACTTTCCCTTCACCCTCCTAATGTGCAAAAATAGGAGTTGGATCTTGGATATAAATGTCAACTTAAAGTGACTAAGGACTAGTAGCTAGTGCCCTTACCTGTGCACTAAATTTTTGCAAATGAATCTGCTTTATGTGCCAAAAGACACGTTATCAAGTGGACAATGGGATACTACATGACACACAGATAGCTAGGCAAGACACTGCCGTTTCTGTCAGTACAAAAGAAGGGTTTGCATATGCAATATATACTGTTAATATATTGCAGACATAAACTGAGCAAACTTGCTGGAAATGCGGACCTAAGGATTTATGGTTCCTAATGCGGTTCTTGGGATTTGTTCTGATTTGTTATATCCATGCAGAACTCTAACTAAGATTTTAGGGATATGGAACTAGGTCTTTAGAGATACATTTAAATGAGGGATACAAACATGGAAAAGAAAAGTAGCTCAAATACCATGGGTGAAATCCTGGCCTGATTTAAATAAATGACAAAACTCGTCTTGACTTGAGTGAGGCCAGGATACAGGATGAAATCCATCCTATAATACCTTCCACACAAGTGGTCAGCAACCCAAAAGATGAGTCATTTAAAAAAATCCCTTCAGTAACCAAGTGTTTTGAGAGCCACAATGGGTGTAGCTTCCTGGTGGGGGTACCAAAACACATTAGATTCATGTTAAAGTATGTCCCAGTTAGATTACATTCATATGCATTATTATTTGCATTTCAATGAACTTTGCTTTGTACATTTCATAATCATTTTCATTCCACTACAAATACATGCATTATACTACTTTTGGCATTTAGAAAACTTTGTAATAGTAACACTCAATTTAAGGATTTTTTATTGGGTCCAATTTTCTCTTCACTTACCCTCCAATTTAGGAGGAAGAGTTTTACAATGGCATGACACCATGAAAGCAATCATAATTGCAAGGTAGGAGAGAGCAAAAAGTTTTGAAGAAATTGATACTATCTGTTCTGTCAAAAATCCATTCATTAAAGTTTGGCAAGTAGGTTTTGACACAATGGAATGTAAAAAAGCAACAAAGCTTTTATAGTTTACCCAAACAATGATCTATTCTGCTGCCAATGTAAGATTATAAACCAAAAGAGAGAGAGAGAGAGAGCGCGCACAGGTGAAAAAAGAACAGAAAATGGCCAATTCACAGAATCATTACAGAAAAGCTTTATAGAATGTGATTAAAAAAACCCAATACTCTTTCTTGCTTTCAACAAACCTATATTGTTTTTATGATTTTTTGAGTGCCAACAATATTGCTCTGTGCTTTCCGAGTAGAACATAATAGAAATTTCCATATGATAGAAGTCTGTAGTTTTGATTAAAAAGGAAAACCTATATGAATGAGCTTTTTTCCCTGGGAAATTGTATGGGTATTTTAGAATAATTTCTATAGAACCCTATTGAGTTAATCCCAGTGAAAATCTATCTATCTAACTCTGTCATGAGAGAAACTCATGGTTTTTCTCCAAATTTTGCCAATTGCCTTAAAAAAAGAGACTGTACTGATTAGTTGAAGTTATGCTCTTTAACCTGAAATAAAATGGTGGTTTTGCCAATATCTTGCTCTGTAGCACAACAGAATAAACTATAACAAGCATGGTTTCTGTCTGAATGCAGCTTTTCTTTTTATGGACCATATTCTCTTTCTGGACATACATTCACAGCCTCCCACTGAAGTCTTGGGGATCCAGTTTGCATTTGCCCCAGAGAGCACGCATGTATCCATTACGATGTCCTGGGACACAGATCCAACAAAGATTTGGGATCATTATACCCACTCTGAACCTTTCTCATCAGATTCTCACACAATCCATCCAGATTAATTCCCATCCTCTTTTTGCCACTAATAAATAGATTCCTCGATCTTCCTTTCCCAATTTCCTTAATCTCAGTATCTCTAACTTCTGTTGGAGGCTGTCTCAGATCTGAGCTTGGACAACAGAAGTCAGCTAAATCCTCATTCATTTACTTTAAAATGTTGGATTTATTTGTAAGGTCAAATGAAGTATTTTCCAACCTTCAGGTGCTTTAAACATAGGAAATATTCACCAAGTCCTTGATTTTTCAGTCCTATTAAAGTCAGTGGGATTTGAGGGCCCTCAGTACCACACATTAGTTTTCAAAACCTTACAGGATTGAGCCATGATATACTTGACCCAATAAATGCATTGCTAGCCAAACACTGCTCACCTGCAGGGCCAGAGCCATGCCAAGGATTTTATTCTTTTAAATGAATTTAATACTTGGGAAAATGTCAAGTTTACTACTCTGGAGACAGCAGTCTTCTGTTTATCCACAGATCAGGTGCAATAAATGCAGCATTAGAGGAACCGACCTCACGAGTATTATTTGAGTACCCACAATATTGCTTTTTCTCTTGTTAACACTTTGTCCACTAGCATCTAATTCCTTCAAAACAAGCTAGGCACCTGATAAGGTAATAGTTCCCAGTCACTGCCAACCTGAGCCAGATTGAACTGATGACCTAGGACTGAAAGGCTGCCTGTCTTCTCATTTATAGTCTTACACATGTTAATAACATGGACCACTATTTCCAGAACACTCACCCCCATGAAAGTAAGAGTAAAGCTTTAGCTGTAGGCTCCACTGGTTTATAGAAACTTTATTGTTTCTTCTGCAATTTCTTTCAATCTGTTCTGCACATCTGCAGCACATTATCAAACTGTGGATGAGACTTTTCATTACGTAACTATCATGACGCATTCTCTGCATCAAGTGTATTTTAAAAGATCCAAATATTTTCAGTGTTCTTAGCGAGATCATGCAGTAAAGATTTTGTTTATTAGTTCTGAGAGCCATATAAATTTCAGCAGGATTATATCCAAGAGTCTTAAAATCCTGAATCCTAATGAAGGCCTACGATACTTCATAAGAAAATTAAGACCTCAGAAATGGTCTTTTCAAAAGCAGATTTGTAAGTATTTCTTCATGATTCCATTAAGAATTCCATAAAACAGCACATAAAATGAGTGATGAAATATTTACAAGTACATCCATTAATATATAATATTTACAAGTGAATTAATCTATGTCAAACCACTTTATTACCTAAACCCAACACACTCAATCAGCCTCTCCCATATTAATATTTCAAATACTGACTCTGTCTGCCATTACCATCATGCTAAGATGAAGGTAGCTAAGTATATGCCAAGCTACTCTATTACAGAGAAAGCTAAAAATAACAGAACACGTTCTCCAGCGTTGTAACATTTCTGAAGAAGGCTGCATTGCTTCCAGTGGCATCATCTAACATTCCATAGCTCAAGTTTACTCCTTTAACCTCCAGGCAAGGAAGAAAGGTAATGATCAATCAATGGAAAACACTGAAACTGTGTAGAGTAGGTTCTCATAGACCTATGGGAAAGGAAAGGGGAACTAAATAAAATAAAATAAAATAAAATAAAAGGCAACTTGAACTTGGTATTCCAGCCTTCACCTATGGAAGTCTAGTTGTCTTTACCCAGCTAAGAAGACTGAAGCTTCCTGATAAAATACCAGGGCTAGTCTTTCCTGTGTAGTTTATATCTTGAGCTGAAACAATTGATTCATCTGTGCTACGTCTGGCACAAGACCAGAATAGGAGACCAAAGAGGTGAGTCTTGAAGGAACCTTGTGAGCTGCAGGTTGCTTTAATTTTCACCTTGCATCCCATGGTTGCAAGAGAAAATTCTGACAGCCAGGCATTGCCAGGGCACAGAAACAACCCTCAGGGAGCTGGTTCTGCCAGGTTAATGGCTGCTTTCCTGATTAGGGTCCAGGATAGGTCCCTTTGTTCTTAGAAGAAAGAGATTTCTTTGTTTGGTCCCCTTTAAAGAAGTTTATATAAGGCAAGCAGCCAAAGAGCAGAAATAACTAGAATGGTAATTTGTTGCCCCTCAAAAGAACTGAATAAATAATCATTTGATGAGAAATCTGGGAATACTTACATGGAGGTTCTCGCAGTCAGATGTGCTAAGCTTCCCCAAAGGCAAACCCTTTGAGAGGGATGACAGGCGATATTTTAGAGTTGTTGCAGACATGAGCTTGTAGAACTGCTCCACTGTTAGCATTTTTAGTGAAGTCTGGAAACTAGGCCTCAGATTTCTCTCTAAATTATTAACTGTAAAAACTATTAAAGAATCTGCTCTCATTTACACTTGTAAATCCAGAGTGGTTCCACTGATTAACCCCGGCTCCATAGGAAGTCAATTGCTTTTTTTATTAACTGACTTCAGTGAGGCCGAAATTTCATGCTTAGCTCTTTGTCTCAGGGGCAGACCTTAGTTTTTGTACAAGTAATCTCACTGACTTCCACTGGGAGATAAATTACTTTGGTGGGACTAGCAGGGCCAGCCCAAGGTATTTTGGTGCCCTAGGTGCTGGAGAGTTTGGTGTCCCCTCCAGTGGCCCGGGCCAGCCTGGGTGGTGGGAACCCCCAGTGCCCCCTGCAACCTGGCCATGTGGTGGGCGGGCACCACATGGGCTGCCAAATTGCAGCGGCTTTGCTTTCCAGGCCAGGTCTGGCTCCCCACCTGCAGCCTGATGCCAGTGGTGGCTCCCTGTCTGTGGCCAGATGCTGGCAGAGCAGGGCGGGAAGCTCACTGGCCTCAGCCTTAGCCCAGCCCGTGGTGCCCCCTAGAGGCTGGTACTCTAGGTGACCACCTAGGTCACCTCTAAGGATGGACCAACCCTGAGGACTAGTCATGAAAAAAATTCTTGACACATCATAATCTTCAAACAATCCCTTGAACACCCACTCTCTTTTAGGTTCTGATGAATTCAGGGGGATATTTATTTGTTCAAAGTTCCAAAGAGGTAGCTGTGTTAATCTAGTAGAGCAAAATAAACCAGTTCTGTGGCACTTTTAAAAACTAACAAATTATTTTTTGCAGAGCTTTCTTCAGTGAAGTCCCACATGTTGTCAGATGCCAGAAAGTGGAAAGTGTAAGTTTTTCAGTGCAAGCTTTTTCCACTTTCTGGCATCTGATGAAGTGGGACTTCACCTACAAAAGTGATAGAACATTACAAGTAAGGTTATCTCTATGCTTTTCCCCCACCCTTTCCATGGGGAAACAGTTGTGGAAACCTCTAACACGCATATTTCCTTGTGAGACTTGCACTCCAGTTTTGCGGGCCACTGAAGATCATAAAAGGTTTGGTTAAATATTTGGTTAGTCAAACCAAACTCAAACTTTGTGGTTTCTCCATATTCAATAAATCTTTAAAAATGAATCTCTGATTAGCAGAAAAATATCATAAATCATTATCTCTGAAATCATTTAATATTTTTCAGAGCAAGGATCTGTTCATCGAAGTAATACTGTTCCTCTAAATGCAAAATGGTATGCAGGGTATATGGTACCTAAATCCATGCAGGTGTTCTCCCAGGTCACTTTAAGATCACTACCATCTATGCTCTAAAGCACCTAGGGCTCTTTGATGCTCCTTGCAATAGGCTCCTTGATGCCCTCTCCTCATGTCAGAGAATCTGGCTCTACATCTTATCTGAGGAAAAACTAGATATGTGAAACAAAACCCTCAGCTGGTGCGCATCTGCATGGCTCTATTTACTTTGAAAGAAAAAATGATGGCGAAATCTGATGTAAAAGCTTGGGCTCACTGAAGTCAATGGGAGTTTGGCCATAGACTTTGAAAAAGTTAGGATTTCCACCCAGTACGCACAGTTTATTTTAGGAAAATACAGTGCTTTTTTGTTTGATGTTATGCACGGGTATAGAGTAGCAGCACCTATTTTGCCAGCCCTGCTGCCCAGCTCGGAGGGGCAGGGTCAGCAGGGGAAAGGTGAATAGGTGAATACCAGAACCTTTTTTTTTTCCTTTTTAAACACACACACACACACACACACACACACACACACACACACACACACACACACACACACACGCAAGCACTGAGAAAACATATTTACTTTTGTTGTAGTGACCTTTCCTCTTGCTATCCCTCACAAGCCTTTTTGGTAAATTTCCCTTTCACCCCCCACACTAAACCAGATGATTCTGACCTTTCCTCTGAAACCTGATGTGGGGATTCCCTTTCAGAGTTATAAACATGGCTTATCCAGAACACCCCAACCAGTTGCAGAAGAACATTTTATTCATTTCTCTGGGATCCAAAATCTCAGTTCGATTCCAGCTTGTGACTCAAGTTACTTCATTAGGCCTGTAATGACATTTTGACCACTTGGATCAGGCCCAGATGATGCTATCATTCCGGATCTTGTCATACACTACACAATTTGTATATCGTTCCTAGCTACTAAGGCCTACACTTCTTACGTGTAAGGACCAATCGCAGATTGCTTAAAGCAAGTGTAACAGTTGAAGGTATTCCTGTTTGCTGTGTTTACTATAACCTTATCCATAATAGTAGCTTCGTTAGGTTCTGCCTCTAGACTTAACTATCCATGTATTCACAATACTTAACTGTTTCAGCAATTGCTTGTTCAATTTTGTCTTGTATAACCTCAGCCTGGTCATGTCAGCTATGTTAGCCCCACAAATTTTTATTCTTGAGTGTTCATTTAATTTGCCTGGGCACTATATTCCCCCTATTCTTGTCTAGATTGAACACCTTCTAGAATTTACATAGTAATTTATCTAACCTTTTGTGACACCCAAGGATACAAATCACTGACGTCAAAATGCAACATCTGTATTATTGATGAGCCATAAGCTAACAACTTTAAAAAGGACAGCAGTAAAGAATTATGATCTCTATCACCTGTGCAATTACTCAAGGATTAGTGTAACACTTTGCTCTTTGCCACTGAATTATTTACTCTCTCTACCTTTCTTATTTAAAAATGATTCGGCTTTATAAATATTGTAGGTTACAGATTTTTTTTTTTTTTTAATTTTGTGCCAGAAGGAAAAACTTATCGGCCACTGACATTCACTGACATTAGTGCTATCATTTAATGCCATTGAGAAAGATTTGTTTTTGTCACTGATAATATAAATAATGAAAATAAATAAGAAATCAGCAAAGAACTGGGCAGAACTAAGGTGTTATCTTGTGCTTATTGAACAAAGGCCTCCTTGGCAGGTTTGAGTCTAATACATAAGGATTAAAATCATGGGCAAGAAATATGGAAAAATGAACAGAACAGTAAAGGCATGCATTTGTCATAAAAAACTTCAGGATCTTAGCACTTTTTTACAGTCGATCTCCAGCATGGTAACAAAAGCAGGCATACTGGATATTCAGAATAAGATACAAAAGGGCAATATAAGGTGTAGGAAAGAATTCAGTAGAGGGATGCAACAAGACAGCCAAAAGAAATAAGGGAACGTTAGGAAATATGCCAATAGGGCCAAATGGCTCTTTGACCCTGATTTTCAAAGTCACACTTTTAGGCACATCCACTTGGACCCATAGCACTCTGAAAGCAGGCAAGCAAGTCAGGCCCAGCATTATATCATTGGATAGCTAGATTTTTACTGAGAATGGAGACTGAACTATCTATTCATTTGTTGATTTGCTCCAAGTCAAGTTTGAGCCAGAGAGACGAGGTGGAAAGAGGGAAGCTTGAATTGTTCCCGTTTATACCTTCCCTGTCATTCATTTTCAAACATCATCAATGCAAAACTATTTCATAAAAACTAAACATCAAACAAAATAAACAGATAATGGAATGGTAAAATAATGACATCATACACTAAAGCAAACCAGCACTAATTAAATATTGGTAGAAGGTTTATAACAAGACCAAATGTACTCTTAGGGCCTGACCAAAAAGCACATTGGAGACATTGGAAGGACTTCCTTCGACTTCAGTGTGTTTTCAAGCAGGCTCCAGGTTTGTGTTTTTCTTTGAAGGGACTATTATGGTCTCTGACTTAGTTTAGTTCTGGGTTCATAGGAAGAGAAGAAATCTTCCAGAAATCTGCACCTATGACTCGTGCTACAGTTGAAAGTCACAAATCAAAAGTCATTGTAAATTTTGCACAGCATCTACCTTTTATGCGGGAAATGAATGGCAAAATATTTCCTATCATTATGTGACATCAATAAAGAAGCCCATGTAAATCAGAACTTTCTATTTTGTTACTAATCAAGCTTTTGCATCATGACATTAATTTATCATTTCACATTAAGATACGTCGGGCACTGTATATCACATTTTAAGAAGAAAGCCATTTACCATTGGTGTTGTTTATTCTTCAATGGGGAACTGATTAGTAAAAATGTTCGTATTCTGTTCTGCTGTGATTTAGATATTAGTGGAAACAAGTCTATAGCCAAGGTAACAAAAGAACAACCTTTGATTCTTTCTCAAACTATGACGGGAAAATTCTCCTCTCCACTCTTTATGGCAAATCTTCCTTCAAATATATCTTGCTCTCCACATACATGCCAGGAATTACCATTTGACAGCAGCACAGTATCATGGGTGTAGAGAAAATAGAATGATCTTGAGAATCTGTGCCATGGCAAATCAGGAAAGGAAGATTACCATTAAATAGCCAGTGTACGTTCCCTAATAGGAGAGCAATGGACTAGTTAGTGACTTAACAGATTCATAAAATTTTAAAACCATTCTTTATGATTAGAGCCAAAATTTCAGTTTTGACTTCTGTTCTCCCACATAAACATTGGTGAATCTGAATGTGCAGTCAGAGTCCACATCTGTGTATGCACAATGGATAGTCATATGACCTTCTCACTTGCAAGACTGGACTGCACAGTTGTATATATATATATATATATATGGTACATAGTTTATTTGCACATAATGTATATAATCTAGTTCCAGTTCAACAATGTAGTGAAGCAAAGGCCAAACCTAAAGAAAGCGACACACTGACTTCAATTTTATAATCTAACAGTAGAATCCTATTGCCACTGAAGTCAAGAACAAATTTCCTACAGGATGCAGTTACGCAAGATGGGGCTTTAATTAAACGTCCAATACAATGACAACACGGACTATACAAGAGAACAGACAGATCGTTTTAGAGCAGGGCAATCTTTCCTTCCCTCCCTCAATTCCCAAGTTAAGTTAATATCATCACAGGATTGTCACAGTTTCCTTCCAAACTCATAAACCTCTCAAAAGACAAGCTAACAAGATTTTATTTTCTCAGTATACTTAGAATTTTGAATCCTGATACACTGATTTCAGCTCCTGTTGACTACTTGATACTGTTGTGTATATCATACATATAGCTTCCTCTGGGATGAAGGAGTATGATCTCTTTGTTTCTCCTTTCATTTTTTTGCTATTCACTTTTAATCTTTTTCACATTAAGATCTTTTCTGTTTCCCTTTTTAAATGTCCATCTAGCTCTCAAGAAAGTGCTGGTGCAACAGTATGGGCTCCCTTTTAATTCCCTTTCAAATTATTTTGTTTGGAATTTCTAAATCTGTGAAATATAACAATAAAGACAGAGAGTAAACCTATGGATAAAACATCCACAGGCAGCAGTGGGATAGAAAATGGCTGCACTGGTTAAAGACCAACATTTCTGGAGATGAAAATCCATAAAGCCTGAATGGCTATGTCTAGAATGCATTTTAAAACTCAGGGTGGTGCATCTCAGACACTGGAGCTATGGATTCGGCCTCACAAGGTAGTTCCCCTGGATCTCAGATTCTGAAGCTCCAATCACATTGTTCTTTTCAGTACCACACTGCAAGCCTGAGTCTGAAGACTTGGATTCTGAGACTCACTACAGAGGATTTTAACATGCAGTGTAGACATAATCCATGTTAGAAAAAGTGGAGGGATAAAAGGTCAATGAGCAAGACCTATGCTCCCTGAGCTGGCAAATGCTATTATGAATGTTCTTTGTACATGATATTAATACTCATGTTCAGAACACGTTCTTTTAGGGGATGTTTTTAGCAGGAATATGGGCATATATTAAGGGCTAGTTTGCATAATGAATACTCAGGCAAGAATAAGTGGTAATGTTTGATCACATCATCCCTGAGGAAGCTCACGGACAAACTGAGATTGGTGACCTTTCATCCCATAAGGAACAGTATGAGGATGCGCAATATCATGTTTGAGTGATGCAATGTGCCACCTTCTCCTCAGCTAGTCAGCTTTTCTGTTTGGTGCAAAGTGGGAACAGGGACATGTTCTTACCTCCCTTTCACCCACCTTATGGTGGTCTGAGCTCAAGGAGGCAGACTCCACACTAATTGAAGGGTCTAGACATGTTTATGAATGATCTTTGTCCAGGATACTTAAAGGCAGGCACTTCCTACTGTTCTCTTACTTTTGCACCTGCAGAAAGATCAGAAAACATACAATACTGACAGTACTTTGCCACCATTTGTGCTGTGGCTGTTTCATTTTATCACCTTTGCCTGAAATCATCACATTAAGTTTTAGTACGAGTCCTGCTGTCTGTTATGAAACACTTCCACAAGCTTTCCATCTAAAACCAAATTCAAAATGCTCAAGCACAGTTAGTCATGAACTGCTGTCTGATTTCTCAACAAGTTCCATATGTCCTCAAAAGAAAAATCTTTATTTGTCCACATTCAAAAAACCCCGACCAATCAACCAACATCCCTAATGAGATGTTGTATGAAGTTCTGTAATAAGATTTTTCAAGAGGCAGCAGAGTTCTAAGAAAGCTCTCTGAAGAGTGCATGTCACATCATTAGCTTGAATATCTTTCCTGTTGCATATTTAACCTCTGAAACAAAATAATACCCTCCATTTTAAGAGATTGTAAGCTTTTGCAGGAGCAAACTTTTTGATGTACTTCTCAACAATTAACTGTATTTTTGGCAAGAGAATTACTATTCTTCTGATATATATATATTAATGATAAACACGCTGAAGACTTCTGGAACAATGAAACAGCAAGATCGTATTTCAATCTTATTATATCACAATTCACCCACACAGAAAGAGGTGAATCAACAGTTTCATTTTAAATGTGTTTTTCTCACAAAGCTTTCATTATAACATAGCTCTTTTCTTTTCTGTGTTGATTATCCACCACAAGTTGAAGGAGTCTATATGCTGCCTACAGCACAAAATAAGCTGCATTTCATGCCAAGAGGATTCTATTTGGTCTACATATTTATACACTTATCACTCCAGTAACTTTTTGTGCTACTGATTTATATGATCACCTCTGAAGTTTTAGAAGAATGGTTTAGAAGAATGATATCTTCCTTGTAATACAGAACACAAACATATTTAATGATAAGTTTTAGTGATAAAAAAGTAGGTGCAATTTAAATAGGTAGTTTCCAAACAATGCCATGTCCTATAAAACTTATGAGATAATGGAAATCATGAGAATATTAAACTGCTTAGTAGTGTGTGTGTGTGTGTGTGTATGCATAGAAAAGTCAAGTTAATGTTAATTAAAGAAATTAATGCCTATGGGTACATTTCATAATAAAAACTGATATCTGTGCCCCAAAACACAATTGGATAATACTCTATTATTATTAATTGCTTCCATGTCATTTTATCTATATCTGATCCTTTCACTGAATTCCTCAGTATTTGTTATTCCCTTGACCCTGTGTCTGTTCACATTGGTCCTATGAAGCTTGTAGATCTTGTCTATTTTGTCAGTAAACTATATGAAAGAAATTTGCCCCCATCATAGCTCCAAGGAAGTACAACTGAATTCAGTTCAATTAGAAACAATGGAATAAAAATCCAGATGAATTTTATGCCTTATTTTGAGCAACTCACATGTTAATTCTCTTTTTCCTTGGCTTTAGCTAATCTTTCAGAATCTCTCATGGGAAAAGAAAAACAAAAAAGGTAGCACCATTGTAAAAAATTGACAGCTGCAACTTCAATTGAAGAGTTGTAATCTCAGGTCACTGACTTAGTTTGCACATTGGAATTTAGAAATCCAAATGCCCCAGCTGTTTGCTAGGAACACTATCATAAATCAAGGCATCTGTGAAAGAACACATAAGAAACCAGCAGTGGATATATGAAGATATTAGTTTTGGCTGGTATCTAAATCACCCAACCAATTTACTCTCTTGTATGTTTCCTGGTGACTTAACCAACCAACCAACCAACTTTTTGTAAGTTTCAGGGCCCATTTTATAGTGAATGTCATTCTGAATTGCTTGGAGTCCAAAATCTGTCCTGGTGGGATCTTTTAGCTGGATGGATGTCATGTTAAAAGGAAATGGCAGACATGTTAATGCAGAGAAACCCCATCAGAAGAAGTGAGTTATTTTGCAACTACATTGGTATATATAAGAAGAATTTGGCTCAAGGAATGTGGACTTAGGCCTAGTCTACATAAAAGTCTTGCAGACATAAGCCACCTTATGTCAACAAGACAAAACAGTCAGTTTACACAGTGCAACCACTCCTTTGTTGACAAAACTGCCCTGTTTTGTTGACAAAGTAAGAAACACACTGACAAAAGGTGTAGGACTTCTGTTGCTAGAAGTACCCAGTGTCACTGTAGATGCTATGTCCTCTTAGACTGAGGGTATGTCTACACTTAGAGCTGAATTCGAATTGATTGTCATCAATTTGAATTCTATTAAATGCACGGACACACTCACTTTCATCAATTTGAACTGAGGAATTCCTCAGTTTGAATTGATGAAAGTTGACTTCAAATTCGTCATACCTCATTTGACTTTGAAGTCATGGTCAATTCAAACTGAGTAATTTGATTTGATGCAGTGTGGCCATGTCAATTCAAATTATTTAGTTCAAATTGACCATTTTGCCACACTTCTCATGGTGCACCCCCCAATTTGAATTGGCAAGTCCAGTCCATGGACATGCCAATTCGAATTGGATTTTCTAGTGTGGGCATGTCAATTTGAATTGACTGCATTCACATTAATAATTATTAGGTTGAATTGGCTAATTTGAATTCAGTAATTTGAATTGAAACTCTAAGTGTAGACATAGCCTGAGGGACTGTCACTTGTCACTTTCACTGCTCTGAAGCAGCCCAGGAGTAGATTCAGAACTGCAGCTGCCAGGGTTTGTTGGGGTCCTCAGTGCCACCGGGACTGCAGTTGCCCACACACAGGCTTGCCGCTGAGCGGCTGCATGCCCTCTGGCAGCCCACGTGCGGCTGGCTGCAGTCCCACTGGTAGACAGCTCTTGGGTGGCTGAAAGATTGCTCTCTCTGCTCCCCCCAGAGCCGTCCTTAAGGGGGGAGAGGAGGGGCAACCGATCTAGGCTCCACGCTTTGGGGGGCCTCACGCTTTTGGGGGATCCCATGCAGCCAGCTAGAGTAAGGAAGCAGGGAGCTTTTTCAAGCTGTGGGATTAGGGAGCAGCTCCGGCTGGTCAGGGAAGGGGGAAGAGAATTCAGAGAGGCAGTGTTTGTTTACAGGAACTCTTAAGTATCGACCTTCCCACAACTGCTCCCTGAGGGCAAGAGAAAGGGCAAGTGTTGAGATAAAACTTATGGAGCCAGCCTCAGTCAAGCAAATAGGGACAAAATCAGGAGAATGTCACATCCCCAACCTTTACAAATCAGGACCTTCTCTTTGAATTTACATCAGCATCTCCAGAAAGTATTCTCAGATATTAAAGAACTTTTTTCCTTCTACATTTAACAAGACTTTTCAGTCTTCAGGGATGTCTTTTTGAGCAAACTTCTCTGTGCAGATAATCCTGAGAGGGAAGACCCCAGGCTAGCGCTCATATGGAAATACTGGGTTTTTAGGGTTAATGGCCATCAATCAACACATTAAAGAAGTTTTTTGTCCTTCCTTCTGCACTGTAAATAAGCCCCATTGTCATTGATTGCCATCAGACCACCAGTCCCAAAGCATGGCAAAGAGGAAAGCAACTGTGGCCATGTGGGTCTAGTTTAGCGAAAAACAAGGAATCCTGTGGCACTTTTAAAGACTAACAAATTTATTTATTTGTTAGCTTTTGAAAGTGCCACAAGACTCCTTGTTTGTTCTACATCAGGGTATCTGAGAGGAGGCCAAAGGTCCCTTGTTTCTTCCTCTCATCCTCAAACAGTACCTGAGTTTCATTACTTAGATCACCTGCAAAGCAATGAGGAATGTATGAATACTTATATTAAAATAAGATGGGAAAGGAGAGAGTCAGGCAGCATAAAGGAAATAACATACATTAGACAATTGGAATCCAGTGCTTTAAGGTGAGAGAGGACCTGAATTTATTTCTTGATATCATCCAAAAATAGCATCTCTCTCTCTGAATTTTCAGTTTAACAAAAACTTGATCTAAGAAATTATTAAACTTGTAAACTTGTGTGCCCATCTTGAACAGAAAACTAGAACCACAAAGAAGAGTACCTCCAGATGCTCCTGTCCACTTGGCTGTGAGGTTGATGAAACATCACCATGACACATTCAGTATTGCCTACCCCAAACATCAAAAATAATCACAAGTCTGGCTTAAATATATCATTAAAACTCACTTAAAAATAAAGAGATGTTTAAAGAAATAATAAATGGGGGGAGCTATTTTCTCTGACTTCTGGGTTTTGAGCCTTTAGGATAAAGTCAAGTCATGTTTTTCTGCTTCTCTGCAACTTTTTAGCCTGAGGGCTAGAAATTTATGATTTTATTAAAGAAAAATTGACACTGCCCAGTGTTCCCTCTAAGCTGATGATACAGCTGAACAAGTTATGGGTGCACAAGTTTTTGGGGAGCCAGCAGGCAAGAAGCCCACTGGGGCTTGGAGAACCAGCAGGGAACTTGCTCAGCTGCATCATCAGCTTAGAGCAGTGGTTCCCAACCTTTTTCAGGCTGGGGACCCCTTTATAACAAAAAAAAAAAAAAAAAAATCTTTGCAGACCCCCTCGGCTGATTATGTAATCTGGCCTGCATGGGCAGACTCTGGCCTGCACGAGTGGGACAGCTGGTGAGCAGCGCTGCCACCACCCTTGCCTGTGCCACCGGGGAGCTGAGCCCTGGCAGCTGTGGTCCCCTGCCCTTGCCCCTGCCGGGGAGCTGCTGTGGCTCCATCCCCTGCCAGGAGACAGCCACAGAAGGGGAAAGGCAGCCCTGGCATGGAGCATCAGGGCTGTAGCTCGATTCCGGCCCCAGGTAGGGAGAGGCTCCACAGACCTGAAGTGTCTGTGGACCTCTGGGGGGTCCCCGGACCACAGGCTGGGAACCACTGGCTTAGAGGGAACATTGTGCTGCAAAGTTTAAAATGGGGGGGGGCACACAAACTGATTCGCCCTGGGCCCTGCTCCCCCAGCACCGCCCCTTAGGTTGATGGAAGTGGACTTAGTGAGGGTGCACTCCACTGTCCCAAGAATAGAATCTGGACATCTGCCACCACTGTATTTATAATTATTGTAATATAATTATAATAATTATAGCGGTGGCTGAAAGTCAACATATGTTGACACATTTTTTGTAGTACATACATACACTCAGAAGTGGAAAGAAAGGGGAAGCCAAAAGAAGTTTATGAGATGACTATGAGATGAAATAGATAGAAAAGAATCTGATATGCATAGTATCAGAAATGGATAATAATTTGCCCAAGGCAAAACCCTAGAATTGAACTTCTCTGAACCCAGGAAAAGTTTTGATCTGGATAGTTTGAAGTTATAAATATTCATTGTATAGGAATTTGTTCTATCACACATTCTTCACACCTCTTCTCTTCCTCTTTTGGTTCCAACAATATGTTAATGGGAACAATTCCAAACACCACTGAAGGTTCTGAATGTGCTGCATTCCTATTCATCCCATTAATGAATCGTTTTATAATGGGAAAAAGAAAACACATTTGGTACTTTAAAAGGGCTGCCCAGTGTTTGTCCAGAAAACAGTAGGACTATTTGTATTTAATTAAATTTATTGAATTTGCTCCACATTGAAATCAGAGCATTATTATCATTTCCCTAAAACATTATTCTGCTCATGAAAAATACTTAACTATCCATAACCTCTTGGCAATGGCTATTGCCAGAAATATATCTACATCTATGCCAAGAGACATAGCAACTGGTGCAGAGCATGAGCAATTATTATGTTAATTGTTGCTCACTACATGTTATCACTAGCCATAGTGACTATATTCTACTATACATAGTGACTATATTGAATTGTACAATTGTAAAATAACTTGTTTCCATCACTTTTTCTAAAATATTATCCTTCCTCATCTAGCCTTAGTCACTGACAAATAGAAGAGAAGAAGGCAAAATGTTTGACTATAATCTACACTAATAAACAGATAATGCTGCTGTCATTCATTTAATACTGTGACCTTTGACATTTACAATGACATAGTTATCAGAGTCTTTGGATAGTTATAATGTATGTCTACTATACCCAGAGCACATTTTTTGTGGATTAACTGAAATATATAACTCTTTAAATATCTATGTGCCAATCTAGGTAAGGGATTGACCTACAGGGGCAGGACCACCTGATCCAAATGCACACAGAATCACAGAATCATAGAATATTAGGGCTGGACGGGACCTCATGAGGTCATCTAGTCCAACCCCTTGCTAAAAGCACTACTTCTCCCACTAAGTCATCCCAGCCAGGGTTTTTATCCTGAAATCTTGAAATCTGTAAAGTTGGATGGGCTGACAGTCTATTATATAATTTCTAGAAGCCATGAAATATTAATGGTGACTGTCCAAGGATTAGAGCAGTGGTTTCCAACATTTTTGGCTCAAGGGCCATGCGTATAATTTTTACAACCCCTACGGGCCACTAGTCTCCGGCAGCCGACCCCCACTGCAGCCAGACAGACTTCCTCCTTGCTGATCTCTAATTTCCCTGACTGCAACAAGGAAACTGAACATGTCATGTAAACTGTATTCTCCACTTGGGTCCTTAGGTAGTGGCTCCCTTCTGCAGCTAGGGGGACAGGAGATCAGTGCTCCCCTCCTTTTGGCTTCAACATGGACCCCAGCACTTAGACAACCAGGCAAAATGCTTTGCTTTCTGCTGCAGCTGTGATCTCCCATCCCTTTGGTTGCAGCAAGAAGCCTGCACTGATCTTTTAGCCACATGAAAATGCACTCTGCTTGGGTCCTTACACCATAGCTCCTTCTGCAGCCAACAGGAGAAGAGCCATGGACCACTTGGAAAGCCCCTGAGGGCTGCTTTTGGCCCCCCAGACCATAAGTTGGGAACCACTGGATTAGAGCTGCACAGACATGTACTTTACTATAGGACTGGCTACCAGCATTGCCTTCGGTATGAGATTTAAGGTACAAATTGATCCTGGGTGAGTGACTTATCTGTTGGAACTGGGAGCAACTTGAATGTTTTGTGATTTTTCGTCTAAGTGACCATTTGTCACTTACTGTTGTGAGGCAAGTCTAGAAGCTGGGCACTTCTCATGCTTAACAGTCAACAGGGGGGCAACTGATCTGCAGGGGCTTTGTATTTGCATGAATACAATTAGGTATTAGAATAATCTCACTGTGTATGTGTAGGGCATGATGGTAATTGAATATGGGATGACCATCACAAATCTGTCAATACCTGTATTTTAGCTGAAGAAGGAAATGAAATATTGTAATTTCATAATATTCTACCCTTTGATTGTATAAACTCTGTTTAGCCTATGTGGTGAAAAAGTCACTATAAGCAACACAGAACTTGAAAGAGTGAGCAACTCTCTTTTTCAGTCATGTGAAAGGGGTAGCATTAGCTCTGCTAAAGAACAATGCCAGGGGTAATGTTTCGCCCCCTGCCCATCGTTGAAAGATAGACTTGATAACTCTTTGTGGAGTCTCCTTTGTTATTTTGCTCTGAGGAGCTGTCTGTGGTGTCCTGGAATCTGAAGCTGAAATCACTGAGGACTGAAATCCTCTGTAAGAGCCAAAATCATTAAAGTGATGGGTAGGTGGTGCCAGCAGCAGATGGTGTGAGTAACCAGCAGATGGTACCAGTGGGTGGAGCCAGCAGATGGTGTAAGAGGCCAATGGACAGCATGAGTGACCAGCAGGCAGTGCCAGTAGCCAGCAGGTAGAGCCAGCAGATGGTGTGAGTGACCAGCAGGTGGTGCCCACAGCCAGTGGGCAGAGCCAGCAGACAGAATGTGGCGTGAACAGATCCAGAAGTGGCAGAAAGCAAATAGAGGGGAGGGCCACTCCACTTTTTGAAGTGAATGCTAAGACTATGATGGCCACCATGATGGTAATGGAGAAGGGAAACACATTCTATACACAAGGATGGAGTGAGTGCTGTATTAGGTTTTGTGGGAATCCTGCTCTGCCCTGATTCTCCAAACCAGGACTGGTTTTGTTATTGCCTGTATATATTCTGTTATGCTGCTATTAAAGGTTCTATGTACTACGCTCAGACTCGTGCTTGTGAGCGGAGGAGCATTACCACTCTAGGGTGCCCAGGGATTAGTGTGTGGTTTCTCAGGAGAGTGGATGGGGACTTGAGCCAGTTGGTGTTGCAATGTTATTTGGAAAGCCCTAGATATAGAACCTAGCACTCGCTTTGCCATCTTGCCCTGGCAGAACGGTTACACTGTTTATGATGGGTGTCAAGATGGGCTTGAAAGTCCAAAAGAACTGTCAGAGACTGCATGGTAAGACTGATACAGTGGATACAGGAGTTCACTTATATTACTTGGGTTATGAAACAGGTGCTGCTATTATTAGTCATCTCTAAACTCACTTCTGACCTCCTGTACCTTGAACTTTCATCCATCCTTTCTCCTCAGGAGGACTCCTTCCTTTGAAGTCCAGATCCTGCCCTATAACTAGTACATACCCATCACAGTGCCCATCACCCGCTGACTTTCAATGAGACTTGGGAGCCAGACTCCCTTATATTCCTTTGAAAATCCCAGAGTTAAATCCAGGAGACGTGCACAGCTTTCATTCAGTGCTCAGTCCAAAGCTAGTCACGAGCCTGTATGGTTGTGCATTTTGATAAACACTGTGAATAGACTGCATTTCTATTCAGCCTCCTTACTACCAATCTCATTTCAACACTACACTGAAGTCAGCCTTCTATTAGCAACATGCTGTAAGAATAATGATGTGATAATCCCCCTACACAGCCTCACTGCGTCCCAGCCCACTGCACATCCAGCACAAATACACTAGTGTGTTTATACTGTAAGCTTCCCTCAGGTTGTAATTCTGAAATGTCATTATGTGAATATGTAGTGCCAGCGGTGCTCGTATTTTTGCAGTGCCAGCCTGTTCTTGCCAAGTTCATGTATCATACAGTGCAGAAGTTCTCAGCCTTTTGTGGATTGCGACACACTTAGTGGTGTATCATGACCTACAGGATACACCAGCCCATAACGCCCCCCCCAGCCAGGTCCAGCCATCTCTCTGTCTCCCCGTGACACTTTCCACTGTATGATGGTGCAGTAATATGTTCTGACACAGTGGCTGAGAACCACCACTATAAGTGAATCTGTAGGCAGGCATCTACTTTCTCACAGGGCTTGACTTTTGCTAACTTTGCTTTATCTCAGAAAGGCTGGACTTTAGTTTATGCTTTCCGCCAGGCTCCTTAAACTAGGTCTCATGTCTCAGACTGTTTCTACTACACAATTTATCCTCAGCCCACAGACACTGTTATTCCAAGGTATACTTCATTTGCATTTTAACATTACTTTTTATAGGAAAAGTTATCCTTACCGCTGTGATAGAATTTCTTCCTGTAAAGATAACAGTTCAGATAGCTATCAATATGATTTCATTTGAGGTCAACTGAGGTTGATCTGTTAAACCTAGCCATAGGTTTCTTCCTAGTTTTAGAATCTCATATTGCTCTTGTAATCTGTTTCTCAAAAATTTAGACCAACAGTTCTCAACCTGGGGTGTACAACACCATTGATTGGGGGTGCCTAGGATTACAGGGGGTCTATGAGGCTTGAATAATAGCAATCATTTCCCACTCTACCAACCCCACACTGGCTGCTCACCAGCTTCCTCAAAGAAGCAGCCCCACCAAGAGTGCAGCAGCTTTAAGCTCTACTTTGTCTGGCTGCAGCAGCCCCAAGTTCTGTGCTGACTGGATCAGAGAAGCAGCGCTCTCCTGCTCCCAGCCCCAAGTCAGACAGTTGCCTGGCTTGAGTGGAGCAGCTCAATACTGGCTAGGGTCTGGAGCAGTACTGGCCAGCCCATCAGAGCCCATTGCTTCCAATACACTCCATCTGTTAGGGATGGGAACAGGTGGAGCCACACATGGCATGAAATGATGATGAGTAAGATTAATTTATTATTATCATTATTATTATTATTATTATTAAATGTAGTGTTATACCTATCATCATAATATGTGATTATAGGGATTAAATGTGTTTTGCTGAATCTGCGCCTTGTATTTATATGTGATATAATCCCCAGAGGGTAATGCAAGTAGGCTGATTAATACTTTGAAATGATGGCCTACGCCAACCACTAGTCAGTTGGATAAATCCATATAAAATGATTATAAAGTTCCTTTGTCTGTGTAGCCAAAGAATAATTCTTACAACCTTTACGAGTATGCTACCTGTGGCTCCAGAGCCAGGTGCAGCTCTTTGGCTGCCCTCTTGCAGCTCTGGGTCCCTCCCCTGAAACCAAAGGACCCAGTGGAGGGCCCACTCCTGGCTCCAGGCCCCCCCTCACCACCACGAGACCCTGCAGGTGGCTTGCTTCTGGTTCTTCCCCCCCATCATTGGGGGACCTGCAGTAGGCGCCTTGGCCCAACTTCCAGCTCCGCCGACCCCCTACCAGGAGGCCACACCTACTGCAGCTCTCAAAACACTTGGCTATTGAGGTAATTTTTTAAAATGCTTCGTCTTAGCTTTCAGGTTACTGACTCCTGTTCTACCTGAATCCACAGCAGAGCTGGCAACCATCTTCACTGAGGGCAATTTGGCTTCACTCTCATTGGGAACAATCAGAAACAGGCAGGGCCACCCAGTGGGAGGCACAGGGGCAACTTGCCCCAGGCCCCCACCAAGGAGGGGGCCCCCTGCCTGGCCCCTGCCTCAGCTTCTGACTCTATGCTTCCTGGGGAACATTGGGGCTGGGTAATCCAAGAGGGATTTGGCAATTGGGAAGGTGGCCAGAGTGATCTGAGATAGCAGAAGACCTGGGGGTGAGCAGAGGTGGCAGAGCCGCTGGACAAGGCAAGTCTTGGGAGGGAGGGGGACTCAGAGAGGAGGCAAGAAGAAATAGAAAGGAGTGGGAGCAGTTCAGCTGCATAGTGAGATGTATCAGTTGTATGTATGGAACAGTGAGGGGCTCCCCTCACATCAAATCTGCCCAGGTCCCGTAAGTCCTATGCAGAGCCCTGGAAGCAGTGTTTTTGAAAGACAACGGGGCTGGCAAGGACATCTTAAACTCTCACTCCCACTGAGAACAGTATGAGGTAGTAGAAATTTTGAAAAGGGGTAATTCTTCATAGATTTCTCCATAGCAGACCCTGCAGCAGGCATCCTCAAAAAAGGCTTTTTCAAGTGCTAAGAATCTAATAACAAAAGTTTTAACCCTTAAAACAACTTTGAAATGTAGTAAATGAGTTTTCAGAGAATTTTAACTATTTGGGGAGTTTTAAAGATATGTGTTATTCTGTTATTAAGATATTCAGGCCAAAAATGTATCTGACATGGGGTTCTAAGTTTCTTAAAGGACCACTACTTTAAAAAAACATCTTAAACAATAATTTCTTTGTATTATATCAGAGAATTAATTCTGTACACAAAGAATAAACACTCTATCTTTAAGGAAAATATGCTAGATTGTCATCTACAGCAAAAAGACTGACTGATTTAAATGAAAAACTTAACTTAAACTTAACTATGGCTGGTGCTGTATAATGTCCATTATTAATATTCCATATTGGGAATTAATAATCCTTATGTCTTTAGTCACATAATGCAATTAGCTACTCTGATGAAACTGAAGGTGAGTTTTCTGAAGGTGAGCTTTCCCTCCATGTTTTAGTAGTGCAGAATTCTTCAAAATATAACAAGAAAACTAATTTGTTATGAAGTACAAGTCCTTGTTTTAAAGGATTTGATTGGGACTGAACAGAAAGTATTGATAGATGCCTTTGTGTTTTAAATATGCTAGTATTGTCTATACCTCTGAATGTTACCCATTTATGTTAGTGAAGATTTTAATGAACTTCTATAGTTAGCTGAAGAAATTAACATTTTTCCATGTAATAAAAAAGAACTTTAAAGGCTTTTTTATAGTCTACCAAAGTTCAAAATTACTGTAGTTTGGTTTGTGTCTTAGCAACTTGAGATTTCATTTCAAGAGCTGGAATAACAAAGAAAGCAGTTCCTTCTTATGCCATTTCTAACTCCGCCAGGTGTTCTTCCTTCATCAAATTGTTAAAAAACACATAGAACATATGTTTTCCATTGTTTGCTGCATAATCTGATGATATAGACATTCACCATGACTACATTCTTAGTGGAAATGAGACAGTATGAAATATTCATACACTAAACTGTTTGTGATTATTAAATAAATCTGAATCTTGTGGGTTATTTGGACTGTTCAGCAAGGGGGAGAAAAACGTGAACTGAGCATTGGGCACATGACTGATTTCAAGATACAAGCATATGACTCAGTTTAATAAAAGTACAGAAAATTGCATCTAATAGTAGGAAAATCTCCTCACCTTCCACCCCAACCACAAAGTAAATTTTTTTTGACCTTGCTTTCTCTAAGATTATACACCTGGCTATGAATTTTCTTTAAAACACAGAAGCAACTCCCACCAAAACCAGATACTCCCCTACATATGCTTCTCCTTCAGGGACAGAATGAGAGATCAAACAACATGTTAACGAGGGGGTTAAAGTGGGCCAGAATGGCCCGGAACGACGTTCTGGAGCCCGCTATTTTAAGGGACTCAGAGTTCAAGGGCCCCTAAAAATAGAAAATGGAACCAGAACACTGCGTTCCGGCACCCACCATTTAAAACAGTGGGCCCCAGAATGTGGCATTCCAGTTCCATTTTCTATTTTTAGGGGCCCTGAACCCTAAGCCCATAAAAATATAAAGTCCTGGAATGGTGTTCCACGCTGTTCCAGCAAGCGGGAGTGTGTGGAGTGCAATGTGAGACACCCTGCCCTCCCCTGCACATGCACAGGCTGCACTTAGAGGCAGAAATCTCCAAGCGCAGCCTGTCCCCGGCGCCGGTGTGCAGCTGCTGGTGAGTATGAGGGTGGCAGGCTTGCACTGGGGGATGGGCTGGGACTCGGGGTTGGTACTGGGGGCAGCAGTTGATTTGGGGGGCGGGTATTGGGGGAGCTGGGGTGGGGTGCTGGTATGTGTGAGGAGGGGCCACCTGTGCAGGAAGGGGGGCCAATCCGACTAGGAATGTTCCAGGGCCCCCCAAATTATACTTTAAACCTTGATGTTAACAGATATGAAGTTACATAATATATTACTGTAGGTGCTTGGATCTTTTGATGATGGATGTGATCTAAAATTCTGCATGGCAGGGAATGTCCAAAGGAAGGGGCAAACTAAAAAAGATGGAAACACCAAAGGAATGATAGTGAGAAGAATTCCTTGATACTGTCCAATAACTTCAAATCATTTAATCAGACCTTAAAATACAGCAACGATAAGCAGAACTGCAGTTTTTGCATTTTGAGGAGATACTGAATTATGAATTCACTATTAGTGACTTGTCCAAGATCAAATTACAAGCCATTGTAAAGTAAGGAAGAAGGTGGGTCTCAGAATATCCAGCCGTTTCTCTAAAGATTAGACCTTACTGACTAAGGATCTATTATCATTTCTGAAAATGAAGGGTGATCATGGTTTTAGGAGACTGATGCTGAATAATGCATATTGTTTGATCCTTCAGTTTTAAGGATTTTTAATGGGTAATTATTTTCAAGGAAATCTTGGTACACACACTACTCCTTTGGGTTTAGCTAGACTGTAGGATTTTCTCTCAGCTGTCATGATCCCTCTTGTGAAGCACTCTGGCATCTGGCAAATATCTGTCATCTAAGCTCTGAAGACCCCAGCTGTTGTAGGGGAGCAGGAAGCCAGAAATCCACTTCAGAGGAAGAACTGAGAGCTCAAAATATGCCAGGAACAGGAACTGCACAGAGGCAAAATAGGAAGGAAATGTATAAAGGACCCAAATTAGTCTGCTTTGTCAGATGGAGGCTTGTAATTCTCTTCTGAGTTAACTGTTAAACAATGATAATACTGACCTAACCTCCAGTGTTGACAGTGCTAGGTTAATGGGAGAGCTTCTTTTGTCAATGCAGCAGTCATCCTTAGGGAGGTGACTGATGGGAGAAGCTCTTGTGCTAGCACAGCGGTATTTTCATTAAAGGTTTACAGTGATGCAACTGCACCGATGCAGCAGAATCACTGTAGTGCAGCACCTGAACACATTAAGGGGATAACCAGATGGCTTGAGTTTCTATGGACAGTCCCAGTATTTGGGGCTTTGTGTTAAACAGGTGCCTATTACCTCTCAAACCTGTCCCAATTATTCACATTTGCTATCTGTTCACCTTAGAAGACAAGCCCTTATAGATTGTTGTAATAAATCATAAATTCAGTGTTTCTGCTCAGTCCATGACTTTTAGTATCTAGCAGAGTAATGAACTGAAGCTCCCAGGCTTGTCTTTTGAAAGTGCTGTGCAGGTTTCCTTTGTGGATGAGGCCTCATAGATAGGTTGGACATACAGTGATGGCTTCCTGAAAAGTGTTTATCTGAAAATGATAGGGTGTTTTTGTCTTATATCATTTTCCAGTGTTAGTTTTGTGTTTGGCAAAAGCAGTATTTACATCTATGCAAACTGAGGACCAATATTTTGTTTGGTAGCACCAACTTTACACTCAGGGTATGTCTACACTTACAATTTAATTCCAATTGATGAAGATGAATTCAAATTAAAATAAGTGTATGGCCACACTCATTTTTATGAATCCAAACTAAGGAATTCCTTAGTTTGAATTGATGAAAGTTAACTTCAAAGAGGTAAAACCTTGATTACATTAGAAGTGATGGTCAATTCAAACTCATTAGTTTGAACTGACCCAGTGTAGCTGTGTTAACTTGAACTACCTGTTAGTTCAAACTAGCATGGGTTGACCCTTCTCCCAGGGTGCATCGCTCCCAGGAAGGAAGACCAGCCCTCCAGAACCTGTGGCAAGCAGCCCCAAAAGTGCCCCCCTCAACCACCCAGTCAGGCCTGGCCTGGGGCAATGGGGTTCCTGTCCCCTGGCTGGGGGCGGTAACCCCACCAATCTCTGCAGAGCCTGCTGGGTGGAGAGGAGGGATCCCCGCAGCTAGCTTAGGCTGCACTGGTGGGGTGGCAGGGATACGGACCCCCAAGGTCGGCTCTCTGCTCCCTTGCCAGGCATTGTCAACAGAGTCCCACCTCCAGCTCCATCCCACCTGCCGGGGCCCAACTTGCAAAGCCTGGAGCGTGGCATAAGCCCTGCTTGCTGGTGCGGGGACATGATCCACGCACAGGGCTGAAGCCATGCTCCGTTGGCACCGCTCCAGCCCCGCTTCCTGGTGCAGGGGAGGGAGCCATGCTCCTCAGGTGCTTCTCCACCCCTGCTTGCTGTCGCTGGGAAGGGTGCCGCACTCCCTGGGTGTGAGGAAGGGATCCCCATGCATTGCTGGAGCCATGGGTGGGGGTCCCATCCCCACACCCAAGGAGCAGGGCTCCACACTCGCACTGGGATCCCTTCCCCATGTCAGCAAGCAGGGCTTTCTCCCCCTGCCAGTCCAGCACTGTCAAGGGGGTGCCCTGGCCCCACAGAGCCCAGAGAGGGGAAAACATCTCCTGCCAGACGCTAGCTTCTGACCACTGTGGGGAAAAGCATCCCCTGCCCAGCTCTAGTGCCACTGCAGCTAGAACTGGGCAGGGGATGCTTTTCCCTGTGCAGGACTCAGAGGGCTGGAGCCCAGCAGGAGACTGAGTGGTGGCATAGCCCTTCTTGGGGGCCATGTTGCCACACTTCCCATGGTGCCCCTCTTCCAATTCAAACTAGCAAGTCCTGTCCATAGACATGCTAATTTGAATTGGTTTTCCTAATGTGGCCATGTTAGTTCGAATTGACTGAATTTGAGCTAATCATTATTAGTTTGACTTGATTAGTTCAAATTGAGTTAATTCACACTTATGTTCTAAGTGTAGACATAGCCTCACATCACACTGTCAGAAATGAATGCCCAAGTACTCCAGAATGCACTCTGATGCATAGCAGTGGGTGGAGCAGAATTGCTATACCTTACCTCAGATGGTGAAGATGTTTCACCCTGTAATGGCCTCAGTTTGTTTGGGGTTCAGCACTTTTTCTTCCTTTGTCGCAGAGTGATTAAAGAAAATACTTATCTTTGATTTCTTTGAATTGCTTTCCAAATGTATGTGCTGCATGTATCTTTTGTGATAGCTAGGTAGAAAGAATGTTTACTGACTAATGTTTTGTAGTTCTGATTAATCAAAGGAGCTGGTGGCTTTCAAATGTCCCCATGGGAACAAAAAATCTCCTCATGATTCTACCAACTCATCTCTCTTTACTCTGCTAAACATAGATCTTCTCTCAGACAAGTACATTGGCTGAAGAGAATATTCAGCAATAATTACCTCTGAAATGCTAAGTCCTGTACTGTACCAACACCTGGGAAGGATATTGCTGAATGCCCACATTAACTCACATCTCGAAAAGAAACATCTGTCGTTGAGCCTGTAAAGATGTTAGTGTAACTCTATGGGCGTGCGGGTGTAGGCTTAGTGTCTCTCTCTGATTTTTGATAGTGTGATTTCAGCTGAGAGAGGGGTTTTCCCGTCTCCAGTGATTTTAGAGTTTACCTCTCTCATTGATTTCAGCTCTTAAACCTCAAGTAGCAGCAAACAGCTACTTCCATACCAAAGAAGAGGCCTCCAAGAAGCCCAGCCAGATCTATCATTTGACAGTGGGGCCATGGGGTGAGACAAAATGCCTCAAGCATTTTGCTTCAAAAGCAGCTATGCAAAACCCCACCCGTCTTCAACTTTTTCAGGCTGCAACATGCAGTGTCCTCTCTTACAGGTCTCTTTTTAACTAAGGGTATCTTTTACCATTTAACTAACCCAGACAGATTCGGAACAAACCGAAAGTAGCATATCACAAAAAGACAGCATTTCATATTTCCTCTCAGTAGAATTACAGATATTGACAGATCTGTGATCAGATTAACCCCAAATGCCATTACCCATTATGCTCTGCACCTTGTATGCCAGTACCTAATTGTGCTCTTTGTGTTCATGCTAATACAGAACTCATGCAGATTAGTTACCGCCCCTCAGATGATGTTAGGCAGAGTTTATAAGCCTGCCTTAGCATGGCATGTTATTTATCTTTCCATTGTGTGGCTTTTGTCTCATTCTGTGGACCACTTTTGGTTTCTGCTCCTTCCTCTTGACATATCTTTGATTTCAGTTTGTGACATATTAGTTTTGGCTCCATCTCAGCTACAATGTTCTTTCCCCACTTCTACCTCCAAACACTGATTTTCGTTTGCAAGACAAAGAAGAAAACTCTACTTTGGAACATGATCCAAATTTTCATTAAGAAATTCTTTCCACATGGAAGCTTTTTTGGGGTGAAATGGATATTACTCATTTGCCAAACACTTCTTTTATTGATTAAAAAAAATCAACAAGTGTTTCACTTTTTTTTTTTTTAACATCAGCCAAAGACCTGAGGAGTGTCCTTGTCTTTCCATGATGTAGATGGGTTACACACTAGATTGGATGCTACAGAGAGCATGAGTAAAGCCTGATAGAAAAGATAGGTGATAATCAGCCAAAAAAAAAAAGGCTATTTAACATTCATTCTTTTTGAGTGAAAAGTTAATGAAGAGTCAAACATTATTTTAAAGTAATTAATAACTGGGTGGGTTTTCAAAAGACCACAGAACTCAGCAATTCCCATGTATCCCTGGATGTAGTACTGTGCAGTATTTGGAAAGACTGATGCAGCCATATGCAGGGCTGGGATCTGAGGCAATTAAGTAGGTGTCCTTTCAAAAGGTTCCAGTACCTTCCAGCTCCCATTATTTTCAGTGTAGAGAATTCTCTATTGTCTTCAGTGGGAGCTGTTGAAAATCTGATTACTGCATGTACTCCTACACCTTCCTCATTAATCTCATTGGAGCTAAATGGGAGCAGAACTCTTTCTGAATACTGTCTGATAGGCTTTGGTTAGCCTTTTACATCTTTACAACATTCAAGAAATTAGCAATTGGTGAGAGCCAAAAAAGTGTTAGATAAAGGTTTTTACAAAGTTTGGGAGTAAACACCAATTGATCAAGTTATCAGTCAATTACAGAGAAACCTGCTTATTGTAACCATGCATATGAGCAACAGAAATGAGTTTCTTAACACACGTAGCATTGAAATAATGGTAGAACAGAATTGTATCCATAAAATAAATTCAGCACTTGGTAAAACTGATGTAAATCCATCACACTCCAATGACATCAAACCTCACAGTGTCAGGATTTAATTCGGCCCAATTTACTTAGGAACTCTTCTTTGGAGGTGCAGAGAAGAATATTTCTTAAGACAAGAGATTGTCAAAGAAGAATGGTAACTAAAACTGGACTGGATTTTATTAATGATTTGTTTTTCATCAAGAAATTCAATTTAGTCAAACAGACTTTCTATAGAGATATAATTCATTTTGATAAAAGTGTCACTGAGAAGGTTTCTGTGGTTCAGGATACGATTTCTAATCAAGATTAGACAAAGGTATCTACTCCTTTGTCAGACAGAGAAGGGACTTGAAGTGGACTTTTCCACAGCCAAGAGCCCAAAGCCTGAGGCTATTATGGGATCTCTTGGGGTAGAGGCAACGAATAAGGGAAAAAAGCAGAGATGACTTTCTTTATCTTGTATTTTTTCAACCAAAAGAAAAAAATTCAAAAGGTCCAATTTTCATTCTCCATCACAAAGAAAATGAATTTGGAAACCTGAGAATTTTTCACTAAACAGAATTTTGTTTTTTCCAGACAGCCCTAACTGTAACCATACTAAATGTATTAAGATTAAAAAGGAAAGGCTAATGATGTAACAGTCATGCATCTAAATACGGAATATAAGAATATTTACAAAACCTAATAACCCTTTACTTGCCACTTCATAAATGAAAGAATTGTCTTGAATACTTTGATATTAACAAAAGGCAGTTGGTTAAATCAACATTTATAGTGATTTCATTTTGGTATATTTTGAAGTTGGCAAACATCATTTTTCAAACTATAGGGTAACATTTGTCCCCTTCGAGACAGAAAACTCACCATGATTAAGTCTTCCACAGTCAATTTAGATCTGAAAGTAGAAGACATATTTAAGTTTGATACTACTGAGTATTTCACTGTCTCTATACAAAAAAATATAGTTCAGTACAGTGGTTCTCAGTGACTGTGTTGGGACATATTACCATGTCACCACACAGTGGCAAGTGTGTCATAGAGAATCAGTGAGATGACTGGATTTGGCTGGGGTCGGGGGACAACTGGTATGTCCTGTAGGGTCGCGATATGCCATCAAGTGTGTCACAACCTGCAAAAGGTTGAGAACCACTGGTTCAGTGCATTCAGAATTCTCTCCTGAAAATGTATGCCAGGTGTAATAAAAGATTTTTGAACCTGAGCAAGCCTGTCCCACTTATCTGTTGAAAATACACCTTGACCCATTACAGTAACTTGTGGAAGTTCTTTGAACTTGCTCATTATATGATGTTTTCAAGCAAGAGACTTCAGTCTTGAAAAATCCCTGGTAAACTAAGGCTAAGAGTTGGACTGCACTGCAAGAAAGCAAGAAATATTTAGAGTTAATACTGAAACCTCATCCTTAATTCTCCCTGACATTCTTTTGTTGTAAAAGATGTATGTATGTATAGATATGGAAGAGGCAGGAGATGTTTCAGTGACTGTTGTGAAAGGAAACAAAGAATATTGCTCTTGTTCAATGAGCATGTTGCAGACAAGCTTTTGGTGCCAATGGCTTAATCTTTCTTCCTATGTTTCAGCTTTGGTAATTCCTACTGCAATTGCTAGGAAATACAATTTCAAACTCTTGTATGCCAGATATCACCACTAATGATCCATCTGCAGAATATGTTTCTCGCTTCATTTAAGGTTAATTTGAAGAGGAGGGAGATTCATTAGGGATAATCTGTGGTACAGCGACATTAATTAGCTTTACCTCTAACTTGCAAGGCTGGCAGAGTTAAAATCTCTCTGCCCAAATAGGAATTCCTGGGTTTGCATCTGTAATTTCAGCTCTGTTGTCTGCAGGGTGTTGATGGAGAAGGCACAGAGAGACAGCACCAGCCTGTTGAGATTGGAGTCATTTATGCCTGCACAGAGCAGGGGTAGGTGTTCAGTTTCCAGGAGCAACACCTACTACAAATTTTAAAAGGTGCAGCTGAATTGTCCTTGAGCACAAGATTCTTGATGCCAGCAAGCACAGTGGTATGGGAAGGGATAGTCTCATCCTGCCCAGTTGGGGTGTACAGAAGAACCAAGGACTCTAACTGCCCCTCAAGTGTCACACTAGAGAAAGCAAGGAATTCCTTCCCATTCTCTCTCTCATATAGCGGTCCTGCTCACAAACAACAATGGCTTTATCCTGTCTCTCATTATCAAGCAGGATGTTTTGTCAATACACTCCACAGAGCTGTATTGTTTTTTGTGTCATCCTGTTTCCGTCTGTCGACCTTTCAGCACTGAGTCTTTGTTCCAGTTTGCCTTACCAAAGAAAGAAAGAAGGCAGGCAAAGAAAAGCTGCTGGGAAATAGAGTGCAAAATATTACTCATTTCTTTCAGAGAAATACATACTACTCCTGAAACAAGGAATCACCACACAGTAAATCAACCGTGGATTGGCAGATGAAGCCTTGTTTAGTGGCTAGTATACATGACAACTTAATAGTTTGAAAGAAATGACTGAGTTAAGCAGAAGTTTCAACAAAACTCAATCAAATCAAGTATTTCCCAGCCCATATTTTATTCGTTTGTGGCAGGTGAAACTGAATAACCTCTACTCATTTTTTTCCCCATGGCTCTGACACTATGGGGAAAATGCATGGCAGCAAGTAGCTTTGTATAGCTCCTGGGAGCCTCATAACAAACAAGCAGAAACACAAACTTGGCCAGTTGCACTAGTTTAAAGGAAAGGGACTATCATTAAAAGGAATTTTACTTTCTTTAGTGGTTGTAGAACAGTGATTCTGATAAGGAATGAAATGTCTTGATAGCCATCTCCTCTCCTGTGCTTTCTGTTGCTTCCTATCTGTCTTTCTGTCTCCTCCCCTCCCCCACCTCCTTCTGCTAGGACTAGTCACCTTTGGCCAATTTTCCATCAAAACTTTTTGTGAATGGACAATGGTTTTCCAACCAAATGGATTTTTTCATCAAATTAAAACATTTCCAAGAAAATGTTCAGGCTTCCTTCACAAAATAAAACAAAAATAGATTCTTTATTTATTTAAAGAGAAAAAAAAAGAAAAAAACAAAACCAAACATTGGAACATATAAAAATAATTCTTTAAATTGACCCACTTTTTTTTTTTTTGAAAGAAAACATTTTCCTGACCAGTCCTATTGTCTTCACCAGCAGCCCTTGTCCATCCACAGTGGTGACAATCACTGCCACCTCTGGGGCCATGAGATGTCAACACTAAATCCATCCAGCAAGGCATAAGGCTTGGTCCTATGATTTTTTTCTTTTTTTAATTGCCATAGGTTTCAGTAGGAGTTAGTGTAAGTAAAGAAAACAGCTCTGCCCCCATATTGTTCATTTAGTATAATTTGCATTACAGTAATATCTAGAGGCCTTAACCAAGATCAGAGACATATTCTCCTAGATACTGTACAAACACATTAAGGCAGACCCTGCCTCAAAGTGCTTGCAGTTTAAATAGCCGCACGTGGTGTGCCAGGAACATTGCTCCCCCGGGGAAAGACCCGAGGCATGGACCCAGGCCCAGGCCCCACCTCTGGGCCTGAGCCCCACTCCTAGCCATGATTCGGGAGCCTGGGCCCAATCCTGCATCAGGAGCCTGCTGCCACCAGCCTGGCCCCAGATTCCTGGCCGGGCTCAGGGCTGAGAGAGGTGGGTGCTACTGCAGATGTCCTGGCCTCAATCCCTGGCTGGGGACAGGGCTGGAAGAGGCAGGTGCTGCAGCAGGCACCCAGGGTCAAGATTGAGGGCACATGCCCCCTGTGCCAGGCACCAGCGACACCCTTGTGGTGTACTATTTCAGGAGCAGTGGAGAGGCCTGTGAGCTCTTTACTTCCACCAATAGTAATCCCTCTGTTTTAATGCCATGCCACTGTGATTTGGAAATTCTGGAGACAAAATTTTCTCCCTGGCTAAAGTCATAACTTTGAGACATCTGTCCACCAGTGCCCAAGAGTGAGAAAAACTGCCAGTGAGACAAACCGCCAGTGAGACAGGCATCAGCATCAAGAAGAGCATAAAGAGAGTTTATTATGTTTAAGAAAAAATTCCTTAGGGCTGATATGACTAACATGGTAATATAATGTGGCTTTTCTTTTTAGGATATGGTTGAGTGGCTCATGAAAGAAACAAGAAAGAAAAATGTGCACCTCCTTGTGGCCAGGTAGCTGACAAAAGCTAAAGTTATCAGAACAAGCAAGGAGTCCTGTGGCACTTAAAGACTAACAAGTATGTTAGTCTTTAAGTGCCACGGGACTTCCTGCTTGTTTTGCTGAACTAGACTAACAAAGCTACCCCTTTGGAACTAAAGATATCAGATGTCACTTGTCCCATCTAAGCTTTTTACAGGCCGCAAATGGCCCCATTTGATTTTGCATAAAGGATTGGAGACATCTGGTGGACACTTTGATTAAATACTTGTGGTTATTCTTGTGGCATATCTCTGGATATAAAACTATATATACACCTGGAAAAGACTAGCATCTCTAAGTATTCATTCACTCAGCAGGCAGTCTGGAAAATAATATTCCAAAGTAGAAAGTAGGAACTTAAGTTTTCAGGTGTTCAATAAATCATCCATGTACTGTTACTTCATACAGACATTCTGATCCAACAAGACATTGATGGTACTGCTCAAGTAAGTACAATTGTTTCATGTGAAGGGGAATTTCAGAATCAGGCTCTAATTTTATATCTTTCTCATTCTGATTCACAAAGAGTACCAGATTTAGGCACAAGCCAAGTAAGCCATGGCCTAGGGCCTCACTTTATGAAGAGCTTTTAAATATGTTGGAGATAATCAAGAAGATTTATCATATTTGAAATTGTTTTGGTTTAAGTAACCTTCATAGAAAATCCATTGCCAGAATTCTGAATCCTAACCTCCCCATCTCGAGCCACACACAATCCCATCAACTTCCCTTCCTGGATTGCTAGACTACTCGCATCCTCCACAGGTTGCCCATACTCACTTCAGACCTCAAGAGGAGACAATAGGAGAATAGGAGCTAGCCTACCAACACATTCTAAAGTCCCATTCCACATCAAACATTACCTCTGCTAATCTGCTCCTGACCACTATCCCTCCCTTAGCCCTCAATATACCACCACACAGGCCACTAGCCAGCCTAAATTTTGAGAGGGAGCACAAAAATATTTATAGGAGGGCCAGAGGCCTAGTTATCCAGTCTGAAGACCATTTTAAAGACAACTTTTATAGTAGCATTAACTAAGCAAAAGGAATTTGGGGAGGCCACGTATATGATAATGCAAATAAGACTTTTTACAAGATGTATATATTATTTAGTTTTTTTCATTACATGCAGATATAATGGGCTTCTCATTTATTTTTTCATTACCCTTTCTGATATAATGTAACATACTTTTTTCTCCTTATTTTTTATGGTACAGGGCCACTGAATCCAGACATAGCTTACGGCCTCAGCATGTCTTAATCCAGCCCTGTTCACAAATTCAATACAATGTACTTGACATTTGGATTGATATGCCACAGTGATCATGTTGGTCTATCATCTGTTGAGACTGGCACATCTTAAGCTAGTATTCAGCAATCACATCTGAATATGCAAATTCTTGATGTTGACAAAATGATTATGTTAAAAAGTGAGAAATTCCGAAGTTATGTTGCTGAATTTTTTGAAATGATATAACATTTTGACATTGTAAAATATAAAATGTAGATTGGTATGCTGAAAAGATTTGATTTTATGAAGCTATAAAAGCCATCCCTATTTATTGTAAAATTCTCTTAATGTACAACCAACAGCTATTTTTTTTAAAAAACAGATGCCTGAAGTTATCCTTCTAAGTCCATATGTATGTCCATTTGTGCCCTGATATTCGGAAGTGCTAAGCATCTAACGCCCTCCTCCCTTGATATCTTATTACTGTTGAAAATTTAGCCATTTACTGAGGTACTTCATATGGGTTTAGGAACCTATTATTTAAATCTGGAGCTACATATTTAGTCATAGATATCTGAGAATCCATAATTTTATGGTCATCTAATAACTCTCTCTCTCTCTCTCTCTGTGTGTGTGTGTGTATATATATATATATATATATATATATATATATAACTGCAAAGATTATGGCTTTGATGGGGTAATCCTTAAAAAGGAAAAATAAGATTTATTCATTTATTTCCTAGACTTCATTCTCTTGCCATCAGTCACAGTTCTTCATCCCAGATAACTCAGTACTGAATTCGTTAGTCTTTAAAAGTGCCACAGGACAACTTGTTTGTTTTGCTGGACTAGACTAACACAGCTACCCTTGGGAACTTGTCAGCACTGAATGGAAGACTAGAGAACAGTATAAATAAATACACAATTCCAACAAATAAAGAAATGAGTAAATATATGAATGAAGAAGAATAACTGTTTGGAGAATTAATTGTGGCCACATGGGTGAAAAGAACAGAACCATCCTCTAATGATGGAATCAGGCGTACATTTGTCATCCTCAGTGAACTTTTCTCTCTTTCTTTATCTTCCTAGACCCAACCACCAATTCTCTATAGCAGTGTTAGTTGTGATGGGGGATGGGAACCCCTGTTTAGAAGGAATATTGCAGCCAATTGAGTTATACTGACAATAACACATACAATCACTTCTTTCTTGAAACCTGTGCTGCAGGCACCTAAGTATGTTATCCTTATTTTCAGTCTAAGTTACTGCAATGCTCAGAAATGAGAAAGGCTTATACACCACAGCTGTGTGGGTAACTGAAGTAGAGGAGATGCCATTTCCTAGTTTCAAAAAAAAAAAAAAAACCACCAACAACAAGGAGTCGTGTGGCACTTAAAGACTAACAGATTTATTTTTCGCATGAGCTTTCGTGGGAGAAGATCCCACTTCATCAGATACTTCGAAGATGGGTGCACTCACAACTTTTTTTTTTTTTTTTGCTGGACTAGACTAACATGGCTACCCCCTTTGGAAATTGGCATTTCTTAGTAAACTGCAGAGAAGTTATAGAAATGTTAGACTTACCTTATTTATCTATCTAACCATCCATCCAAACCTTTATGTGTGCACATGTATAGGAACATCAGAAGTGTCACACAGAATCACACTCAAAGTTCTTGTAGTCCAGTACCCCATCCCTGAGAATGGCCAGCCCAAGATCCTTCAGGGAAAGGTATAGGAAGCCTGCAACAGATGGGTGCCAAATAGCATGTCTTTACTGACCTACAGGACAGACTGTGGGAGGCTTGAATGGTGAATAGAAGTGTTTGCCTCGGTTCAAACTAATGTAGTTTAGAATTTTCTGGGACCTTTCAGTTTGTGCCCACATCATCCACACAGAGGATTTACAGCATAGCACTTTGGCGTTCACTGAAATTCACACTCCATAGTCCAAACTGCAGGGCAGAGTAGACATGCCTTGATCTCTTAGAGATTGGCTTAACTACCACAGTCTGAGGTTTAATATCCCTTCCAAAAAAAAAAAATTAACATTATGATAACTCTAGACATTCTTGGTATTCATATGAATGTGAAATCACTTTTTGAATTTCAATCAGTTCCTGACCTCAGTAATTTCCTATGGCAGTGAGTTACACAGTCTAATTATATGTTGTATGAAAAACTATTTTCTATTATGGACTTGCATTCGTATTTTTGAGAAGTATGGGTGACAGGTGAATTTATACAGACAAGGCACACCAATCACGTGCAAGTGACGATACTCAAAAATGCACATTTATACACAAAAACAATTACTATACAAATTGTTCCCATGTTGTTTACCAATAGCCTTCTCTTTTGCACTGCTGTATTCCCTCTCTTCTCTGTTTAACTCAAAACCTCCTTTTCCTTACTGCATTTACATCAATCCTTGGAATTGTCATATTTCCTCCTCATTTTTTTTTTTTAATTTGTACACATTTTTCCTCCATGTGCTTTACATCACAGTAATTAACATTGGGTCTAGGGCAGCAGGCATGAGCAATTTGTTTCCACATGATGCTACAACTGCTATCGTTCTTCCTGACTGTGACAAGCTACTGGAACTGCACCTTAAATTCCAAAAATGACAATGCCTGCCTTGTATCAGTTACCTGATATACCCCTCTCCTTTCTGAGAAATACATTTTACTCAAACATTGAACAAACAGCTTGCAAACACCTCAAGAATAAACCAATGACAAATTTGCTCCACAAAACAAGCAGTGTCATTATATGAAAAATGATCCAGGTGAAATTTCTAGGGTACAATTGCCCTGCTGTCTCCAGCCCCTTTGTGATGGGTAAGAGGGTCACTCTGGTATAAAAGACCTCTAAAAACCCTATGTACTGGGAGAAGGATGATTCCTCTAGCAATGGTACAGCTGCTTTCAGAGTACCCTTTGCAAGCCCCAGTACAGGGAGTGAAAGTGTCAGTGCCAGGACTTCAGTACACAGCACTCTGCTGGACAGTTCTGCTGCTAAGGGGCAGCCCCAGGTGGCTGCTGTAAGTTAGACAGACCTCAAGGCTATCTGAATTATGCCTGTGACTGTGGAGCAGCTCAAGATTGAGCAGGTGCAAGAATGGTTTAAATCTTCTCCCAGTGGGCTAAGAGTTAAATTACCTGTTGTGTTTGTGTATGACACCCAGCCCAAAATCTCACCCCTGATTACTTTCCTGAATATTGTTTGTATGTAGCAGAAGGGGTTTTTGAAGTATTCTTGTTTCAGGGCAAAACTGCACTCCCTTTTTATCAAACGTCTTCATCTTTGGGCACCTAGAAGCTAAAACTCTGGCCCTAGGTGACGGGACTTCAATAAAGCTACAGCTATGTGAATCTGGCCCAATGCTATTAGTTGTGGAAAGGAAGTAAAGAATGGCTATACTGTGTCAGACCAATGGTCCATTCAGTGCTTAAAGTATAAATTTGACTGGCCCAGAACCCTCCTAATCTATAGGGCCCCTGCCGCCTCCCTGACCTCCCCTTTCCCCCCTATACCTGGCCAGGCTGCTCCTGCTCTGAGCATGAATCTGAGCATGCTCATGGAGAGAGATTTTAAAACTCCCCTAGCCTGGCTGCAGCTCCTGTGCCAGAGCAGGAGACAACATGAGTTCCACCCAATTTTTTCAGGGCCCTGGCATTCTGGCCCCTCAAATTTGTGGGCCCAGAACTGCGCTCCAGTGTGTTCCAGCTTACTTTAACCCCTTACAACACTAGAAAGAATGGGATTAGGCCATAACATAAAGCAGAGAATAAAGGATTAGCACTCCTGGTTCTATGCTCATCTCTACCACACACACAGTGCGTCTCTTGAGGTAAGTCACTTACCCTCTATGTACCAAGGTCTACCTAAATGGAAAAGAGGGCTAATAATATTTTACCAACATTAGCTAATAATATTTGCCTATCTGAAAGGATTTTGCCAAGTTTAAATATATATAATGCCTGTAAAGCACTGATATAGGAGAGGAGAGTACAAACTGAACATTGGTGCAGTGAATATAGGCCAGTCAAGAACACATTACTAGATGAAGAGCCACGTCCTGCTTTCAACTGTTGCTGAAAGGTGGTGCATAGTCTAACAAATGAGTAAAATTTAATACAATGTGTGTGAGTTATATGCACGTAAGAAGGTGTTCAGAAAGCAGAAGACAGATATAAAACTCCCCAGAATCAGGGATCTGGCATTTCTAAAAATCTGATGTGCAACATGGACCTCATTTGAAAACATATTAGATATATGTGGCTTTTGGGGTAGGTGAAGCAGATGCTTGCCTAGGGTCCTGAGCGGCAGAGCCCCACTTTCCTGCTTCACCTACCCCAAAAGCTGCATCTGCCTTGGTAGGCAGCAGCAGCAGGACTGGCCCTGGGGCCAACGGTGTGGAGTCAGGGCCACAAGAGGGAGACAGAGGGGTTACAGGGGGCCCCACAACAGGCTTTCACTTAGCAGGGATCAGCAACCCAAAAGATAAGAAGAGCCATTTTAAAAATTTGTTCAATAACCAAGTGTTTTGAGACCCACAATGGGTGTAACCTCCTGGTGGGGTGGGGAGGGTTGGACCAGGGCACTGCTACAGGGTCTTTTAGTGAGGGAGGGATCCTGGAATCAGGAGCAGGCCCACTGCAGAGTTTCCTGCTGGCAGGGGTGGTGGCCAGGGCCAGGAGTGGACTGCCTGCAGTCTCCCCCACTGGTGATGGGGTACTGAAGCCAGGAGCCAAGATCCTCAAGGAGGCAGCCAAAGAGCCACAAACAGTTCCAGAGCTGCAGGTTGTAGACCCCTGGGCTAGGGCTCCCGATTCCCTGAGGCTGCCTTTGATGTGCCGTTGCTCCCAAATGTATGAATGATTGAGCACCAAATCTGCCTGTAAAAGGAATGCAGTCCTACATGCAAATTGGGTAATTGAACTAATAAATGACCACAAGTGGACATTTACAGACACAATTACCCAGCTGGCAAGTGTGACAATAGTCATTGCACATGCAAATTAGGCAAGCAGTTAGACAGCTGAAGTGTTTATAAATGAGATCCTAGGGCTATGTTTACATTGCAGCTGGGAGCATGTGCCCCAGCCCAGCTAGATGGCAGCTTGAGCAGAGCCAGTGCACAAAAAACAACAGTGTGAATACTGCAACATGGCCAGCAGGCATAAGCTAGCCACCCAACCTCTGTGTCCATACTGAGGTACTTAGCTTGTGCTGCTAGTGTCAAAATAGTTGTACTACAATTTTAGGCACACTCTCTTGGGCAGAACTAATGCACATACATCTAACTGGCTGGAAGACACACAGCCAGCTGAAATGTAGATATGCTTTACTCATTCTCCCATCCAAGGGAGTTAAAGGATTCTAGCCCCGTTGATTAGGATATTTTGGTTAAAATTTTCAACATTTTTTTAAAAACATTATTCAGTCCAATGAGTAAATTATCCATGAATATATTTGTTGAACTATCAGTAATCTCTGTAGTTGAGTACCTTTAACAAAAATTATTTAACAACTTACTTGAAAAACAAAGGAGGAGTCCTCTGGCACTTTTAAAGACTAATACATTTATTTGTCACATGAGCTTCCATGGGAGAAAATCCCACTTCATAAGACTCTTCGAAGAATCTTTAAAAGTGCCACAGGGCTCCTTGTTTGTTTTGTTGAACGAGACTAAGCCCCGGTCTATACTTGCCACACTTTTTGGCAGCAGTCAAAGGGAGATATGCAAGGTATGTAAAATACGTTGCGTATCTCCTGATGACTTAGTAAACACTACCTACATATTTTGCTAATCTGACTAGAAATGCCTTCTGGTTGGCTTACTGCAACTCTAGTTCCAGAGCTGGAGTTCCTATGGTGATTTCTGCAGCGATTTAGTGTGTCTACACAGACCACTCGATCAAACCCAAAGATTGCACTTGATGGCAGCTATTCTGCTACCATCAGTATAGATTTAGCCTAACACAGCTACCCTTTGTTACTTGAAAAAGTCATAGAATTCATCCAACATGTGATTTGATTATTATTCAACCAGTTGTAGATAATGGCCATGGCCACATGCAGAGAGTAAAAGAAAAGTGATACTATTGCTGCTTTGACAGCCTAATTCTTTTATCTCAGTACCTTTGCTGATCCACACGCTCTCTAATACTAAAGAAAGATTCTAAAAGGAAAGGCGGGATATTCATTCCTATCAAGTTCCATCCGAATCATTAATCTCATCACGCAATTTATGATCAGCCAGCTTTCTAAAATTAGCTTTTGAAAGACTATCAAGGTGGCTCAAACCTTCAGTGTTAAAATCCTGTGACAGAATTTACAGTGAATTTGTATCTTGGACTGTAAAGTAAACTTTTTGTTAAGGAAAGATACATTCATCATAGATTTCTTGTCAACTGAGGTTAATTCAAGGTTATCTGGAATTATTTTATTAAGTCTTACAGTTTTGCTTGTCTGCTTGCATTCTCTTCAAATAATACCAAAGAATAAATGGGAATAAATATTAAGGTCTACTTCTCTAAGGAGCACAAGGGACACATTTTCAAAGCAGTTTGTTCCACCTAATTTTTCTACGTGGGTCTCACTGACTTAAACAAAAATCTTAAATAGAAATGATAAAACACTGCTTTGCAAATATACTGTTGGATTTTCTGTTTGGAACTTTAGAATGTAGGCTCAATCCCGGAAGCACTCTGCAGTCAGTCAATCAATCAATCCATCCATCCATAGGGCTGGAAGGGACCTCGTAAGATCATCGAGTCCAACCCCCTGGGAATTGAACCCAGGACCTTCTGCATGTTAAGCAGAGGTGTTAGCCACTACCGTTCAGCAAACCACTTACGCACATACTTATTTAGAAGCATATGCTTAAATGTTCAGGGCCTGTGCATGGAACTTCCATGTGCTTATGCATAAGGTTAGAAACTTAGACCAAAGACACTGTACTAAATAATTTGACATCTAATTATAATTACTCTTATATAGCAAGAACATCATCCAGACTAATGCAGATGAAAGAAGAAGATGGTAAACAGACTTTCACTTGAGCCAGTGATTATTTCATATTCTTATTACACTGACTCATATATTAAATTGATATTCATATTAATACTGATATTTACTACAATGTGATATTAAATCAAATTGATCAGGATATGCGCAAGATGAATTTTCAAAAGAAGGCTACATCTTTAACTGTTTAACTTTAATAGGCCTGGGAAAGGGGCCTAACACCAACCTCTTGTAAAATACTGGCTGCTTATGTGGATCCAGCATGGTGTTAAGAGACTTCCATGCCATACAACCAGTATTAAGGGTTGTCCCACTTCAGCCCAATCCCTAGGATTCAGCCCAACTCTGGATTTTCTCACTTTCTCCCATAAGGGAAAATGAGGATACAGGAATCGTGGCTGCATCTGTGAAAACATAAAGTCATCTTATCTTCCTTCAGGCTAATAGGACTCACCATTTATGTTCAGAGATTCAGGTTTACCTTGGCCTTTTTGGTTACAGCTACACAGGAATAAAAGATCAATAACATAGCCATAGCTTGTTTAGGCTCATGGGACTCTGGGACTGAAAAATCTCTGTGTAGATGTTCAGGCTTTGGCTGGAGCCCAAGATCCGGGACCCCTGTTGTCAATGGATCCTAGAACTCAGAGACACTATGTGACTGTCCAAATCTATGGGGCAATCAATGGTAGAGGAACAAAAGTCTCACATTTGTATAGTTGCCAGATTCAGTTCCAATTTTCTTGGCCATTTTGCCACTTTCTCTCCTGCTGCCTTTGATGCACAGATGTTTCCTTGTAGTAATAGTCCATGACACTTGACACAAAGCACATGCAACTTAGAAATTTTCTCTCCACAATCATTTGTGTCAGTAAAATGTGAAACCTTACAATACTTCTCATTATAAATTGAAGGAGCATGCTCCCATTCTCTCCACTTTATGGCTACAGCAGCATAGCACACGTTTTCCCTTGTTGTTAGTAATGGTGCTGAGCAAACGATTCACAAGGAATAATTTAGCCAATAAATTTAATTTCTTTTTCTGCTTCTGTAATATCCCATAATCAGATTGTGATTTTTTTCTCTAATGCATTTGTTATTTAAAATTGTTTCACAAATTAATTTAGTGACCAGTGCCAATTTGCTACAGATTCATTTATCTATTTATCACAGGAGGTTTTATATAACTGGCAGAATTTTTAATCTAATTAATTATCTTTGCCAGCCATGGCCTTGTTTTGGCACTGGTTCATTGTGAGTGGCCTGATAAGTCAGATGACACTGTTAAAACTTATTTAACTGATAAGCATTGCATGCTTTTTTGGTATAAAGAGTCAGGTATGAAATTTAAAATTTGTAGAGCTGGTATTTTTCATTGAAACTGAGGATCCACCCCCCCCCCAATAAAATTTCATGACAAAAGGGTCCTCTTTTCCATGAAAACAATTTTTTTTAACCAAAAAGCTATAAACCGTAAAACTTTCAGGTTTTGGTTTATTTTGCTAAAGAATCCAAACTTTCTACAGAAGAAAGACATTTGATTATCAGCTCTATAAAAGTTTGCTTTTTTCCTGTTACTAGCACATTCAGTTTTGAAATTTGGTCTCTACAAACAATTGTATTAGTTGCACTTGACTGAATTAGTGTTTATAAAAAGTGAATACATACAGAGCATGTCCAAAAGAGATCTATTTAAAAATCCAAGTGACTGCACACTGGAATCTAAAACATTTTGATAAGCATCCTTGGTGTATGGTGAAAAGCCTGCAGATAATGTTCTGGTTTTGAAATTAGACAAAGGCTGCTTCATTTATACATTAACAAATGAAGTAATTACAAACATCACAGGGAAAAAAATCAGGGTAATATACAATGCATTTTATCCAACGGTATCCAAATGCTTCATGGACATTAATTATTTAAGCTCCACAACAACCCTGGAAAGCAAGGACTGCCATCCCCACATTACAGATACTGAGATACTGAGGTACTCTGGGGTTTAAATGACTTTCAAAGAGGTTCGGTGACACCGATGGGAGTAGAACCAAAGAGGTCTAACTCCTGGTTCTATGCTCCAATCACTAAACATTCTGCATCTCACCTCTGCACACATCTGTGTTGAAACAGTAGCTCAGTAACTAGGTAGAGTGATATATCTTAGAACTTTATGCTGTACCTGTACAGCGTCCCCTACCAGGATTGGCCATTTGTCTCCTGAGACCTGTTGAGACAACCAGGACAGTCCAAGTTCTATGATTATTTAAAAAGGCTGCTATTACTTAAAGGGAAGCTCGGCAGCATTATTATCTTGATGGGAAAAGTAAAATGCATAACTACCCTAAAAGTCACAATCAAATGTATAGTAAATAGCACTATAACTGTTTGTCACTGACATTATTAAAATAATAGCAGCCTTCTCTGAAAGCTTTAGAAATGGAGTGATGGCATGCCAGGTGTACGACAGGAAGCAGAATAGACTGACAGACCACTATTTGTGTTTATGTCATCTCCTGACCTCTTTCAAATCACCCACACTTTGCCTTTTAAATAATTTTTTTAAAGTGCATTGTACCATGCTGTTAGAACTTTTTTCTTTCTTTCTAAATGAGCAATTTTTAGACCACTTTGAAACCGGAGAGATGACAAACACTGTGGGCAGCACAATATTTCCTTCACCATATAGGTAGAGAAGACATTTGACTCAGATGACTGGGCAGTATCAGTCTATAAGGATGAGTCTATTCTGGCAGGGCAGTACATTTGCTTATTTTACCTACAGTAGTAGACTCCTTAGAGCTACCATATCTATCATGACACATTGCTGTTCACATTCTGTATTTCTTCTTTTGGAGTGCTAAAAAATTACCCTCTTCACAGAACATTTGCATTTCAGAAATATTTATAAAACGTGTTCATTGCACATTGCCACGAAAATTATTTCATTTAATGTTAAATAGGTGTTTCTGCATTAGGACTGGGCATAAACTGAATTATTCAATCGTGCTTGAATTATAAATACCAGCCATATTATATCAGGCAATCAATGTATCTACGGGCCTCTGAATATTTCTGTCATCTGCGTTTCTCGACTTCATTCCTGGGGGTTTCTTTTGGTTATTGTTGTTATTGTTAAAGAGTATTTGTGATATATGTTATCGGCAATGGTTATCTAGTTATCAAAGACCAATTTATATTTACTTACTTTCTAAAGAATGTTTGTTCAAAGTTTAAAATTACTTAGACGTGTCAATGGGGAATGCTATAGAAAAGCTTAAGAAAGATCAATAAGTATTTTAAATATTAGCTTTTGAATAGCATCATTATTTTGTTTTTAGGAACAGTGTTCCAAGTTGTAAGGCATTATAAATTACACAGTAATAAGGAGGTACAAATATGACTACAGACCAGATTGTCAGTCGATGTAAATCAATTATCCCCCATAGCACCATTGACTTTATTGAGGATAGGACATTTTGTATCAAGTTAGGATTTGGCCTCTTTACAAACAATAGAGCAAATTTTGTTATGAGCATGGTGTAAACCATAAGTAACTTCACTGAAATCAAAAGAACTGTCTTAGATTTAACTTAGGGCAGAATGGAACTCAACTATGGATAGAAAGGTGAACATAGATTAAGTTAAAATAGGAATATTGACCTATACAATTGTGAGAAGTTAATACTTAAATTTACTAACATTATCTTAGATCTTCCTATTTTGTTGCTCTTCCTGGTGCATTCCTCTATTCCTGCCTCTTGGAGTGAAAATTACACTAACATTTAAATACTTCCATATTGCCCATGGTTTTGGAGCTAGATGCATAAACAGAGAAAAAAAAATTACACTGTCATACGCAACATTTATTGGTTTACTCTTAAGAGGTGACTCGTCAAACTGGGCCTGTTTCTGGTGCTGATAGTCTTCTGAATGTAGAATAAGTCCATTGAAATCAGTACTGTTACACTGGTGTATAAAACCATGTCAACAAACTGGAGAAGGCCCTCAATTTTAACTGCAGCATGATGGCCACAGATGATAGTAAAGCAAGCAGTGGCATGCACTAAGTAATTCTACCTGGAAATTACCCTAAAAGTGTTCACTCTGATCGTAACTGAGTCAACAGCAATATTAGGTGCTTTCCCTCCCCTCATCTAAGGTTTCACAACTCTGACCTAACTGCACTGTATGCTAGTCATTCGCATCATGAAACATATTATAGGCAAAACTTTCTTTTTTATAGAAACCACCTGAAAAAACGGTGTTAAAATAGTTATTCCAGTTGGGAGGAAGTTCCTGATGTGGGGGATTGGGAGTTGGCTCTTCAGAAGTCTCACACATGTAGGGATGTATTCCCATCCTTCTAAATGGAACCTATGAGAATCATTCTTTCCTTGTCATGTTGAGGAAAGGCTAGTCCCTTCAGACTGCACCTGCAGAAATCTAGCTGAGGTAGCTTATCATTATCACTGAATCCATCAAAAGGCAGAACAGATAGCAATGTGTTCATCATATTGACATGAAGGCAGAAAAGATTTCCCTAACGATGAAGTATTTGGTTGTATTAGTGACAGAGACAGTGGAAAATATGAAGAACAGAGGTGGAGGGAGAGAGACTTAATTTACTTAGTTTTAGGCATTTGGTTTTTTAAATCATATCTGAGGTAGGGAATTAGACGGACAGATAGAGGAACAGATATATAGGCATTATTTTTCGTCAACCTCTGACAGTGTTGCTCATTGCTGCACAAGAGACATGTATAAATTAGTCCCGGCTCCTAAGAAACTGCAGTTTACAGGACAATCATGCTGGAGGAAAATAAGATGCACCTGAAGACCCAAAGGAAGGAATCAGTTTAAAGATGTATTTTTGCCCCTTAATTAGGTAGTTTTTCTTTTATTACATTTGTGTGCCTTGTGGAAGAAGCAGGTCTTTAAATTGGATCAGAATATTGAGAAAGGATGGGAGCATGGTACACAGGGGTTTGGGAGGTTTTCTCAATGTGTAGAGGGTTTCACAAAAGGTAAAAGATACTTACCATATGGAAATAAAAATCACTGAATAATACAGAAGTATCCATGGTGATGCTGTTAAACTTAATAACAATATGAAATTTGTCTGGGCATTTTCAAGGTTTTCTTCAGTCTCTCAAATCCATTTGCTTTACAACTGTATCCTAATAAGAACCCACACATGAGAAGATGCCCCTTAGAAATACTTTTGCAAATGTTAGCGAGATTCTGCTTTCAGCTGTAAACATAGGACAATTTAGAATGTCAAGGTTCGGAACTTCTGTTTCCGTAGAGGGTCCCTTTCAGGCAAAAATGATATGAAATGATGTGAACTGTCCCATTTTGAAGTATATCAAAAAAGGGGTAATAAGAGTTTCCTGTCTATATATTTCACACTCTTCTCAGGATGGTTTGATTTAGTCCTTAGCTAAGTAAATTTCAGGCACTGATAGGAGACTCAGAAAATAAACATATAAACAATTTTTTCCTCATTTCTAAATACAATTCTCATTTCTCTCCTATATGGAGGAATACCTGATGGAAAAAATCACTATTTGCCTATCTTGTTTTTATTTTTTCCAGATATTTCCAGATTTTCTACAAGAACGATAAACAACTGAACTATCTCCCTCTCATTCTAAATTCTTCCTATATACTGAACTATGACCGTCAAGCACAAAACTTCTTCTGCAACACAGATGCATTGTTTTAAACATCTACATTTTCATTGTCCCACTGTTTTAGTAGAAAATATTTGCTGTAGTTTAATATTTACAACACTAATGCAGAAGCTGAAGCTGTAACTCAAGAGTACTTATTGTATTTTGATAGCAATTTAATTCATTGTCTCTGGAAGGAACACAGAAGGCCTCTGTCTGCAGTTAATAATAGAACTTAGTAAAGAGTTTGTATTACTAGTGGCAATTTTTATAAACCATATTCAAAGAGACAGACTGAGCAGTAATTTCAAACTTAAAACACTACGATTATGATTGTGTTTCACACAGCTGCAGAAATTATCTAAGAATTGTTGAATCAATTTTGAGAAAACAGTAGTTGTCATGGCTTACCCAAGGCAATCAGTTAAATTTAGCAATTTATAGCTCCTAAAATTAACCTTTCATGCTTATTTTGTAGTATAGATACCATGTTAATCTGATTCATAATAGTTCAGAGAATTCATAATGTTGTTCTGATTATAAAATCAATAGCAGTACGTCTGTCTGTCAAAATTGGGACATGGCTGCTCAATGGCAAAGTCAATTGAATACTAATCATCCAGAAATGCTGAAAATCAAGCAGTCTCTACATCCAAAAGAGAGACATTTCAAATTGTGAAATGCTGCCAGAAAGATTGAACAAAGCACATTAGCTGGGTGAAGCCGAGCAAACTACAAGAACAAGGCAGATAACAAGCTGACACAATTTACCTTGTGATAAACATGGAATGGGCTGAATTCTCAGCTACAACAAATAATTAGTGTAGAGGAGGCAAAAATAGCTTTAAACCAACTTTCTGCCTCCCTCAATATTAGGGTTGTGTGGGGTTCAGACTAGCCCCCAAAACAGGAATTGGCAACCTAGGGCATATGTGCCAAAGATGGCTCAGAGGCTGCTCTCCCCGTGCCAGCCCCATCCCTCCAGCAGGGCCTCAGGCTGCAAAAGCCACATGCACATGGAATCTCCTGCTGACCCTGCCCCCCAGCAGTGCCACTAGGGGGGTGGGAACAGGAGGAGCCCCCATGCACACAGCTCTTGACACCCCAGGGCCCACCTCTGGCCCTGTTCCCTCAACTGCTGAGGGGGCAGATGACGACTCTGGCACAGGGGCCAGCAAAGGTTACCAACTCCTGCCCCAAAACAACTCACAGTGGCTACATCTGCACTTAGAAGGTTAGTTTGAATTAACTGAATTTGAACTAACACTTATTAGCTCTAATTAAGTTAATTCGAATTAACACAACCACCCTAGAAACTAATTTGAACTAGCATGTCCATGCACAGGACTTGCTAGTTCAAATCAGAGAAGGGGTGCTATTGCATAGGGAAAGTCAAGCTGTAGTTAATTCGAACTAACAGTTAGTTAATTAACACAGCTACATTACGTATTAATTAGTTCGAATTAACCATCACTTCGAATTTAAAGGAGGTTTTACAGATTCAAACTAGGCTTTCCTTAGTTCAAACTAAGGGAACTCAGTAGTTTGAACTAATGAAAGCTAGTGTGGACATGCACTAATTTAGTTTGAATTAAGCCTCATTAATTTGAACTAAATTGTAAGTGTAGACATACCCAGTGTGTCTATCTACACTACAAGTAGAGGTTTACTTTTCAGCTTGAGTTGCCATACCTATATTAGATCTGATCAAAGCAGAATAAGAAAAATATGAGAGTAGCTATGGTAGATTTAGGGGCTACCCACCCTGAGTTCAACCCCGTCTCAAACCTTATGGATGTACCCAGGTGACTAAATCCTTCCACTGCAGCTACACTTCTGGTTTTTTGCATCCTAGTTTAATAAGAAATAGCCTAGCATGCCTTCTTGAGCTGGAAATTACACCTTTCATCTGCAGTGTACATGTACCCTCCAAGGATCTTCATGGGATGGAGATGGAAGATGGATTTGTCACCAAGGGACTGGATTGCCAGAGTGTATCATACTCTGGGCCTACACACAACACATGCTCCTGTCCAAGTAGAGGCAGAGGCCTGTGTTTATGTATGGAGTCAGCTGAGGATCCCCTTGTAAAGGTTGTCCATTTTCACATCAAATCCTTGAGCTCCAAACAGTGTTCCCAGAAACCTTTGAGCTTCTTCTATAAGTTAATGAAAGAGCATTCCTAATTATCACTTTAGGTTTGGGTGAGTATAAAATATTGCAGGTAAACAACTTTTAAGAACCCCATCCATGCAGCTCAACCAATACACTCCAGGTTTTTTTTTGTTTGTTTGTTTGGCTTCATTCTGAGATTTTCTTAAGCAGAAAGTGCCAATAATGACCAACTGCTGTCATTTGGGACTGTCCTTTTATTTATTATTTTTAATGCTGAAAAATAAAGATTCCCATATAGTCCTATTCCTTTATTCAGTAGGAAGAATGTCTTCTTTTAAAATAAATTAAAAAAGGAACTCCGTATTACTGGAATACACTATTATAAAGATTTGTCAAGCTATGAATTGCACCACTTAAATTGTAGTGCCATATAGGTAAAGCAGAAAAATCTCATTCGTGTAGGCACAATTATATCAATATGAAAATGCTTGTGCCAGTATAGATATGGAATAGGAATTACTATATTGGTACAACTGTATCCACACCATATTTATTGTGTTGTATTATTATTTTTTGTAAAAAAAATCAGACCCCTAGCCAAAGTAGTTAAACAGGTAAAATTTAAATGTGGAACAAGCCTAAAACAAATAATGCCCAGGGCCACATGAAATATTCTAAAGATTATGTCAGAACATAGCTCATCTTTTTGTTCTGTGTTTGTATAGCTCCTGGCACAATAGGGCCCTGGTTTGTGACTGGAACTGTAAGAGGACACCGTAACACAAACAAATGAATAAATACATAAAGATAATTGGCTATTTCTTTGTCTGTACCATTATTAGTGGTATCAAAAAACTTTCTGAATGCTTGTCAATTAAATATCATACCTATGACACATCTCATTGAGCAGAATTTGGCACAATGTCTATGCTGGATCTAGAACATAGTGCATATAATGGCTCAAGGCTTTCTTAAAAAGTTGTTTTGAAATTCTTTTTTCCTTTTTGTCTCCTGTTTCAACAGAAACATCTGTCTGCATAATTGCAATACTGAAAGGCTGAGCATTTGAAAAGGAAATAAATAAGACTTTTTTCTTAGATAATCATCAAAACTGTTCCCCTTTAAATGCTGAAATACTGTAGTAATTTTTTCCAAGGGTCATAGATCAGGAGAAAGAACGAGTCCAGCATATAGAAAACCCTATCAATATCTGTTTTGTCATTGCTATTAATTGAATATCTGTATTTTAAAAAAGCTTAAAAAAAAGGTAAGAGAAAAATCTTTGTCATTTATTGAACCTGAATTTCAGGGCTCTGAAAAAATGGTTGTATGTATTTATATCCAGCTCCTGGACGCAGGTCTCACTGCATATATCTACACTTACACGGTTAGTTTGAATTAACTGAAATAAGTCAAACTAATAATGATTAGTTTGAATTCAGTTAATTCGAATTAACATGGCCACATTAGAAACCCTAACTTGAACTAGCATGTCCATGCACAGGACTTGGTAGCTTGAATTAGGTGGGGGGGGGGCGCTATTACATAGGGAAAATCAAGTCATGGCTCATTTGAACTAACAGTTTGAATTAACACAAGTACATTGGGTTAATTCAAACCTTTGAATTAAATGTCACTTCAAAGGTAAACCAGCTTTTATAACTTCAAAGTTTAGCTTTCATCAATTCGAACTAGGGCATTCCTTTGTTCAAATTAATGAAAGCCAGTATGACCATGCATTTAATGAATTTGAATGGGTCCTCATCAATTCAAATTAATTTGTACATGTAGACATACCCAGTGGCAATTTACACATATAAATACCCAATTTGCATGTTCACTTGCAGTAATTCCACATGCAGCCACATTTTTATGCCTGTTACTTTCTTACCAACGCTGTGAAAATCAGGTCCATTATATCCCAGTAAGGTGCAGACAGTTTTTTCCATAAATAGACATTCCTTCACCAGAGCCGTTCCCACTATAATGCATGTTAACTCCTAAATATATAACTTAGGGTATTTCTTGGGCTTTATACATTGATATCTCTCTCCCTACCAGAGATGGAAATTGTCAGACCTATGGATCAAGTCACAAATACACAGTTTTGAACACACTCTCCAGAGCCCATGCATCAAGTTTGCACATACAAACTTCATTTCTAACTGTAATTTCAACAAATATCAAGCTCACAGGAAAACTGTACAGTTAAGTGGATATGAGGACTTCATATACTATGGTTATAACTAGTGCAGAAAAGCTCATAGATAAACGTGCACACACGTACTTGCTATGTACGTGCAAATTTAACTGTCCATACAAATTATGCTTGCAAGTGTTTGTGCATTTTGTATTGCACAGCCAACAGTTGCATGTCCAACTTGTTAGTGCCATTTAATTTGTATTTATTGTTCTGCCAGTGGAGACACAGACTGCGTAAGGTCAAGGCAAATGGTGTTACATCAACCTTCTTTGTCCGTGTAGACAAGCCCTGATTAACTGCATTAGAACCTGGTGACTCAGATCATAATACAAAGATTTGATTTATTGTCAATTGCCCAACAAATTTTCACTTACTATATCAGTTGACAATAAGCCAGTGTACCCCACAGTGACTTTATGCTTTTCCAAAACAAAAAACAAAACAACACAAAAACAAAAAGCAAACAAAAAAATCCCCAGCAACAAACACTACTTCAGCAAAATAAATATGAACAGAAATCACAAACGAGAAGAGCCCTCCAGGAATTATTAATTTTTGGTTCTTTTGCTGTCATAAGCAGAAAGCCTCAGACTGGCTTTATTGAGTAATAAGTACCCTAAAAGAAGAATTAAGAAGAAATATTTGATTTTAAGAAGCATTAGAAATGTGTAAATCAAGTTAGTGAAAGAATCTAATAACACAGCATGCCATTATAAAAGTTATAATTTTAAGTTGCTAGTTAATCAAATGAAACTGCTATATTTTATGTCAAATGATCCTGTAAGTGTACATTAATAACTTTATTTTAGAAAAAAGAAAAGGCAGGTTTCTGCTGAAATATATTAGCTGCTTTCATTTTTCTCTCTTTTTGTTCGCTATGTTGAGTGAAATTGCAATTTTGACTGATAGGGCTAAAGATTCAAAAGTGGCCCCAACCTTTGCATCTTACAGTTTTTCATAATCAGGGCTAGATTATATGTTATGTCTTCTGGGAGCAGATGTCCAGAAAGCACCAACCAGAAAGGAGCTGCAAAAACAGATTTAAACCACCTTTGTGCATTCCAGATTTTAGGTTGCTAAAGGAATTGAATTGTCTTGGGCTATTTCCCCTTCCACATCTGTCCTCCTATTGCTGTCAACATGCCTATGGGCCTCTTGGTGTGCCTACTGCAGGGGAACCCCCAGGGACTGCTCCTTTCCAATTAGGTAAGTCTACACTTAAAATCCTGCATCAGCAGTGCAGTGCAGCAACACCCTTTGACAAAGACACTCTAAATTCATGAGAGAAAGCTCTACTGTTGGCTATTTAATCCATCTGTCTGAAAGATGGTAGCTATGTTGGCAGGAGAAACTCTCCCACAAACATAACACTGTCTACATGGTGGTATGGCAGGATTAACCATGCACTTTGAGCCCAGAAAGTCATGCCCTCTTGCACTTACTGGGCATACTCTCAGTGGAGATAATGCACAAAAGACAGCAGCTCAGATCAATCTGGGCTGGCTAAGGAGGCGAACCGATATAGACTACAGGTTCCCGCTAGGAAGCTGCCATAACTTTAGCCTGAGGATGCTGAACATGCAGCATACACTGCGGGACCATACTTGACTGCAGGTGAAGAGGGAGAAGAAAAGCCACTAACTCCGGAGAGACTATGGAATCCAAAAGTGAGGATAAGAAGTGGCCAAGGATGTGGAAATCAGGAACACCGTTGCCACAGGGACCTGGTCTATGTTTTTTTCTTCAAACTCCTGAGCAACTAAAGTTTTGACAACGTAAGTGCTAGTGGCCCTAGTATTTACCTTCGCTTGCTAATGCATGCAACTATAACTGCCTTATTCACACTAGTATTTTACCATGTTAGGTACCACTTGGTAAAAATTTGCCTTTTTTTCCTAGGATAGATGTGCCTTCAGGATGCTGAATGAAGCACATTCAACATTATATAGATATTTATATATTGTGCAGTTAGAACTTTTCAGTCAATAAACTAAGCAAGCTACATGCTCAAAAGGCTCTTATAGTCTAACCATATTCTATACTTAATTCTGTTCTGTTATTACTTGCTTTACACATTTAGACTCCATCATGTAGCAGAAAAACTTGGGTTAGCTTTGGCAAAGTGAGTTAAGTGCTCAACAACTGAAAGTTGATGGGAGTTCCATTAAACCCCTGCAAATGCAGTAGAATAACAATGAGCTTTTTGTCAAAGGATATTAAGAGAATCAGATATTTCTTGGACAGTAAATCCATGGTTTTGTTTTTCATTTTTTAATTATGTGCTTTGTACTTGCTATCTTTGTAGTTTATGCTGACGCTTATACACAGTCTTGGCTAGAAGATACGTGGACTAAACACACACAAATTCTTTTATGTCAACACTCTTCAGATAACCACTTAATTGATTGACAGTTAGTAGGTGTCACCTTCTCATCTAAAAGAAAAAACCATTTAAATTTAACCATCATATAGCTGAAGAAAAGTATTACCTTTCATTCAGTAATTACACTTAGTTGGTTTGAAGGTTAAAATGCTACCTTGGCTATGAACATTTCAAGCTGTGTACAATATCTAAGTGTCCTGAGAAGACTACAGGTGCTGTATATATTTAATCATCTTCTAATCTTTTTATAGAAACAAATAATCAGTTTTTTTTTCCATGAGTAACATAAACAAAGGACTAGATACCCAACTGAGGTAAATCAACTTTGCTTCTCTGACTTTGATGGAGCTACACCAATTTATACCAGCTGAAGATCTGTCCCATAGTGTGAAATGTTTGGAGCTTTCTTCTGACTTCTATTATTCTACATGGTGTGAGTCACTTGCCTGACATGCCAGAGGGTATACTTTGTTATGAGTACTCTGTAAAAGCAAATTGTCAAATATATATCAAAAGGATCCATAAAGGGACTTAGGACTCTAAGTCCAGGGTTTAGACATCACAATGATATACAGAACACCCACTCAGTTGCTGCATAGCCCTGTAGGTGCCTAAACTCAGTGGGTATGTCTACACTGAAAAGGTTTTGTTTTTGTTTTTGTTTTTTTAAAGAAGGTGGATTATTTTTGAATTATCTTTGGCAGTGTAGACATAGCCAGTGATGTCTACATTCTTGCTACAGGAGTCCTCTACACCTGTGACCCAACAATTTCATCTTTGAGCAATGCATTCCTTTCTTGTGGCTGCAGAAGAGGAATGTTGTGATGCAATACCTCAGGGTCCTCAGCACAGTACTGGGTCCTGACCCATAGTTTGAAAACAACGCTCCAAGGGAGCACTGTGCTGGTAAGGACTGGCCAGAACACTATGAACTTTGAACCTGATTCCTTTCACCCTGTCATGTTCATTTTTATCCTTCACTTTCCTCCTGGGCCATGGGGAAGGGGAGTGGGTGGTATAGAGCCTATTATGTTGTTTTTATATCATTTAGGGACTAACTTATGCCAGAATATTCCCCAAATGATCTTTAGGACAGCTTCCTAGCTGCTTGGGAGACGTGAGTCTAACTCATGCTACGTTTCTTCAATTAAAAACTAGCTTCCATTGAGTAGTCAAATAGAATTTTGAAAGGTTGATTTATAATTGTATGTAGGAAAAATTACAGAAACTTACAGGCCACTTCTGCATGCAAACCATGATACATTTTCCAGGGATGGGCAGCTGAACATTATGTTAGAACGAATAATGCACCATGGTTTAGCATCTGTTACCTGGAATTGTTATGTGCATTGAAAAAAATACGGAAAGAATTCCTCTGTCTCCTTTTCTCCACAAGCCTATCACTGAAGTATCTAAGTACAGAAGGTACTGGACAAGAAACAATGAAACCAGAACACTATCAGGAGCATCTATAAATGTTGTAGTGTAATACTATGTTCTCTCTAGTACCACTGGTCACATATAATGTCTTTCTTTTAGAAAATAATCATGTCTTTAGGGATATGGGTAGAGACCTCTTCATTCTATTTTGTGGCATAGAGAGATGTTGTTGGTGAAGAGATGCTCTTATAAGGATTCTGTCTCACATGTACTCTCCTTGGCTATGTCTACACTTACACTTTAAATTGAATTAATGATGATTAATTTGATTTAAAATATTACATGGCTACACTAGCTTTCCGTAGTTTGAAATAAGGGCCTCCCTCAATCTAAAATAAAGAAAGGTCGTTCAGAAATGATAAAACCTCCCGTAAATTCAAAGCAATGGTTAAATTGAACTTCTTAGTTCGATTTAACCCAGTGTAGCCATGTTAATTCGAACCAACCATTAGTTTGAATTAACACTTTTTGCCCTTCTTCCTCCCAGGGTGCCTTCCTCTTTCTATATATTGGGTGGGGGCATGGCCCTTTTGGGGGCCATGTTGCCACACCTCTCATGGTGCCCCTCTCCTAACTTGAACTAGCAGATCCTGTCCATTGACATGCTATTTCGATTTGGGTTTCTAGTGGAGCCATGTTAATTCGATTTAACTTAGTTTTATTTAATGATTATTAGTTCGATTTAATTAATTTGCTTTAACAATCCAAGTGTAGACGTAGCCCTTGTGTCTGGATGCCCCCTCCTTTTACAATGGTTTTTACTTTCCAGGTCATTCTACTTTGATGATGTGCTCAGCTGAGGCCTTTCCCCAATGAACATTTATCTTTTTATGACACTGCATGGAGATGAGTTTGGACTCAACAGCTTTATTTTGTTTATCTTATGTGCTTGCATGTCTGAACATCTCACATTTTTTAAGGTACTGATTTGCACAACACCACTGGGAGTGCTATTTACCTCAATTTTACAGATGGGGAAATTGAGGCACAAAGAGATTTGAACTGGGACACACAGCAGACAGTGGCAGAGGACGGAATGGAATCAGGTTTCCTGAGCTGTAAGCTTATGCCTTTACAACTGGACTATCTTCCTGTTACAGTTTTCCTTTATGAAACATGAAGAAGAGCCTGTGCCTGTACACAATTCTGTTTATCTTTTATAGGGCTGCCAATAATAGTCTTGCCAATGATAGTCTCTGTCCGTTGCTCATTAAGTTAATTTGATGGTCACCCCTCCCGGGCCATCAGTTAAGTATGCAAAGTATGTTAAGGGGAGCAGATGGCCCCCTTCAACTGAACTAGATGGCCGTTGACACCCCTTTGATCTCTTCAGGGCTTGGTGTAGGTGGGCACTGCCTAACTGCAAGATCTTTAAAATTGTGAAGGCATGAGTCATGCCCACCCGAGTTTCCCCCTCGCCTGTAACTGTGGCCAATCACAGCCACTGGTGGGAAACAAACAGGTTAAAAGCTCAGGGTATGGGGTGATCAGCAGGATGGTCCCTGACATCCTGCCTGACCTGATCACCCAGAGGCTGACCTCCTTCACTCACGAGTTCTCCCCCGAGCGTACCATGACTGAAACTGCCAGCCGACTAATGAGTCTCTTTCTCCTGCTTGTAGTGCTGTTGCTGCTGCTGCTGGGATCAGTAAGAGCCTGCCCCTGCAGCTTTCCTTAATAAAGATACCTCATTCTTTGCTGCTGCTTCGCCATCGCTCTCTTTCAGCCTCACTGAGCCCGCGCTCCTAAGAGCAGGCTTGTTTGGTTTTTGCCTTCCCCCTTCTCTTTTCTTAGGTCACTGCCCCTCTTTCTGCTGCTTTTAAAAAAAAAAAAAAAAAAAAAAAAAAAAGTTCCCATGCCTTCAACTGTTTGCCACTGCCTTATATTGGTTGCTGTAACTTTCTCCTCTGATTGTCTTAAAAGTACTATTGTAAGTTGTAAGATTGCCTAATGTAATTTGTAAGCCTTAGAAGGGTTAAGCTAGTTTGTAAGATTGTATTGTTTAGTTGTTGCCTTTAGAACTGTTTTACCAGGTCATTTTTACTTTTCCCCTCTGTGATTCCCCTGTGTTTAATAAACTGTTTCCTTAAACTTTCCTTGTCCTCTCTTGCCTTCCCCGTGGCTTCTCCTCACCTCCACCACTTCCCAGCGGCTTCCTCTCACCTCCGCCGCTTCTCCACGTCTTCCTCTCACCTCTGCCACTTCTCCGTGGCTTTCTCTCATGCCCTCGCCGCTTCCCCGAGGCTTCCCCTTGCCTCCACCACTTTCCGTGGCTTCCTCACACCCCCACCGCTTTCCCACGCCTTCCTCATGTCCCTGCCACTTTCCCACGGCCTCCCCTCTCACCCCGCTGCTTCCTGCACAGCCACCGGCTCCCTCTGTCACCTCTTCCTTTCCGTCTTCACATTCTCATAGCCCCCTTCTTTTTTCCCTGTGCCCACCTCAAAACTCCTGCTTCCCCCATTGACCTCGCTTTCCTCCACCACTGCAGCACACCATGTTGCATGATACCCCCCCTCCTTCTCTTATATGGTGTTGGAACATCTTTTAAGTTGCTGCAAGTTAGTTAAATTAGCCGAGAACCCCCATTGCCTCCCAACTTGTTGCACCCCACAAAGTTGATCACTCCATAAAACCCCCATTGCAGAGACACTGTGACAAACTTCATGCGCACACACCACACATACCCCACAGCTCACTTTCCTTCCATACCTGTTTTCAATAAAGATTACCCCATACCCCACTGGTGCAGTAATTGCCCCCAAAGGTCCCCAAATTTTCAAACCTGCTGGCAGGGTCAGTCTCATGAGTTTTTGTGCACCAAGTTCCAAGAAAATGCCATATTCTATGTATTTTGAGTGGTAGTTTTTGGCTAGGATCAAGTATAGCATCTGTGAATCTTCCATCTCCATGCACGGACACACAGGAATTAATCTATGTGCTATACAGGCCATTAATACACTCAGTCTGGCCATTAAATGTTATTTAGGATTACTTCACAGGCTCTAACAGTGTCTATTATCTAGCTCTTTTGACTCTTGCTGCTCATATACAGGAATATTAGAAATTACTCCACCAGTGATAAATTCTGTCATGGTTGGGATGGGGGCTCACCAGAGTAAACAACAAGTGGCTGTTACTTCCTCCAGTGGTATACATTATTGTCACCCAGGAGACTTAGTTCTCTCACTCAGTTCTTCAAAGCTTTTGTGTTCATGGAGCACTGTCACTGCCCGCGGAAGATAATGAAAGGACTCTAACTACTGAGTGAAAGTTAGTAAACAATACAATCTAACGTACCATTGCTGCTTGTTGCTTTACAAGAGTCTTTGGGCTGGTAGTTGGTAGCTCATCTCACAACCCAACTGTGTTTGAAGGAGATTTCAGAATTAAGAAGTGTGTTTGCACTCTGTGTGTGTGTGTGTGAGAGAGAGAGAGAGAGAGTTAAGTATTGTGCTTGCAGAGTGTGTATATGTGTTACAGAAAAGAATGGATAAAACCCAAGGAAATAAGTAGCAACAAAAAATCAATACAGACAGAAGTTCAATGAAAATGAAATATTTGTCATTAAAATAAAAAGCAAGTGCAACAGACCTGGGACTAAATACCTGAGCTGCACTGAAACAGAACCAATACAAGTCTGTGTCTGGCTGATGGTTACTGTCAAAGTGCCAGAGAGGACACGGAAAGGCAACATCACAAAGCAAAAAGGCACACTAATAAATATGAAAAGAACAAAGATTGTTGTGATACTGAGCAAGAAATCCTGCCCCACTGCACATTTTGTCATTGATGTCATTTGAGTAAGGATTTCATCCCAGGGACCAAACTTTCCTCTTTTCTTTTGCTTTTTGGACTATCAACAAACAAACAAACAAACAAACAAAAATAATTTTCATATCCTCTTTCATCTCAGAGAGAGTTCAGTTTCATTATCTAATCAGCTTTTATCCCAATATATTTGACAAACACAGATAACATAATGATGGGGTCAGGGCAACAAGAGAACAAATTTGAGAAACCAGCCTAGACAAAAAGTGTTTTCTTATTTTAATTTACCTGACAATTGACAGCTGTTGTAGTATGGGTATTATTATGAGCACAGTGATAGAACAATGAGCAAACTCTCCAGGTCACCCACTCTAGGTGATTAGATGATATCTGAGGAACTCATAAATCTTAAAAAAAGAGATTGAGTCTATGGAAAAAATGGCATTTTTCTTTTTCTGTTGAGGTCCCAGACACCAGACACATCTCAATTAGCTTTTGTGCCATTTTTCCATCTCTTTCTTTTCTCCTCACAGGCTAGTTACTACAAGAGTTGAGTGAACTATTTGTGGGGAATAACAGTCCCTTCACAAAAATCTATTCACACTTTTGAGAGTCTTTTGCCTTCTGCAGATACTGTTGGAAATAAATTAAAAAAACCCTCACATACAGATGGTCATGGTCTAGATAATGGGCCAAATAATGCCATCGAACACATTCTATAGAATGTATTCAAACAAATATTTGCAATTATTTTTGCAGTATTTCAAAGCTCTGGTCATTTTCATTGTTATTAAGCACATGACCAGGACAAAAGTCACTTGTTCCTGTATGAACATATGCAAATGCACAGCTCCTATTTCAACGTGTTTGTAGTTTACTTCCAGCTAATGCCTCTTTTGAGACTGTTGTTCATGCCACCATGTGAATTACTGAAGACCATCACAATTAGCCATGAACCACTCAATTGACAAGGCTGCTAAGCACCAACACTGTGGTGCCTGACTTCTTCCATCGTAAAGAGATGACTTCTCATCTGCAGCTTACTGTCTCTTTCTCCAGTTCCTTTAAAGGGAAACAATCAGAACTGTGTCTGCACAATCAAGAGAGCATTTTAAAATTTAATTGCTAACATGTAACTTTTCATTTCTTGCCTTTATTTTACTCTTCCAGAACTTAACATGCACATTAGTTTTTTTCTTTTTCTTTTTTTTTTTTTAATAACCTCCACAGAAGTCACAATGCTGGTATACTTGTCAACATTTTTAATCCCTGAGCAGAAAATAAAGTAAGCAGGTGTTTTCTTCATGCCCACCCTCCCAAAATCTTCTGTGGTTTTGTGTGTTCAGAATTTGATTTTTTTAAGCAAAACTTGTCATTTTATTTGTCAACATGGGTCCCTTGAATCAATCTGTCTCATACCCAATGTGGCTTTGTTGTATATTTTAACTTTGTGACATTTACCAGTTGAGGAGAGGGCAAATTGCAAGATGAAGGATTAAGAAACACTCATTTCCTATTTCTAAAACAACAGAAATTGACAAGCTCTCCTTAGCACTCTATAGGCAAAGAAAAGGATGAGTCAAGAATAAACAAAACTTTCAGTTAAATATTCTTGGTTTTTAGTAAAGAGGCACATTCAAATAAGACAAAATAGAATAAATTATAATAAATGTAAGTGCAATGAAAATATAAAACATAAAAGCTCTTCTTTCAATTTGTGTAATACATTTATAGTGCCTGCATTTTATGTTGACTTAATCCCAAGTGAATTTCTCACAGAGAGAAAATGTGTGGGAGAATATATAAAATACCATACAATATTTGCTACTAAACTAGATGGCACGCTCATAAATAATTAAACTGAGCTATGTTTGTCAAATCTGTGAACAAAGTAAATCTGGTGATGGCCAAATTTTTGCTTTTATTGCAATTGTGTTTATCTGTTTACTCACTCATTTGCAAAATATAGTCATTCACATTTTTCACCCAGCTTTTGGGTGAAAATCTTTGAAGGTTCTAGAGGTACAGTATATGTTTGTGTATTTATTTCTCTCTCCTCTTTTTACATCAATGTCCATATACTGTATCCTTAAAAGTATTAATTTAACTAGTCATCTAGAAAATACAAATATTTCAAGGGTTACTAGAGATGAGCTTCAAATTGTAGCGATTGGGAGGGGGATGAAAGAGGATGAACAAAGAATGTAGGCCTGTGATATAGGATTGTAGCTCTATCCAGGGAAGCAGTGACTCAAACAGATTTGGGGTTGTGCAGAATATAAGCTCCAGAGTGATACTGTAGAAGAGTGTGATCCTGGAATGCATAAACAGAGGAACTGAGTAGGAGCACAGAGTTTATTTTACCTTTGCATTTGGCACTGCTGGAATCCTGTGTCTGGTTGTGGTGACCAATGGCCAAGGAGGGTTTAAAAACTTGGAGAAGATTCAGAGAAGAGCCATGAGAATGATTAAAGGATTAGACAACAAGCCTTATGTCTATTACGATGAGGGGCTCAAGCTGCTGAGTTTACCAAAGAGAAGCTTAAGGGGTGACTTGATAGTTGTTCATAAGTACCTACATAGGAAACAAATTTTTAATAATGGGCAAAGGAAGATAAAGCATGAAACAATTCTAATATCCACATATCCCTTCTACTGTATGGTACAGCACACAAAACTGTAGGCCTATAGTCTTTTGGTGCATCTAGACTTAGGGCAGAATTCGAATTGATGACAATCAATCAATTTGAATTCTATTAAGTGCATGGACATGCCCACTTTCATCAATTCAAAGTGAGGTACTCCTCACTTTGAATTGATAAAAGCTGACTTCAAATTTTCAAACCTGGTTTGACATCGAAGTCAGGGACAATTTGAACCCAGTAGTTCGAATTGACCCAGTGTGGCCTTGTCAATTCAAACTCACTGAGTTCGAATTGACAAGGGTTGACCTTCCTCCCAGGATGCCATGCACCTTGGAAGGAAGAACAGCCCTTTGGCACCTGCGGCAGCAGCCCCAAAGGTGCCTTCACCCCCCAGCCAGATCTGGCTGGGTGGGGGAATGGGGTTCCTGTCCCCTGGCTGGGGACAGGGACCCCAGCCAGCACTTCATGCACTGGTACCAGGGAAAAGCACCCCCCACTGTGGCTCCTGTGGGGCTGGGGGCAGGGAGAGAAAGAACCCCACACCAGTGGCTTGTGCGGGGCTGGCTGAGTGCGGGGGGGAAGCAATGAGGGGGAGAAAGCACCCATGTACCCTGCTAGTGCAGGGCTGGCCACATGGAGAGAAAGGAATGCCCCCCCGCCACTTTTCAGCTAACAGCCGAGTGCATTGCTGCTAGAGCTGGGGAGAGGATGCTTTTCCCTTTGCCGGCTCAGAGTGCTAGAGCCTGGCAAGGGATCGGCTGTGGCAGTGGCCATTTTTCATAGCCACCTTGCCACACTTCCCGTGGTGCCTCCTTTCAATTTGAATTGGCAAGTCCAGTCCATGGACATGCCAATTCGAATTGGAGTTTCTCGTGTGGCCATGTCAATTCAAATTCAGTCAATTTGAATTAATAATTATTAATTCAAAATGACCAACTCAAATTCAGTAATTCGAATTGAAAAGCCAAGTGTAGACATAGCCTTTTAGATCTGCAGTCACTATGGAGGACAAATGCTACACTTTTAATGGTAGCTACCGTAACTAGTTCCACTTGGAAGCCCAAACCAAACTTTCAGTATGCAAGAGAAGTTTCTGATGAAGCATTAAATGTCATGCTGAAGGTTATTTGCCTAGCACTCTTTTATGTTCATCTGAAAACCACATTGTTTCTTCCAGATTAGCCTCATTCAAAGTAATTTCTATTCTTTCTCTGAAAACAAACTGTGCAATTACTGCAATTATCTCACTACGTATGGGGGAGGGTAAATTGCAACTGATTGCCCATCTACTTTTCTGACCAACTGCTAGTAACAATTGAGTCAGGAACGTGCCCTTCCATTATTATTTTTTCTCTTAAAAACCTATTGCTTCCTTAAGCATTTTTCCAATTCTGCAAGACTGAAATTAGCTAATTGAAAGCACTAAAGTAATTTTAAAATCATTGAAATTATAGTTATTCTGCTCTTTTTCTGCTGAGTTTAAAACGTCTTCACTACATGTTCTCTATTAATATTGCGGTACTTAATTGCAGATTCAAGATGCTGTAATAGAATCATTATGAACGTCACTCGTTTGATCAACAAACAGCATGATTTGCTAGAGATTAAGACACACCACAAAAGTGGTGGAGGGGGAATCTGCGTGTGAAGGGAATTAGTGAAAGCAGATGGAAGCAGTACTCAAAGTGAGACACTCATGTAATGCTACAGGCCTGAACCCAAGAGCTCAGCCAAGACATAGAGGGTGTGTTCACACAGCAGTCTTATTTTGAAACAACAGAGGTTTCGAAACAAGCTGTTTCGAAATAAATGGTTATTTCGAAACACCTTATTTCCAAAGACAAAAAAGGTGTCTTGGAAATAAGGAAGCGAAATAGCATGTCCACAGTGTGGACATGCTATTTTGCTTGGGGAGGGGACTGCAGGGGCTGGGCTGAGCGCAGCTCCGGGATTCCCCGGCGCCTTGCTCCTGGCTGAGCCATGCGCCCCGAATCCCGCAGCGGGCTTTGGGGGCAGCCCGGGTGGGGGGTGCAGCGCCCAGTTGTGCGGCTCTCCCCCCTTCCCTGCAGTCCCCCTGCAGACACCTGTGGGGTGAGGCGCAGCTGCGCTTCACCCCCTGGGTGCCTGCAGTCCCCCTCTGATGGCCAGGGGACACCCCTCAGCACGCTGGCCAGGGTGCTGAAGGTTCCCTGGCCAGGGTGCTGAGGGGGTAGCCCTTCCTTCCACGGTGCTTAGCACCCTGGGAGGAAGGTCAAATGTTTCAGAACACTTTGTTCTGAAACAACATGTCCGCACAGGGTTTTCATAGGACATGGGGTTTAACCTATTTCAAAAGTACGACTCCCATTTCAAAACAAGGGGTTTCCTTGTTTCGAAATGGCCGTGCATTGTGTACCCATGCTGTTTCTTTTTTCGAAACAACCTCGTTGTTTCAAACTAAGAATGCTGTGTGAACACACCCCATGTGGGGATGAAACAATGTTGTTTCGAAACAATTGTTTTGAAACAATGCCGTCTGAACCTGTTGTTTCGAAACAACAGTGACTCGTTTCAAAATAACTGTTGTCTGAACTTGCTATTTTGATTCCTGCTTTTTTCCTTAATTTGAATTAACAAACTGTTAATTCAAATTAACTTATTTCAAAATAAGGCATTATTTCGATACAACTTGTATCAGAACAACTTGTATCAAAATAACCCCCTGTGTGTGAACATTGCCAGAATGGGAATTTGTCTGTAATAATTACACTTTAATAATACTTCAGATTTCTTCAATGCTTTTCATTCATAGGTCCTTAAGTGATTTACAAACATTAATTAAGCTTCATAGATTCTTGTGAGTAGGGAAATATGCTATTTTACGGATCACTGCATGGAGGTGAAAAGATATGAGGTGACCTGTCAAAAGTCGCACAGAGTCCATGACAAATTCGAGAGTTCTGATGCCTAGCTCTCAGGCACATAAGAACGTGAGACTGCCCACACATCCTCTGCCGTGATGCCCAATTCAGAGAATTCATTAGCTTCGCTGCACGAGCCTTGTCTTCCTTGAGTGTTCCTTTAGCGCATCGATTTTCCAGTGGTTCACAGATTGTTTGGCAAGCATCCGGTTTCTTATGTACTCAACACAAAATTTTCTGTTACTGTTTATCTTTAGCTAGCTGCTGATCAAATTCTTTTTTGCCTTCCTATTTTCTTTTAAACTTGACTTGTCTCCCTTCTATTTTCTTCAGTAGGAATTGATTTCCAATTTTTAAAGGATGCCCTTTATGCATCTAACTGACTTTTACTTTGCTGTTTAGCCATAGCAGCATTATTTTTGGTCCTCATTTTTTCTTGTTGTTCTTTTTGTTCTTTCCGATTTGGGGTATACACTTAGTTTTAGTTTGTATTATATTCTAAATAGTTTCTATGGAGCTTGCAAGAGTTCTACTCTTGTGATCATTCCTTTTAATTCCCATTTAACTAGCATCCTCATTTTAGTGCAACTCCCAGTTTTGAAACCATATGCTGCTGTGATGGTGATTTTATCCTCTACAAGGATGTCAAATTTAATTACATTATGGGCACTGAGCAGTTCAACTATATTCATCTTTTTGACTAGATACTGTGTCCCATTCATGGGACAGAAATCCAGACTTGCCTCTCTGTTTGTGGGTCCTAGGACTGGTTGCTCCAAAAAGCAGTCATTAATGTTGTCTAGAAATTTTATCTCTACAACACATCCTGAGGTAATACCTATTCAGTCATATGGAGATAGTAGAAATCCCCTGTTATTATTGGGGGTTTCTTGTTTGTTTGTTTCTGTAGTTTCTCTAATCTTGCGCAATTCAGAATGACCATCACCAACATGGTCAGGTGGTCAGTAACATATTTCTACTGTTATACTCTTCTTATTCGAGCATGAAATTTCTATTGGTAGAGATTCTATAGCACAGTTTAATTCATATAAGATCTTTACTTTATTTGACTCTATATTTTCTTTCACATACAATAACACTTTCTGTACTTTACACTATAGTGCTAAGACTTAGTAGCTGTGTCCACATGAGAGTTTTATTTCAAAACAACAGCCATTGTTTCGAAATAAATCTTGACAATTCCTGATGATGTTTCCTCATTTTGAAATAAGGAGCTCCCTTATTTCAAAATAAGGAAAATCATTTCGATACAATAAAACCTTCTTTTGTATTGAAATGAGGGTTATTTCAAAACTGTGGTTTCAAAATAACCCCGTCTGGCTGTGTTATATCGATATTTCACCATATTGATATAACACTTGACCTTTCTCCCAGGGTGCCAGGCACCCTGGGAGGAAGTCCCACACCCCCCCAGCACCCCGGCAAGGGTGCTGAGGGGAGGTGCAGGGGGAAGGCAGGCACCCAAGCTGGCTTCGCCCACCACTCTCCCTTGCTGGGAGCAGGGGGGGCCCTCAGCCAGCTTTGCCCCCCCCGCCCCTGGCAAGGAGAAGCAAGCAGGCGAAGCTGGCTGCAGCGCCCACTGCACTCCCTCCTCCTGGCAATGGGAAGTGGCGGGCGAAGTCCACTGCTCCCCCTTGCCCAGCATGGGGGGGCAGCGGGTGCCCCAGCCAGCTTGGCTGGCTGCTCCCCTCCCTGTGAAGGGCAGAGAACTGGCACCCCCCCGCCACTCACAAGTGGCCAGGGGAGCCCCAGCCGGCATGTTCCCTGGCCACTTCCAGGCAGCCAGGGGCTGGGGTAGTGGGGTGCCCAGCTCCCTCTGCCGGTGCCCCCACTCTCACCCCAGCCAGGGCTGAGCGCATGCGGCCCCGGGGGGTAGGGGCTGCGGGCGAGTGCTCAGCCCCCCGCCAAGGCTCGGGGTACCTGCCGGCCCCGCGGAAGCCATAGGTGCTGGCTCAGCCCCCTGCCTAGGCTCGGGTGCACCTGCCGGCCCTGCAGAAGCCGCAGGTGCTGGCTCAGCCCCCTGCAGGGGCTCAGGGGCACCTGCCAGCCCCACAGAAGCTGCAGGTGCCAGCTCAGCCCCCTGCCGCGGGTCTGGCAGGTCTGTGGGTCCAGCAGGTGCTCCCAACCCTGGTGGGGGGCTGAGCCAGTGCCTGCAGCTCCTGGCCACCTTGCAGCCACCCTGGAGCCCAGGCCATGGGGCACAGCAGGTAGCTGCAGGTCCTGGTTGCCCCGCAGCTGCCCTGATCTGGGGCAGATGAGCAGAGCTGGGAGCCGCAGCTCCTGCATGCCCAGCAGTGGCCCCAATCCCCAGCAGTGGGCAGAGCTGGGGGCTGCAGCTCCTGCCCATGCCACAGCTGCCTAGAGCCCCGCGGCTCCCCCACCCGCTTGCCCCAATGCCGTGGTGGTGGGGCAAGGGGGCAGTCAGGGAGGATTGTGGCTCCCCCACTGGCTTTTCTAGTTCCGGCTGCAAGCCAAGAGCCAGAGGGGACCGTGGCTCTCCAACCCATTTGCCCCACAGCTGGAACCAGAAAAGCAGGCAAGGGAGCCATGGTCCCCCTTGACTGCCCCCTTTCCCAGCCAGCCAGCTGAGGGACCTGCCCCCCCCTCCCCTGCTGGGTGCTTTTTCCCCTGCCTGGCTCTCCAGGTGAGAGCTAGGCAGGGGATTGGGTGGCAACATGGCCCTACCAGGAGGCCATGTTGCCACACCTCCCAGGTTGCCCCTCTCCAGGAATCAAAATAGCATGTCCATACACCGGGCATGCTATTTTGATTGGAGGAGCTTGCCTGATTTTGAATTAATTATTTTTTTAATTCGAAATAAGTCATTTCAAAATAAGGTTTTTATTTCAAAATAAGTCATTTCAAAATGACTTATTTTGAAATAAAACTTTGTGTGCGCATATAGCTAGTATGTATTTTCATAGTATTGCCATGCCCCATTGATTATCAGCATTCCACTGAGTTTCTGCAATGCTTAAGGAAACAAAGCCCCCTTTCATACCATGAACTGAAGTTTATCCTTCTTAGAATTTAGACTTCTAACATTTGTATGCAAGCACCTGAAAAAAAGCAGTCAATATTTAGTGACATGCCTTCAAATGATATAATTGAATGGGACTTTCTAATTTGACCTGCAAAGTGTTAACTGCAGAGATATTGCCCTGATCATATGGGAATGCCGGGTCCCAATGACTTTAGTACAGAACCAACAGCCATCCAGCTAGTGAACATCCAGGATCCTATTCAGATGAATATAGTGTTATTTAAGTTGTACTGCCCAGGAGAGAATGTTATTGGAAGGTTTTACAATGAACTGCACAATTCTGGAGAGTTTCCTTTTTCAGTCTCCACCTGTACTTTATCAACTTCTATTCTGTTCTCTTGCTTAGGATATATAGTATCTCCTTTAATAAATCTTCCTCTATCAGGTGTCTCTGCAAGCTAGAGCAGTGGTTCCCAACCTTTTTTCTACCATGGCACACACTGATGCCTTTAATTATTTTGAGGCATACCACCACATGGTCTCCAAATGAACTCATGAATATTCATCAACCAATCCAGACCTCTTCAAGTAGATCTTCAAAAAATTCCATTGCACACCTGCTCAGGCCTGATGGCACACTTGTGTGTCATGACACACCTGGCTGGGAAACTCTGGGCTAGAGCCTCATTAGCAAGCTCTCCATCTAGCCTGGTAGGCTACTTGGCTCCTCACACAGGTCCCAAAAGTAAACCACACTATAAACTACTATCGAACAAGCCTACAGCAGGCATACAGCAAGCAAGCAAGCACAGAACAATCAGATGACAAATTCACTATAAGGGTCATGAAGCCTTACTTCTGTCAGCCGGAGAATTCCTTTGGAAAACTCCCATTTACTCCTACTGTTCACTAGCTGACATTCTTCTGCTGTAGGGCAGATCACACAAATGTGCATATCATTACGGGGAAGACACAGGAAGGAGGTGTTCTTATGAATTCTTGTTATCTAACCCACCACATCTCAGGAATTACACTGACTTTATGAACAAAGTGGAGAGATGGGCCAAAATCCAACTTTTGAGCTAGGCTGCCTTCTCAGTTACTCTTATAACTTCTGATATGAAACACAACAAAACCTTTCATCATTTCTTCCTGATTCTATTATTGTACCTTAAATTATAGCTGTTCTCAAAGGGCCAAATTCTGCTCTTAATTACAAATAACTCTCCTGAAATTAATAGAGTAGACTGAAGGCATTAATGGATAAAGTCAACTGCAGGTTACTTTGGTGACTATTAAGACTTCAGACAATCTACTGTAGCTTTACATTGATATAAATAAGAGCATAAAGCCTCGCCAACATTTTTAGGCACATCTATGTGTGAATAGAATCCTTCTGAAAACAAAGCTCACCTCCTCCTTAGGTTTCACCACCCATGCTCCAGCTTCACAACTATTTTTAGAGTACCAGTATGATTCCTGATAGCGTGAGCATGTTGGCCCACATAGTGTTCACTTCAAAGTGCTTTGTAGTATAGATGAACCTGTAAAGGTCCTTATTTCAAAATAAGTTAATTCGAATTAACAGTTTGTTAATTTGAATTCAGAGAAAGCCTGCTTTCGGAATAGCCGATGTTTCGAAATGGCTATTTTGAAACAAGCCATTTGGACATGTTGTTTCGAAACAACGTGTCCAAATGCCGTTGTTTCGAAACAACCATTTTGAAACAATGGCTCTTTTGATTAGATGCAAGGTTTATCGGTTTCGAAATAATGGTGCATTGTGTAGACATGCTTCTTCTTATTTCAAAACAACCTCTGTTGTTTTGAAATAAGAAGCCTGTGTGAACATAGCCAAAGACTGCACAAATTTAGCATGGGCATTTGGGAAGATTGGTTGAAACCTTGGATCAAAATGTAAAATCTATATAAAAATACATCAAGACAAAAATCAAGTACAAACATTTACAGATCTCGTTTTATTTTACCAAGTAGAATACACATCACTGTGGAAGTGATTCCAAACAACAGCAATTCTGTTTCCTTCCACAGCTTCACTGGCACTCCTTCTTCCACTATTTTGTCATGTTCTCCTACCCCCCATAAGATTATTTCCTTTGCAGTTTGTTTTCCTCCACAATCTATGATTTCTAATTTCCATAAAGATTTGGTGATTTTTTAAACAAGAGATGGAGAATATTCGATAGGACTTTTGATATTTGCCTTTAACAAATTTTTCAGTAGAAAGGCATTTATTTATGCTCTAATGTTCTCTATACCACAGATTTCTCCAGATTAAGCAGTGTTCACTGAGTTTGAAACAAGCACAGATAAATCTGTATTTGCCCTGTTCTTGACACTTGCCCATTAGTGTAATGTAGGATTGCTACTCTCATAAAGATAGGTAGATTCAGAAACATAACCAGCTTTCACTGTTCACTTTATATAAGTTATATAACCATTATGAGGTCTTAATAACATAAGTGACAGATTTCAACCTAGATATGCAAATGACTGGATCATTTTCCTTTGTATTGCAGGGATATTATTTGAAATTCACATAAAATATTCTCCACTATTCAGCAGCTGATCTTTTCACAGTTCCTTTGAAATAAGATGTACAGTAGCTCAAAAGAAAAATCCCAGAGGAAAAATTCAAAGTAAATAAAATACATATTGAGCTCACTACACAAACTAAAGCAGATCTCAACAAGTGATATAAGAGGACAATGGTAGAAGCCACAAAGGAAACAGAGGGTTAAGAATGCAGTGAGTTTGTTTATAACAAATCAACATGGGTGAAGGAGACAAGATGATCGACCAGACGAGACCTATACAAGAGACAGTTAATATATGAGACCAGAAACCATGCTGGAGCAGAACTGAGACATGGATATCACAAGAAGGCAGTGCCACAGAAAGGGAACATCCTTGGGTATCACATGTTTAACTTCAATACATCCAAGCTGAACCGAAGCACCAACTTTTTCTGAAAACAATCCCTTAAAGGAATCAACCAGAAATCCCATCCAAAATAACTGGATGAAATTTTCCATAAGAGGTTAAACCCTTTGTATATATCTAGCTGTCTATCTCAGGTAGATAAAAAGTGGGGTTGGTTGACAGGATCAAGGGTGCATTTGAAAGGCAGGTGAGAAGGCAGAAGGATCAGTGGACAATCAGAAAAGTAGCTGTGCTCGACTTAAAATCCAGGGCTCTCAAGAGATTCATTAGAAACTAGGCCAAACATTAACAAAATAATGAAATTCTCCTACAGGACCAATAGCTGCAAGGCAGGGACCTCAGTAGGAGCTAAAGATGATCAGAAGATAAAAGGCATAGGTTAAGATTGACTGAGACCATTAAAACCTTTATAGCTTAATAAACAATGATCTTCACCAAAAACATTCTGGCTTGAGGAGTTTCCTCTACAGTTAAGAACTTAAATGTAACTTCTTCTAAATTCTTCATACTAGTAGACATATGGGTCATTCAGTCTATGAATTACTTGAGAGTAAGGTGCTACATTGCAAAAGACCTTCTTTAATTTATCTACTATAAAGAGAAACCCTCCTTCCCCCAGGAAAGCTCATCCCCTTGGCTAACAAACCAGTAATCTGTCTTTTATTTATCTGAGTACATCAATTCAAAGAGAAGTTGTGAAAACTTACTGGAAAATAGAGCTGGGCAAAGGCTGCAAAACATTTTAAGAAAATATTAATTCATACTTTCAAATTAATTTACATGGGTGTGATTGTATGCATTGCTTTCTAGAAATGTTCAAGTGGATGAATTTGTTGGCAAGAAAAGTGAATGAAATGCTTATTAGTAATTCTAAAAGTCTATTGTAAATTATTTAGAGAAACTGAATTTAGGATTCATAATCTCTTTTTTTATATGAGAAGTTTGATTCTACAAGTTATATTCATCCAATCATGGAATATTAACGATATTTTGGGTCAGACTTTCAGCTGATGTAAATGTATGTACCTCCATTGACCTTGATTAGAGAGCTAGAATTTCAAATGCTTACAAGGAATTATTCCTGAATAAATTTACTCACCAACAATTACTTCAACAATATTCAACAGATAATTATGAATAAAAAGAGTAATTTCAGGGAAAATGGAGTCCATTAATTAACCACTCACATGGAAAAGACGACAAGCATCAATTAAACATTCATTACGAATTATTTATCAAGTTCCACTGAAAATATTTCAAGAGGAATTATTGTTTTCTTACCACCTGAATTTTTATTATATAGGGACAGGTTCAGCAGACATTCATTCAGGTTAAGAATCCTCATTCACATTAATAGTCCCACAGAATTCAGTGGGATTGTTCAGAAGAGAAGAGCATTGCTGTATTCTAACAGCAGCGCCTGAATGGTTATTAAGAGAACAACTGTTTGCATGATCATTTCTCAGAGTATGTGGGACATGCAGGAGAAGATAATGCTCCTCACAATACAACACATAGGAGAGTTTTATTAGAGACTTGCAGAAAGGCTCTTTGTTTGGAGTTATGGAGAATAATTTGACTCCAGTAGAGTGCAACAGACATTTTTGTAATAAGTTAAACAACAGAGAAGCAGACTGTCCAGAAAGATTATAAAAATTACTTTTGCTTTGAAAGTATACATTTAACTGTGGTCTGTCAGAAGAATATTACATCAGTACCACTGCCATATTCATCTCCACATGACTGAACAATAGGATGACTCAGACAGCAATGGCTGTCATCCTTAGGACCAAATAATTTTCAGTATCAAATCCATTGTTAGTACTCCTATTAGTCAATATCTCAATCACCTAACAGTCCTTCAACCAAACAATGGAATGTGATCATCATTTTATACCCTGCGGTAAAACTCAATTATGCAGAAAAATAGCTTGAGGCCTTTATATTAAATCCTACTTAAGTCCAGTTTTGAAAGCATCAGTGGTGCACAGGCTTTGTGGTATCCATGTATACAGGATAGATGTCAACCTTGCATAACAGATCCAAATAGGATTTTGGGTTCCCTGTGGTTGACTGGATCTTCCCTCTCCTTACTACAACTATGGAGTATACTGCATATATACATAACCCTTCTGCCAAGCTTCAACAATTAAAAAAAAAAGTTAGACTCCGTAGAAAAGTGAACCTTTCTCCACCTTTTTGATACCAGGGATCAGCTTCCTATACTGCATCAGGAAGACCTTAGGGACTGGTGCTCGTCCATGGTATGGGGTCATTAAAACAAACTGTTCTAGTGGTTTCTTTATAAGTAAACTGACACTAGCCAAGCCAGAAGTTATATACATCACCACAGCTGACCGATTGACTAGTCTTCCCCCTTTGCTAGCACTGAGCCCCAGGGTTGCAACAAAGAGAACTTTATTGGAAGGAGGCAGGGGAAGAAAGACAGTAGAATGATTTTGAGAAAACCAGCAATTAAATTCTGTGAGATAATACTGCGCCCACAGGGTACCTTAACAGTAAACCCAGCCTCAGCCCGACTTTGGTGGTTGCGTATTCTGGCCACCTCCCTCAACCCTCTCCGTCGCTCTGCCACACTCATGATTAGCTCTCCTGGGATTCTAGAAGGTCAATGGTGCCTGGACTGCCCGGAGGTTTCTACTTCTCCAGCTAAAATGACCACAGCTTTAATTGTGGAGTGAAGAGGCCTGCGCTAGAGTCCCATGTGAGGCTTGTACCAGCATGCTAAAAATTGCAATATGAATATTCTCGGTTAGGCTAGCAATCAGGCAACACCTATACAGCTATTTCTATCATGCCAGGCTGATCCCAGCTAGCATAAGTCCATCAAACTGGATTGTAAGACTCGCTGCCATCTGCTGCGCAGCTTCGCCCACTGGGGCTGCAGCCCAAGTTGCCTTGTTTTCCTACTACTCTGTACCATCTGTCCCTTGAAAGACCCTCTGCAGCTCTGACCTGGCCTCTGTAAAGCCACTGCTGCCCCTGCCCTGTGTCATCTATTGCCTTGGAGTTGCTGCCACTACCATTTAGAGCAGTGGTTCCCAACCTTTTCTCTGCCGTGGCACACCTTGATACCTTCAAATTTTTTGAGGCACACCACCATTTAAAAAACTCATGAATATTCAAATTAACAAATTACTTATGAATATTCATGAACCATGGCACAGTGTTTCAGAAATACTGCTATGTGGGGTAGTAGGGGTAGCAGAGCAGGGGTGGCAAAACAGGCGAGGTCAGGAGTCGTGTGCAGTGGCAGGAGTGAGTGTGGGGAGCAGAGCGGGGCAAGGGTGGCAAAAAGAAGACGAGGGCAGCCATGTGGGGAACAGCACAAGGGTGGCAAGAGAGGAAGGGAGAACAACAGTGGCTTTGTGGGGGACAAGGGAAACCTGGGGAGTGGGAGGTAGGGCAGGGGAGCATGGCATGGCACCCACTTCCCCCTTCTCCACAGTGACTCCCTGCCACGCAGGGCAAATCCTCACCCCACTGCTGCTCCCTCCTACCCCAGTGGGTCCTGTCCTCCTCTCTCCCAGCTCCCTTCTGCCTGTGATGGACCCTCCCATCACTGCAGGAGCCAGAACTAGGCCTCCAGCCCCCAGCTACAACCCCCCACAGCCACCTCACCCCCCAGCTACACTCCCCCACCCAAATAGCCACCCCACAACCCCAGCTACACATGTTCTGCTACACATGCAGTGCCACCCACCTCTGCCACACACACACACACACAACCCCAGCAGCCCTCCCCTCCAAAGCCCTTACCTGGGCCGTTTGCAGGCTGGCTGCAAAAGCTGCTCCCCCATGCAGGGGGAGATTCACACACTCCCCACCTCCCCCAGCTCTCTACTGGCTGGGCTTAAGGTGGAGCCAGGTTTAAGGTGGAGCCACCTGAATGGTGAATTGAGCCTGCTCCTGCTATTTTTAAGGGGACCCCTGGAATTCCCCATTCTAGTGCCTTCCTCTATTTTTAAGAGGCCAGAATGCTGTCTGCCTAAAAATAGGGGACCCCTGAACTGTGTTCCAGTGCCTTCCCCCTTACTTTTAACTTCTGCCTTTTCCCAGCCCTGCACAGCCCAGGTGGCTGGGCTGAGCAGGGAGGGAACTTTAACTCCAGCTCTTGGGCATGCTTGCGGCACACTTTAGGTGTTCCCACAGCACACCAGTGTGCCCCGGCACACTGGTTGGGAACCACTGATTTAGAGCCCTCTGGTGTCACAAAACTGTACCATCCACTGTTCAACAGTCTCCACCCCTGAGGGAGATCAGCAAAATCTAAGACTCTAGAGCTTGCCCCACCAGAAAGTCACTCCCAGAAGACGACATACCAATCCATGCCTGTCAACAGTCCCCATTAGCATGTTTCCTGGCACCTTCAACCTCAATGTCTTGTCCTTTTTTTTCCTTACATGATCAATTGCATTACATTGCCCATAAATTCAAACTTAACTGAATTTTAATCAAATTGCTCCAACTGTCTCAAATATAAATGAGGCATGAGAAAACAAATGTGTATTAAATAATTTTAATTCTAACTGTAGATTGCACGGATCAGATATGAAAATATCACATCCACATGAAGGGAAGTAAGGAAGGATGGTACACCAGAAATCAGAAGCAAAGACGTCTAACAATTCTAGTTTAAGATGAAGAAAAATAATCTGGATAGTAATGAATCATACGCAGTGCACAGCACAATACCAACACTGGCAACCACAAATACAACTCTGAGACTACAGTATCTGGAGAAAATGGAAAATAGAGATTTATGTAAAAAGGAAAATACAGATTTAATACTTCTGTGAACAAAAATTTTGGGTTTTGTTCTATTCTAACATGAGCAGCTTTTTTATTTTTATTTATTAGAGTGTTTGAAAACACTCCACTAATACACAATAGTGGCTACGTCTTTGTTGATGAAATGGAAAGTTCTGACAAAATACACACTCACTTAAACTAGCTGTGCAAACCGTGGGCTGTTGAGTCAGAGGTCCAGTCTACATTGCTGGGAAAATTTGGTGGCAGTCAACAGGACTTACACAAGCTATCAGGGCCGTCCCTAGGGGGGAGTGTGGCCTAGGGCGAATCAGTTTGTGCAGGGCCTCCCCATTTTAAACTTTGCAGCGCAATGTTCCCTCTAAGCCAGTGGTTCCCAACCTGTGACCTGGGTATCCCCAGAGGTCCACAGACACTTTGCAGGGGGTCTGTGGAGCCTCTCCCTACCCAGGGCTGGAATCCAGCTACAGCCCTGATGCTTTCTGCCGGGGCTGCCTTTCCCCTTCTGTGGCTGTCTCCTGGCAGGGGAATGAAGCCACAGCAGCTCACCAGCAGGGGCAAGGGCAGGGGACCACAGCTGCTAGGGCTCAGCTTCCCGGTGGCGTAGGCAATGGTGGTGGCAGCGCTGCTCACCAGCTGTCCCACTGGTGCGGGCCAGAGTCTGCCCATGCAGTCCAGATCAGTCCAGATTAGATAATCAGCCGGGGAGGTCCGCAAAGAGGTTTTTATTTATTTATTTATTTTTTAAAATTTTTTATTACAAAGGGGTCCCCAGTCTGAAAAAGGTTGGGAACCACTGCTCTAAGCTGATGATGCAGCTGAGCAAGTTCCCCGCTGGTTCTCCAGGCCCCAACGGGCTTCTTCCCTGCTGCCCGCTGGCTCCCCAATAACTTGTGCACCCATAACTTATTCAGCTGCATCATCAGCTTAGAGGGTACACTGGGCAGTGTCATAAATTTTATTTAATAAAATCATAAATTTGTAGCCCTCAGAATAAAAAGTTGGAGAGAGAAGCAGAAAAAACATGACCTGTCTTTATCCTAAAGGCTCAAAACCCAGAAGTCAGAGAAAATAGCTCCCCCTCATTTATTATTTCTTTAAACATCTCTTTATTTTTAAGTGAGTTTTAATGATATATTTAAGCCAGACTTGTGACTATTTTTGATGCTTAGGGTAGGCAATACTGAATGTGTCATGGTGATGTTTCATCAACCTCATAGCCAAGTTGATAGCATCGGGAGGTACTCTTCTGTGTGGTTCTGGTTTTCTGTTCAAGATGGGCACACAATTTTACAAGTTTAAGAATTTTTCTTAGATTAAGTTTTTGTTAAATTGAAAATTCAAAGAGAGAGAGATGCTATTTTTGGATGATATCAAGAAATAAATTCAGGTCCTGTCTCACCTTAAAGCACTGGATTCCAATTTTCTAATGCATGTGTAAGGGAGGTTTAAAGATGGAGTAAGGTTGGTCAGGAAGTTCTGTGCCAGAGACTGTTGTGTTTGCTTAGACAAGTTTAGTCAGTCAGGGGAGCAAGGGGGTTTAGATTGATAGGGGGTTAGACTGCTTCTATAGATACATGAGGTAGTCCACACAGGTTTGTTATGAGACAATCACTCCTGTCTGTCCCCTGATGGGAAGCCATCAACCTAGTCTGGTAAACAGGTTGACGGGGCTAGGTAGCTGAGGGGTCACAGGAGTCTGGCCACTCTCATTGGTCAAGGACAGTAACTTGTGGGGGGAGTGTCTAAAGATGGAGTAAGTTTGGTCTGGAAGTTCTGTGCCAGAGATTGTTGTGTTTGCTTAGACAAGTTTAGTTAGTCAAGGGAGCTAGGGGGTTTAGATTGATAGGAAGTTAGACTGTTTCTGTAGATACAAGAGGTAATCCACAGAGGTTGATTATAAGACAATCCCTCCTGTCTGGACCCTGATGGGAAGCTATCAACCTTGTCTGGTAAAC
>ML682026.1:18013253-18224282 GCA_007922195.1 Podocnemis expansa | reverse complement strand
GTGCCTCTTTCTGCAGCTGAGGGCCAGAGTTAGTTTTTCCCCAACAAACTGTTACCCAAATAAGCTGTAAACAACAACAGAGGCGGGCTAACTATATGCTGCCTATTAAGTATAATCTAATTATGTAACCTGCATATTAAAAGTAGTAATACCATGTATGGATTTTAGGCATGATGTAACTTGTTGTATTATTCATGAGCTTGTTGCATTATGTATATCGTATTTTGCATGTTAGAAAGTATGTATGACCTGTAACCCCTATACTGGGGGTTCTTGCTCAGAGAGGCTAGCTTCTCTTTGCTTCCCTCTGCTGCCGTTCCTTTCATTATTCAGCTGAATAATAAACTTTGAACCACACCTCGTTCTCTGCCTATTGGAGTCTCAGCTGGGAACGGGCCTTCACCTGTGGGAAGGATTCGGGGTTCCCTTCTCAGGTTGGGAACCCAGACCAGTTTTTCCCCGACACATGTTATTTCCTTTATGCTGCCTGACTCTCTCCTTTTCCATCTTATTTTAATATATGTATTCATACACTCCTCCTTGCTTTGCAGGTGATCTAAATAATGAAACTCAGGTACTGTTTGAGAATGAGAGGAAGAAATAAGGGACCTTTGGCCTCCTCTCAGATACCCTGATGTAAAACAAACAAGGAGTCTTGTGGCACTTTTAAAGACTAACAAATTTATTTATTTGTTAGCTTTTAAAAGTGACACAGGATTCCTTGTTTGTTTTGCTGACCTAGACCCACATGGCCACAGTTGCTTTCCTCTTTGCCATGCTTTGAGACTGGTGGTCTGACTGCAATCAGTGACGATGGGGCTTATTTACAGTGCAGAAGGAAGGACAAAAAACTTCTTTAATGTGTTGATTGATGGCCATTAACCCTAAAAACCCAGTATTTCCATATGAGTGCTAGCCTGGGGTCTTCTCTCTCAGGTATAATAGATCATTATCTGCACAGAGAAGTTTGCTCAAAAAGACGTCCCTGAAGACTGAAAAGTCTTGTTAAATGTAGAAGGAAAAAAGTTCTTTAATATCTGAGAACACTTTCTGGAGATGCTGATGTAAATTCAAAGAGAAGGTCCTGTTTTGTAAAGGTTGGGGATGTGACATTCTCCTGACTTTGTCCCGGTTTGCTTGACTGAGGCTGGCTCCGTAAGTTTTATCTCAACACTTGCCCTCAGGGAGCAGTTGTGAGAAGGTGGCTACTTAAGAGTTCCTGTAACCAAACGCTGCCAGTCTGAATTCCCTTCCCCCTTCCCTGACCAGCCGGAGCTGCTCCCTAGTCCCACAGCTTGAAAAAGCTCCCTGCTTCCTCACTCCAGCCAGCTTCGGGGGATCCCCCAAAAGCACGAGGCCCCCCAAAGCGCGGGGCCTAGAGCAGTTGCGCCTTCTGCCCCCCCCCCCCTTAAGGACGGCCCTGCAAGCTATACAGAGTAACCTGAATAACTCCCAAACAACCCTTCAGTACAACATTTTCACTGTGCTGCACTGATGGGAAATGCATTCCTATCTGTGCAGCACTATGCCACATGTGGGGCAGGGCTGGTTTTATTAAGATGATTTTTGGATCAACTAAGTGTGTCTTAACTGACTGCTCAGTTGATCGAGAAAGAACGATCTGATGGCAGCAACTTTGCAATATTCATTATAGACATACCCTCATCTTACCTTTTTGTAATTAAAATTATTATTGATTTTCATAAAGGCACATACAATGAAAAGTACATAAAGGTAAATAACATGCAGCTTGCATTTTTCCAAAAACTGCATGTGATAAGGGATTATCAATAGAATTATGGAATTATACAGTCTTATAACTCATTAAAGCTGCAAACCCATATAATACAAAACCAGAAAATAGATAAACATGAAATGTTAGGTGGCAGTAACAGAAAAAAAAAATAGAAGACACGATAATATAAATGTGTTTGAAGTATATCTGCTTAGGCTTAAAACTTCTAAAACTGCACTACTAAATAAACAAAAGCAAAATCCCAACCAAGCAAACAAACAACCTAAGAAAATTAATAGCTTTCAAATTGACAGGATCAGTAAAATTGAAACTAACAATGTCACTTTCCATTAATACTGGACCCATTAGTTTAAATAAAGCAATTTTTTCCCCACTTTAGATCACTTTACAGGCAACTGTGCACGAGAAAGAGAAAACGACAACTGGAAACAGTAAGAGACATGCAAGTAAAACTTGCACAACAAATCTGGCCTCTCTTTGTGAATTGCCTGTACAGTTTGCAGATTTCTCAAAATGTATAAATTAATAAAAATTTCATCTGCTGAAGTGGAATTTTACCCACAAATCTCATGTGATAAATAAATTTGTTGGTCTTTAAAAGTGCCACAGGAAACTTTGTTTGATTTGCTGAACTAGACTAACACATCTAGCCCTTTGAAACTTAATAGGAGTTGTTCACCTACTCATTTCTGGAAAAAAAAAATCCTTGGCCTGTAGCTTGTCCATAGGCATTTCACTGTGAGTGCCCAATGTTCAGAAGTCAAACTGTTCTGCATGGAGACACAGGTCATGTGATTTTATTTCTCTCCTGGAGCAGATAAACATTGCTTTTAGAATTAATTACTTGTGTGAACACTCCAGATTGAAAAAAAAGAAAATCAGAATTAATTTTCTTTGAACATATCTGCAAAATGTGCTTAAAAGATGACATTCCCTCCACCCACATAAAGCTCAATTATGGGTCTTTGTGGATGGGGTGTGAGGAAGTTAATTCCCTGCATACAATATCCCAGCCTAGCTGCTGGAATCCCAGCACAGCCCCTCTCCATCAGCACTGGCCACATCTGATCTTCAGCAGCTCCACTTGTCTCCCATAAACAAGTCCCAAACGTGGAGGTCCAGGTGCAGCATGCAGGAGCTGTGGGGGTTATACACCAACTGAAATGTCAAGCGCATCTTAAACAGTACAAAGGCCCTTTCTCTAACCCTTATTTATCCATCCACTCTTCTGGCTGAAACAATGGAGAAACCCTAAAGTCATCACAGGACCCCAAGTACATAAGAGTGGAGGGAAAAAAGGAAGCTCTATGTTGTCTTTCCACTTTCCTGATCCTGGAGATGAGGAGGGATAAAACTGGCTCCTGTGGTAGGACAGTGAAGTTAAAGTAAAGTTTAAATTATGCTGGCTGGAATGGTGTCCCCCAGAGATTGCTCTATTGTTGGATATCTCTGGACTATAGCTATGGCCAATTTCCAGTCCATCTAGTTTCTGTTACTCCTGGGGAAGGGAGTTGGAGGTGGGGACTTGAAGCAGGAGAAAAAGAACTGGCATGCCTGGGAACAGTTCCAATTAATCATTTTACTTTGTTAGTGACTAATTACCTCACTAATGCACAATTGTTTGTAGTCTGTTGAGCAAAGCACTGTTAACGAATTTACAATCAGACGTGACCTGAGTCTTCATTCTCTACTCTCACGGAACCACCTTAAGCATTCACCTGTATCTGTCAACTTTGCAGTCTCTTCTTAAGTAAGTAAAATCTCCTCACCAGCCCCTCTCTCCTCAAAATGCTCAGCAAGGTGTCAAGAGAATATAGATTCTTTCTCTAGATGATATTCATTTCTGTATCTTGCCAGAAGTTCCCGCCTTCTTTTTTCATTAAATCCCAGCCATGTAATTCAGAGTGAGATGAAGCTTTCTTTGCTCATCCATTTGTGGAAAATTCAATTCTCTGCTGGGTGGAGGAGAGGATGAAAAAGGAACAGCTTGGCAATTTTATCCAAGTGCCTTGTTGCATGGATGGAGGAGGACAAGAGAAGAACTTTAGGGGATTACTTATTAGTAAATGACATATGGGCTTGTCAAACATTTAAAGCTGCACCAGATGCCCGAAGAAACTCAAATTAAATGCTCAATATTTTATGAAAGTCTGGATTTGTGCATGTTTGCTTGGGCTAGTAAATTCTGATCTGGGAATGGGAGGGACACATGAAGAGCAGCATACTACAATATTCCCTGTTGCTTTCCATGATACTTTCTTACTTAAAAAAAAAAAAAAAGCTGACTGAAAATACTAGCAAAAAACAAAACTGAGGCTGTTTCTAGAATGTGCAGATTCCTGTGTAAACTAACAAGACAAGCCCTAAACAGCTCCCTCAACTGTTCATGAGTGGCTTCCACCACCTTGAAGTGCCCTTGCAACATACAGACATCTCCCCTCTATGATCTCATAGAGGCTATGGTGACCAGCTCATGGAGTTTCGTGCTTTCCAACGACACCCTGTTTTCTAACTAGTGAAGGCAGGTAACATGAATGAAGAATTGCTTTCTGACTGGAGAACAGGAAAGGCAAGATAGGCAATTCACAATCTCTGCACTGATTTCATGCTATTGCCAGAGTCAGATAGGATACAGGTGCAACCTGGGGTATTATATTGGTTGCAAAGCTCATACAGATATATGGCTACCATTGACAATAACACCCTTATCTGTCAAATGAAGGCAAAACCTTTTGATATGTCTATCAATACTTGGTTCAGAACAAAACTGGGAAACGATGGGCTGAATTTCAAGCTTCTGCAGGTTGTTGTAGATCCATTCAAGTCACTAGTTGAGAATCGAGCCCAATATTTTGATTTTACAATTCTTGATTCCCAGACCTGAATGTCACTGAACTTGGAAGAAGTTTGAATAAAATTAATGTTGCTGACTTTAGTTTCATTTAAGGAACAACCCAAAAATCAGGATAAGATATCACGTTTGGGGCTTATGCTTGCTACAGAATAAGGTCAGTTTAAGTTAGGTCAGCCTACAGACACTGAAGAACTTAAATCGGTGGTTGGTTTCTATACTACCTACATTCTGCTTGTGGGGCACATCCTCACCAGGATTGCTTTCACTGACTGAAATGAGGTATTGTCAACGTGACTTGTGGGTACTGATAGACACTCAGGGCTCACAGCTAAACACAGTCCCACAGTACCCACCTGCCCTGGGGCTGACTATCTCACCAGTAAACCAGGCACTGGGCTCAATTTCACAGCAGGTAGCATACCAGCTGTGAGGGAGCTGTCAGCCCCAGAACCAGGGGTCCAGGCTATCAGCCTTATTCAGGACTGATAGCCAAGAATTGATGTAAAGTAAGTAACAATGCATCTCCCTAACTGCATCCAGCTAAGCTCTGTGCTCTCCCAAAGATGGATTTATTAGGTTGATGAGGTGGCCAATTTACAACACTGGGAGCACCATTCTAGTATAGACACATAGTGAGCTGTATGTAAGGTACCTTATAGAAGCCTAACTCTGTAGCGTAACCCAGGTCCTAGCCATCAGAATAATCCTTGTGGCTAATTCATCAATCTTACTTTGTCTGAAAGATGAAGCATGTGCTAAAGAAATTTGCAGCAGGAGTTCATCTTCATTTTTTTTTCAGAGGTGAAGTAAGGATAAAAAAACTAAATATTAAATCTTTATATGAACATCATGTTCATATGACTGAAATTCTTATACATTTCATTTTAAGTGAATAAACATAAGTGCATAAGAGAATGAAATATTCTTTATTATTCATTAAAGACTTCTAGTGCTCCATTCATTTTGTTACTATAATCCACCTGCGATTAGTGATGTTGTTAAATAGCCATCCTCAATTGTCATGAAGGTGGAAGGAATTTCTTGTCAAACTACCCTGAAAGCATTTGAATGTAGTTAGCAGCATCTCATCAAGTGTTACGGTCATGCTGCAAGGTATAAATCAACTATGACTTCTTTAGCACTTCATGAAAACTCCTTTTTTAATCATGTTTGCATATGAATTTCATTTACGTACAGCTGCATGAGCTGCAGCTGTAAAGATGTGCCAGTATAAGGTCTCTAGTGTAGACACAGTGATAGACCATAAACTCTTTGTGGTGGGTTCCACAGAGGTAGCCATATTAGTCTAATCCAGAAAACCAAACAAGGAGTCCTGTGGCACTTTTACAGACTAACAAATTTATTTATCACATGAGCTTTCATGGGAGAAAATCCCACTATTTGAAGCATCTTATGAAGTGGGATTTTCTCCCACGAAAGCTCACGAGATAAATGTGTTAGTCTTTCAAAGTCTCACCAGACTCTTGGGGTATGTCCACACACAGTCTTTAAATTGAAATAATGCTGATTATTTCAATTTAAAAGATTGCAGATCCACACTACATTTCCTTATATTGAGATAAAGATCTCCCTTATCTTGCAATTAGGAAAGTCATTTTGATATAATAAAACCTACTATTATATCAAAATGATGGTTAAATCAAAACTGTTATTTCAAAATAAGACTGTGTGGATGTGTTATTTCAGTTTAACTGTTATTTTGATGTAGCACTTTTGCCTTTCTCCTTCACAGGGTGCTCTCCTTTTTCTACATTTTGCGTGGGGGCATGGCCCTTCTAAGAGGCCATCTTGTGACCTCCCATGGTGCCCCTCTTCTAAGTTGATCTGGCAAGTCGTGTCCATGGACATGCTAGTTCAATTTGAATTTCTAGTGGGGACCTATTAAATCAATTTAACTTAACTTGATTTTATGATTTTTATAGCGATTTTATTAAATTAATGTGTCTTACATTGATTTAACTGCATAAATGTGGACATACCCTTGTTTATTTGTGGTAGGGGCTATCTTTTTCTTTTATGTTTGTTCAGCACATCAGCATGATGGGGGCACTGGGTCAACAACTAGGGCTATGAGACACTACTGTGATGTAAACAAAAATAATAATAATGTTTATTTAATTTAATTTTGCTAGCTTTTCTAAGGCAGTAGATGGGTGTTCTTTAGAATGGCCCATTATTCGCATATTACTCCATAACACACTACTCCTGATTATATTCCTGTCTAACCTTGCTGCCATGTTACAGCTTAATGTTCAAAATCCTTCCAAAATTTTTCATTGAAAACTCTTCGTAAACATTTATTAGCAAAATAATCAAAGCTTCCAATCTGAGGCTCTTAAAGGCAAGCTGCAAGCCTTGATCTATTTTTTACCACAAAGACAAAATGCCTTCTTCATTGTCTCATTACTTACGCAGGGTGTTACACCAACATCTACCTGTGAGAAATTCCCAGAAGTGGGCAATGGGAAACCGTTTTTTTTTTAAAAGAACCAAAGAAAATAGAAACCAAAACAGCAGCTATAAAAATAACAGTCATTGCTTCCTTAGCTTTCAGAGTTTTAAAGAATTGTGTGTGTATGCCTAATTTACATTCATAATTTACCTGTTACATACACATCCATCTGGTCCTCAGTGCATGTGTTGCTGCTATGCATGCACATAGACACAATAATGAACAAAAGCAGGCACAATTTCATCTATATTTTAGCACTTGCAATTATTCAAAATAAGAAAAGTTTAGGCCAAAGGGTAAAAAAAAATTAAGTGTTTAAATTACTTAGAAAACCTAAGTCCTACTTATGAACCAGCTTTTTAGAGGGTTTTAGGTGCCTACAGATGCAGATAGGTGTCTAATGAAATTTTCAAAGGCACCTATGTGCCTATGTTTAATGGAGACATAGAGAAAGGGGGCATGAGTGAATATTGTATAGTTTAAAAGGCCACTTAGCAATTATTCCCTACCTGAAGCTTTTCACTAGCTGAAGGCAGAAGTTTAGATATTTCAAACTGACACTTCCACTCCATTTACTCACAAGGTTTTATAAATCACAGTGGAAAGAAAAGAAGAGATACCCACACTGAGTGCAAAATAAACTATTTCTAGTTTTTCAAACCACTTTGTTTCTTTAGTTCCAAACAAACATATGCTGGTAATTTAGTAAATATACACCTCTATCTCTACTGAAGATAAGCTACTGGGAGTCTAAAATGCATTTTAACATTTTACCACTCCAGATAATCTATATCTGAATAGGTTAAAATTCTAAAGGCTGCCAGATCATTTAAAGTGGATGCAGTAGCGTCAACTCTTTTGCTTTCAGAGTCCCGTCTTATGAAATCTGAGCAATGGTTTTCCAAAGAAAGGTATCTGAAGACAATTTGTCAGCAACATTATAAACACACATGAGCCTACAGAAGCCATGCAGTTTTGTTAGACTCAAGCTATCTGCTCTATGAGCGCTGCCTCTGAGTTAGGCAGGCACTTTAAAAAAAAGAAAAAAAAACCTTAAGAGCTGATTTAGCAAGATGCAGCCATCAGTGTTAATATATTCAGTTATAAAAGACAGGTGATAATATCAGCAAGTCTTGGAGTGAGACAATTTTCTCAGGATCAGCATTCAGGAATCTATTACACAAAAAGGCTCACAATTAGTGCCGCAAACACATAGCATTAGCTTTGATACAAAGGGAAGAATTTAATCTGAAAGATTATATGTTTTCACAACTATTTTTGGCTCTTTCTATAGAGGCTTGGTTCCAGGACTTCGTATCATTTAACCGAAGAGACAAAGAAGGATAAACTGTTTCATGAATGGTTTAGACAAAGCACAAACAGGCAGGTTTTTAGTCTTTTTAGATATGTGCTTTTTAAAAAAGGACTCAAGCATTGATGCATGTGCTTTTCAACGGTCCTTTACTGAAAACAGAAGGTAAAGACACACACGTTACAGATAAATGTCAGTTTTACAGAGCAACAACTGGTGCATGATGCTTTCTGGAATTTGCATTTTTTGCTCAGCATAATACAGAGTATCTGTGCAGTTTAAAGTTTCCTGAAAGACTATCTTTCTTGATACATTTATCTTATCTATAGTTTTGTTTACACTAGAAAATTCCCTACCACTTGGGCGGTGGTACAGACTTGGCAACAACTGATAATATTTAAAGTAGCCTGGGTAAAATCCTGGACATATTTAAGTGAATCGCAACATTCCAATGGATTTGAAAAGTCTCAGGATTTCATCTTGGGTTATGCAGATGCAGGAGGCTTCAGTGATGTTTATCTGTCTTCTCTTACATTATGGATCCCTCCATTACTGCAACCAGCAGAGCTGAGCATTTGATAGCAATTGTAAGGCAGGTTTAGAAGCTGTGCCTAAGAGCTTCTGAGGGTGGCTTCTAATCTGCATGGGTTTTGTATTAGCATGAACACAAAAGGGTACAATTAGCTGATTAGCATACTGGGTGCAGGGCATAGTGGGTAATGGTATTTGGGGTTAGTCTGCTCACAAATCTATCAATATCTGTAATTCTACTAAGGGGAAATATGAAATACTGTCCTTGTGTGAACTGCTACTCTCTGTTTCAAATCTGTCTGGGTTAGCTGAGGGGTAAAATCTCCCCTTAGTTAAAAAGAGGCTTGTAGGAAAGGTGACTTCATGTTTCAGCCTGATAGAGTTGAAATACAAGAGTGGGGGGTTCGCATTGTTTCAATGCTTGAGGCAGTTTGAATCCACCCCTATTGCTTCTCCTGTTCTTTGTTATGGAAGTAGCTATTAGCAGGTACTTAAAGACTAAGAGAGCTGAAATCACTGAACTCACTAGAGGAAGAAAGTCCTTTTCTCTATGAACTAAAGAGGAACAGCAATGGGATGATCAGCTGGTGGACAGTGAGAGTTGGAGGGTGGAGCTGGCAGACAGTGGGCAGAGCCAGCAGACGATGAGAATGGCCAGCAGCGAGCTGGGCAACATGAGTGACCAGAAGGCGGAGCCGCCAGACAGCAGGCGGAGCCAAGAAACAGTTCTAGAAGATGGAGTGAGTGACTAGTAGATGGCATCGGCAGGCAGCTGGCGTGAAAGACACTCCCTACGTACCCTAGGGTTGGTTGGGAGCCTAGTTAGCACTGATTCTCCAAATCAGTGCCAGTTTTGCCATTAAGTTCGTATGTTCTGCTATGTGGTGTGGGTTGTTGGGAACTCTGCTCTGTGCTAATTTTTCTAGATTAGTGCTGGTCTCTGTATTTGGCCTTTTGCATTCTATTTTACTACTATTAAAAGTTCTGTGTGCTACACTCAGTTTTGTGTTTCCACATGGGGAAGCCTTACACCTTTGGGGTGCCCAGGGAACAGTGCAAGATTCCCAGAAATCTGGGTGGGGGCTCAAGCCAGTTGGTAGTGTTGCATCATTGGGACACCCCTAGATATAGAACCCGGCCCTTGTCCTGCCAGCCTGCCCTGGCAGAAGGGTTACACAATAATAAAACATTTATGGTTAGGAAGCCTTGTGTAGATGTACCTGTTGCTCCATTTGATACAACGCTCTCTTTTGTTATCTCAGATGATCTGTATGGCCCAAATATTCGTTCCCTACTGCCAGTTCACAAGATCAAGTAGCTTGGGCTTGATGTGACAGAGTACCATGAGGAAAGGACAGGAGGTATCAGGGAGTTAGTGCAGCCTTTACTCTACTATGCTCCCAATCTGCAGGAAGCAATTGGTGTTGGATCCACACTATGGTGGAGCCACAGACAGTATTCTGTTGCTGCTCCTCACTTTCTTTCCTCCACCTTCCTGAAGAGGTCTGCTTCATTGCAGAAAGGCGTGTTGAACAGCCCTTTGTGGTAGCAGTAGAAAGGAAAAGTTTAGCCCCCTATATGTGTGTGGGGGGGTGGGATGTTAGGGCAAGGCTATACTGACAGTGACAAATTTGCCACTGTCAATTCAATCTTTCCAGATCGATTGAGCGGTCAGTGAAGACCCGCTCAATCGATCGGAAAGTTGATCTGGAAAGTCCATCCCCTGAAAAAGAGTAGCACTTAGTCAAAGGGAAGACATTTCCCTTTGACTCAGCACAATGGCAATGCCATGGTGAGTAGGTGTTAGAAAGTTGAAGGGAGATACAAAACTTAGTTTTGAAGGCAGAGGCCTGAGTTAAACATTAACAGCCTAAGTTAAACATTCGAAACCCCATGATGACTCATGGAAATTCCACACACTTAGGGAAAGTTCTAGAATCCCTAAGAGTGACGGGTGGTGGTACTTGTTTGTTCCTAAGTTGATACATTAAGAATGTTACATAACATACTTGTTAAGCATGTAAAATAGGGTTTGTAAGGAGAACCAATGGGATTTCTGTACCCCCTGTGTAAGGACCTATCACTGTCTGTATTCAAATGATGGTCTTGAAAACCCACCAATGGCGTTAAGCATAGAGATGTATAAAAACCCCTGTTGCTGGGGTAAGGGGTTGGTTGGTTGGCTGGAATGCTGGAAGCTGGTGAAGCAATAAAGAATTTCTTCAAACCTTGAAGCTGGTCAGTGACTCCTTTCGGCGCCAAGATCCGTCCCAGACCCCCTAAAATTTGGGGTAACAGTTTATGTAGCTTATGTATCTCCCTTCGATTGCTGCCAAATTCTGCAGTGTGTGTAGACTGGGCCTCTGTTTACATTTGCCACATTCAGCTCATTTGACTTGCTTTGGTTTCAGTGAAAGAGGACACCAGTGAAGAATTGGCTTCAAGATTTTAGTTTATTTTTAAAATGTACTAGGGCACAAACAGTACCACAGCTTATGCTTAATGTAATTCCTTACAATAGAGCAGAATTACAAATTTCCTGGCAAACAGTGATCGATGTATGTGCTCAATATATGTTGGTTAATTTTTAAAAATCTTCAGTAAACATTTAATTATGAAAGCTTTTTACTTTCTTTCTAAACATTATCTCTAGATATTTAACATTGTATATCCAGGGAAATGATAATTAAATATTTAATAATATATCCCACCAATGATTGTATCTCACAGAAGACAGGTTTATTTATGTACTACTTTGATTTCACAGTGTGTTTAAAATGCATGGAATATACTTTCAGAGCCACTAGTGAATAATCTAAAGCTCTGAAAAAAGTCCTGGCATCATTTTTTACTTCCTAAAAATCCCATGATCCATTTTCTCTGTCACCAGAGCAAGATAAAAGAATCCTTGCTGTGAAATGCTCTTTCTTCAGGAGTCCATTAAAGTTTAAGTTTGTGTATTGCATCAAACAAGTTCTGTGTTCATTTCCCTAGAGCAGATCACAACTTCTTTGTGTCACTCTCAGTTTCAGGAAACAGTGTTTGCACTGAGAAGTCTCATAAAAGCTCTTTTAGGCACTATCTGGCTAACGGCAGCATTAAGTCTACAGGAGGATCAATGCAATTTGAGCACAGTTTAGTAACTGAGACTGAGTAAGTAGAATGAACAAAAAGAGATGAAGTTCAAGAGGAAAACTATTGCAGAAGATTTAGAATACATTTCACTCTGTGTAGGAATATTAAGTGTTTCCATCAGTTTGAATTTGGAGTGCATTAGTTTGAGGAACCATAACAAGCATTTGAAAAAAAAAAAGCTGATGGCATTTTACAGTCTCGTGGGGTTTTTATGCAATTATTTCAACAGGTACATCGAGGGCATGTTTCAAATATGAGCACCTAACTGCAGCAGTCCAAGAAAATTAGCATATTTACATGCTTAAAATTGCACTACATGCACCAATTTGAGTGTTCAAATATTACATGCAGGACGTTATATTAAGGTTTCCATTCTGGGAAATTGAGGTCATTTGGAATTATACATTACAATATAATCTGTGATGTTGGAATAGAAGTGTGAATGTGTATAACTACAGTGAAAAACTAAATTAGTGTCACCCTTAGGGAGACAGATTTTTAAAAGTGTGTGAATGTGTCCACCCATCCATGCATACCTGATATTTTTGTGCATACAAATAATTAATACTTGTGCCTCCCTCTGGCTCGTTAGAAAGCTAAGTGGCTCCAGGCATATATACATATTATCTAATGTGCATATGAACATCAGTTACTTGGGTGCATAAATTAAGTATGCTCAATAGCAAGCTTGCACATGTGTGTGCACAGCTTTGAAAACTCAGCCTTGACCATCCACAGCATTTTGCTAAATACTGCATGAAATGCAAATTATTTTCAGTAGCATGCTTAAAATGGGATGTTATGCTTGAACATTTTCATGAGAATGGAAAGCAATATTAAGAAACTTTGCTAAACTCTTGGGACCATCACAGAGGTGATGGAGAAAGTTGTGTCAGACTCCCTTATATCCATTCAGTAAAAGCTTACTAAATATCTTCCATTTCATGAACCAATTAACATAATAGTGAAACATTTGGAAAAGCATATGCCTTTGCACATTTACAATTGTGCAGCCTGCTTTATGCATGCAAGCAATACCATCTTGCACATCACTTCTGAATTTGGCCTTGGCTTCCAAAATATATATAAAATACCTAGATACAATACAATACCTATATCTATCAATACAATACCTATAATACCTAGATACAGTACAATGAAAAATAATATGGATGATGATGCATCATGAATGTTGCACAATTTTTTGAAAAATAAAAGAGAATGTGAAAGTTTATTCATTTGGGAAAGCTAACTTAGCCACATTGCACAACCAATATATGATGTGGCATTATATATGGAGAACTATATGTTAAGTATTAAAACTAGGCAGAGAAACAAACAAATGCACTTTTCTATACGTATAACTACCACCACTTTTTTTTTCCTGAAAATTGTGTTCTTTCTAAAGAACACTCTCTCTCTAGTCTTTCATCATTCTGCACATTTCAGAAAACTATACATTTTTAAATGTAGGTGCTGAGATTCTATTTCCAGATTTCTCAGTTATACCTCCATATTATGGTTGGAAGCTATTTGATGACTGTTGACAAGATATAACGTGGCATGTTACGAAACTCAGTTATACAATATACCAGCCAGGGAACTTGGAAGCTTTCTTTTTCATTTTTTTAAACAAGGCTGCTTGAGATTTTTATTCCCACCACCCCTTTTGCACAAAACAAACTATCTCCAAAAATCAAATGAGTTTTCTTATAGCCTTTGGCAGGGGACCTAATAGCACAATATTTTCCCCCAACTTTTTGAAATACAGAAAATTCTGTTAATGTGGCCGTTACTTCTCAAAATACTTCTCACCCTTACCTTAAACTGGGAACAAAAGAGAATTTTATTTAAAAATTCCACATATGTAGCATTAAATAGCTTCCAAAATGGAAGATTAGCAAGAAAGTTTTATTGCTGCTTTGTTACTAATATTATTTATTACCTTCTGCAATTTCTTTGGAATTCTATTTCCCACTCCAACATTATCCCAAACCAAATATTTACAATAGGAACCAGAATGGGCCTCAGTCTCACTTTTTGGCAGAAGACAAACACTGTAGCCCTTTCAGTTCCAGATGAGTAGCCATGTTAGTCTGTACCTGGGACATCAAGACTTCAAAGAGAAACAGCTGAACTCGAATTAATATGCAAGCTAAATTTTGTGAAAGCAGGACTTAATCGAGACTATGGGTTCTTTTCCCATTACAAAGGGTAATTTGACTTCAGGGTCCCCATGGTTTGAGCCTGTAAACTGCTCTGATTTGCTGTTACTTTATGACCTGATCCTATGTTTTACACCCCCTTGCATTTAGTTTCATTCCTTTCTGTAAGTTCACCCATCTTCGAAGCATCTGAGGAGGTGGGATCTTCTCCCATGAAAGCTCATGCAAAAAATAAATCTGTTAGTCTTACAGTGCCACACAACTCCTTGTTGTTTTTGTGTACAAGAAAAACAACAAAAATCCCGAGGCACATTAAAGACTAACAAATTTCTTCAAACATAAGTTTTCATGGGCTGCAACCACAGATCTGACAAAGTGGGTTGCAGCCCACAACAGCTTATGCCCAAAGAAATTTGTTAGACTTTGTCACAGGACTTTCAAAGTTTTTACTGTAGCCCTTTATAATCTGGATGTAAAATAGTTAGAGCCTAAAAGACCTTGCACATTTCACCATTAGTCCCTGCCTAATAATTATTGTTGGTTTTGATTGATCTGGTTTTGGTCTTTATGTTTCTTAGAACTGGAAGATGGTCATGTTGTTTTACAATTAAGGACAGATTACTACTTAATAGATGAGATGTGCTAGAACTTCTGTGCATGAGACTCCAACCTGCTTCACCATGCTCAGCTTCCTTTCAAGCTTTCTAAGGGCTCCCTTTCCATAATTACGATCTACAAATGTATTTTTGTACTAGCACATGTCAGACTATTCGCCCATGACAGCTACTTCTCTTTGCCCGTGGAAGTCGGATCACATGTTGCTGGGTTTGGGGTTTGTTTTTTGTTTGTTTTGTTTTGTTTTGTTTTGTTTTGTTTTTTGTGAGTAATTAAATTACAGGTACAAAACTGTTGGCACAATGTCCCTTCCAGTTTCTATGCATCTATCATTTGAGCTAGTAAAAGCTAAGATGCTTTTTCTACTAGTAGTAATATTTGTTGATCACAATTATTTTTGTCCCCATGAAAATTTCAGCTTCAGTCTGAAACACCAAATTGTTTCTGGTCAACCCCTAAAACATGAGCTAGCCAAAAACTGCTGGAAACTGGAAGAATGCTGAGTTGGCTGAAAAAAAATGGAAATTTCTAAGGAAAGAAAACTGCTGTGAAACTATTCATTTTGTCAAGAACCCACTTTTTTACTGGGGAAAAAATATTGAGATAGAAAAATTTCAGTCAGGTCTATTACTGTACGTTCACATCACCAACACAGACTATCACCCCATTGTGGTAAGGACTGAACAAAGACAAAGAAAGAGACAGTTACTAGCTCTTGCAGCTGATGATCCAAACAGGCAAGACAGAAAAGAACGGAGAAAGGGGAAATAACTTGTCCAAGGTCAACAGGTCAGTGACATGTGGGAATAAAACTCAGACATCCTGACTGCACTCCAGTTTAATATACCCCCATCACCCAAATACTACAATATAAACAATTCAGGAAAGGTCAAACTTAAAGGGCAGAGCTCTACCAGGCCAACCTCTTCCCAAACCACATATTATATATTATTGCTCAATGCCTCCAAGCACACACCACATGAATGTATTAAACAACATATATAAATAAACCAAAACTGCCAGTGCTCTGGATGCTGCACTTCCATTGGGTTTTTGAGTGAAAACTGTTGCTATGCTCAGGTCTTAAATGAAAAAATGACTCCTCTCGGGTGGTTTACTCTCATTTATAATCAGGGAAGCTGAGATGTTAAACTATTCAACCCACCAAGTATAGAATTGGACAATGTCCCCTAGATTCACTGCATGAAAAACTATCATAAGGCTGAAACTTTTCAGAAGAATTACACCTAAATATGTATGCAACTGCTCTAGACAGAAACATTTCCTAACCATAAAAAACAAACTCTTTTTATCTCAGGCTTTTGATTTGTTTCCTGAGAGAAGCCAAAAGAAACATTTTTACTCATTGGCACTAGTCATTGTCATTCAGGTATACTACTCTAACATGCTTTTCCAAAAGCTGTCCATCTTGAGGTAGATCTGCTTGCCCCTTACTCATAATCAGTCAGTGGGAATATTATTATAAAAACACTACCATAGTGAGGATGAACAACATGGAAATTACATTCTCCCCTCCTCTCCATGTGAAGAGATTTTGGGATACTGGATCTGACCAGGGTATTATAAATCTCCCTTTTGCAGGAAGAGTGGGGTATTGTTCCACAGGGGCAGCTGTTTTAGTCTAGTTCAGCTAACAAACAAGTCCTGTGGCACCTAAAGATTAACAAATCTATTTATTGCATGAGCTTTCATGGGAGAAAAATCCCACTTCATCAGATGCTTAGAAGATGGGAGAACTTACAGAACTGGAGGAAAATAAATGCAGGGAAGTGTAAGTCATGGGATTTGGTCACAGTGTAACACCAATTCAAAGGAGTAGTTAATATTCAAATGCCTAACACTTCCCTGGATTTATTTTCCTTCCATTCTGTAAGTTCCCCCATCTTCTAAGTGTCTGATGAAATGGGATTTTCTCCCATGAAAGCTCATGCAATAAATAAATTTGTTTGTCTTTAAGTGCCACAGGACTTTATGTTTTGGGGTATTGTGTCACCTTACGGTGGCTGCTCCATGCACACATACCCATGCACATGGAAAAAGTTAACCCAGGACTTACAAGGTAAAGAGGCCATCGAGACCTAAAATTTCATCCTATAGATAAAATAAGAATCTTTTCACTAAAAGCCAAAAATAGAATTGGATGTGATGCCTTTGCAGAAGCAAAGCTTAGAGGTACTTCATTAATTGGCTGATAAAGGCGCTAGCAAAAAGAGTGACTGCTCATTCCCTCTGCCCTGCATCCGCTTAACACCAAACAAACTCATGGGCGGGGGGGGGGGAGGCAGGAAAGAAGCGCACACACTGAATCATTTCATTGTACTCTATCTGAAGCTAATGCAATTTCTTTTAAAAAGCTCAGGTGTGGTTGTGCTTGAAGATATGACCAGTTTCCAGAGGCTGGTGCATAAATAAACTTTATTTTATAAGCATGTCTTACAAGTATGGGCCTATAATAATAAAAATCATGCAACGCATCCAATTTAACGCTGGCTGTTACTCTGAGAAATTGCTTACACACAGAGGTCAGTATTCATAAACATTAAACAGTGATACAGGAGGTCCTTTTCCTAATTTCCCAGGGAAATACAGTTAAGTTTTTTTTAATCTTGGATTCTAAGTTTCCAATGCACTTTTGGTTATTTACAATCACATCAAACATATGGTGCAGTTATTCTGTTCTCTCATATATAAGATATTTTTTAGTAAGATATTGTAGTGGACAGGTTAGTAATATTCAGACCAACCACTCTACACTCAAACCATACATGCTCAGACTATACAAAACACTTCAACTGTCAATGGATTATTTTCCTAGGCAATGCTGAACAGGAGGTGAATTGTTGCTAACCTAAGAACCTTAAACCAATAATGTAAAACTATTGCAGAGCATACTTCAAAACAAATCAAATGTTATTGTTTTTACCAGTCTTTCCTCTTTTCCTCCAAAACTAAACAAAACCTAGAATTTAGCCTGCTGTTATATAATCCAGATGAGGGGACACTGACAATATCTTGTCCCATTTGGTTTGGTTCTGATGAACAGTTATCACAAGCCAAATCCGCTATGGAGAAAGTCCTATAAAATGTTAAATGAGAATGACTTTCAATGAAAAGTTTGAATCCTGCTATTGAATTGTATGACTTGGCTCAATTATCTTGTAAATCAGGAGTCCCAAACTCACAGCCCAAGGGCCACATGCAGTCCCTAAAGTTATTTCTTGCGACCAGCAATGACACTATCGCTATCAATATTTGCAGTACCGTTGTATGAAAAGGTTTCAGTGGTGCAGCCCTTGGGCTACCATAATAGTCCTCATGTGTGGTGTTGCCCTTGGGCTAGCATACTAGTCCTGTGCAGCCCTCGTGGTGATTTGAGTTTGAGACCCCTGTTTTAAATTCTGTAGGTTTTAAGAGAAATGTTTATAGAACTCTATTTTAATTACTAGCAAATTCTGTTAAATTTTAAATATAATGATTAGCACAAAAATTACGTTCATTAACAGGTAATACACAGCAGTTCCTGAGCTACTATAACTTTCTCATGTCCCTTGATCAGGAAATAACAAAGAAAGCTGTAGCTCACTGTGCCCTGCAACACCATTGTGTTTTTAAATGCACAATGTATGTTTTCTCCAATTTTTTCTTCTGTTTTTTCTTCATGTTTAACATGAAGTCAAACAATCTTTAATAAGAAATATAATCATTCATAATTTTCACTGGAATTAATTGTTTTCTTTCAGGCAGGGATTACATATGCATGTAAAAGAATGAATACTTGGAAGAGAAAAACAAGTCAAATATTTACTTTTAATGAAAATCTCTTTAAGAATGAGAAACACAGAAATTTTACAAACAGAAGAAATTCAAAACAGAAGAATCTTCATTGTTTTCTATCATTTTATCATGATGCGTTTAAGTCTCTGAAATGACAGTATTCTCCAATATGATTAACAGCTCAGCATTTTTAGGACATGCACTTCGAGCTTGGTGAACACTGCTGATCAATCCATGCAAACATTTGTTTGAATAACCCCTTCAAATTTGTTTTAGTATCATTGCAGGAATGTTTATGAAGAACAAGTCTTGTGGATGCTCAGAAGTTCACACTGGAAACAAAGCTGATCTTAGTCACAGATCAGCAGGCAAGAACATTACCTTGTAATGTGACAAATCACAACCCATAAACAAAATAGCAAACAGTTGAAGACATACTTTGATGTGAACAATTTCTCTACAACTGATAGCATGAAATAAGAGCTCCTTGATTTCAAATAAACATACAAGTAAAAATCAATAGCCTCTTTTTGGATAATTTGCTGTCAGAAGCTAATACATTATCTCCCTGACTAGCTTGCCCATCTTGTTCACATGCCTCTGTTCCAAAATCCTTACTAGTTAGCATCATATTCATCTTCCTTACCCCCAATACTTTATGAAGTGATGACCACACCACACCTCTCAACTGAATATAGCAGAAGATTTTTCAAATTAAACTTTACAAACTGTCAGTTCTCCTTCACCTTCCCGTTGACTTGCTATTTCCCTTCAGAATATGGAACTCCTCTGACAGGACAGTAGGGGTTACAAGTTTTACCACAGTGCCTGAGGCAATTGCTGTATATTTGATGAGCTAGTGGTCAGTCTTTCAACATTCCCCACGTCTAAACAAAAAGTATAATTCTTAACACAAACTTTTATTTACACCGAACTGCCTTTTGAATGCTGCCTATTAATAACTTCATCATATATCCTAAAATTTCATTTTTGCCAGTTTCCATTTCAGTTTGTACGTACTTGCCAGTAAATTTATAAACCTACAGATGATAACATGGGTGCAAGCTGAGTGAACACAAAGTCAAACTTTTGCAGATTTGAATCTTACTCTTCATATCACTTATAAATCCTCACAAGCCAGATCAATAGTTTCCCTGTTTTCTTGTCTCCATAGGGAATATTAATTTTCAAAGGGAAGAAACATATTCAGGTACTATGAATGAAGGCCAAATTCACAGGTAATATGTAAATTTGACACAGTTACACTGACAGACTTCCTTATGCTTTAACTACTTCAGAGATAATTGCACCCATTCTACCAACACCTACGTGTGTCTATTACTGTATAATTTACAAAGTAAGGACCTTAGGTAACTTCTACGAAGTAAGGACCTGAGGCAAGGCCAACAGGATCATAGTGAACAACTAACTCAGCATGAGGTCCAGTGCAACACTGTGGCAAATCAGGGTAATGTGATCCTTGGATGAATAAATTAAGTGTGGTGCACAGAAACAGAAGGTGATTTTACCTCTCGAGGTGGCATTGTTGAGACCACTGGATCCAGTCTGTGTCTTTTTTTAAGAACAAATTGAAAAACAGAATGGACAGGTCTGAATTTGGCCCCAAGAGTCTAAATGTACAAAAACATGAATAAGTGAACCTTTGAGAGTTTAAATTCTTGTAAAATATACTTTGAGTGGTGCTAAAGAAAGTGTTAACTGTTTTAGTTTTAACCATCTCTACATAAATTATTTTAGATTCATCTCTGAATTTAGTTCATTGCATTTAATTTATGGTTGAGTATGATTGAACCTGATTAAAGTTAGCAGAATTCAGTTTTAAATGTTATAATTTTGAAAGATATCAATGTTTATTTTAAGCATTTTTCTCTTTAAATGTTCATAGTTATGCAAAATTATGGGGTTTGACCATTTTTTTCAATTGTTAACCATTTAAATTTTCACAGTAATAGGAAATCATGGAGGGAGGTTCAGAGAATTATTTAATAATCATAGGCATTGAGATTCAAAAAGTTAAAGTTGAAACCATTAAAACACAAATTGTCACCATCACAACAAATATGCAAAGTAAATACTCTTAAAGCAAACTCTTATAAGTTCTTAAGCAGCATTTTTCTTACTCCGCTTATCTGTAAATTTCAGTCATCATTGATGGAAATGTTTTTCATAGGTTTGCATGTACTGTTAAAGCAACATTTGCCAATTTTTACAAATAAAAAATCCAAACCTTCCAAGCCTAAATATGACCCACTCGAACTTTTATTTCTAAAGATGGACAATTAATGTAAATATAAACAAATATATCAGTCTGTAATTTGACTGTTGGCCTTCTCTTTGCTTTCTTTTGCTCTTTTCTTTTCTTCTTTTCCTTCATTGATGTTGACATAAATCCTTCCCTCCCGCTGCTGATGGTGCTACACCTCAGATAACCCTCCTGATTCCACTTCCAATATCAACTGTCACTTACTCGTATTTTTCCCCAGTTGTCCCTTACCTTTTTCCTTATAACCACCCCACACCCAGTCCACCTGAGAAAATAAGAGAAGGGAACATAAACAAAATCTTGCAAACTGCTTTTAACCTGAATATTAAGTCATACTTCTAAAGTTTGTGGTTTGATCTTTCCTGCCACCAATTAGAGACTGGCAGATCAGTTCCACTGCATATAGCTGTGAAACTGTAAATCATGTAATGATGGAATATATTGTCTTTCAAAAATATCCAATAAGATCTTTGGTTACTCTGTGCATGTGTGAGAGAGAGAGAGTTAGTGTATGTGTAAAAGCTAACTATCGTTGCTTGAGACAAGGCGATGACAACTGAACATATGACAGGTTCTCTCATCTACTTTGCAAAATGCTACAACTAGAGTTCTGGCTTCTGTAGGGTGTTCTTATTGTTATTATTTCCTTGAAATAAGCAAAATGAGCAGTGTACATGCCTAGCTGTCTTCACCAGATGAAAGAGAGAAATCAAATAAGTTTATGCAAGGAGAATGTATATCAGCCACAGTTAGGTACACTTCAAGTTGATAGTTTCATACTGAATGTCAGGCTTGTTCATTAATTTCACAATTCGTTGGAGGTCTCTCTGTTTTCTGGCCTATGTGTACTTCAGAGGACACATGGGCTCAAATACCTGCCTCTTCTTCTGAGGCAAAGATGATTTAAATAGATTTGCTTTACATTTGCTCAGGCCTTTACAAGTATCACAGGTTCCATGACTTTGTGTGTGCTCTGAAGGGATGGCCTTTCATGGCTGCAGAGTGATTCTAGCACATATTTGTTTAACCCGTCTCTTGTAGTTCTCAGATGTACTCAGTACCCCATACTAGGAATCCAAAGACTTGGGTCTGATTCCCAACTAAAGCATACATCCCACCAATTTGAATTTCATTGGGCTAGATCCCCAGCTAGAGTTCATAAACAAAGGTTCCATTAAAGAGAGTGGAAACTTTGCTGATTTACACCAGCTCTGGATCCAGCCCATATAGTATAGTTATTCCTGCTCTGTAACAGCATAAATCAGAGCAGATCCAAACTCTAGGACTTCTGTGGTAACAAAATGAACAATTTTTAATGTTTGACAAATTTTCTAACTAAATGTTTCTTTCTTCTCACTCCCACGTTATATATTTCAACTCCTGAACAGTTAAACGTGCTAATCTTGGCATTCTTTCAAAATGCCATTAGTAACAGACACATTTTCCTCTGGAGACTAACCAGAAGAAATGTGAACACGAAAGGAAATGCTAAAACAATGGATCAGTTCATTAATAGAAAAACCTGCATGAATTTAACCCATTCTCCCCCTACCCAAGTAAGCAAATAAATCTAAGTAGCCTTATAGAAGTAACACACCACTTTAAATGACTCAATGGCTTTCCAAATATGAGCAATTTTGTCTGGAAATTCTGAATTTTGTAAAATTGAACTCAAAAGGAGCACTCGTAATAAAATCATTAACAAAAATTGTATTTGTAGAGAGTCATCTTTTCTAATTTGGAGGCTGTGACATCACACAAGAGTTCAAGGCTCAGAAGTGACCTGGAGTCTCTCATTCAGAGATGTTGAGGGACCTCTTGGGGACTACAGACTGGGTTCTCAAACCAGATTACAGGACCTTGTTCCATTCAGATGGTACACAGTGGCTGCAGTCCAGCCACTTGCCCAGCCATGAATCCCCTCATAAAAGGACTCCCTGATGATGCATCTGTGCTGCTGCCACATCCTACACCTCTCCCACCTCCTGGCAGGAGAGATGCTGTGTCAGAAGAACCAGTACTGGTTTTCAGAATCAGGAAGCTGGAAACGATTAGCCTCTGTCTATAATACCAATGACAAAAACTCTAGCAGCAGAACAGTGCTATTTATGCATAGCATTGTGCTATGATATTAGGAAGCCAGGCAAATGTGCAGGTCAGGAGGAAGATTTGAGCAATTACCGTAATATCACCTGTTTCTCATCCTTTTTGACTTCATGGCACACAAGAAAGTTCTGGTTCATCTTCCCTTAGCACAAATGCTGATTTTAGTCCTGGCTCTTATATGGTATGCATGGGATAGCATGCCAAGGAACATGCACAAGAACCAGGGACACTCATGCCCTGACTGTCCTGTTCTTTATTCTGCAGTTAACTTTCCAAAGCACCTGAAGGTTTTCCAGGAAATGCCTGCTAGAAAATACTCTACTTATTCAAGTGTCACTTCACCATCAGCCTTACAGCCCCCAGTGCCCAAAGTTTTTTTGTTTTTTTTGTTTTTTTTTGGGGGGGGGGGGCTCAGTACTAATAACATAGGCTCCCTCCCATACACTTGACAATGGGTATTGCTGCCTGGGCCAGGCCCCCCAGGGCATTTAGGCCCCAGTAAAGTGTATCCCTTCCCCTGCACAAGTGGGGGCCTTGACAGCTTCAGCTGAGATAGGCAAGAGCATCCTCTGAAAATGCATTGCAGTAAATAAAATATTTAGTTGCCTTATATCCAGCATTTTCAGTTGCCATAATGCTACTGAAATTTGCATTCTACATTAAATCATTTATCAATATAATTAAAAGAATGCATCTTATTCTTAATCCTTCACGCTTTGGTCATCAATTTAAATAAAGACCACAGCAACATTGCTTCTGCAGTACAGGGACTAGTATATTAGTTAAGGAAGGACCTAACTTTGCCATGCTTATCCATTTGGAGTAGGAGACAAGAACCTTTACCTCATTAAGCAGCCAGTGGTAATATTTGATACAGAAGAACAGAAAACTGGACTGAAAAGTATCCTTCAGGAAACTTATTAACATAAATGCATCCGTTCAAATTCAAGCACATACAATACCTCCACAAGCTACTCTAACCAGGAATCCTGTAGCACTTTTAAAGACTAACAAATTCATTAGTGCATGAGCTTTTGTGGGCAGAACCCCACTTCACCAGATGCATGAAATGGAGGGTACAGTATGAAAGGGGAAGAACAAATGCGAGAAGGGTAAGTCACAAGGTCAATTCAGAATGATTTCAACAAACCAAGTAAGGTGCTTGGATTCAAACAGTGTGAACTAACAAGTAAGAAGGTGAGAAGGTTAAAAGGGGGAGATAGAACTCACCTTTTGTAGTGAGTGAGGCAGCCCATAATTCCCCGCACACCCTTAAATACAGGGTTTATAAAATTAAGTGGTCACACATCCTCAAGGCGATTGTGTCCATCTTGATTGCCTAACCATGCTTACCAGATGTGGCTGTTTGCTTCTCATGGGAGGACTGCATAGATTTTTATGAATTCCTAACAGAGCTTCACCTGAAAATGCCAGTTCAATCCCACTGGCATTTCTCTCTAAAGCTAGTTGGGGTTGATGAACCTTTGCCAAATCACACGCAGGGCTCTGGCTGAACCCTGACTGGTCCCTGTCCCATCTGCTGGTGGGCCTCTAGGGAGCCCGGCCATGGGAACTGCCCCCGAGGCAAGGACCTCAGGCTTCCAGGGACTGTGGCTCCAGGGCTGCCCCATCCACTTTACTCTTTCCTTGCTTGTTTTATGCAGCAAAGTAGAGAGAACATGCTCCTTTTCAGTAGTTTAGTGGTTCTGCTGCAAGTATAAAGAATTTTGAGGGGAAATATTAAAAAAAAAATAAAGAATAAAAAACTTGTGTATGATATAAATAAAAAATATGATGAGTTCAATTGGTAGGAAAGTTCACAAGTGGCTGTGAAAAAGGCTCTCCCTGAAATATATAGTTAAAAATGACTGTTGTTCAATAAATACGTGGTGAATATGAAGAGGTCTTATTTTAAAGTCTGCCAATCTCTTTCAAAAAACATAAGAGAGTGTAGGTGAAGAATCAATAACTCTTATTTCCCTGGCTTTCCATTTGTGAATGTTTAAAGATGCTGTCACAATGATGACATTCTAAAGCAACGATGTTTAATAAAACAAAACACTCTTTTTTCCTCTGAAGGTTTTGAATACTGCACTTATGCAAACATGTTGCACTCTGTAGTTATTTATCATTTTAAATACACTTTAGATATTGAGTAATTGGCACTTAATGATACCGCCTCTGAGGCACCATGCAAGCCCAGAGGTCAGGGGATTTAAAACAAGTTCACTGCTGATGATGGACTGGCTGCTTCCTGCATCTTCTGAGAGGCAGTAGTGTAAAGGAAAGTGCAACACCAAGAATTGCTGGAAATCCCAAGGATTATCATAAGAAGCAAACAGAGGTAAATCCTACTCATCCTCTAGAACCACGGAGGGACCTTGTGTATGTGGGAGTGGGGAGGTGTTCAGTTCTATTGCACAAGCAAAGAGGGAAGTTTTTAGAGGAGAAAACAGTGGAAGCACCCCTTTTGTTGCAGGCCAAGTTAGGCCAGTAGAGACCAGGGGAATATTTGTGTTATTCTTTATGAATATGGTGCACATCTGTCTGCCTACAACAGGTTATTTGCTATGGAGTTGTTATCAAGAGGGCAAGTTCCTGTTGGGAGGTACAAGATTAAACCAAAGGTTACGGGGAGACGTCCTGGATCACAGAACATGTGTTTACTGTCCTGCACAGATTCCACATGCAATATTACATCGTTCTAAAAGAACCAGTAAGACCCTGAACATACAAACACTCACATGCTTAACTTTAAAGGGCATCCCATTTGAGTCAGTGGAACTAAGCATAAGTTTAACATGAAGCATCGGCATATTAGTAGGGTCAGAATCTAACTGCATAGGCTTATTCGTATTCTGTGACTAAATTATACCCATAGTTACATGAGGCCATCTTGCTCAACTTCTTTGTTATTTACATGAGTGTTAGAAGGAACAATCTGGACCTACGAGTGCTCTTAGTTAGTTTCTGAAGCTGTTGAGTCCTCATGACTGAAAAGTCACCATGAAACGGAGAACCATAGCATCACAGCATTAGAAGGGACCACAGGGGACATCTAATCTCAGCCCCTGCCAAGATAAAGCATTTGTAACATCAATTCCAACTATATGGCTTTGGCAGGCAGATGCCATTTTCACAATATATACCCTACCTATGCATCCATCGCATTTAATCACCCAGTGCCATGTTACATGGGTAGCTTCGCTTATTGATACCTAGTCTATCGTTCATCAAAGTTCACCCCAAAACACATTTGTAAAGAAAAAGGCACTAGGACTCCCCATACAGAAACAATAAGTACTCAACAATAAGTTTCAGAGGGGCACATCAGCTCTGACAAGTTACTGCTTGAACTTCACAAGCATCTTAAACATCTTGTAATGGAGCCTTCAGAGTATTTCTGTCCATTGCATCTCATTAAACACTTTTGAAAGATTGTTTGTTATTATTTTATTTCAAAGTTTGATTTTGTGACAGATTCATGTTCCCTTTTGGATAATAACAAGGGCTGCCAATGAAATCCATAAAAGGGCTTCTCATAATCCACTTTTTGAGGAGCTATCAGCAGTCTGCCCATCATTTAACAGTAGTCTATAACATTTTAATTTCAGCCCTAAAGGCACAAGCTGAAATGCTTAATGGTTCCCACGTTTATGCAGTGCTAATATTATTTACGAATCACAAACTCATTGTAACCATTTTGGAAATGTATCTTTCAAAAAAATCAAATGCACAGCTTCAATATGTGTATTAGAAACTCACCTAATGAAATGACAGCATCAACTAGTCTTACATTCAGTTTAAGCAAAGGATCTGAACTGTGCTTGGAGTGCACAAACAGAAGTGACACTTGTGAATGAGTGTTTGCTTATGCCCAACCTGTCTTTCACATCCGGCAGTTTTCATCATTTGGCCTATGCAAGCTACCTCCACTCAGTGCGGTGCTCTGTCCCCCTCTAGAAGTAACTGGCAACATACAGAATTGAGGACACTGCTAACACTTTTATAATAGATCTGAGTCTTTTAGTCAGGAAATTTAGGAAGAATGATCTCAGGTTTGATCCACACTACCGTCAATTCACCAAGGAATGTGGCAATACAGATACAGCTTTAGAATAAAGCAAGGACATGCATAACTTTCTGGACTAAGCCTTCTCATGACATCTTGAAGCAATTGAAGAGACACTTACCTCATCTCCATGACAAGGCTGTTCTCTGTGCACAAACCTCAAGATGCAATGTACTGTTCCCTTTACTCACCTACGTGGAAATCCCCTCAACACACACTGCAGAAAAGCTTTAATTTTGCTCCTGGATGCATCAGTCTGACATGTCTGAAAAGAAAAATTATAACATTTCCACATTTGATTCAGACTCAGTTTGATTTCCAACAGCATGGCAATTATGTGCTTCTTCCAAACATTTTATTAAACTAGCTAACATCAAAGTCAATAGCACCAATATATGTAAAACATTTCAAGATGCTGGGTGTCTGAAAGGCTTTATATAAATACAGCCGAGTTTTATTCTATTTCACATTATCCTCAAAAATAAAAACCATTCCAGAGGCATGATCATTTTGGAAACTAATTATACATTCCTGCTGCAGGTTTATTATAATAGCATTTCAGAATACTACAGAACAGAAAAGGGCTGCTAGGATGAAGAATCTGTCAACATTTCTATGATAAAACACTATCTGCTCAGGCCTGCAACATGGCCTTAACAGCATCATTGCCTGGAAAATGACAATTCTGCCCTAGGAGCAAAGAATCTGACAGACATTCAAAAAACAACATATTGTTGCAATTTAAGTCATTGAAATTTCAAAAATTGCTCTACAATGGTTTAGGTGATCCCTCTAATCATCAAAGAAGTTTTTCTGAAATGTATGGAATTAGCTCAGTTGGTTCTTTACAGTCTCTTAGAATTACAGCTCAGACTTAGTTGTTATGTGCCTAGAGCTTCAGCTAGGTGTATTTTATAAATCAGTGTCAAGAGAGAAATGATGAGTGTCTAGTTAGGGCACTGGACTCAGACTTGAGATCAGAGCTCAGTTTCTAGTTCTGTTCAGGTAACTGTGTGACCTCTAGCAAGTTCCACAATGTTCCAGCATCTCAATACCTCATTAGTAAAATGAAGATAAGTGATTTTTCAGTTGATGGACTGAATTGACAACCTGAAGGGGAAAAAAAAAATCAGCTTGTGTTGCAAAAAATGTTTCATACAACTGAGAATGACCCATTTTCCATATAGGTGATGTATGGATGTTTTTCTCCTTTCATTAATTAAATTTCAAAAAGAAACACCATTGTGGGACTTAAAGGTGAAATGTTTTGTTTTCTATTTGTTGAAATGAAGCATTTCAACTTTTTTTTATATTTTCCTCCTCTTTGTTATTCATAAATATAAGCCAAACTCAACACAAATTTGCAGATGATTTCGGTGCCATGTAAGATAACAGTTCTTGGGGAAATTTAACATTAATTTAAAAAAAAATTCACCCTATTCTTACTTCAAAGTGGAATATACTTAATTTGTAAAATTCCAGATGATGAGTGAAAAAGGCAATATTTTCAAATATTGATTCTTCAGCTTGAAAACAAGTCTTTGAGAGTTTAAAAAGAACCCTGCCTCCCATTTCCTCACAAAAGTAAAGCATGGACTCAAGTCCATAAAGTAGAGGAAGAACAAAAGAATGAAAACTTAATGGGGTCACAATGTCAGCTCTCCCTGGCTTTTTGATTCTTGCTTTTCAGGTCTTCAAAGAGTGAGTGATCAATATTTGCTGCAATAACCAGACTCAAATGGGTGAATTAAGGATGGAGTTTCATTAATTGACTCCCTGTGTGTGTGTGTGTGTGTGTATATATAATGTTTAGATCAGATCCTTGAAGAAAGCTGAGCCTAAAGGTTTTGATGCTTCTTTTTTAAAGTACCAGATAACTCGCTCTCCACAGAACAAAGAAAGACACTCTTAATTATCATAAATGATGACATTAAGTCAAGTTCATCTTCCTTTTACACTTACTCTTTCACAGTCCTCCATAAATACTGGCATGGATGATCAGAAAAAGCTTCAAGGTTGAGTGTACAAAGCTTGGGACAATGCATTTGATCAATAAGAGATGGTCATTATTGCTTGTAGATTTATTGCTTAGATCAGAGCAAATTACTTTCTCTCTTCTCCATCTTGGGCTTTTGTTTTTAATCTTTTTCCTTATTTCACTCTATTCCCTTCCCCACTGGTTTGTGGGCTCAGAAGGTGAACAGGCACAGGGAGAGGTGTTTGGCAGCAAGATTAACGGGCAGGTTAACATTTTAATAAAATATCAATCAAAAGGCAAACAATGACAGAGTTTCCTGTTCAGGAAAGGTTTAAAGCTAGAATTGCATGGCTGTCCATCAATAATGAGGACATCACAGTATCACATGTGTACTTAAATGGTTGTATAGTCAGATCTGTGAGGAGCAAGACCACAAACAGATATCACACAGTAATGGGTAGGCTTCCCAGGAAGCCTCAGCATTATGCTTGCCACTTTTTTTTTTTTTTTTAAGATTTTTTTTTTTTTTACCATCTGCCTTCCTCAAAGTGTTTACAATCTTTACTGATGGTAGTTCTCCATTCAGATCTGTCTATGGCTTTGTCTTCAGAGTTATCAATATGAGATGATATTCTAGTTATTGGGGCCTTTGATGACTGTTTCTTGACCAGTCCTCTTGCAATTTCAAAGTATGCACTCTCCACAGAAAACTTGTTTTTTTTCCTGGCATCTCTCATTCTGATCGTCTGGTCATCTAACCCGAGATTTGATGATCATTGACTCAATTTCAGTTATTTTTGTTCTTTCAAAGATGTTTTTGTTTGAAACTTTGTTTCACCAGAAGACATTCAGAAGAGAATGGAGACAGCACATGTCAAATTATTTGAGTTGCTTAATGAAAGCAACAGTCAACTCAGTGTTACATCCCTATGAAAAGGTTTGCTCTTGGCTGCCTGTTGCGTTATAGATCACCATTTTTGTTGATTGTTTGATAGTGTTCTGACTGCATATCCTGTGGTGAAGTCTTCCAAGACATGACTTGTCTTTTAATATTTTATTGGATGTTTCTTGAACCAGAGAACTGCCAGTTGAGGTAGTCTTGCCAAGGTCTGTAAAGAGACTGATGTTCTTTCGTTCTATATCATCAATGGTGACGTTTAGCTCAGTGGTAATGGTTGATGAAACTAGTTGGAAGAGGGCTTCAATTTTTTTTTTCAAGGATCATGATGAGTCCAAACAGTTGAGTTGCCCCTGAGGAATTGCTGAGGATAAAAATATAGGCCCCTTTCACTGCTGAGTAAGAAGAGCACAATCTCTTGCAAAAAGAGCTTCACAAGAATGTATGTCTTTTCAGAAACCCTTTAGAGACTGAAGAGTTTTCTGTCAGTTCTATACCTCATATAGATGCCAAGCACATACACATTTTTAACCCCATTAGATTTGTGAAATGGATTAAAAAGGCAACCCATCTGAGAACACATGACCAGTCATGTGTTTGTGGAACTGGCATTTGATGTTAATGAATTTGGTTGGGAAACCAAGCTTCCCCACATTCTCCTGGGGTCCTCTCAAGGTAGAATTATTCCTTCTCTGCTGCCATCCCAAGTAATAGCAACTCAGAGCCATTTCTTTTGATGGCACTGGTTCAGTGGTGTAATTCTGAGTAGATATCTTGTGGTAAAGTTCACATCTGACATGTTATCACTTGTATGTATAGTGCCATGAACTGCATTTTTTTAAGAAATTCAAAATAAGAAAAGGAGAGAGGATCTTTATAACCAGTCTGTGATGAAACAAACAAAATATACACATGCAACACCGATTTCCTCAAGTGCCAAAGCACATCTCTACAGGAAGAGCCAGAATACAGAGCTAATAGCTTAAGTGGTGCCTGTCACCGCTTTTGCTTTATACACGCCTGCTGCTGCTGTTGCTTTGCAAAATTCAAAGTGGAGGAAAGGAAAATCTTTCTTGTTGTCATGTCAAAAGCAATGACTCTCTCCCAGTGCCCTTTAATATATATGTATATATTTGAAAAAGGGGGGTAACCTAGACAATATTACAATACTGGAAAAGAGAAAAGCTTTTTACTACCAAGCTGTGTATTGTTAAAGCCACATAAAATACATAAAATCAGTCTTGAATATAGATGTCTGAATCATTCTATATTCCTTCCTCTTCCTCCCCCTTCCCCCCCCCCCCCCAACAACTTTTCAGCAAAAACTTTTCAATTGCACCTTCTAGACAGGCAAGTGAACCTAATAGTACCAGTCACAGGTCAGAGCTTTGATAGGCAAGTGCACTATGGGCTTGGACAGAAGTCAGTCCTGTTCCCAAACCTCCAACCTGACCTGCAACCTCACTACTGTATACATCTCAAAACATTTTTCAGCAGGGGGGAAACAATAATGCCAAACCCTGAAGTGATTTTGTGAGACGGACAAATCTCTGCTAGAAAGGAGACTGAGATCTCAAAATTAAATGTAATTTCTGTAGACTTTTTTTTAATGGGTGATACAATGGGAGCACATTGAAAGAATGCAAATACATCTGTTATGCCTATAAAATCACTAGATATGATTCACCAGATTACAGGGCTGGGAAGTGGCTAGAGTTAGGTTATTAAATCCTGACTTTGATATCGATTTGCTCTATGAACACTCAAGTTTTTATTTCATCAGGAAGTTTCACTATTCTGTGGACTTCAAATACTCCCAACTACATTCTTATCCCTGCACGTTAAAAGTACAAGAAGTCTCATGAGACCATCCTTAACAGCTGAAGACTCAACCCTGTAACCCCTACTCATATAAGCAGTTAAAAGTGAGGAAGGGTTACAAAATGAGCTCCCAATTTTGTAGATCCAGCAGGTTCAGACAGGTTCAATAACGAAAAACATCCCAAACAAATAGGAATATTTCTAACTCAAACTTAACTTTAAAACTCAGATATACAGTATTTCTTCTACATGGTCCTAATTTTTACTAACACTCTTGGTCTGGGAATGTAGAGGTTTGTCTTCGATCATACTGAGGTCCAGTCTCCATCTCCTTGGTGTAGATTTTACCCATAAAATGTGTTCCTTTTGTAAGCTATTTCTGAGCTTACAAAAACTGGTGGGTTCAAATCTGAGTACCTGCACATCTATGTATGCAATTTGTACCAGTAATAAAGTATCCAGAGTAATAAATGATCAGATTAGTGGCCCCATCTCAGCTGGACACACAAATAGATGCAAGTGGCCAACTGGGATGATAGTAAATATCCTAGTAATGCACCTCAATCCATAACTAGGCAAGAGTTTGGGTTATTGTCAGAGAGCGTGCAAATACCATTCAATTTAAGCACCCAATCTAATGCACTTGAAAATGTTGGCCCAAGTTCCCAGTTTTCTAAAGCATAAGTAAAGTTCCTGGTAAAACCATAAAATTAGCTTAATTTCAATATGTGTGAGAGAGGAGAACTGGCAAGAAATGGAGCTCTCAGTCAGGAAACTTCACAATATCCCCACTGGTGTCTGGAAATAATCCTGTCAGCATTATAATAATACTATGCATTTATTCTGCAGGCAGTTTGGCTGTTGCACACTGTTGACTTTCAGGCACTTACATGTTGACAAACACAAAACTACAAAAAACAAGAATTTTGAGTTATTTTAATGTATGGTAAAGTTTGATGGTGTTGTTTAAATTGCATAAGAGGCTGGAATGCAAAAAAAGAGAGACATAACTAGATTGTCTAATGACATCCATGGAGGTCGGAATGGAGGTTCACAAAACTATATAAAAAATATTTTAAAAAAACAAGAATTAATTTGGGAAAGGCCTTAACCCTGGCGACAAGAATTTTTTCTTGGACAATGTACAATATATGCTTAAATGCCAGTTTTTCAGTGCATCTCAAAGGAAAGGGGAAGAGCAAGAACAGAATTTTTTAATTTTTGATTTATAAGAAAAAACAGAAAAAATGATAATACATTAAAAAGAATCAAGGAGTCCTGTGACACTAACATGAAAGCTCCTGCGATAAATAAATTTGTTAGTTTTTAAATGCCACAGGACTCCATGTTTGTTTTGCTGAACTAGACTAACATAGCTACCCCCAGGGGCATTGCTGGCCGGGGGAGGGACCCGGGCCCGCAGGCTCCACTCCCAGGGAAAGGGCCAGGCACGGCCGCGCCGCCATGGGTGGCTAGGCCCCACATCCCCGGCTGGGGACGGGGCCCCAGATCCCCCGCAGGGGATGGGGCTGGAAGTGGCCGCAGGAGGCCGGGCCCCGATCGCCGGTGGGGGATGAGGCAGCTGCGGGCAGCCAGGCCCCGGATCCCCAGTGGGGGCCGGGGCCAGAAGCAATCGTGGGAGGCCGGGACCTGATCCCCAGCGGGGGACGGGGCCGCCACAGCTGCCGGCGGCTGGGCCCCTGATCTCCAGCCTTTGTGAGCTCATTCACACAACTGTGTGTGAAAGAAAGTAATGGTGAATGAAAAAGGTTGCCATTCAATAGTTTGAAATTGCAGCCCTACTATTTAAGGTCAGTTGGGAAGCAACAGTGAATGGTCTATATGAATGATGTGCTCAAGTAGCAACTTGTATATAGTAACTTTGAACAGTCATGGGAAGTCAGTTCAGAGCTAGGATTCTAGTTGATTATAAATCTAGTGTCAGTTTCTTTCCTTTTGTAAAATGAAGTCTAGATTTCGATTTCAAATTTCCCAAGGTCTGAGGGATTTTGACCCAAGATTTTGAAAAATCCACACCCTTGAGTGATGCAATTGTGCCAGCCTAATCCCTGGTGTAGAAAGTACAGGGCTGACAGAAGAATTTTTCCATCATCTGAGGGAGGTGGATTAACTATAATGCTGTGAAAACTCCTCCCTGTCACTATAGCAAGCATCTACACTGAATCACTACAGCAGTGAAGTTTTACACATAGACTTAGAGCTTCTTATCTTCTCAGACCATTAACAACCATCTCGAGTTAGGAAGTTTAGGAACAATTCAGCAAGATTATAACTTTAGAAGGCTTAACAGAAAAATAACAGTTTCTTTTTTAAAATTTATAGATGTGCCTTTAGCTATACTTCAGAATTGGTTTGGAATTCATTTCTAAGCCAGAAACTGTAACAATACATCTTATTATTAAATGTGAAACACAGGGCTTCTACTGCCAAATAAATCTCCAGAAGTACAAAGTCCTCCAGGACTCTCTTCCATTCCATTTCTGAGCTTTTCCACTGCAGGCAGCCTAAGGCCCAATTCCTGCAGTAACTTTGTCCACCTCTGAAGTCTCATTCATCCCCTCAACCCCCACTTCTTCTCCTATAGTTCAGTCATTTGTTAAATCATTTTTGTCAAGATAATTGGACTTTCCAGAGCTTGATGCACAGATTTAAGGTTAAAGGGACATATTTACTTTCTCATATAAAACCAGTGAATCAATTTTCCCCTGGCTTCCTCCCTCTAATAAAATATTTTTCTCTCTCTTTACTAAATGCTCATAAATACCTCTTTGACAAAGGAAAATCTTTAACCCTTTTGTGCCTTTACACTGCATCATAGTGAAAGACAAAATGAATACAGCTAACCATGCGAAGTTTAGAAGGCTGCCTTATAGTTTTTTCAAACTATTCTGGCTATATATAGCTTCCCCCCTAATTTTCCCTTTTGTCCAGTTTAGCCATCCCTCTCCTTCTCTCCTCACATGTTCTCCAATGATGCATAGAAATAGTAAACTGAAAGCAAAGGTTTTTATGCAGAACATTAGACAAGTATCTGCTGAAGATAAGAGGTTCCCATTCTCCCTGCCCCCGCATTCTCACCCTGTTTCTTAGCTACTGGGAAGTTTATGTATTTTTGATACCAGAGCTGCATAGATATATGCAGAAGCAGAAGACTTTTATTTACACCTACTGAGACGTACAATATCCTAGCAAAAGATAGGGGATTGATTACACAGAAACATTTCCATCTGTATAAATGTGTATTTTTAAAGTACTCCCCTTTTCACACCAGAATTGTAATGATAAATAGGAAACACATTCTCCTTTGCTAAGATATTCCAGCACTCCACCAATGGTAAATGCATATCACAATTCTGTTTTGTGAACTCAAAAGCATGTCTCAGATGACTAAACCTTCCCAAAGCTGATTTTCTTCTAAACTGTGTTTCAAAACAAACTTAATTCTGAGGTCCACTGATCAAATGCTCCCCTCCACCCCTCCAATACAAATAAGTCATGCATAACGGTATGCGCTCATCTTCTGCTCCTGCAAAACTCCACAACTGCATATAGAGGTTCCTGTTTGGCATGCAGGTCAGGTGTCCCATGATACATGCAAACATTAAGTCTATATACGTAGCTAAGGACTTTTCAGACATATTGTGATTGGACCAGTTCAGACATTTTTCAAAAAGAGTACACATACACTTCCTCAGTGTCATCTTTCATGGTAAAGAGGATGTCACAGGGCTAGCTAGAGAGCCTTGTTTCATTTGCTCAAGCTGTACCAGGTCACACCTTTAGCTCTGGAGGTCCTTGCTTCAATCCTCAGTGTGGAGGTCAAGATGATGGCTGTCAGCCATGCACAGAACTGGATGTATACCGAGCACAGACCTGACTCGTGCAATCACACCTGTGTTTAAGACTGAAGGCTGTGCAAAAGAGCACTAGTAAAACTGAAAATTTCTGACCATTCTACGTACACTGGATATGAATTGCAAGCTGTCTGATCTTTATTGGTAACTGATGTTATTTACTGATGTAAAAGCTATTTTTTTCCTCTCATTGCTTCAGGATGATGACAGGGTAATTAATATTAGGACAGAATTTAGCAAATATACAGCACTACATCAATATTTATTACAAATTATCTTTATAAATCAGAAGTGTCTAACTATATTCATATTTACTTCACAAAACATTGATTTCTATTGATGATGTGAAAGGTCTTCTCTACCCTAGTTATTTGCTGTATATCCTTATTTTTACTACAATTAGATACCTAATTTTTCATGAGTCTCAGCCTATTCAACAGCAGTAATTATCTGTTTTTAGGAGAACTGTCCATGTAACATCCTTTCTTAGGGAACAAGGGAGTTCTGACAATCAATAAAAGCAAGTTATATTCATTCTCTTCTCCTTGCAGTTCATTTTTTATAAGACAGTTTCTCTCTAGTGGTGAATTTTGCCTGAACACCACTCTCTTCTCTTAGTTGGTTGAAACCTAGTGTTGCAGTAAATTCATCGTTCCCCGTAGATAGGGTACATAGCAGGATGATAGCTCACAGCTCCCTCCGTTCTCCTTTTGTACAAGAATGATACATTTACGGTAGTTCTCCGTACTCCCTCTGTAGAGCACCATATTCAGCTGACAGTTGACGTCAGTGCTGTCAGTCTGCTGATGTCCTGTTCTGATGTCCATAAGCACATTTTTCTCTTGTAATTGTTCAACTATTAGACTTACTACACTTATTGGCATTCATAGCTACAGAATCTGTGAACATGTGAGGGGGTCTACTCTTCCTGAAGTAGAAGCAAAATAGAGATTTTAGACTTTTATTCAGTTTCTTCTGTAATGAATCACTGCCTTGTGGAAAGTTACCATCTTGCCTGGTTGAATTATTTCTATGATTTTCCACACTTTTTAGGCAAAGGGATTTTTCCTGGGACTCTTTGGTTTTTGTTCAGAGTCACTTTTATTGCATTCATGTCTGAGGAAAAAACCTCCTTCATTCATTAAAGATCAATGATTTAGATGGCTGGAGAGATCATCTGAAGTGGCACTTAGTGGAATATAGCGAAAGTCAGAACAGAATTGCAATGAAAATGACAGCTTTTAGCCAAAACCTGATTAAACAAATTGACAGTAAGCTTCTAGGATGGCAGGAAATCTGATGAATGCAAAAAATATACTTCAAATACCTCGTATAACACCTAACACAAAGCAGATAAAACTGAAAATAAAAAATGTTCTATCTGTAACATCCTCATGTGCCCATGTAGACAAAAGAGATGCTGAGGATCTATTCTAACCCAAAGCTGCATTAGCCAAAATACCATGCCATCTACAAGTTCCAAAGGGCTGCAATGTTTGTTTAATTCAGTAAAACAAACAAGGTGTCCAGTGGCACTTTTAGGTTATGTCTAAACCTAAAATCTTAGTTCAGACTTGGTTAGTCTGAACTAAGTAGTTTGAAATTAATTCAAATTAAGCATGGTTTTTGAGTTCGAACTAATTTTTAGTTCGAACTAGCTGTGCTTTTTTTAGTTTGAACTAACTTTTTAGTTCAAACTAAAAGAGCTTGGTTAGTTCAAACTCAGATATTTTGAACTAAAAAAATGCTTAGTTCATACTAGCATGTCTACATTGTGCTATTTCGAACTAAATATGTAAATAAGTTCGAACTAAGCCGTGAGTGCGGACTAACAACTTGAAAAACAAGGCAAAGCCTACTGTAGACAAGGTTCAAATTAGTTTGAATTAAGGCTCCTTAATTCAAACTAATTTGGTAGTGTAGACATAGTCTTAAACATTAACAAATTTATCTATTGGATGAGCTTTCATGAGAGAAAATCTTTGAAGTCTCTGATGTAGTAGGAGTTTCTCCCACAGAAGCTCATGCAATAAATAAATTTGTTAGTCTTTAAAAGTGCCACAGGACTCCTTGTTTGCCAGCTACAGTGTCAGTTCGCATGTCTCAGAGCACATTATCAGTTAGTTTTAATAAAAGAAAAAGAAAACAAACAATTTAGGAAAGATTGTTAAAAATGTCCACAAAAGAAATGTCAGTATTAACTGGTGCTGTGCTATTAACTCTATTCTCATTGCAGATTTGTTTACACAGAGTATATATCAAGGATGGAGCAACAACTTCATTGGCAAAGATTTCCTATGCTTTTATAAGTCTGTGTCATATCCTTTGTCTTAAGTAGCAATGCAAATTCACAGTATTAATTATTCATCATGGCAGAAACAAGAATAAAGTCTAATTTGGGATGGGAAAATTCTCATGATGCCAGCAACTTCTTCTAGATTAACTGCATGTTCCTAGCATGGCTCATTTTGGCAATTCCTGATGTGGTTTTCTGAGCATCCATCCTTTCATCTATCCTGAGTTCCTTTACAGTTGTAGCCTTTTATTCAAGAATTCATGCAGAATCTTAAAAATTACCACTATCTCTTACAAAGAAAATGAATCCTACCTAAACAGTGCATGAATAGGCATACGAAAATTGACTAACTGATGTTTTCCTGAATAGACATTTATTTAAAGGTTTGGTACTGCCACATATTACTGTCACATTTGAGTGTCTTCCACATAAAAGAGACTGGGAATAACCAAATCCATAAGAGACTCTCATGAGCCAGCAGGAAGCGTTCCAATGACAAACAAGAACATGACAATTGGTAAAATGACTTAGAAATAGCTATATACGACACCCTGGACCCAATGTTAATTGTCTTTTGTTTTTGCATATCCACTTTTGAACATGCAACCATCTGCAAAAATGAGCATGCTGATGGAGGATCCAGCTGCCTAATTTGCAACTGATAACAGTCTTCCTTTTTCATTATCACTAGTACTGGCCAAAAAAATTCCAAGCAAATATTTGACAGAAATTTACTTTAGTTTACATTGAATTTGGGGGGAGGCAGAGGAGAGGGAAGAAAGATTTAAAAAAAATACAAAAATGATTTTCAGTTTTGGACATAAATCTGGAAAATAAAGGAATATGTTGAAAATTTTCCCTGGGAAATTTTTAAAAAAATCCTAAACAGCTGTAATTGTCACCATATCGTAACGGTTTAAGGAAAATTTATAACTCATTATTTCAGTCACCCATGCTAAATGCAACAAAGATTATCTTCTCCATAAAGAAGTAAGGTCCTGGTTTAGCAAACCACATAAGCGTGTATTTGACTTTGAGCAAATGAGCATCTCCCCCTTGGGCTTCAGTGACACTACTCCCATACTTAAAGTTATGTATGTTTAAATGTCTTGCATAAGCAAGGCCTAGATGTCTAGTTTCTTTCTACTTTGATTTCTTGATTAAACTTGTGTAAGTATTATATTAAATCATTTCTTTTTATATGGTCTGGTCTGGCTCTTAACAGGAGTTCATAAACATTTTCTTAGTCATTTGAAAATAATTTTAATGTAAAAGAAAGTGGTATTTATGCTATATACCAGTGGTTTTCAAAAACTTAGGGTTGGAACCCAGTACTGGGTTACAGACCCTGAGGCACTGGGTCATGGTGCCCCCTGCTGCCACTGCCCAAAGATTGGAATGCATTTTCAAAGATGTGATTGCTGGGTCATGGGCATAAATGATTATTTGCAAGTGGGTCCTGAGGGAAAAAGTTTGAAAACCACTTCTATATACGATGTTGGGGTCATGTTGGTAAGGCCATATAAAACAGTGTGACTAGACAATACACATCAACTTTTTCTAACAGTTTTACATAATTCAGTTACTTTATCATATCATAGTTTTCATACAAAATTCAATATATAGTGTTTTTAAAAAAGGAAGATTTAAAAAACAATGCAATTATGATGTAATGAAATGGTGATTCTTTAAGACAGTCATTTCTGTAAGGTATGCTTGCCCCCCTCCCTTTTTTTTTTTTTTGTTCTATTTGATATAGTCAAAAGAATTACTCACATGAGGAAGGATTTCTAAGAGCAGGCATACGTAAAGAGGAGTCCAAGCTCTGAAGTAAAATATGTATGCCTCATAAATAAGATGGGAATTTTGACTTTTGTCCTTTGATGAATTAGAAAATGGAATTAACTGCACGATGGCAAAAAACAACTTCAGTATAATTCACAGTCTCTAACACAACACCTAGATACAGGCCAAACACCAGTGTATATAACTGAAGTAGTTTATTTTGTTTATAGACAAGAATTCATGTCTTGACTGGTTATGACGATACTGATGATGTAATGATGGGACTTTTACTACAAACTATTTTCACAGAGGAGAAAATGGAATAGGCCATTTGCTGCAGAAAAGGACTTATACTGAAGCAATTTTAATCAACCAAATTCACAATCCACAAACATCCTTTCTTAATGCCAAGGCTTAAAGAAAGCGATTGAAACTCATGAAAATGTGCTAATCACCATGAACTGAAATGAAAATTCTCTGTTTTAAACTCTTGCCAAACCTGCTTGAGTACAAGATGGGTTTTTAAAAAATGTACATCAGGACGAATTAGGATAGCTTTTCCAAATGAAACAAGAACATTTTCTTCAACACAAAATATCACAGGGTTTAAAAAACAAAATCTGAATGCAACACAGAATCTTCAAGTAAAGTCCATTTAAAAAAAATCCTAGTTCGCTGAACAAACAACAACAACAGAAGCTATTAAGTGCATGTGACATTTTGATTCATGGCATTGAATCAGTACATACTATGCCAGTTTACGGATAGATCTTGAAAGCTGATTGAGGTGGATCAAGCACTTTGTAGAACCCATTTGACTTCTGCTGATTTGAAGGACCAGAACCATACAGTAAATGCTTGCTAAAAGCAAAATTCTCGGACATGACATTCTATTCTTTTCAGTATCTCCTCTCTTCATAATAGACTGGCTGGGAAAATACATCACAAGAGCCATGGCCCAAAACCATATCTTATGTGATCAGTATCTGTATTATATTTAAGAATAATCTTAAAAATGAATGCTAAAAATATCCAAATTCAAAGGCTGGTGATCCTACTTAAGTTATTCTGGGTACTATTCCAGGTCTGCCCAATTGAAAGACATTAAATAAATTATGCACTAACGAGAATATGAAAAATACTATTTATTAGTGTTTAGTATTAAGTGGGATGGCACTTCATTTGAATCACACATCTCACTCCCTGGTCAGCTAAAGATACCAAAAGAATCTTTTTTTGTTCCTCTTTAACATACCAAGTTAGTACAAGTAAAAAGCTAGCTTATTTCCTTCAAAGCTTGAATTATCAATCAAATACCTATACCTCATTCAAAAACTTCTCTTTGGTATTCTTTTACTATTGATCTACTTTTTTGCAAGCATTAGGAGATGCTTCTGTACCATATGGAGAAAATATACTATTTTCCAAGTTCTAAAAACCATTAAAAGGTTCTTTCTGTACTTGCTAATAATTAGCAGTTTTGCTGTTGCATGGCAGGACATGTATGGGAGATACAACAGCACATTCAGGATTGGTACAATAGACACAATACTGCCGCCATATTGGAATCAGTTGAAGTTTTTCTTGAGTTCAGTGAAAGCAAGACTGGAACCAATCTGAACGTAAATGTACTAGCAACATGAAAACACACCTGGATTCAATAAACTGTTACTACTGCAATATTAAGTACATTGGTACACACCAGGATCAATTGGTGGGTGGGTAGGAGGGGGCTGATGACAGGAAGGATGGGTAGAGAGCTAGATATAATAAGGGTCAGATTTAACTGATGGCATAATAATATCTGAATTTTCAGCAATTTAAATGTGACTGCATAATAAAATTCTTACTCTGCTGTATAGTCTAATTAGATTTTGTTATTACATGTCACAGTCAGGAATTAACGTTAGGGCCACAGAAATATTAATTGCATAGAGACTACTGCTCAGTACAGTCTTTCTTTTAACAAACATAGATCAGACAGTTAAGGCCACAGTTACATGTGCAAATGGTCAAATCTGGTCATCTATACATACATTGCTGTCTGGTTTATGCACACATTCATAGTCCACATTTGGTGCACTATTGCATATCTTAATCATTTAAAAATCAAACTCAGGACATTTAGAACAGCTTTAAGGCTGTCAGTGCAATAAAAGAAACAGTAAATAAAACAAGGCATCCTGTGGCACTTTTAAAAACAGAATATGGACCTATGAGATTTATATCTTTGTTGGACCCTATATTGCCATGGAAACCGTGACACCATATGGCTATGAGACACTTTGGTAAAGACTTCTGCAAGGTGTCTTTCCCACATTCAGTACATCTCTCAAATCAGTTATTGGATTAATATTCTTTGATTGGTTCTGGTATGGAGTGTGATACTAGGAGACAACATTTCATCATCTAGGCAAACACCAAAGCACCCACTATGGAATTCAACACTTTTGATGAATACTCAATTCCAGAAATATATTAAAAAAGCAGAAGCTAACAGAATTCTAGTGTTTTATCAGGGTAACATCAGATTCATTGCATAGTGATGTCTACTCTTCCTTCTACTGTACAATCTAGCAGAATGCAGTTTTTCCACTTCTGTTAAACTTCAGAACCAGCAATGAAGGGTAATTTTTGAAGTACAAAATGGAGGGGCTGAATGCAAGGTAAACATTTTGAAATGTCACCTGGGACTACAGCACTGTACAGGACAGAAGAATGACGACACTATCAGTATGCACAGGAAGCTGCTGGCATTCACTCCTATATGAAAGCAGGCTTTTCCTAGCAGAAGAATGGTCCTTTATTACCATAAATTTGCTTTTAGGATGAACCAGAGTTTACAGCAAACACAGAGGGCTAGATCCTCATCTCTTGGAAATCAGCAGCAGTCCATTGATACCAACAGAGCAATTTTTAATTACAATAGCTAGGGATCCACTCTGTAATGTAGATCAGTGGTTCTCATCCTTTTTCAGGTTGTGACACACTGGGTGCATATCATGAGCCTACAGGACACACCAGCCCCTCCCCCATCAACCCAACTCCAGCCATCTCCCTGGGTCTTTGCAACACTTACCACTCTGTGATGAGACAGTAATGGATCCCAAGACACTGGTTGAGAACCACTGATGTAGATCTGTGTCGCCCCCCCCCCCCCCCCCCCGAAAGGCACAATTCATAACTTGCATCACTAGATTGGGATCGTTATTACAAACACTTTGGGCTAGATTGCACACATGGATGAACATTTATTCACACAAATACACACTTGGATTTCAAGTGAGAATCTATTTATGTGAATATGTGCTCACCAGAAAAGACAAGAGCTCTATGGTTTGGTCCATTATATGTAACAATTTTTAGGCATCAACTTAAAATTCTCAGAGAAATGCTAAAATGCAGACTTAGTGTTCAGTGCATTTGTTCTTTTTAACAGACATTCACAGATGAGCCATGTAAGGCTGCTGTAGCAAGAGACTTTGGCCTTCCTCAGAGCCTGGGCCCAAGAAAGGATCCCAGATCACCCACAGCCAGCCAACAGCCATATTAGCGACCAGCTTCAGACTTTGTACATCCATTCTTAAGTTATGGACAGTTATCCATAAAAGTGGGCATGGTTTTAATTTGCTCACATATTTTGGGCAGTAGAGCATCCAGCTGCTATTTTTACACATTCAGTTGTCTGTCTATACAATCAAAAAGGGGAATTCTACAGATACAATCTGTTGTATTTGAATGTGTTCATTCAAATTTGGAAGCATGGACCAGCCCCAGAGGAAATGTAACAGAGTCTCTTAAATATTTAAGCTCATAGTTAAACAAATTTGCTTACTTTGTTTATATTTGGTTTGTATTCTTTCCATGAATATTGTAAAATGTTACTTTTAGGGCAAGTATATTAATCAAACAAACATATTTTAAGGTAACATTGGTGATTTCTGAGAAGGTGACTTTCATATTTGAACTCCCAGGGAATCTATTCAAATAATTACATTTTACAAATAAAGGAAAAGAAGCATTATCCACTGGTAGGCCAAATTCGAACTAGGCCTATGCATAATGAACCCACACTCAAGATGTTTTGAGGATGCTGTTAAATTGTGGCAGGATGTGAAAATGCCACTTGCCAAAACCTTTAGCCTAGTACCTTATTCGATTTACTAAGTGAATTTTCAAAAAATGTGCTAACTACAAAACAAATGGAAATGCATAAATAATGCACTAATAGTAAAGGTTATGAATAAGCAGCTGATGCGTGATCACACACTTAGAAATTTATGAAATGTACCAGACAAACATACATATGACGGGATATAGGAAGTTGTAAGTGATAAACAAGTAGTCTTAGATATACACAAGCAACTATTGTCCACTATACTAAAGGATCAGTCATGCTTAGATATCTGAGATTTCTAAAATTAAGAAAGATTATACCTGAAGTGTAACAATTTCATGTAACCCATATTGCCAATCAAAACTTTGTTTTTAAAATACTGACAAAGTACTTGTAAATAAACTACAAAACCTAGGAATTCCTCTCAGACACTGTTTAGCTGATAATCGTGTATAATGAATAAATGCAAAGAAACTTATGCTTTTGATCAAAAGGCAGTATGAGAGCAAAAATTAATGGGACAAGTTATTAAGTGCCAATTATCTACCCAACCCACTTGGGCTAAAAAAAAAAAAAAAAAAAAAAAAAAAAAAGTGATCTTAAACAAAATTTCCTATATTATGAAAATAATTTTTCTGTTAAAACCTTTTACTTCCCAGAGAATACTCTCTTTTTGAATAAATGGGAAAAAATCACTGGAAGTGATCGCTATCTTCTGTTTTTCTCTTATTTTTTATTTTAAAAAATTCAGCTTTTGGCCAAAACTATTTACATAAACATTGCTTTGAACAAAAAAAAAATAGTTTATTTAATTTTGATTCTTCAAACAATCACAAACTACTAATGACAATTTCATTTTAAAAGAGACAAATTAGTCTTTGTTAATTTTCATGTGGCAGTGAACATTTTCAGACCATCTCTTCTAGTAATGCATTCTAGAGATTTTTTTGTATGTATAGTAATCTTAATATGGCTCTCTATTTTACTCTTTCTATAGAGCAAGATCTTTTTGGGTGCTGAAGACCTTTGAAAATGTCTCAGCATGTGATCTCAAATACTTTAGTGAAAGCTACCAATTACGCTACCAAACAAAATTCAATCCTCCCTGTAAATCTGTAAACAAATCAATAGGTCATGAAAGTAAAGTAGTGCAAAGTAACAAACAAATTCCTTAGGAGATAATTAATCTAAGAGAACTGATCACCTTACTGTTCTGCCATCATTGCTAATGATCAGAATATGTATTTGCAAATGGATGCTTTGTTCTCTAATTAACCTGGCTTCTTAGACAAGATGTATATACTTATTGGAAGGTTCCACTGGCCTTTCTCTTGTAAATCCCTAATGAGTTTACAACTAAATATATTCTCTGGACTGAAGCTTCTTGGCACACAAAATCCCAGCTCAGGTCATTAGAAAAGCTAGACTGCATACTGAATCATTGGAGCAGACAAAGAGCCCAACCTGCCAAGTAGTGAAAGGAGTCTTGTATATGAAGAGGTAGACGTCTCTGAAAAAAAGCTCAATTTTAGCTACTCCCATTCCAGGCTTTCCCCTTCAAAACTCATGGGGCTTCAGGCCACGGGATCTGAAACCACAGATTACAGCATGGGAGGAAACGACATTCATGCACATCTCCACTATTTTGTCATGTATCTACCAATTTGTTTTTCATGGTTTCCTCAGTTATGAAGCTTTCCTCTGACTCATAATTTTGCTAGTCCAGCACTAGACCAACAATAATTTCTGAATCCCTTAGTTATTTTGAGCAGTTACTAAGACATATCACTATCTTACTGTTGATGAGGCAGGATCTTTTATGGGTTTTGTTTTTGTTAAATTAAGGCAGCCAATTTATTCAGGTTTGCAAATCAGTGATCATGCATATTCAGAAACCCTTCTCATGTTTTTAATAGGCATCTCTGGTATTAGCCTGATAATGACTCCAAATAAGTCATTACTAGGGACGGTGTCAAAGATCTGCAAAACAGCTCTACAAAAGCCATTATCATCTATCAAACTGAAAATCTGCTTTTTAAAGAAGTCCTTATAAATAGAGATTTACATAAGAGACCACTAGTACTCTAATACTGTTCATAAGGTCATACATATTTGAACAACAGCCTTGAAATGTATTTACAGAACAGACAACAGCTCCAGAGGAGCTAATACATTAAGATAAGTAAGACACATTCTAGGAGTTTAAGTACATATTTACATACACTGCATAACACCCTGCTTCAGTCTCTAGTGTAGAATGAACCAGAGAGTTTTGGGTTTTACTTTTCCATTAGTGGGAGTTTCTTTGTTGGAGTGAGGCAGAGATGCTCTGAAGGGACGAAAGCACCAGTCTCCACATAACCTGCTGTATGCTCTTACTGTTGCCAGACTTGTCTGTTTTGATTTATTATTTGGCAAGCACCTATATCCTCAAAGAAGAAATGAGGACAATCCTTGACCCCCCAAAAAGCTTACATTTCAGAAAAGGCAGACAGATGATGGGACTCAGAAGGATCTAACTTCCTGTGAGTTTTCTATTCTCACAATGATTACGTATTTCCTTGCTGTGGGTATCATGGAAGAAGCAAAGCTTCCGGAGGCATCGAACAGGAGTCAGTGGAGGTTTGATGAACCAGGATTGGAAGAAAGACCAGAGACCATCCCTGGTGAGTTCTCTGCTATTAAAATGGTGGCAGCAAAGGGCAGATTTCCACACTGTCGCTAGCTGTGCTATATTGGGAGATAGCAATCTTCTGCTCCTTTAAACAAGGAGCAGATACCCACAGCCAAGAAACACTTGTGCTGGACACCAAAATACCTGATCACTAGCTAATAGAATAACCCGTGAGGCTGTGGACTGTGCCCCAGCCTATGGACCAGTGAACTAGCTGGCCAGAAGTTCAGTGACTATAGTGTTGAGTAGTTACTGAGCTTTATTCGTGCTAGCATTTAAGCTTCACATATCCTAGACGTTTAGCCTAAATGTTGATAGCTAGAGCACATGTCTTCACTGGAGACACCACCTGAACATGCTATATCTTTCCAGGGAGCTTGATAGCCAAGCATCAATGGTTCCAGTATGGAGGTTTAGCATTTAGGTATTATAGGGACCCTGGAACACTAGGACTATACCTTAAAAATTAATCAGTCTACACATTCTAGTCACTGTGCCTACCAGTGATCAGGGGTGGGCACATTCACCATGTAGTTGTTTTTAATGCTGGTGCTAAGCAAAAGGAATCAAAACTCTTTCCCTCCAATTAAATTTCTGACCTAAGGTCGGTAGAAGAGCTAGCCTTACAGATTGGCCAATGCACAGAGAAAAATATTCACATAGGCCAGAATGGGGAGGGATGTCAGGTCTCCATTCATCTCATCCTTCAGTATGCTGAAATCCTAGAGCATATTGTCATTTTAATAATAGCCATAATGATCCTGAGGCACATTCTGCATTCAAATAATGAATGCTCAGCAGAGGCTGGTCACCTAGCTTTGCTGTATTTCAAAACTTAATTCCAAGGTGCATAAATTTTTCACACAGAGCAACTTTTTAGTATTAATTATTTTATTGGTGTTCCCATTATTACATTAACAGACTAATAATCTGAAATGCTATCACCTCACACACTCCCAAGGCTACATAATTTTGCCACAACCTTCCATTTTTAGGGAATGCAATATACTTTTAAGGCTGTTTATGTATGTTGCTTTAGTGTATATCAGTTGATTCTTATGGATTAAGAGGTCTCTTTCAGATTGCCAGGTATGTATCAGTTTTAATGAGCATTATTCTATATGTAAGAGAACCAGAAGATAAGGTTCTCATAGTGAAGTCCTTCCCAGTACACAGAACAGCTTTATTCCAAACAGTCTGAAGTAAACCAAGCTCCTGTGAGGGGAAGCATAGTCTTGAAGAGGAATCCATGGTTGGAGCATCAAACATAATTCTGTGCTAAAGAGATGCACTGTTGTCTAAAGATCTGAGCTCAGGACAGGGATTCAAGAACTCTCAAGTTATAATCCTGGCTCCGCCACTGGTTTTTATTTGCCTAAGGCCACAGAGTTTCACCTATCTACTTCAATTTCCTCCAACTGATAAAACAGAGACATTTACTTACCTACATGAACTGGGCAAAAGATTTAATGTTTGTACTTTAAATGCATTAGGGCATTGAAAGTTTAGAAAAGCTAAATATTTTTACCTTCACCTCTGTGTCTGGCTTTGTAACCCTCATTCTACAAGCCATACAAGAAGCTTTCAGTTTATTTCCCTGTCTCCAGGTTCACAATACAGAGGTCTCTGCTTATGTTCAACCACATTGCAAGACAGCCTGAGGCAGAATGAGAAAGTAAAGCCAAGATGAAATATAAAGGACTATGAATTGGATGCAGAGAAATGAGACTTCAGCACAGCATATCTCCCCTCAAAACAATCTAGTATGTAAGAAACCTCTCAAAAGTGCAGTTGAAGTCATATTTAATTCCTACATGCAGGTCTCCTTATAAAGTTTTGAGGAAGTTCAAGACAAAATAGTCCTCCACAAAAAATATCATATAAAACTCACCTACACAAAATGAATAAAGGAAGTATGGGCTTAAGGTGTTCCTGAAAAGGCCCAATGCTGGCAATTCGACACTACAGAGTCCTTGAAAAGTCTCTTAGCAACATACCACTGGTTTTCATGAAAAGATTCTGTGATGCTCCCAAAGCACACTAGTAATCCACAGAGGACTGTATTAAATCACTCACTATTTCATTAATCTTTGTGGTTATGTCTACACTAGCAAATCAGTCTAGACTAAGCAGGCTTAGTCCAGACTAATTTGAACTCTGTCTACACTAGCCTTTGGTTAGTTCAAACAAAAAAAGAAAAAAATTAGTTTGAACTAGCCAAAACCTAGTTCAAACTTGCTAGTTTGAATGGTTAGTTTGGACTAACTGCTTAGTTTGAACTTATTTCAAAATTTAGCACAATGTAGTCATGCTAGTTCGAAATAAGTTCGAACTAGTGGTTAGTTTGAACTAAGCCAATTGTTTTAGTTTGAACTAACTTTTAGTTTGAACTAACTGTCCTTTATTAGTTTGAAAAAAAATGTTAGTTTGAACTAAAAAATAATGTGCTTAGTTTGAACTGACTTTTGAACTACTTAGTTCAGACTAAGCAAGTCCAAACTAAGATTTTAGGTGTAGACATAGCCTTTAGCATCTGGTAAACCTACCCTGCTGGGCTTGAACCACTCTCTGTATCTGAAGAGGTTAAGTCTACCACACACTAAAGGTAAATTTCTCATGTATGCCAACACCAACAGCACTGTTCTTGTGAGAGCTTTTGTTATCAGGACATATGTTTAGTCTGAGCAACAGAATTTTAGTCCACTCTGAGACAGTAGGATGTTTTTCAATGCTAATTTTAAAAGAAATGGAGGATTACTCCAATAGCCCCAGGGCTAGTGATGTAATACATTTAGAGTTTCCTCTTGACCTAGATATAATTATAATAGATGAGAAGTCAGAGCACTTTTTTCCCTCTGGCTACCAGGATTTGGGTAAAGTTCTGCTATCAATAATGCCTGTGCAATCACACTTGAGTCAATGGAGTTGTATGGTGAAATCAACTGTACCACTGGGCCTTTTGTGTGTATCACTAGTACAAAGGAGTCTGGGCAGGGCTACACCACAGCGGGATTTTGGCAGCAGTTGAAGGGAGATACACAAACAACTTAAACTGCCTTCAGTATCTCCCTTTTACTGCCTACTTTTACCAAGATGTCTTCAGTGCACTGAGTCGATGGGAAACGTCCTCCCTTTGACTCAGTGCTACTCTAGTTGCTGAGCCTATCTTCAGTGGTTAACTTCTTGATTGGCCGAGTGGGTCTTCATAAATCCAATCAGTTGATTGAGAAGATCAATCTGATGGCAACAAATTTGCCACTGTCAGTGAAGACTAACCTTCTGTTTTCTCTTCCTCAACTGTTTTTATTGTATACAGTATGGAGCTGTTACAGCAATGACTTACTTGACCATTTTCAGTTGCTTCCAATATGCCAGTGTTAAAACATTAAAAAGTTTGAATCAGCAAGGATCTAGCTATATCACAAATGATTTGGCTCATGTAAGATTTTAATTTTGTTAGATTGCCTATTAAAAGTTCATCCAAAGTTATTCAACACACTGTGGCCAAAAATAGGACCCTATAGTGAAACTTCTAAGTCAATATGTAGGCACCTAAATAAACAGCCTCATTTTTAAAACTGTTCAACAACCATTGAATCTGAAGAAAGCTGGTGAAGTGCTCTGTGCTTCTGGAAATCAGGCTATGTGTTTAGAGCCTGAAATACAGACACAGAAACTTGATTTTAGGCATCTATTTTTGATAATCTTGGCTGTAGGCTTTGCACATCAGGATGGAAACCTCAGTGAATCAGAGATTTTCTTAGGCTTACAGAAGTAATGGATGAACCCTTTATATAACTCCGGACAAAGACTTAAAATATTGCCTGGGGTCTCACTGCCTCTCGCAGTGTGAAATAAAAAACAAAACAAAAGAACCCCTCAAACAACAAGGAAAACCTCACCACCTCTTGCACCTATATCTCCTCTAGGCTGACATCAACTAGCATCAGATACAGGGTCTAGCAGTTCAAAGAAGCATCTAAGGACCACAGTAAAATATATAATCAAGCCCAATCAAAGTGAAAATAGAAAACTTATGAAAAATCATTTATCTACCTGTTTTCTTTCTTTCGACTGCTGTATGTTGCTTCTCATTCAGCTTCCCTGAGGGCTGGCCCATCCAATTTAAACACGTCACTGATCACTTTCCACTATTTCTTTGTACTAGCTGGATATGTAATATTCCTCAGCTCTCACATTGGAATTCCCCTTTTGCAGATAGCAAGGCTTATGCACCTTTGAAATATCAACCCCTTTAAAGCATATACCATAAAAACAATATTAAAAGATTCCAGTGGCCATTCAATAGCAGTGCATTGATCCTCAGCTCAGGATGGGAGTTTCACCCTTTCGGGATTCCTGTTATTTGGACCTGCAGAAAGTAGAAGAAGAAACACACGCTCCAAATATTAATCCAAGCTTCTGACTCACCAAAGGGCAATTTGGTTTACCCTGAGTTATGATCTGCAAAGATTCAAGTTGTCAGTTGTCCTAGAACTAGGGCACTGAGAATGTGATAGCACCCCCTGCACTGAAGTGGTTTCGATCATATACAGGAGCTGTCATGTGAGAAATTGCCACTTTGTCAGATGCTTTGAAGATGAGAGACCTTACAGAAGGCGAGGAAATAAATGCAGGGAAGTATAAGTCATGGTAACAGGTCATGGGAACAGCAAATCAAAATAGTTGTAAAGATTCAAACAGTGGGGAATGGCATATAAAGGAAGATGAGGTCAAATCACCTGTTGTAATGCGAGAAAAATCCAATATTCCTATTAATAGACATTTTCTCTCATTACAACCAATGATTTGACCTCATCTTCCTCTATATGCTGTTCCCCAGTGTTTGAATCTTTACAACTGTTTTGATTTGCTGTTACAGTCTGACCTGTTACTATGACTTACACCTCCCTGCATTTAGTTCCTCCCATTCTGTAAGGTCCCCCATCTTCAAAGCATCTGACAAAGTGGGATTTTCTCCAATGAAAGCTCATGCAGTAAATACATTTGTTAGTCTTTAAGTGCCACAGGACTCCTTGTTTGTTTTACTGAACTAGAGTAACATGGCTGCCCCTTTGGAACTTGACAGTCATGTGCATAGTTTACAGTTTTGCTCAACAGCGTTCAGCACCCCCACTATCCAATTGTACCATCATCACTGCAAGTAGTTAGGTTGGGCGGGGGGGGGGGCATTTTTAAATCTAAATCTTTTTTGGCCCTTTCTATTTCAAATACAAGCAATTCTGCTATGCTACGCACACCCACAACACACCCACAAAATTATGGACAAAGATAAGAAATCTTATCATGCAACCTACAGGCTGAGTAACAGCAGAGGTCAAAGGAAATGTCAGCTAGGAATAAATGTCTGTGACTTCAGCGGAATAGTGAATTCTACTAGCAAATATTTTGACACTGCAGTTTTGATTTTCCTTTGCTATTCGAATCTCATGGGATAAGTTAAGGTGATGCAAAAAGGAAGGATAGCTACCGAGCTGTGTCCTTTTGCCATTCCTGAAGAGTAAAATCGTTTCCCTCTTACAAACAAAAATGATTATGTTCTATTAATTATTTGCCATGCTATGGGCATGCTAATGAGAATAAATGGATATGATAATGAAATACACAGTAGCCCGGCATCAATTCAATTGGTGAAAAATTCAGACGTCAGCAAGCACTGGGTAATTATCCCTGCTGACAGACTATTAAAAAAGTAAACCTCAGCTTGTATGGCTAAAAATGAAAACTGAAGCCTATTATAACTTATGCTGACAGTGTTAGTATGCCTATTTAAAAGGGGGAAAAAAACTGATGGCACTTCATCTGAACAACAGATGGAATGAGTACTAAGCATCTGACAGAGTGGGATTTTCTCCCACGAAAGCTCATGTGATAAACAAATTTGTTAGTCTTCAAGTGCCATAGGACTACTACTTTGTTCGGCAAAACTAGACTAACACAGCTGCCCCTTTGGAACTTAATAGTGTTTTGCACATTTATAGTGCTTTCCATCAAAGCCAAAGATCAATGACTCTGGTAAGTAAGTGTTATTTATTCCTGCTTCACAGAGGAGCAAAACCAAAGGGGGGATTTGCCCAATGTCATGTAGGAATTCTGTAGCAGGAATGTAAGTTATATCCCCAGGCTATATCCTGTGCCCAAATTCTAAGATCATCCTATCTTTCTGCCTTTGTAATAGAGTGAATGATTTTACAGGGTCATGTTCTGAGAGTTACTGGAGTAAGTGGGAATCCTTTTGAATTATAATATTACAAATGCAACAATATCAGATAAACCAGCTGAAGGACAGACAAGTGAGAAGACATTCAAAAATCTGAATATTAGAGTTTCTATTTGAAAGTCAAATTTGCATTACAAAGATCCTCAGCTGCTGTAAATCAGCGTAGCTCAATTATCTCTGGATCAGGGTCTGGTCCCTAATAGATTATGGGGAATCTCCTTATTTAGGAGCAAAATCTTACCTGATGTAAATTGCTATAGCTAGCCTGAGGATAGCTTCCATCAGATGAGGATCTGTCTCTTGGTTTATATTGCCATAGCTCCTTTGAAATAAAAGGTTTAAACCCAACAAGGATCAGGACTTGTATGTGGAACTGCATAGGCACACTGGTCTCATCTGATCCTCACATAGCTATATGCACATTGAACCTTAACTGATGACTAGGGACTTGGCTGTTTGGACCATCCTCTAGGAATTATATATATTTGTACTAGTTCAATTAAAATATTTCCTCTAAATATGTTTCAGTATTTTAATACAAATTAGCCCTTTATCTTTATTCTCATTGCTTGTGTGCCAAACACAGACAGAACTGTGATTTAAATATAGATGTGGACTGTTCTGCTGTGGTGAGGATGAATTCATCTCTTACTATTCCTTTAGGAGAATGTGATTTTTCTCTGTTAATCATATCTAATACAGAGCTTTAAAAAAAATAAAACTTTAAACTTAGTATGGAATAAATAAAGCAATTAAGATTACTCCCCATTATTTGAAAGATAGGAAGATTATTAAAAGAAGACACTGACTGTGCTTATGAATCTTCCTAAAAAGTTACTAGCCTGCTTCTAATACTGCCACCACTAGGAAATTGTCTGATGTGGCTGTCACATGATGCTATAATTTGTATGACTTTCCTATTCACTTTTTCAATGTGTGGTTGGATGCAACATGTGCCATGCAAAGTTCCCTTTTGAATGCCTTGTCACATTATTATGGTGTCATGTTACCTGCAGCACTATGTATGTGCACAGATGGGAGCCATGTTTGACATGGCTCAGAGGCGATGCAGACAATCAGAGCTCTTTTCCAGCAGCATGGATATAGTCACAGCTGTTTCCCATTAACAAAGACAATGGCGCTAGCTAAATGCTTGTAGCACCTCAACCCAGAAGGAAGAGGGGCCAAGAAGAATTGGAGATAAAGGGAGACACTTTGAGCTCTTCCAGGCTTTTTGCTAGAAACCTTCCATCTTGAAACATCTACAAAGATTGGGCCCTGTCAAGAACCAGGCAAAGATTGCTGCAAACCATCACAGCTGGACTTCATTGGTGAGATGAGCATAATTGTAGTAGTATTGTAATGTTGGCGTGTTTTATATCTTTTTTTTTACTCATGGTAACTCTCGACTCCTTCCTTAAATGATTGTGCAATGATTTGCTGTATGCACATTTAAAATCATATTCTAATCAATCAGCTAGTGTTTGTTTTATCTAAAACTGTGTGAACTTCAGAGGGTGTGCATAAATGTGGCTGGGCCTATCCATTTCTTTGATAAATGGACAGACATGGGGCTATGGTGATTAGGGGTGGACCCCACTCTCTGTAGGATGGGAGCTCCCAGTATGGTGTCTGGGGACTGAGGGTGCTCACTTGGGGACCATCCCATAGGTAACCACAGGATGCACATCCACTTCCTGGGTCCGATTGTAGGCAGAAGGCTGGTGTGGACTGACTCAGGAGTGAGTGGTCATCTGGCAAAGCGGGGTAAGTCAGGGTTCAGGAGTGGGGATTGGGGGTCACAGCGGCACACAGGACCCGAGTGTCACAGTAGTACTTCAAGACTCTATCAACATAAATAATTTCTACATTCAGTATTAACAAACCAAACTGGATTCATGAAAATCTCCATTAAATCACAGATATTCACATACTTGTACCCTCTGCTGGAATATTGTGCTGCCACAGCTTGCATTTTCTTTCTCTCAGAGCTAACTAGGCAGACATAGCAAGTAATATTTCATTTTCTGCTGCTCTGGCAAATCAGACAGGCTGCAGGTGAATTTTCAGGTTTTCTTTCTCCCCTGCTAAATTGTTTTGCAGAGTAAAATACTTTCCCATAGGAGAGCATGTAATAGTTTTTCATCCATGGAATCCCTCAGCCAATTTAATGGTAGCCATTCCCTATGTGAAAATTCCTACCGTTAGTTGAAAGATATTTAATTGGTTAATAATAGCCATTGTGTTTAGGTGAATTACATTAATAATGTTAAGCTACAAAGCATCCTGAAAATTACATGGTGCCAAATGTAAACTGTAACAGCAATTCATTGATGTTTTTCATGCTGCATTGTATATTATATAGAATATCCTATTTCAAGTATACTAAGGAGTAGATGCAGTTAAACAACATTTCCTTGTTTCAGAGTTTACGATATTTGCAATGAAATATGAGCACTAAAGGCCTCATTGTGCTACTAACAGTAGAATGAACATTAAATTTAAAAATATTTCAGGTCATCTGAAATAGAATTCACAAAAACTTGTATTAAAGATAGGAAGAAATACTGTAAATAAATCCAGCTGGTGTAGTTTGACTGAGTTCAGTAACATTGCACCACTTTACATTAGCTGAATTTTCTGTTGCAATGTGAATAATGCTATATTATTGATGTAATACACACAGCAATACAGAAATAAGTCTCTGTTTAATTTGAACTAAAGGCTTTATTTTTTTTTACTTTATCTGCCAGGATCAGAATTAAAGCTCTGGGTGTCTCCTGCCTGTATTGATGAAGTCACAAACAGCTATGGCACAGCAAGGATTGAGTATCACATTTCTGAACTCAGGGTCTGGCAGGCAAATAAAAGTAGAAATAAATTTCTAATACATGTTTATCTACCCATTCTGGAGGTAATTCAGGAGTGGAACATGTGATTAAACTTTACAAATGACTAAAAATGGCCACTGGTGAGTCCATAATTGCCTCAATGTGCAATCATTTTTCTGCCCATAGATTATTTGTAGATGCAACCCTCTGTACTTGCAGTTCTGTTAGGATTTAAGTGTAAGTTGTCAAGTTTTTACTTGGAACTGAATTGCAAAACCAATACTGACAAGTGCAAAGCATGCACACAAATGGTAGACTGGCCTTTTTGAAATGGCTGTGCATTTTTATTAGTAGATATGAAACTACAGGAAAAAAGAACTCTGAATACACATAGGAAGTCAGTCAGCTAGGTGAGGTGTCTTTTATTTGGTATGTCAGTAGCGGTATTTTTCTGACCATAATCACACTTAAAATAGGAGGGAATGATATTCTTGTGGAAAAAGCATAGGAAGTCTAGGTTCAGTCCCAAGCTCCATTACACACTTCCTGTGTGACCCTGAACTTAATCGTTCAACCCTCTGGTCCTCTACTCTGCAACTGTAAAACAGGTGTATTTAATACTTTCCTTTCCTCTGCTGTAAGCAGAAATCCATAACAAACAGTTGAGACATGCTTAAGTATTTCAGTGACACAGCCTTGTCAGTATCTGGACAGAGCATTTCAGTTACATTTCTGTATAAACTATCACCATTCCTTTACTAGTTAATGCTCTGGGATCAAATTTACTTAGTTGACTTAATAAAAGTACTGTAATTTCACTGGGGGCTTGTAAGAAGATTTGGCTTTTGAAGTTGTGAAAAGATGGCACAGATTTCCAAAGAGGAATAATTAAAACTGGAGCTCTTGGCTAATCTAAAAATTTTGGGAGCCAAAGGGGGAATCTTTAACTGTGAATAAGGATTTTAATCATTTTTATATATTCAGATTGAACAAGAGATTAACTGAGGAATTTACCCATTTGTTAATCAATATAAGCCTCCTCAGGTGTCTAATTGGTTCATACTATCATTGTAGACTAAAGCTAAAAATGAATGCCCAGATTTTTGGAAATTAATATGTCCAATACTGCATACAGTACTGTGTACATATTTTCATGCCTTATTTGGACCAGCATTCACCACGATTGTAGGCACAATCCAGTCCCAGTAACTCCACACACAGATGCCAGCTGAGATACTTAACTGCCTGTATCAGTTTCTGAACATGCAAATTTCTGCATACACTGCCCCAGATCAACCATGGACAGCAACCAACTTAATGATGCATGTTTATTGGTTGTCAGATCTGGAGGGATTTCAGATCCTGAAGTCTAACGCCCTGAGCACTGAGAACAGCTAGCGGTTGCTACTCTGGGGTTAATATTGGAGCCTCTCTTTAGATATTCTCAAGCATGGTTTGAGTCACTGACTGACAGGAAAGGACTGCTTTCAGTTTGTTTTCAGGTTCTTTAGTCATAAAGTAATTGCAAGCAACAGAGGAAGAAATGCTACAAAGGTTATGTCATTCACTTGCCCTCGCCTGATACCTAATGAATAGTTTCTGTGGAGAATGCCCATACCTGATCGGAATATATATCAGTTTTATATGTGATGGGAAGGGAGTCTGAACAAGGTTCTGTATTATTCTTAGAGGTTCGTATAATGATTGCTGCACCTGTAGCAAGGACTCACTCAAGGGAGAGTTTTGTCTTTTACACACAATGGCGCCCACTTTGCAAGAGATGGATCATTTTTCAGTGATTGTCTTGGCTAATTTACTGTGAAATTCTTCTTAGAGGGATTTGAATTGTGTTTGAGAGCAATACAAAAATGGGTCCTTTATCTCTTCTGCATTTTTAAAACATTTTCCTTGTTTCCAGCGATGCAGGAATCTAGCAATGACCATATTGTGTCATCCAGAAGTACTTTATAAAGGTGAGATTCTATGAGAAAATAGCAAAGATCTCTTCTATTCTAACAGCAAATTCTTGACTTTGATCTTAGTTTAAAGATCAACATCCACGTCAAGCCAATATGTATTGCCAGTTCCTCAAGCTACTTCTGTTCTCAAAGTGAAGTCTTGTTTTCTTCTTCCTTTCCTACCTCATAGATTCACAGTCCTGGCTCAACCATCTCCTTCCTGTGCATAATTTTACCCTAGGTTATACCCATCTCAGACGTTCTCCTCTATATATTATTAAAACATTTCTCTTCCATGATTGTTCTTCTGCTTGATACTTCCAGGAGGTACATGCAGATGATTTCCCCTTTTGTGATAGGACTCTGCAGCAAGGACTCTGCAGCAAGTGAGAATACTGACACATCTCATACAAACATAAGGTTGCAGATGGTAGAACTGTGTAATCGACTCTCTGGCTATGTCTACACTGAGCATTTCAATTTGAATTGACCAATTTGAATCTAATTTGAATTCAGTCAATTCAAATTTGACATGGCCACACTAGAAAATCCAATTCGAATTGGTATGTCCATGAACAGGACTTGCTAGTTCAAATTCAGTAGGGGGCGCTATTGTGTATGGAAAAATCAAGCTGTGGCTAATTCAAACTAACAGTGAATTCGAATTCCTCACTTCGAATTGACCCTGACTTTGATGGAAAAGCAGGTTTGACCAATTCAAACTGTGCTTTCCTCAATTCGAACTGAGGAGTGCCTCAGTTCGAATTGAGGAAAGCTGGCATGTCCATGCACTTATTTGAATTCGAATTGATGACAATTCGAATTCACATGTAACTGTAGACATAGCCTCTGATACATGCACATCTCACTCTTACTACTGTAACTAGGACTCACCACAACCTTGGTATCACAAACTGAAACATGATTCTCTCTTATTCTATAGAAAAGAATCAGAAAAATTAGACTTAGAGCTTATCTGCATTGACGGCGGTGAATTTGCCACCCTCAGATTGATCAACTGATCGAGTCTGTGAAGATCCATTCAGCCAATTAGAAAGCTGACAGTGGAAAACTGCCCCCTCAGAAGGGGTAGATGCAGGTTGGAGGGAAGGGGTTTCCCTCTGGCTCAAGCTGCTGAAGACAGCACAGTACCTAGGAGGCAGTCAGTTGGAGGGAGATACACAAGGTATTTTAAGCCTTTTTGTATTTCCCTTTGTCACCAAAATCACATGGCAGTATAAATTAGCCCTTAAAGAAGACCTACAAAGTCATAAATTTATATTTAGTCAGTACATGATTGTTCACTGCAGCAAACTCCATAACACCATGTCTCAGAGGTTGGTTTCTCTAGGACACTGTCATTAGCACTCTCAGAGAAGTTTGAAGACTGTCTTTGAAGATGTACATGCAATTATGAATCAAACACTGGGAGACAGAAAAACTGTCAGTGCACACTTTGCAGTTCTTGATGTTACTCTGACTTGTACACCTTTTTCTTGTTTATTTGGAAGGTGTTATATATCAGTTAAGCATGTAACTCTGATACTAACCAGGGCAACTCCACTGAAGCCAGTCGAGCTACATTTTATTCACACAAGCTGTGATTTTGGCTTAAGTTTTAAATAAGAACCTTAGTGTGGGGATTAGTCTGTTCCCAGAGCCTCATCACACATATTTTGATCCACTTAAATGAACGGCTCTCTCACTGAAAAGTCAACTCCAAGAATGGATTTGGTAATTTTAAAAGACCTAATACTGGAAAAGTTTTGCCATAGCAAAATCAGAGAAAACAGGACAACTATAAATTCTGATTCATTGCAACATGAATGATCTTTTGCTATTGTTCTATGCATTTAGACTTGAGGAAGGTTAGCAATGAACAGAGTAAGAAAATTTACAAGGCTAAGCTTGAACAACAACCTTATGTATGGATTCACACAAGGACATTTACTTTTATATTTATAGGAATCCAGACATCTCAGTTGTCTTTGATTTTAATTTTACCCTTTTGATTTTCATTCTATAAGTATTCAAGGTTAAAAATGACACAGTGGGAGCTTCAAACTCTTGTTTTCTAGGCCAGTATTAAGAATTTTTAAAGGTCAGGAAAAATGTACCATATGAAGGATAATCTGCAGTTCAGTTTAGTCATCACAAGTCACAGGCCACCTGAAGCAAATAAAGCAAGCACAGAGGGATTTTTTGTATTATTATTTGCATTATTATATTCAATTATAATCCATTTTTCTGTTCTTGCTATTCCCAGACTCAACCTGCTGAGATAGATCTGCAGTTTTTACATTCCTAACCTTTACCAGTCATCACATTAAAATGATAATACACATTTGTGCTCCAGACATGATCTCAGAATTTAGCCCAAAGGACAGTTCAATCATATTCCACTTGGCTGCTGTTTATCTGCAATGCCTACTTCATTACTACAGTTGTATCTACAGCATTAATGTGCTCCTTCCTACTTTCCTCCTCTAGGTTTGTCCTTCCCTCAGGATCAGAATCCCAGGGCTTTCTTCTATCCCCCACCTTAGTTTCCTACTTCCTCTCTAACACCTCGACTGCAGTCTTCCTCACCAAACCCTCCTTGATGACAATTTCTGGCTTTATAATAGTCCTGTCTTGCCCTTCTCGTTTTGGGGTCCTGTTCATTTGTTTAAGCTACTGAAACAGGAAGAAAATCAAAATGAATTCTGCCTACCAACCTATTTTCTCAATAGTGTCTGGAGGCAGAAAGGGGAGGGGCAGGAGGAATGCATACAATAAAGTTGCTCACGTTTATTTATTAATTTATACAGATCAAATATCACCATGTCAGGTAATCCCACACCAATGTTAATCCACATTCCTTACCATCAACAAGCGTGTACCTTAATTTATCAAAATCACAAGACAGTCACAAATTCATCTTCCATGGATTGGGATTGCTCAATGAGAGCAATGAACCCTTAGGCTGTGTCGAAACAACTTGTATTGAATAATGCCTTATTTCAAAATAACTTAATTCGAATTAACAGTTTGTTAATTCAAATTAAGGAAAAAAGCTCAAAGCGAAATAGCAGTTTCAGGCAACAGTTATTTCAAAACAAGTCACTGTTGTTTCAAAACAACATGTTCAGACGGCATTGTTTCATCCCCACATGGGGTTTAAGTTGTTTTGAAACAACGGGTGCCGTTATTTCGAAACAATGGGCGCCGTTGTTTCGAAACAACCGTGCGTCGTGTGAACAGGGTATTTCTTATTTCGAAACAACCTCTGTTGTTTTGAAATAAGAGTGCTGTGTGAACACAGCATTAGAGTACAAGCAATTCTCAGAAACGCTCTGTATAGTCTTAACTTGGATGCTATTGACATCAATGGGAGTTTTACTCATGGACATGAATGAGAAAAGATAAGGCCATTTCTGAGTGGTTTTAAGAATACCATCCTTAAAAACATGTTATCTTCCTCCCATCTTTGGAGACTCTTATTATGCCAGTCCCTCTCTAAGAAATCATTTCAAAGCCACCTGACCAGGACTTAAAACACAATCAGACTTTACTGGCCCCGCAGGAGGATGAGAGAGAGGACAGCGGAAAGTTTGTGGAAGTTAAAGAGAGAGGGTGGGTATGGACAATAGCCAGAAACACAAAGAAAGCAGTAGGACTGGGAAGGTGAGTTTTCAGTAGCAATTAATCTCGCATTTGAACTTAAAACAACAGATACATGGTGGGATTTTCAAAAGGACTTAAGGGAGCTGGGGCCATTGATTTTCAGTATGATTTAGTGCTTTTCAATATTTCTCTCCTGTACCCCGAGGCCTTTTTGAAAACCTCACAGGTGCTCAAACACCTATCTTTATGTCCCAATGTCAGTTTGAGTCCCCAACAGACAAGTCCAGTTCTTCCATTTTTCGATATTAGGGGTCTGATTTTCCAAACTGCCCCATGGGAATGGAATGGCCAAATTGCTTTATCTTTCAAACTTCTACCCTGAATGATCATAGATCTTTGGTTATTTGGTTAGAATCATTGGACCCTACAGAAGATTTATTTTTATATCAACACTTCATTTTGTTTTTACTGTGTGAATTTCCCTAGTTATGGGTATATTAGTTAGTGACTCTTATTGGCTCCCTTCTTTGTTATGTAGTATATGGATATGCAATTTCCTACTGTGAAAACATAACTTTAATAAGTGCCACTGTACCCATAATAATGGTGACAACCAGACACTCATTCTTGTCTAGCTGCATCAGGGCTTGTGTCTTCTGTAGACCACAGGCATTAAAGATGAATTTGATCACACACATCGGAGCTGGTCTGACATTCCATCCAATAGGTTCATTTGTACACAAACAAGTTATGGATAAGGGTGTTCAGACAGACTCAGATGTACAGAAGTGGGGCAAATTATTAGATATTAACCATATGCATGTCTAGTGTTTCTATCTTGCAAGGCACAGACCACTTCTGTGAGGTACTGAGCTCCCTCAACTACCACTATCTTCAGTAATCAGCACCCTGTAGAATCAAACCCTTATAGACAAGAATTTTCAGAAAAACTTTATAATTTGAATTAAACAAGCTTCTCTGCTATTGGGATTGTACACATTTACTAGGCAGATCAAAAAGCACAAAAGTTGTACTCTGGAACATATTTGGAGAGAGTTCTCAGTGGCCTATACAAATGTGAGAACTTAAAGTTAATTACTTATTTAACAACTTCAGAAGAAAACAGTACAGTAGACATGCTCATGTTATTATTTGGACTGTTCATATTAGTAAACTAGAGAAGGTGTTGAATGACAGAATTCTAGGTCTGATTTATCTTTTGAATTCCTTACTGAGGTCCTTGAAGTACTGATGTACCCGATCCTCTCATAATATAGTTTTAAATCCCTGAAACTTCACTGACACTGACTCAAATAAACATTTCTGAAAAATGAATAGGTACCAGAGATAATAAAATTAGATACCAGTGCATTAAACCGTTTCTTCCACATGACTGGTCATCAAAAGTATCATAAAACCTATCATAATAAAGGGCAAACTTTTATAAATAGACCAATCAGGAGCTAAAGACCCTATGGCTATGTCCACACTTACAGCATTATTTCAAAATAAGTTATTTCAAAATGAGTTATTTTGAAATAAAGTCCTTATTTCAAAATAAGTTAATTTGAATTAAGGGAAGAGCTCAAAGCAAAATAGCATTTCCAAACACAGGACTTGCTATTTCGCTTTAGGAGAGGGGCACCATGGGAGGTGTGGCAACATGGCCCCCTCCCTGGGCCATGCCCTCACCCAATATAGGCTAAAAGGAAGGCACCCTGGGAAGGAGAAGGGCAAAAGTGTTATTTTGAAATAATGGTTATTTCAAAATAACACATCCGAATGGCGTTATTTTGAAATAACCATTTCGAAATAACAGCTGTTTCGGTTTAAAGTAGGTTTAAGCTATTTCAAAATGATGGCTCTTTTTTCAAAATGACGGAGCCCATCATTTTGAAATAAGAATACGTTGTAGGGACCAAATCTCTTATTTCGAAATAAAAGACGTGTGGACATACCCTATGTGATTTATTTTACCATTGCTCAATTAAATGGGTGAGCTGCTCAACGGAAGAATTTTTTTTATTAACTTCCATTCCCTAATCTTTTCTTTATCTTTCTGTCTCCAAGATAAAATTATTACATAACCATGAGTTTAAGTAAAAATAAAAATATGCAAACAAACAAAAGTTGCACCAGGCATTTCAGGAAGGCAAGATTAGACTGCTGCATCAGGAAGCTGAATACTTCAATATCAAGGTTAGAAAAGCATATTGTATTTCTCTCCCTACAGGAATGAATGGGTAAAGAATCACGACCTAGTATAACTTTTTCACAATCTGATGCACAACAGTGGAGCATTGAAAAGAAACTTCAGTTTAAAATTAATAATGATTAAGTATTTCTCCTGATTCCAATGATCTCTCTGTGCAAAATATAAAGAAGGGACTAAAGAACATAATTAAGAAAACACACAAAAGAAAATGTAGATAGAGTTTAAATGATTTATGACACACTGTGTCTCTGTTTGGTCAGCTGGTTGTGGCTTCTGGGTTTTTTTTTTTCTGTTTTTTTTTTTTTCCCCTTTTTTTGTTTTTTGTTTTTTTTTTTTTTAACTATCGGCAAAACCTTTGTTTGCTGTCTTAATGGACAACTCGGAACAACAGAAAGAAAGTTGTAACCCATGGAAGACTTCATACTGCTTAACAGAGACATTAATTCATGCCAGCTGCTTTGCAATGCCATCTTTTTCATCTGTCAACAATAGGTTATTTGTGACACACACCTTTTTTGTAGGATGTATTAAATATATTTGCATGCTTCAGCCACTTAGTGAAAGAAATACACAATCCATGCTCCTAAAAATGCATTTGTTTCTATGACAGTGATTTAGGATGGAGTTTGATACTGGAAACAAATAACTGACTGCAGCTGTTCAATTGCTGTTAAGGGCATTTGGACAGTTTAAAGATACATTAAATCTTCTTAACACCTGTAACCAAACAAGTGATATAAACGAAGCACAATTTCATTTGCTTACATTGTGGCATTAAAGGTATTGCTGTGATTGATTTATTTATTTCATAAGATTAGATACTCAACAGATTGCCCAGCACTTACTTAGTAACAAAGTGTTTTATATTTTTTTGCAAAATTAATTCACCACCTGCTTCACGACTTTGCTACCCTTCTGTCCCAACATCTGAAAGATTATCTGAAAAATCACTCTGCACATAAACAAAAGGCAGCATTTCCCAGTTAAATTATTGAGTGTTTCAATTCCTGATGTCTTCAGCTTCTATAATACCACTGTTAAATGCAGTTTTCTTTATATGCTTTTCTCGATAAGAATAGCTACATATTGGTCTGAAAAGCGTATCAATGAAGCCATGTTGAACTATTATATCAAGCCAGAATTGCCTTATCATTGAGTGTCTGATTGTGATCTCACTTTCTGCACTGTAAAAATAGCAGATTGCACTAGTTGCTTTTTGCTCCTTACTTGACATAGAAGATGTTCAAGATGAGCTGGTGGCACATGACTGAAAGGGAACAGGGCCAGAATAGAACGTACTCTCCGGATAACGGCCAACAAAGCAACTGCTTGCTCTGAGGAATACCGGTAATAAGTCCTAAGTAAGAGAGGCCCTCAGGCTCTTCTAACACTTGCTAGGGCCAGCTTAGCTCCCAGAAGCTGCCATAACTGGGGGACAAGTAGGTGGTGGAAAGTGGTCCTGACTGTTCTCTAGGTACATTGAGTGTTAGTGTGATGCAACCGTGGCTCTCTAGCCAAAGTCTGGCTAGTTCACACTTCCCAGAGTTTATCCAAATCATTTATGAAGCTGTGACCAAATGAAGAGCAATGGTTTCATGTTACAGTGGAATAGATGTAGGCTAGATATTAAGAAAGTCTTTTTGACCAGGACAGTGTGAAGCACTAGAATGTGTTACCTAAGGAGGGGGTGGAACCTCCATCCTTAGAAATTTTTGAGACGCAGTTTGACAAAGCACTGGCTGGGATGATTTCTTTTGGGATAGTCCTGCTTTCAGCAGGGAGGTTGAACTAAGTGACCTTCTGAGGACCATCCAACCCTAATCTTTTATGATTCAAGCCATGGGTGGTTCTGCAGTTCCTAAGTATTATAACTTGTGTGGGAAGTGAGGCCTAGTCTACCTCCTGGAGGTCCTGCACATTTATCCCAGGGGCTGGTAAAAAGTTTGGTTGGTCCCTCTCACTGGGGCTTCTTCTCCATTCCAAAACCCCTAGTGAGTCTGCACCCCTGGGGGAATGGGCAGGGGGGCAGTCCTACCCTCTACCCCAGGCCCCAACCCAAGGGCCCTATCAGTAGTAGCCTTCACACCAAGTCCAGGAGACTACTGTCTTCCCTGGGTCCCTAAAGTATGGCCCCCTGGTTTCTGTACCACTCTTTAAGGCTGAGAAAGTTTCACAGCCTCCTGGTCTGAAGACTCAGTCTCTGGGGTCCTCTTTTTGTTTGGGTTGGGGTTGCCCCCACCTTCACTCCCTTACTCAGTTCTTGAAACAAAACAAGTCCTACTTCAACTTGCAGGGCCTAACAGCCTTGTATGTAAGAATTCTCCCACTCCCACTGTACCTTTTTGAGTGTTGCAGCAAAACTACAAACAACCTATTCTTCCAGCAGCTTTACTCCCCTCTGGCCTCCCTTCAGCTGCTCTACCCTACCTCGGAAAGAGGCTTTTAAGCAGTGCAGCAGGTTTGCTAATTGAGACACCTGGAACCAATTACCCTGGTGTACTCCTGGCTAACCTAGCCCAGGAAAAGGCTTTACTAAACCAAGGCCTAATATCTACCTGCTTCCACCACTCTCCTCTAAGAGGTTGAAGAGGAAGGATACAAGTCTTGACCTGCTACTTGCTTGGCTGTGGGTGCTACTGCTGCTCCTGCTCCTGCTCCTTCAGTCCCTGCTGCTGAGCTCCTGAGAGGCCCTGCTTCTTCTACTGCCACCCCTGCTGCTGGCTTGTCTCCTCTCCTCCCACTCCCCTACCCTGTGGGAGCCAGAAGAGGACCCTACCATTACCACCACCACCTAGAGAGCAGAACAAACCCTCTTGCCAGCTGGTCCCTGCTGCCTCTGAAGGAACACCACCACCAGTGAGGGGAGGCACCAACTAACAGACTTGGACTTTGCTGTTTCCAGTGGGGGGGTGAGCTTATAACAAACTGAGCACTTTTTACCACCACTGCCATCCCCAGCTGCAGCTTGTCTGGCCTCCCCTCCCACCACCAAGAAGGCAGCAGGCTCCTAAACCCTCTGGAACATTCTAGGACTATTTGTGCAGAGGGACCTCAAGGCTCCCAACAACAGCTCCTCTCCCCCAGCCTCCCCTTCCCGCTCACCCCATTGGCTGGAGGGCCCCCCTGCTTCTCTGCCCTCCAGCTGGTTCTGTGCCCCTCCTCACACCCCCACGTAGGCCCCCCAACCCCCAATTTTGTTGAGTTTGTCTACCTCAATCCAACCCCTGAAAGTTTGTTTGTTTGTATAAATTTTCCCTTCCCTGCCCCACCCATCAGCCTCTGCTACCTCCCTACCCTGCCCTACCCCCCCCCCTGTTGTTCTCACTAGCCACACCATCCCCTGCAGTGCCCACACCCAGCCAGCCTTACTGGCCCAGCACATGTCCCCAATTTTTTTATTTGCCCCATACACACTGCACCCCTTGACACCCATGTGACCTGACCCATCCAGTGCAGCCGGAGGAGCCGGCCCCTCCCTGCCCCATGCGAGTTCCCTGTCCCTTCCTCCTGGGTGCCCTCCTCCCCAGCTTCCTTTGTAGGGCCACAGGGTAATTCTGGAGGGACTGCCTCCCTAGCCCACCATGAAGAGGGAGCAACCAGGCCCCCAGTGGGTGCCGGCCATATCACTGCCAGCAGGCCTTAACCAACCAGCCAGCCATTAGAGCTCTCCCTCCTCCTCCCACCCCATGACCATCGAGGCGCTTTGAGAAAAGAGGGGGGAGGTGGCTGGCCCCAGACAGGGAGAGGGCTTACCCCAGGGGGAGGGTTCCCATCCCTCTGCTGTTCTATCCTCACTCCCTTGCCCCCAAGCCCCTTTCCCCTTGCCACCAAATTCTGCCCCCGCTGGCCAGCTCTCCACCAACACCTCGGAGGGCTGTGTCCTCATCGAGGAGAAGCATGGCAAGCAATGGAAGGTCCACACCCTCCCCACCACATCGAACGGGGAGGAGGCCCCCCAGAAGTCACTGCAGGGGACTAACTGTAACACCCCTGCTGCCGACAGACCTTCCGCCATGCCCCCCGATGAGAACCAGCGGGAGGGCCAGGCCGAGGAGATGGAGGCAGCAACAGAGGGGGGCAGTGCTGCCCCCCTTTCGGGGGCCCTTATTGATTCCCTTCCTAGGGAGGCCGCAGATGGAGCCACCCCCACTGCCCCTGAAACACTCATGACATCTGCCCCTGCCACTGACACTGAGGCAGTTCCCAGCCTGGTGTCTGGAGTGGCGGTGCCTGTGGTGGGGGGGGTGAGTTTGGCTCCATCTTTGAGGAGATTGAGGCCCTGGATCTGACCCCAGTAGATCTGGTGGAGGACGATCCTCTGCCAGAGGGCCTCGATCTGGGCAGCGACCTCCTGCTGCCTCCCTCTACCACTGTTCTGCCCTCAACTCCAGGGACGCCCCCAGACCACTCCACCTGTCTGGCAGCACTCAGTGTCCACCCTTCAGCTGCTCAGCCCCCATGGGCATCAGCTGGCACCGAGCAGCTGGGCTCCAGGGGATTGTCCCTGTTGGGACAGCAACCCCTCCATCCCCTGACAGCCCCACTCAGCCAGATGCTGGGGCCGGGAACACCACTTTCTGCCTGGCATCCGTGCCCAGCATCAGTGGGGCTCCCCTCCCTAATGTGCCATCCAGCTACCCTGCACCCAGGTGAAGGGAGCTGCAACCAAGTGGTCCGATCACCAGGGACCCTACCCTTATCCCCCTCCCCACCCCTACTACTGTCCCAAACCCTGACACGGCCCTCACCCCTACCACTGCCCCACTTGCTGTCACCCCAACCCCCACCCCAGACCCCTCCCCCATTGCCTCCCCAGCACTATAACCTTTCCATTCTCTACCACTGACTCCCAGGGGGCAGTATTCATAGCCCCCACCCTGACCAGGGCTGCAGATCTCCCTCCACCATCTTTCCCCCTTGTGCTGGGGGTTGGGCTGGACAATGCGGTGCCTCCGTCATCGACGCTGCAATGGGGCTCCATGCCCTGTCTGTCTGTTCCTGCAGGCAGCGGGGACCCGACTGGAGGATGGCTGGGGCCCTTCTGCCCCAGACCCCCTGGTGCTGCAGGACAAGCTCCGCTCCTTCTTGGCCGACACCCGTGGGGCCAAGAATCAGGTGCAGCTTGCCCTGCAGCATTGGGGGAGTTTCCACCTCATCCTCCAGGCCATGAGGGCCATCCTGAAAGAGGGAAAGGGAACCAGGAGGCAGGACACTGTGGCCTACCAGAGGACCCGCCTCTTCCGTGACTCCCTCATGGATTTTGGGGTGGGCCTCAGATTGCCATGCGGCCCAAAGGAGGCTGCCAGCACTCCTGCTGCTCCTGTGGATCCCCCCCCTGCCCTCCTTATGGCTTCCACAACCTTCACAACCTTGAATACCAGGGGCTGTAAGATGGGTCTCCCCAGGACCCAGGTGCTCTCCTTCCTTCAGGAGGGGGCCTACTCTGTGGCATTCCTGCAGGAGACCCATATGGATCCAGCTGCCGAGGTCAGCTGGTGGCTGGAGTGAGGGAACAGGGTATTCCTGAACCATCTGTTCAACCGCTCCAGTGGTGTGGCCACCTTGTTCTCCTCCGACCTACAGCCCGAGGTGCTGGGGGTTGCTGGGGTCATACTAGGCTGCCTGCTGCACTTCCGGGTCCACATCAAGGGGCTGACATTGAACTTGGTCAACGTCTACACCCCGACATCGGGCCCAGAGCGGGTGCGCTGCTTCTGGCAGGTGACTGCCTTCCTCGGCACCTTGGAGCCTCAGGAGTGCCTGGTCCTGGGCGGGGACTTTAACACCACCCTTGAGGAATAGGACTGCATGGGGACCGAGCAGAGCTAGGCCGCTGCGGAATTCCTCAAGGAGGTGATCAACCATCACTCCCTGGTGGATGCCTGGTGTGACCACCACTCGGATAACGAGGTCACCTTTACATTCATCCAGGTGGAGGGTGATCGGTCATGCCACTCCCAGTTAGACTGCATTTACCTGTCCCAATGCCATCTGGTACGAGCCCACTCCTCTAGTGTTAGGCTGGCCCTCTTCTTGGATCACCACCTGGCAACCAAGATGGCCTCTCTCTCGGTAGAGAGGCTGGGGCCAGCCTATTGGCACTTCAACAACAGCCTGCTGGGGGACGTGGGCTTTGTGGCATCCTTCTGGGAGTTCTGGCTGGCCTGGTGGGGGCAGAGGGCTGCCTTTCCCTCAGCGCGGCATTGGTGGGACGTGGGGAAGTGCGTACCTGGTTCTTCTGTGGTGACTACACGTGGGGGGCCAACCAGCGGAGTGATGAGGTGATGGAGTAGCTGGAGCGGGAGGTCTTAGAGCTGGAGAGGGACCTGGCTGCCAGCCCTGAAGATCTGTCCCTCTGCAGAGCATGCTGGGAAAAGCAGGAGGAGCTCCAGAACCTCAAGGACCTTTGGGCCCGGGCAATGTTCCCTCTAAGGTTTGGCTGCTTGTGTGCAAAATATTGAACCCATGTGCAGAACTTTTTCTGAATAAAATTTTTGTGCAACTTCACGTGATGGAAACTATTGAAAAATATAGAACAATGAAAAATAAGTTATTTAAAATTGTTTATTAATCATTTGAATGTATTTCTATGCTTACATGATATATTGTCTCATCAATTGTTCAGTACTCTTCGTCTGCCACTCCCTGCCCTATCCCCAGATGGGGGTGTGGCCTGCAGTCAGGGGGCGGGGCCTGGGCCAGTGCCCCGGATCCTTCCCTGGGGCAGTGAAGCTCGTGATTATCACCATGCAATGCAACGTCACATGACCAAAGACATGCTGTTTTGTACTTCAGTATAGTAATGATCAGACTTTCCAGACTACCATACACCTTTCAGGAGTGTGATTTGTCTTGCATACCCCAAGTTCCACCTTACTTAAAACTACTTGCTTACAACATAAGACATAAAATTAAGAGTGTTGCAGCACACTATTACTGAAAAATTGCTTATTTGTTCATGTTTACCATATAATCATAAAATAAATTGATTGGAATATAAATATTGTACTTACTTTTCCATGTGTATACAGAATAGTTCAAACTCACTGCCTGTATGAAATTTTAGTTTGAACTGATTTTGCTAACATACTTTATGTTGTCTATTGTAAAACTAGGCAAATCTCCACCTGAGCTGGTACCTGTTGGTGGTCCCGGGCTATGCATGTGCCTAGTTGAGAACCATTGCTCTAATAGAAAAGGGTTTGGAAAGAGAAGCTGAGCAATCTTCTTTGACTGAATTTAATTGACAAATGAAATAAATGATAGCTAGGCAGGCTGGAGATAAGTGATGGACAGGAAGACAGAGTATGTTCTTGCTTTTGATACCCTGTATACAGTGCCTGTTCTAAAAATACCCCATGATGTATCACTGTCTTGCCAGAGGGACATCTGCTGTTCAAGGGGCTGTATTCCAGTGCATTAAACTGTAATAGATTATTTCAGAAGGTATAAATTGCAAGCCTGAACCCTCAATAATAGCTTGCAGGCAGCTGTGGCTACTCTGAGTGAACAGAAATGTTTTGGGAAGAAATAATTAACATTAGCAGTGCCAATTAATTGGCAGTGTTTGAGAGAGAAAATATTGGCAAGGGCACTTAGATATTTTGTCTTATTTACAGATGATGACATGAGGTGTTAAATAGTTGATTATCCTAATAAGTGAAAGGATCCGAGCAGAGAGCAAATGACACCCCTATACTATACAATACAACAGCTAAATTTCAATAATTAACTCTTGATAGGTTGCATTTTCTTTTTCTGAGTTCCCAGTCTGTGGCCTCAGTTTTCCTTATGCTGGTCCTGAACCACCACAATTCCTGAGATAGCTGGGGTGTTGTAAATGGAGGGGAAGTGTTAAACCACCAGAACAAAAATTTTACCAAATAAAATGCAGATATACGAGGGGTTTGTCTATGATTTTTATATGTATGAAATTTGTTATATCTGCTTCATGTACAAGTCTTAAAACTACAGCTCAAAATCTCATGTACTATATCATTTCAAGAAGCTCGCCTCCACCATCCCCATTCAGAGTTCTGGGCTTCAGTCCCATGAGGTGTACCAAGATTCAGGGCTTCTGCCCCACAGGTCAGAAAATATTTACTGGAGTTCAACTCCAGCTGTATTTGAGCCCTATGTAAAACTAAATAAATGTATACACAAATGCAAAATTTTGCACAAATTTTGCTCGTGCATTTACTGACGATGGTGGTCCTTGCTCAAGCTGTTGCTATGATTTGCATGTATATTTGTGGTAAACTGACAATTTTGCATATACAATTGAGTGCATCAGTACAAAAATCTGAGCATGCATAACTTCTGATTGTCTATAAAATGCACCAAAACAATTCAAGTAATGCATACTTTATTCCTGTTGATAAAGCACCATTGTTATAAATAAGGCTGGCTCAGTCTCTGGTTAAACATTAAAGATGGAAAAACAAAAGTGTTTATCTAATTTCATATATTTAATTTGCAAACTCAATTTTGAATTTTTGCTTTCTTGTTTCTTAAAGGGTCCACACAGATATTTTTCCTACTGTAAACAAAAATCTACTCTTTTTGCCTTTTAAAGAAGAGCTATGTTGTATTATAAATTATTTGGAAGATTAATATTAAAATGTTATACACAAGGAGCAAAATTTTGCTGTGAGCTTTACAAAGCATGTTCTTTAAAAAAAAATCTTAATTTACATGTTATCCTGCCAAATACACTTGCAGAGATCTAACCATTAATTTGATGTTCCAGTAAAAAATAAATAAATAAATAGACACAAGCATGAATCCTTCTAAGTAGGTTTCTCATATTAAAACAATCTGCCTAGTGCAATCCAAGTATCCCGTTCACTCTTTGACATGAAAGTAAAAAGTCCAACACACAATTTTTTCCCCTCATCAAACTGAAAAACTCTGACCATCTCCAGGGTCCAAACTAGTACTTCTTGTATACCCTAAATTTCCCATTAAGCCAATGGGAACTGAAAGATTGTACCTCAGAAGTGTGGGGAAAGGAAATGATTTCTACTCTTCCATAGAGATATGGTTCCCACTGTAGTCCTCTAAACATGGAATTTGACTGACAAAGTTTGTGTCGTACTGATTTAAACACAAGTGAAAAGCCGTGGGTGAAATAAAACAAGGGACTGATTAAAATCCTGCTCCATATGATTAAGTCGGTCTTCTCTTTGTTTTGCTATGAGACACTGACAACCCTTACATGACTCCTTCAGGTCATGTTGATGCTTCTTTACATTACACGTTAAAAATACTGGTTAAGACATCAGTATTAGTTGTGATGGGTTTTTCACTTTTACACTTGAGGCTTCAGTTGATAACTTTTCATTCCACAGTTTCCATAAAAATCAAACTAACGGAATCCTAAGAGTTGCTGGAATATGTCTTTTGAAAGGTCTGCAAAATGGGCACATCACATAACATTCTGGACCTCAGATTTTAGAAACAATATTTACCTCATTAGGAGCATGTGGATGAGAGACTTAATTCATTAAAATTTGTAAAGCACTTTGAGATGCTTGGCTGGACAGCTTTGTAGCAGAGTAAATTATCATTAATTCATTACTAGTGATGAAGAATTATTGTCATCACAATAGTGTTAGGGTAACATTGTGATCCACTTCCCACCATCCTGTGATATCCAAATGTGGATTTTCTAAACCTCTACAGTGAAAATACTGAAGTTGGATCTGAGCTAAGAATCATTTAATCCATCACTCAAATCTCTTGCCAGAAAGCAGAGATTATTCTGTTTTTGAACCAGTGAACAATTCCCCAACAACACTTTCACCTGTTATGCCAATGGGAGGTACAGGTGCTGTTTCTGAAAACAATACCATCTGTTTATAATTTCCAGTGAATTGACTTTTTTGTTTTATTTGAGAACATTAGAATAATGGCTCTTTTGTAAAAGTGTAAACTATACTGTAGTTTATGCTCTAATTGCTAATTAATGACAATATTTACATTAAATAGCAGTGGATTCCAATAAAGTATATTTTGCAGCTCCATCCCAATATAAAAATGAGTTATATTTTGTTTACCTCCACTGTTTGTTCGTTTGCAGCTTGGAAGGTCTATTATAGTTAATACAGATTTTGAATTCAGTCAAAGAGAATGTAAGTTGTTGGTTTTGGGGGCTGGGAAATGTTACCATCTACATGGAGGCAGATGCTGATAACAATACAAGGCCAATTAGTACACATATAAATTAACACTGATACCAGAGACTGTGGAAAGAAGAAATGACTAAATTGCTCATCCTGTTGTAGCCACCCATGCAGATTTAAACTTGAGATTTAGGTTGACTATTCATTTTTCTTCCTGTGAGTAATTGGGCATTGTTTTGATTCCTTGCTTGGTTCAGAGCTAATAAATATGTGATGTTTTTGGAGCACCTGTTAAATGAGAAAAAGAATGGTCTTGTATCTAGATAGCTTTAAAAATATACCTTTTTAAACCACCCATAAAAAATAATTCTGCCAATGAACTTTGCAGACGTTGCATGCCACTGAACACTTTTTTCCATACAATAAAAAGGGGCAAAATAAGTCTTATGTATGTTGGGTACAAATACATCCTAAATGGACATGTTATATGTCTTTCATGACCAGTACTACACACAGTGTTTCAAACTTATTTTATGTTCTCTAAAGGTCAGATTTTTAAAATCTTAGTTTCCCTTTGTAATCCTAAAATAAATAGCTGCATTCATGAAACATGCATGACAATACCATGCTCCAAAATAAATGCAGGTTTAAAATTGTGCAAAATGAGAGGCCATTCTTTCAAAAACTGGCTTTTTGTATAGAAAACCATTAACCAACACAATATGCAATTTTAATTTACTTGTGTGCATGTGCACACACGTGCACATGTTGCAGCAAGACATCAAGGGAAGAAAGAGCAAAATATGATCTTGTGGAGCAAAAGTCCAACTGAAACATTGACAGTATTCTGGGAAACCTTGAAATGCTAACCTGTATTTCACTGCACTTTCCTTAGTGTCTCCTAGACATCTTTCTCATTCCATTTCACAGTCTCTCAGATCTTTGGGATGTACCTGTGCTTTTCCAACGCTACATCTCTAATAAGTCTATAAAGATGAACCCTGTAGGTATTTTGATACAGGGTACAAATGCCTTTTAAAGAAGGAATAAAAGGGTGCCGCAATTCATCTTTGCCACAGTTGTTTATGAATGAATTTTCCCTACATCCTAAGAATGCACAAATGAGACACTTTAACTTCTTTCATGTAAGATATGCACCCCCTCCCATCTCTCCGCCTTGGTTACACATTACTGTTGGGTTTACTTTCTCATCTTCTGAAGTTTTCCTTTAAAAAAAAATGGAAGCATAAATCCCAGCTGTTGTCATTTCCTCTTTCTCAGTGTTTTATCATCATGGTCAGGCTAAGCATACCTTAGCAATTACTATAGGTCTACAGACCATTCTCAGGCCATTTGAGCTGACACTCTGAAATATTAGCAGAGAAGTAATGCAGGTGCAATATACTGGCCAACATCCAGTAGCAAGTTAGCAAATCAGCTCAGAATTTTAAAAGGAAATTTGTATTATGTACTATTAAGCTGCTGAAATTAGACATGGAAATCCAGTTCATATGGGCAAGGAAAACACTAACTCTGAAGTCCTACAGTTCACTCAAGCAAAAAATCAGCAAATATCAGAGCTCACACATATTATATTTTTAACATCTTTTTGATGAGAGGGCCTACCGTAGCATGTGAGATTTAAAGCTGTGCAAGTGAACTATAGTGGGTTTGTTGGGGTGGGAAATGAAGAGATAGAATGGATTCTGAAGGCTCCACAGTGAAGTAAGAGAGAAAGATTTTTCAGTACAGAAGCATCTGACACACATTTTGCATTCTAGCTACTGCCTTGCTTCAAATTAAAGAACAATTAATACCACATAGGAGAAGATAGCCTTAATGTATTTGCTATGCATGGGCCTCAACCTGCAATGTGCAGCATGAAGGTGAAGTACTGCAGCTATGTAGGACTCTCCTGAAGTCAAGCTGTAAGTTGCAAGGACTGGGATCTTTGATTGTAAGTTCTTTGGGATAGGCTTTTCTTTGTGTACAAATACATAAAAAAATAAATAAAAGTGGGTCAAGTAGCAACATCTATAGTTAAGGCTGTGTCTATAATGCAGTGGAGTCAATTGAGTGACCAATGGAGACCCACACAGTTGATCCCTGAAGTGTTCTCTGGCCAACGCAGTAAATCCACCCCCACCCCTAACCTGGCCCAGCAGCATTCCTGGCGCTGGGCTTATGGGGCTCATGCCCCAAGTCACAGCATGCCAAGCCCCATGTCTACTTCAGGGTCAGCAGTGCTTTTGCCCTGGACCAAAAAGTGTAATGCTGCATCAACCAAAGTTTTTGTGTTAACACAGCACAGCAGCTATGCCATGGTAAGGGAATGTCTGTAAGCTGACACGAGATATACAAGTTTCAGTATGCAGCTTGAATATCTCCTTTTGCTGCTGGCAGCGCGGAGCAGGCCTCTGATTACTTGACAATTTCCATGATAAAATACTTTTCCAGTTGCTTCTAATTTTGCCAAACTTCTACTGTCCTTGGCTGAAGTTTTTCAGATGTCTACATAAAGCTGAATTTTGTTCTTGAAGTTCCATTTAAAACAATTCAACTGTACTAAGGAATGAGTTTGGGGGAAAATATGTTGGTTTGCACATGTTAAACAAAAGCTTTCCAACCCTAGGGGAGTGGCCTTTGTGTTGAGAGAAACCTCTTAACTTGCTCTATGGTGTAAGTTATGTCTTTGAAAAATTGCTCTGTGAACATGCTCAGTAGAAGGTAATTAAAGTTCAGCAGCTAAATTGTCCAAAGATTTAATTTGCAGGGAGCATGTTCACCTTCTAGCAGCTGAGAGATGCTAACTACACTGTGCCTTTGTAACCTTGGGGTGGGGTATTATTTATTTAATTGCCCTCTTCCAGTGCCTCAAAAACAAAAACAAAAACAAAAAACAAACAAACCACCACCAAAACCAACTCTCACAGAGAAGCAGCTGGAGACCCAGGAGTCAGTGTGCAAGGGACACACAGCAAAGATTATTCAGTTACATTAAGATACTACCTGAAAAACAAACAATGAACTTTATTAAGTACTAACATGATAAATCGTAACATTAAAAGAAAACAAAGCAGTCCCCACAGAAACATTGTGGGAAAGAAACCTGAGAGTCTCAAAATTTAGATGGAGTTCAACCATATGTCAGTTCCGGTCTCTATTCAAGGCTTGAGTTGCAAGAAGCAAAAAAACCAAACAAACAAGGAGTCCTGTGGCAAGTAAGGACTAACAAATATATTTATTGGATGAGTTTTTGTGGGACATAATCCCACTGACAAAGGAGATTTCATGGGATTTTCTTCCATGAAAGCTCATGCAATAAATATATTTGTTAGTCTTTTAGTGCCACAGGACTCGTTTGTTTGTTTTACTGAACTAGACTAACATGGCGGTCCCTTTGGATCTTGGAAAGAAGCAGCAATCCTGGTTTTTGGTTGCAAAGATCTTGGGTAGAAATCCATGCAGGCTTTTCTTTCTCTTCTGGAACGAGCACCATACAGTCATTTTACTGGTTAACCAGCAATCAGTCACATATGAGAAAACTCTGCTGCAAAATGTTCTACAGCAGCTAGGAAACATCTTGCTGTCTACTCCTGGCTCAGCTTCTCCCAGTCACACACTGAGCACATGGACTCCTCTCATTGCAACTTTCAGTGGCTGCTACTTTCAGGCTGCTGCTCTCGTGGCATCTGACCATGCCAGCAGTAGAAAACCTTGTAGAGCATGCTGAATGCAAACGCTCGTTTAATTTCCAGAAACTTCTGGACCTGAGCAGCCAAATCTGCCCAGCAAAATAACCCAACCTCTAGAGATCCCTAAAAGAGAGAGCTCCCTTAATTAGGCATATGGGTTACACAAACACCAACCACACTGACTGACTGAGCATATTCCAGCCAGAGGATGTATAAGCTGGACCGGATATTCCCCTACAATTATTTGTCCCAACAATTAAAGTTGCCTCTGTAATGAAAGACTAGGATAATGCATTAACACAAAGACCTGAATGGGGATTGCACAGGCTGCTACTAGAGAAATGCTCCAGCCTCCGTTTTGTGTGTCTGATCTCTTTTCTGAACAGACAGGAGCTGCTCCACTCTCAGCTGCTCATTTTTAGCATGCTTAGTGTATGGAAATAGGACGAAAAGTTCAGTCAGTTGGCAGAAGGCCCAGATTTTCTAAGATGCAAAGAGCCAGATGTGGGTGGTCAGCAGAATCATAGCTCCAAAGTTACCAGTAACAGTGAACATGTACAAAGCTGGGGATTACTGAGCACGTGCAGAAAAAGGTACTAGAAAGGTCAGACAGGAAGGTCAGGCAGCTAAGCAGCTAGATAGATGGTCATAACCACTTATTTTCGTCAGAACTAGTTCTAAAGTTTAGAACAGTCACTCATGGTTCTGAAGTAATGATTGATACTGAGCAGGTAGGAATAAGCTAATTGTTTTTAAGGCCTATTAGGAGAAACTAATCCAAATGCAGCACAAAAAGCTTGCTGCTAGCGGGCAGATTGGAAGAAGATCTGGACTGTAGAACGGAGATATTCAATTCGGGAACTGGATGTCAAAGGCGAAGAAGCTGAAAGGCTGTGTCTACACTTGGAAATTAGCTTTAATTAATGAGGCTTAATTCAAACTAAATTAGTGCATGGCTACACTAGTTTTCATTACTCTGAACCAAGGAAGTCCTTAGTTCAAAGTAATGAACCCTTACTCTGAAGTTATAAAACCTCCCTTAACTTCAAAGTAATGGCTAATTCAAATTTATTAGTTTGAATTTATTAGTTTATTCTAACTGTTAGTTTGAGTTAACGTGGTTTGATCTTCTTCGTCCCAAGATGCCTTCCTTTTTCTGTGTATTGGGTGGGGGCATGGCCTTTCCTGGGGCCATGTTGCCACACTTCCCATGGTGTACCCCTCCTAAATTGAACTAGCAACTCCTGTACATGGACATGCTAGTTCAATTTGGGTTTCTAGTGGGGACACGTCAATTTGAATTAACTTAGTTTGAATTAAGCATTATTTGTTTGAATTAATTAATTTGAACTAAGTTAATTTTAACTAACTTCTTAAGTGTAGACATAGCCAAAAGAAGTTAGATATGCTCTGAAGAGAAAGATGGAAACTAGAGCAGAATAAAGTTGGTTGACCAGGAACTGTGGAACAATGGTGATTAAAGAAAAACTATTAAAGGATTTATAAAAGCAAGAACAGTGAATTTTTTAAAGGATACTAATGGATTGATAAAGCAAGTTTGCCAGTTTTTATAATATAGTTTTTAGTGTAATATAGTTTAGCACAGTATTTAACATGTATATGCTTGGAATGTGTGTGTTTTAATTGTATTTTTTTTATAGAAACAAAATATAATTTAAGAACTGCTGTCTGCAATTTGTTGGATACTCCCCACTTCTGACAAAACGCTATTCTCAGAATCATTTAAACTATCTGCTATTGTAATCTGAATGTTCTTTAACATGCAATAAGGACTTGGTGTCAGGAATTTTGTGCTTCTAGGATGTTTATATTATTCTTTAGCAGAAACTGTTAGTTGTTTTAACAAAAAGATATTTTATTTTAGAAAGAATATTACCTATGTCATTTACTTTCTTGGAAGGTTATACAGTGCTTCATTTTGCAAAATTTACTTTCTTTTAACATACATTTTGGATTTATTAGATTGTAGACTAATAGTCCAAGGAACAGGCACACCAGACACTTCAAACTTACTCTGATATTGAGGACTTCATCAGATTCAAATTTTTATTCTAAACAAAGAAAAATAACTTCTGGATGCCATGCACCACAAAGTAAAATTTTCAAGAATATTTAATTGACTTTAGACTTTAAATCTGGGTTGTAGACTCTAAATTGCATTTTCACAAGTGGTTTAGGTTCTAAAGAAATAAATTACTTATGAGAAATGAACGTATGGTTCTAAGGCCAGGTCTACACTGCCTGCCTTTATCAGAGCATTCAAACAAAAATATACAAGTTACCAAAAATAACTTGTATATTTTTGATCAAATCTACTCCCAACATGTCCACTTAGCTGGTTCAAAGGGAAGGTGTCTCCCTTCAAATCAACACTATCTAACTGCTGGGGTGGTGTTGCAGGATTGAACTTCCTGATCTACTGGGTATGTTTACACAGACTCAAGCAGCCAATCAGGAAGTTTGAACTGATAGCAGCAAATCTTTTGCCATCAACAAAGACAAACCCTAAGTCTCTTGGACACTTCTAACATTTTTTTTTTTTTACCATTGATCTTTAAATTTTAATAGCCATGAATTTAGAAACCATGAAGGAAGAAGCTGAAATAAAGTGAACCACACCTGTCCAACAGAAAGACACACCATAGCAAAGTGTTGTACATCCACCTTGGTCAGGTCATAAAAGAATCCTAATCTCTCAGTTCCTGATACAAAGACTGCCTTTGGGCACAATTTACTCACATACACCAGTGCAGTAGTTTTCCAAAAATCTTGTACTAAAACCAATCTCTAATTTCTACAAGAAACAGATGCAAAAGGTTTTTGCCATTCCTTTCTTCATTGTCTCCAAATCAAAAAAAAGTATTTTAGCATCCGTTCTTTTTCTCCCAGTTCCGTTTGCCCCACACTCCAGGCCTCTCTGCCTGAGAGTGACCAGTCTTCCTACCACCTCAGAGGACTTCCCAATCTTCAGTATTCCAACCCTCCAGGATTCCCAACTTGGAAATCCAACCCCTGGCTGCAGGGATTCTCTTTTGTGCAACAACTATCTTATATCTGGGCTCAGCTTCCTCTGGTAAAGTTAGGTTTCCCTGGCTGTGTTCACACAGCACTCTTATTTCAAAACAACAGAGGTTGTTTCGAAATAAGAAATCCCCTGTTCACATGACGCATGGTTGTTTCAAAACAACAGCAGCCGTTGTTTCGAAACAACTTAAACCCCATGTGGGAATGAAACAACGTTGTTTCGAAATGATTGTTTTGAAACAATGCCATCCAAACATGTTGTTTCGAAACAACTGTGATTTGTTTCAAAATAACTGTTGCCTGAAACTGCTATTTCGCTTTGAGCTTTTTTCCTTAATTCGAATTAACAAACTGTTAATTCGAATTAAGTTATTTTGAAATAAAGCATTATTTCAATACAAGTTGTTTTGACACAACTTGTATCGAAATAATGCCTGTGTGTGAACAGCCCCTTTTCCTAGGCACTACTGCCTGATCCTTCTGTATTTCAGACCTTTCCATTTTAACAATGCTCCCTTGCTTCCTTGCTCACACAACATGGTAACAGGTGGGTTTCAAAAGCTCAGCAATCATTCGAACTTCCACCTAATCCCTCATTATAGCATGCCGGGGGGGAAAAAAGATCACCAGTACAGAACATGTGCATTTATTAGAACTTTTGACTGGCAACTTAGATTTTGTCATTAAAACAACTGTGTTTCTGCAAGTGGCAGCAGACTTAGAGCTGCCTTGGTGGTGACATCAAACTGACACAGCTGAAATAGGGAACTCACAGCACCTGAATTCCTGTGCTACTGGTGTCTGTCACTATAATTGCTTTCTGGACAGAAGATACCAAGTACTCTTTACTGATTTTCACATAAAATATGCGGGATGGAAACATCTGGGTAAGGCTCCACTTTCAGGATATCACCTGGAGAATCTTCCATAGCATAGATCTATTTGCATAATGTGACTTGTTGCATTGTGCCAGACAAGTTGAACCCTTTGTTTGACTTACAGCAGATTTCTGTTTGCAGTGTCGTTGTAACGGTGTTGGTCCCAAGATATTATAAAGACAAGGTAGATCTGATAATGTCTTTATTGGAGTAGTTTCTGTTGCTATCAGAGACAAGCTTTTCAGGCACAGAGTTCTTCTTCAGGTCTGAGCTTCTTTTACAGCCAAATGGAAGATGGACCTGGTTGTTTAACATAAGCAGCTAATCTATAGTTTAAGGCACTGTTCATGATGAAGTGTCCATAAACACCTCTCAGTTGACGGGGGGAGGAAAAAAACTGGGAGAGGGCAGTTAAGTAGGTTACAGATTGTTGTAATAAGTCATATCTAGTGTCTTTGTTTGGTTCATGATTTTTAGTATCTAGCAAAATGATGAATTTAAGTTCCCAGCTCATCTTTGGGTGATGTTGTGCTGCTTTCCTTTCAGCCAGGTGAGGACAGAAAAGTCAGATACAGAGCGATTGCTTTGTGAAAAGTGTGTGCTCACAGGTGCCAGGATTTAACAGATTTGTGAGACTGAAATGCCTAACAAGAACTTCAGAAATTGTATGTACTTAATCATATCCTAAGAATAGGTGACTCTTATGCTGGTACAAACCTTGTATTCTCCTCTCTACTTGTAACAAATCTCCATAGTGAAGTTTTTAATATGACATCGGAATTCACCTCGAATTGGGAAATTCACCTTTATGCAGCTTGAGAGTCTTAAGAAAGGGAAAGAACAGAAACACTGCAAAATACTGCATGTTATTTAGGCTAAGATAATAGTTTATTTTGCTTCCTTTTACACTTCTACTGTCTTCTTGTGAGTACTGAGAAAAACAGCCACAGAACTAAAGTACAAGAAGAGAAGAAAAAAGATTCCCCCCTGCCCTCGCCTCTCTGGGCAATTACATCTCTTGAGGACATTACACCCTCTTCAGACCCAGCTTCCCAGCCTTTATGGTCACATGAGCTATTCAGTGGATGTTAAAATATAGTCTCAGCTACTAACATCACTTGCTTTTACAAGTAGCTTGGTGTCAATGTTTTCAATTCCAACCCAGCTTAATGTTATTCTTCCGAACAAAGGCTGATTTTGATGGACAGTCACAGCCACTTCTGTAGTTGTCATTTTTCAATTATTTTTGAATATCAGAGTTCTGTCAGGCTGATTTATTAAGCCAATTAATTGTAGAAATGATCACTTATAGCTATTGTGAAAGGCACATTGCAACAGGTGAGCTAATGTGCTTGTATCCTGCTACAAGACTGGCGTGGTTTCATGAACCAGGAAACATCATTTGGACAATATAAATAACCAGTAACTTGTTGGAAACATACAGTGCTAAAGGACTTTGAGACCATAACTAATCTGCACACAACAGCAGCTTCCTCATTGTTTATAAGCTTTTTCTTCATTTCCCACAGGATGCTGCTAGTTATATCCAATAATTGACAATTATTGGACTGAGATATTTCAGAAATTCTGTCTAATTCTCAGAATGGCTTACTATCCCACTAATCAAGCCAAAGAATTCCTTATTTTTTATCTCTGCTGAGTCTGTGGTGCAAGACAAATGAACCCTTAGAGAACCATAAGAGAACCAAGTGAGGACTGCATTTCCACCAAAGCCATTTTCAGTGTTGATGCCTGCCCCATAAGGTCAGATCTTGAATTTGTAGTAGTATAACTCAACTATTACATTGGAGGCCATATGAAGAACTATGCAGACAAATATAGAGAATGTTTAATAAGGGCAAGTGACTAGTAGAGATTGGAGAGGAAATGGGAAGTATCTTAGAGGGGATACAGGAGGGTTGCACCTCCAAACTGGATGCACTGCAGAGATGAGATTGGGGGGGCACCAAGATTTCACCCTTCTATTTCACCCTGCTCCTTCCTTGTGGAGGAACATTCAGGGAGATGGAGGAATGATGTGTCTAAGTCAGTTTTCCCCTCAGGTTATATAAGGGGAGGGCAGGAGAGCAACTTCTAATGCCTCATAGTACAGCCAAGTTGAGGAAACTGATCTGGATGCACAGAGCATGTGGCTTTGCTGCTCACTGCCCCTCCACTCCTCTAGGGGGACACAGTGAAGCACTGGGGTGGGAGGATGGTGCATGGCAACATCAAGCATTATCTGAATCCAAGTCAGTTTCCCCACACAGGCTGATTAAGGGGAGGACAGGAAAGCAGCTTCAGAACCTCACAACACACCCCCAGCTTGGGTCATTTCCATTTTACAAGCTGCTGCAGAAACCCAGGCACCTAGGCACAGGAAACACATTCTAACCAGCACCAGTTATATTGTAGCAAGTGAACATAAGATCTAGGCTGCTTCCTAACTGCCTGTGCAATGAATGGCATTGACTGTGTGAAACCCAGGGGAATGACATACAGAAGAGGGAAGGTTAGATGGCAGCTGAATATGCTTAGGCATGATGGGCAAAGGGAACAGGCTTTAGCTATAGATTTGTTTGTCATGTGCATTGTATGTCTCTATGTTTAAAATAAGGAGACATATTCATAGTTACATGAAGGGGCTCAATTCTATTTAATCAAGAATTTGTTTTTATATTAATATTGGGGGTTTTTTAGTGGTAGCTGGTAAATGGAGCAAATAATTAAGTTAAAATAAAAAAGTAAGGGGTATTAATGAATGAGTGCAAACTGTATTTGTGATTTAAAGTACCACTACCAATCAGCAAACCCAGAAATTAGACCTATGCCTTTTACAGTATTAAACCCCTTACCCCCCACTGCCAGATACAGAAGTCAAACTACACCTATAGGACAGCATGATATTACATCAAAGAATGATCACTTTCTTAGTCTACATTTAAAATTATGCCTTTATAATAATACTTCCCCCTCATTCTATAGCTATGTCAGAGCCCAAGATAATGAAGAAATAAGATAGAAACAGTACATCCCTGGAACAAGGGTTAATGTGTTTCCCCACCAAACATGTTTCTGCTAGTAAAAATGTTGTTTTCATCTAAAGATTCCATTGTGATAAGGTGAAAAAATTTCATTTCAACATTATCATTTCAACTAATCAATACCACACTTCATAATTCTATGAATTTATATTATATTAAAAACATTTCATCTGTGAGATACCATGTCAATGAAATAATTGAAACAGTTCAACTTGCATAAAACAAAAGATGAATCAATGAAATCAAAAGAAAATGTCATTTTAGTTTTTCTGAAACAAAATGTTGGAATTCCAATCTGCATGAAATTCACAATTTTTAAAATTTTTTGTTCCAAATTTAAATGAAAAAAATTCAAAAGTTGAGACTAATGCAAAGACATAATGCAAAGTTATGTAATGCAAAGTCAAGGTTCCAGCCTGTTCTCCCTGGAATGTGCATTGAGACTAGCAGCTTTTACGGCTAAATAAATGTAAAATAATCATAGGTCACACCATGAAAAATAGAGAGCTATGTTGGTTGCTAAGAAAATGGGGATGCATTTCGCACACACTTCATCTAAGCTCCACAAACTTCTATGTCCATTAATCTCCTAAAAGTAATGTCAATATAATTCAGCATCCTTAAGTAAACTAGCAATGGGAACACTATTTTAAAATGAACTGCTGTAAGTTCAAACAGAGAAGTCACATCAGATGATGAATACAATGAAAGGTACCTGGAAAAAGATATGCAGTGGGATGTATTAAGCCATTATACATACACAACTTGAAAAGGCATCACTTAACTTGAATTATCCCCTGACTAGTTCATTTTCTGCTTGGGCTGGATAGTGCTGTATGCATTGCATGGTACAGTACATCACTCTGAACTGGGGTTATTTTGTATCCAGCTCAATTTTTTTTTCTTTTTGGTGGTCTTTGCTTTGCACTAGGCACAGGCAACACTTTACAGAGCTTTTCTTGCCTAGAGCTGATTAGATTCTGCATTGTGTGGCTAATTCATCAGACAAATACATCAGCATATGTTGCAAATATACCTCACTAACAGGATAGCAAGTTCATGCACTCTATCACAGGTAAACCCACAGGTATTTGCTTTGCTTATCACATTTTTTTAAATTATTGATATTTTCCAGGAATGTGAAATGAGAAGCGTGGGGGCAGTAAATCAAAATCTTGCTGCTACATTTTGGACTTGGATGGAATGGGACTAATTATTATTTTAGCATATCTCATAAGACTTGTTTCTACTCTTCTAGAAAGATGAAAGAGAAAATAAAAACCCAAGGAGGACACAGGAGCTCAAAAACACTGAAAATTGAAAACAATGGCTAAGTTAATAGTGATTCTGAGTAACCACGTTGAGGCATTCAAGGCCTGGTTTTCTGAAAATGCCCAGTTACAGCCACTGACTTCTGGGGAGGGACCTGGACCTTCATGTCTTTATACTCCATGGGTGATCCAATAGAAGTGGTATGTCATTTGGGCTGTGGATAGACCAGCAGAAAGTATGCATGGATATGCATGTCACATCAGCATTCAGGTATGAATATATCAGCTAGCCAGCAGACGTTATTTTACACGGAGCTTTCACATTTCTTATAAAGACAGGGAGAGCCCGCCAGTCCTGACTTGTCATCATCATCCAGGAAATGTAAAAATATTTTGGCACAGGGAGACTCTGGGAAATTTTCCAGCTTAATTGTGAAGAAACGGACAATCTTGAGAAGATGTAAAAGAAAGTTGCCTTCATTAAATGTGGTTCCCTCCCTCAATGATGCCAGCAGCTTTAAATAGGAGATTTAAACTTATGTTGGAAGTGGGAAACCTGAAGTTTACTGTAATGTAAAATGAAGCATATTCTCTAATGTTAACACATCTTTCAACCTGAAAATACATCCAGTGATATAGATGCATACAATTCAATTTCCAAAGCAATGAGTGGAGATTTAACTTTGCATCCCAAGTTAACAGGATTTGCATAGCTAAGTCAGGACATGCAACTTTGAAAACAGAGAAGGTAGATTCACTGTGTCAAAAGAAATCTAGGAGGCACTCAGACAAAAACATATGGTGTTTCATACCAAGATCTGCAGAACATTAAATGAACACGTTTTATACTAGTGTCCCTCTTATTAGAGCTGGACTTTTTTTTGAGGACTTAATAGGAATCGAAATGAGGAAACATATAAAGTATTTCAGAATCCATAAATGATGCCACCTTTCTATCTCTTCCTTATCTAAAACATGCACAACATTTTTGAAATTTAAGAACACATCTCCCCTGTTTCAAACTTTTTTTTTCATTGTACCGAAGGGTGACAAAACTAAATGTTTCTGATTGTACAGTTTCAATGACCCAAGATAGGGGATTCTATTTTTAATTAATTTTCTTTATCATGCATTAGACATTTAAATGTTCAACAGTGAATTTTGAAGCTAACATTCTATTAAGATGAATGAGAGAAATTCATACTCTTTTTTCTACTGTATGGATTCACTTTGTCAGGAGAAGATGAAATTCATTTCAGGAGTGGAATGTAGCTTTTTGATACAACCTATTAATGAAAGTATGTTTCAAAATGATCCTTTTTATTTTTTTCTTCATAAAAGCACATAATGTACATTGCTGAGGGCACCCATACAATATATCAATATCCCTTTCATCCAGGAAGCGACAAAAAAGAGCATTTCCCAAAAACAAGTCATTCCTGCCTTGCTTAAACTACATTTATGCTATGGCCTTGTAGTCACTATGAAAAAAGTTGTGTTCTTAATGACAGCTAGCTAACTCAAGTTTACTAGGATTCTCCCTTGATTTAAGAACACAGCTTTCTCCATAATGAAGACAAAACCCAGGAGTCGAGGTAGGCCATGCATCCTGAATTTGAGCTTCTATTAGTGAATGTGAACCAAACGTCCTTGTCCAATAATGTATTACCACCAGGCTACATGAGTAACTGTAGAGACTTTTCCTCAGCCCCCTGAGCTGAACTGGTCAAAATCCCAGTTCAGTTATTTATATTTTTTATGTTGTGTTACTGCCACATTTGCTCCAAAAATTATATCCAATAGTGCCAAAGGGAGAAGATCTGCTTAAAGCATCAGTAGCCGACTGAAGCACACTCCTGGTTCTTGTTATTGCTATAATTCTCTCACTGTTGTATTTACTTGAAGGGTCACATCCTCCAAGGACTTCTGAAAATGTTCTTGTAGATAACTTGAAGGCTTTATACACCACAAGTATGCTTTCAGACACTGCATGTGTGTTTTCAGACAGCAATTGGACATATGCCCACAATATTAAAATCCTTTTTCCCCCTTTACCTTAAAGGTAAAAGTTGATCATTTGTCCAAGGATCTGAAATAACTAATTACCTTTCTTTTTTGGACAAGCTCAAATGCATTAGCTTCAATATGAATTTTCTATGTTGTTTCATTCACCTTCTGAGTAAGCGTAGTTTTAAACAACATTCATGTTACCAGGTGTCTGAATTCGGCAGAGGTACTGACAGGATACCAAAAGTCTGGTTACCATGGGTGAGTGGAGAGGGCATTAGGTCATCAACTCTCACCAGCCTCAGTTCAGCCAGGACCACCTGGACCCTTTGGGCAAGGCAAACAGGCAGACGCTCTTCATCAGGTTGTAGCTGCTGTTCTAGCCCTAGGGAACGGGGAGGGAAGGATGAAGGATGTTGAGCAATGAGGAGCTGGGAGGGCAGAGAGGGTGATTGGGAAGAGAAAAGTGAGTGGGAGGTGAGGCTTGGGACCAGAGGTAGGGCAGAGAGTCCAGTTTTCAGCAATTAAAAAGTAGGCAACTCTATTCCGTAACACAGGCTCTGGTGGTCTTTTCCATGTTATCACAGAAAGTTAGACCTTCAGTTGCCACGTGAAGGAACTTGATAGCATGCTGGCATGGAGCAGCCTCTAAAGAATGTGGAAGGAGAAGCAGAGGTTGCTGGAGAAAAGAGTTTAGAAGCAGCAACGGGAAGTCAATCTGCACATAGATGGTTAGAGTGATAACTGCAGTTCAACCAGATCTGTAAATAGTTCTATTAACAAAGAATCAATATCATTTTATGAATATGAGCAACCTTTCACATTTTGTAAGTAGCATGCTGTAAACTGAAAATTTGAGCTTCTGGATTTTCCAAATGACCAGAGTTGCAGCATCAGCATCAGTTAAGTCGTTCCACAGAATCACTGACATATTTTTAATTGAAATACTTTCACATTAAATTTCAGTTTTGTCATTTTGAAATATGCATGAGGTTTCATGTACCAGAGTGAAAAATCTCCATGCCTGAAAAAAAAACAATACCTTGCAACTTGTGCTCCTCACCTTTCGAGTTCCATGGAGGCTCCAGTATATGTGGATAAAGTGCCCCCTAGACGCAAGTTGAAATCTAAAAGCATAGCTTCTAAGTAAAATGAATGTGTTCTTCATATTTTTTTTCTTTACTGCTACTTAAGGAATGAAAGGTAAGTTCCATGATATCCAATCGAAGCAATCAGATAAATAACAAATCTGTTAGTGTTCAAATGCCGTGACTCTACACATTCCTGAGGTACATTTTTGGCTTTGGAATATGGTCATTTTTCTCCGCCCTCTTATATTCGTTTCTCAACTAATATTATTTTGAGCTTTTGACTATCTCCCTCACTACTGTTAAACAGCTCCGAAGATTAATTCCATCAAATCTGGCAGGCTCATGGAAATATTACTCACTCATAAACACTACAAATTTTAAAGTGATAGCTCTGTAGGTTTCTGAGGTAAAATGTCAAAAACGCCAATCTTTTGAACCGTGCCGAGAGCAGAATGTCATAGTCAAAATTCTTCTAGTTTATCAAATTCACCAAGTTGATCAGTCTTGAAAGGACTAAAGTGGCAAGGAAATGTTCCAAAGCAGAAACCAATATTTTTTAACAGTTGTTGATGCATTCTGCCTGTAAAATCACCATTAGACATCACAGTGCAGCTGGTATTTAATCTCAACATGCCTGACACAACACAGCAGAATGATTTCTCACTCGTATAGTAAAACTGTAAGTAATTTAATCGATAACCCATAATAATAGCAATTAAATCACCTACTGATACAACATATTCCAAGGTGTGAGAAAATGTAAATAAAATACAAAGTTTGTTTTAAGTGTTTCCCCCATAGATTATTTAAAAAAAAAATGTTACTTCACTCACAATAGAAGTTTGATGGCTCAGATAAAATAACCCAGACTGAATTCCATATAATTTTGGTTTTGCAAAATCAAACTAAAATCTTGGCCTCCTTGATTCACCTCTAGTTTAAAGAGCTTATAATCAGACTCCCGTTGAGATCAACTGAAAGGCTTTCTTGACGACAGTAGGATCTAGAGAAAATGCAATCTCCTTTTAATGAACATACATTTTGAACAGCACCTTTAAAAAGATCATCATAAATTCTACAAACTTATCAACATAACAATGCCTATGATCAACAACTTTCATGTGATGAATTTTCTGTATTTTAACAGAGTTGCTTTCTGTGCTTAAACAGCAAAAGAATGAAGGCAATCAATCAGCTATAAATACAGACCATCAGGATATTTTTCAGTTTGATTTAAAGTGCTAGACACTGCAATTTAAAGATTGTTACATTAGATACCAGTGGAAGCATTCTGTCTGAAATAACCCTTAGCAAGTCAAGCTAAGTGATATAATACCTTTTATTGGACCAACTTCTGTTGGTGAGAGAGACAAGCTCTTAAGCTACAGAGCACTCCCCAGATCTGGGAAGATAGCTGATTACAAAGTGAACACATTGTTTAGCATAAATAGTTAACTACAATCTGCCCCCATTCTATTTAGCTGTGATAATCTGAGCATATTTCCCAGACCTGAAGAAGAACTCTGTGTAATCTCAAAACTGGTCTCTTTTCCAATAGAAGCAGGTCCAATAAAAGGTTTACCACACCCACCTCATCTCTCCAATATCCTGGGACCAATATGGCTGCAACAAAATTTCATACATGAAATAGTCTCAGGGTCAAAATTGTTTCAGTCACTTTCTTTTCTGGATATTTTTTCTGTTTGTTTTGTTTTATATGAAATGTCTTTTCCACTCTGGACCCTGGACTAAGCTCTCCCCTGATTTATATCATTAAACGTACTCAGGGGCAGGGGAGTTGAAATTCAAGGTTAAGACTGGCAAATTTTATATTTTCATTCCTAATTTATAAAGGTATCAGCAGACTGTTTTTATCATCATTAAAAAGATCCCCCAGTAATTTGAAAATAGTCATTTAAAATAAAACCCTCCACCATAGTTAATCATAATATTACAGCAGATGCAACTGCAATCCAATTAATACCTGGACAACTAAATATTCTGGGAAGTGATATAGTTTATGAGACAGCTCAAAAAGGCTACCACGCCTAACGGCAGGCCTACACCACAAAATTAAGTCGACTTAAAGTTACGTCAACATACAATCATCATGGTAATTAAATCATATTTGCACGTCCATACTCCACTCCTTGTATCAGCAGAGATTGTCCTCCTAGGGAGCATTTGCACCAATTTAACTGTCTGTGTGGGGCACTTTGGGACACCTTCTGAAAGGAAATAACTGGTGATGTGAGTCTACACCAGTACTGCTGGAACAATTTGTATAGTGGGTGTGCTGAGAACCACTGAACCAAATCGGAACATGGTAGAAACAACATAACCCTAGCACCCCTAGTTTCAACACCTATGGTCTACATTGACTCTGTGCCAACCTAACTATAACAGCCCAAGCACTATGCCTGTCGCTGAAGTAGAGTTATGAAGTCAGAGTAGTAGGCAATTATATCAGCCTGATCTACATTTTAGTGTGGATGCTCACTGTGTTAAGTCAATGTAAGCTGCCTTACATCAACCTAGCACTGTAGCGCAGACCAGGGGCTAAAATAGCTCCCAGGCAGGTACGGTAGCTCAGGGTCAAGACAACACAAAGATGTCTTAGAAACTGTTTACCTCCCCTGACTTGGAGCTGCAAGGCATAACACAGAACAGAATCTCACCAGGTGAATCCAAAACAATTTTTTCTTAGCTTTCAATAATCAATTTTTTTTTTTATATAACAAAGAAAATCCTTAAAATAGTGATGGAAAATGGAAGGTTTCTAGGAAAAATTTCCAAGGGTATTGTCACACAATAAAAAGTGAGGAGTTTTCTTTTTTAAACTAAATCATCTTATCAAGGCCTTCCCTAAACCCACCACCAGCCCAAGCTTGTTTTAAGTCTAGCAAAAGGCTTGCCTCTCTGGAACTGGTATCTGTTCCTCCCAAACCTGCTTCCATTCCCATGTAGAAGTCACAACAGCTGAGAAGACGCAGGAGAAGTTTATTTTAAAATGTACATGTAATTTGAAAAAATGTCTAGCTTCAAAGCAAGTCTGGTTCAAACTCCACAGTTGACAAAATTAGCTGCCTACCCCACCTAAGGCAAACCTCTTAACCCCTCCCTGGAGATCTTACCAATATACAGTAGCTACATTGATGCTAAAGCTTCCTACTGCAATTTGAGTTACTTTCCTGGGATAAAGAGCAATGCTCCAATGATCACAAGAGAGTTTAAGAATAAATGTAAAAAGAACCACAACTGGTTTCACAACTTGATTGCAATTAAAGAATTCAAAAAGGAGCATATCTAAACTTCAGTTTAGACATTTTTGTAACCACCATCTGTTCAATGTTTGAGAATACAGGGGCCAGTGTTCCAAACTGCAGGGAACTCCTGCTAACAGATGGGGATGATGTCTATTAGTCAGAAAACATCTGTCCTTCCTACCTTTTGCACTTTCAGTAACCATTTTGTCTGGTATCAGAGTCTTGATGAGTGAACAGAAGTGACAGGTTTTGTGAGATCCCATTTGAGAGGAGTTCCCTTTAATGATGATATGCTGACAGAAAGCCCCTGTGTAACAAAATATGGGGAATGGGCCACATTGGGGAAGTGGGACCACAAGAGGTAATGTGCACTGGTTAGATGTCATCTCTAGAGCCATTGCAAACACTTACACTACTAACGGCACTCTCCACACATGCTAATGTTTTTTGTATCCCAGTTAAACTGCATTACACTTGCAAAAATGTTCGTGAGGGTAAAGCTATATTAGAACCACCTTCTTATAAAAACTATTCCTCAGATTAGCATTGTGAAATAGAGGCTGTTCTTTTCTTTTAATGCATTGGTGTCTCATTTTTCTGTGATATCTACATTGAGGTTCTCATTTTAATAATTTCCTGAATATAACTGTAGAGTGCCCTTACATATGCTTTCACAACTCATATACCTAAGGTAAATTTTCATTTCTAACTGTATCTGAGTAGAACAGATACTATATTCCTCCTTGTAAATTCCTTGTGATGATGATCTTTGGTCCTGAAGATCAGTGTTCAAAAGCATTAGGGATGCTTGCAGCCAAAGGGCACCATGTATTATTACACCACTACTCTCTTCAATAATTCAGCTAGTTACTGGGGTAACTAGTTCCTGAAAAGCTTGAACATCCTAGATTACATGTATTTCAATTAAAAATCAAGTACATTTATTTAAAGTTATTCTGTAAACATCCCTTGTATCTGAAACAGATGGGTAACAGCCTGTGAGAAATAGCTGTTGACAGACACGTGTTGAATATGGGAGCTGGCATGAAGCAGTCAGCTCTGATCTTGTATTTTTGTAACACTAATAAAAATTACAAGGTTGTATTCTATTTTCTAAAAGCTTTATTCCAAGATTATTGAAATGATTACCCAAATTAGAGATTTAATGATTTCATATAGCTGTGTTGGAAAACAAGCAGGAGATGCTTTCAGAAACATTCACACCTCCTGCTAAGAAGTAGCACCTACTTACTTTACTGTCTATCAGAAAATCATTGTACCTTGTATTTTTGCCATTCAGTTATCAGCATTTTGGGTTTAACGTAGTGAAAGCAGTTTTCTTTATTCCTTTCTCTCTCTCTCCCATGCAGGGTGTATCACCCCATGTGCTGTTTGTAAAACAGGAAGAACCAGCTGAGTTATTGTGCTACTCTCATCTGTTTTCGCTCCTTTCTTTCACTGCATGCTTCAGGTACAGAATTTTCCAGCTGGGGTTCATACACACCATATGTTAATTTGCTGGCTGTCTCTCCATTCCTTCCTTTTGAATTCAAAAACAGAAAGGGCCAGATCCTTCTGTAAAACATATACTGTTTGCATTCCTTGGAGGGATCCAAATGGGATTCAAAGGTGCCCTACCTCCCTGCTCTAGAACTGACCCAAGGCAAAGACAGGTGTGGCCAGAATGCAGTGCTGGGGTATCAATACAAACCAGAGCAAGTTAAAGCAGTCACAAATCTGCTTGCACTTGACCTGAGAGACAATCAAACTCCAGTTTCGCCAAGAAGCTGTAGATGTAGGGAGGAGGCACAATGCAGGTGGTGGAGTGCAAAATCTTCCCCCATCAGGGTGTACTAAACACAGCTTTCCAGTATATCTGAGGATCAAAGCCAAAGCATTTAAGATGTAAATATCAACATGAAAGATGTGTTGGCAATATTCTCTGAATTACCATATGTCACTAAACAGCTGCTTTTACAAAAGCCTGTGTCCCCATGATCACTCCCAGAGCAAATCTCCTCTAAAACAGGTGGTGCAGGTTAGCAGAGTCAGATCATCAAGCCTTGCTGTAAATGTCTAAAGGAAAATGGACTTTCCCCATGCAGCTCTGCTTTCATTATGTAATTGTCCTTTCTCTCTGACTGATGTGGACAGCCAATCTTGAACAATATTGCCCCACTATTAGTACACATTCCAAAGCTGACCCCGAACAACTCTGATATCCACTGCATTTCCTCTCAGCTTTCACTTCAAACTAGATTCAGGTACCTGCCTTTCCCACCTGTGATGTTTGAGCTAGAGCCTCAGCTGGTATGACTCAGTAAAAACTTTTAATCTCAGTGGAGTCATACCAACACAGGATCTCACTAAGGCTTTTTGACCAGATTCTGTAATGCAATGAGAGATTTTCTTTTGACTTTAATAGGCATAGGATCTGGCCCCATTTGTTTTCCTGGTTCAGTGTCTGATTCTGTCATCCAATCACTAAATAAAAGTGAAATATGCTGAATTAAGTTCCACTAAGAGGCTTGAATATTGTTTATAATTTTCTTCAGTGTTCCAATTTAAACAGCAGTCTTTGGTTTCATGAATAGATTGCATAGCATCATTTGAGAAACAATTTTGGTAGGGTGACCAGATGTCCCAATTTTATAGTGACAGAAATTTTAGGCCTTTTCTTACATAGATGGCTACCAGCCCCCAGCATCTGTCCTGATTTTTCCCACTTGCTATCTCGTCACCCTACAAGATGAGTGAGGTAATATCTTTTATTGGACTCATCTCCATTGGTGAGAGAGACAAGCGTTCAAGTTACACAAAAGTCTTCTTCAGGTCTGGGAAAGGAATTCAAAGTGCCACTGCTAAATACAAGGTCTAACATATAGTTTAGTGTAAGTAATGGCCAGTTAACACCCATGAGGTGATAGAAAAAAAGAGGGGTTAGTAGGTTACAGATTGTTAGACTATGTCTACACTGGCAATTTAGTCCAGATTAAGGAGGCCTAATCTGTACTAATTAAGACCATGGCCACACTAGGTTTTCTTTAAGCTTGAACTAAGAAATTTCTTAGTTTGAACTAAGGAACACTTAGTTCAAACTAGTTAGTACTGGCACTTAGTTCAAACTAAGCACAATGTGGACTTGAACTTAATAAATTCAAACTAAGGAGGTTAGTTTGAACTAACGATGTGTTCTAGTTTGAACTAAGTATTGGTTTGAACTAGCACATGTTGTTAATTCAAACTTATGAAGCGCAAGGTTAGTTCAAACTGACCTGAAGTTAGTTCGAACTAACCTCAAACTTCTTAGTTTGAACTAGCTTTGGTTGGTGGAGACGTAAACTTATTCTGAGCCCTAAATCCAGTGTATTTATTCCATTTGTTATTTTACTGTCCAGCAAAGTTATGAATTTAAGCTCCTAGGCTCATCTTTTGTAAGTGTGCAGGTTTCTTTTGAGGGTGAGGACTGATAAGTCAGACCGTGAGTTATCATCATGATGGCCAGCCTTTCACTAGTGGGATTCCTAACTAACAGCACTAAAAGCATGTAAGCTCCTGCTTTGTCTCTATTTTGTGTTATTTTCTGCCCTACTATTCTCCTTTTCTATCTTTCACTCTCCTGGATTTTCAATGGATCCTGAAAGCAACTCTGCTGCACATGTTATGACAATGATGAAAACACCCTATCCAGCCCTGCGGCATTTTCTGAGGAGAAAAGACCCAACCAGATGACATCCCTCAGTCCAACGTGAGCCTGGGTCCAAGCAGCATGTAAGACGGCCAACCTAAAGCATCTATTTGTGACTGACTGGTTGCCCGGTGTTCCAAAAACATCAACAAAACCCATTTTTTCTACCTTGCCTCTTCTCCATGTTGGGTCTGCCTGTCAAGGAAAAAGAAAACAAAAAAAGGCTACACTTAACACATTAGGACTGAGAGTAAAACGATTTTTTTCCTTTTCATCAAAGAAAGGGAGTTAGTAAGAGATTGACATTGCCTGCACAAGGAGAGAGACTTTAATAGGTCTTAATTGTTTGTTTTGCATAATTAATCAATTTCAGTTTCAGTGTAAATGCTTGTTTTATTTTTTCTTGTTGCTCTTTCTGGTGTTTGATAAATAAACTTTTCACTTAGAATGAATGCTTTTGAATGTTTGCCAACAACTGAGTAAACTACAGTCTCTGTGGCAGAAGGGAGAAGCCTTTGTATTAGTGTTTTAATGTTGGATAGTGAAAGGATTAATAACGCTTAACTCTTTTGGGCCTTGAGATCAATACAACAATCCCTAAAATAGTAACAACATCTATTACTGTAGTTCAACACAAGAAATTACTAGAATCTTCACACTCTCCCCCATATCACACAAATAGAATGACCATTAAAGAAGTATATCATTTTAGATTTACAAAATATAAGCACAAAAAAGAATACAACTACTTGTTACAGTAGAGCACATATTTTGCATGGTTTTTTTGACTGGTTTTTGGTCATTCACACCCTAGCAAAGAAAGCCAAATGGCAGTTTTATAGAGAGTTTTGTTACAAGACAAAGTCAAGACACCTGTGTCCCTTTATCAATTTTGCCATCAAATTGCTTTTTTGATGTTGAACACTTAACATCTCTGTACCCTCACATGTCAGATGGGTAGATCAGGAATTACCAACCTGATAAATCAACTTTAAGTTAGTTTCTTAAATGGAAATTGCTATAGAAATATCAGTAAATGTGCAATAGATGGCAGTGATAGGAAACCTCAAGAGTCAATTTTCTTCTTTTTAAAATTATTTAAACACCTATTAAATGTATTTTAAGCTTAAACAGTGAACAAGGTGGTTGAGTCTACTCAACACTTGAGAATATATAAGTCATCCCAAAAGTATCTTGTCTGCTCTTATCCCAATATTGGGTTAATCCTTAGTATTGACTTACACGCACATACACACAAACCACCCACATTGACCTTTCCCTGAAGATTTCCTATAGCAGGAAGAGTGAAATAGTCTTGATGCTCTATCCATAAAATATATAAAAACTATGTAGCATGTCAAACTCTGACTTGGACTAAACCAATAATGTTTTTGTATACAAATATATCTGTTAGGGAACGTATACTAGGCAAATAATTGGACTGCAGACCAATATGTGAATCAACAATAAACCAGCTTCCCACACAGTAAATGTGATACTGCTGCAGTGCAAAGTCTCAAGCCAAGTATAGAATGATGACAGAAAATTAGCCACTGCCAGTTTGAACTCTCTGGCTTGACTGAGTGGTCAGTTAAGACCTGTTCAATTGATATATAGTCCAACTCAGTAATTCCACTTCTATAAGAAGAGTAGCATTGAGTCAAAGGGATACCATTTCCCTTCAACTCAGTGCAGCGGAGTCATGGAGGTAAATGGGAGATAGGGAGTTGAAAGGAGATATGCAAGTTATTTTGTGTAGCTTGCATTATCTCCCTTTGACTTTGATCAAATTCTGTGGTAGGTAGAGATGAGGCCTTAGAGGTTAAGTGGTAATTATAGACAAAGCCTAGGCAGCTCAGTGTTACTACTACTGTGACACTGTCTGTGTGTAGGGGATTGTTTATGATTATTTTTCATATTAATATTTCATATTTGCAATAATCCATACGTGATATGCCATGTATGGTACCAATAGAAAGGTTGTAATCGGCTAGGAATGATTATATGGTTTATATATAGGTGTCAAATTTGTATTAGAAGTTAGGAATATGCTTGTTCTATTTATGTTCCAAGTTATTTGATTCTCAGGCAATGCCAAACTGGGGGTCCTCTTAATGGCCCATTAAGGGAACTCCCAGTCACCGTGGGCCTAGGAAGAAACCTGTTTGATGAGTCACCCAGACTAGCCATTTTGATTTGGCAAGGACTCTGAGAGCATGGGGAAAGCAGAGGTGATAAAAGGCAGTGGCCCCATCTCCACTTTGTCTTCCGTCTGTCTGCAACACCCTCCTCTGGAACTATTTTGCTGCACTGAACAAAAGACTAAGACCCACCCAGGTGCTGGGGACATACCAGAGGAATTGGACTAACCTGAAAACTACAGATTCTTCAAGGACTTGCTTTCTATGGACTCTAAATCATTTGTATGTATGTGATTCACTTTGACTATTTAACATCTCTCATATTTTGTTTGTTTTCTTTTTATATTAAATCTTTAGTTGTAGTTACTAAAGGACTGGCTGACAACATGGTATTTTGACTACCAGACAAGTCTATATTGTTCTGGATGCTGTGGCTGGCCTTTTGGGGTCAGGAGAATCTATTTCTTTAAGAGACTCAGTGGCTAGATGGGGACCAGAGGAGCTGATGTGCAATAAAAGGGGCTGTTTCTATTTTGTTATGCTTGGTGATGACCAGAGTGGGGGAATCAGAAGCATGTTTTGTTACTGACTGAAAAACTGGTGTAAGTACCACCCATCAGTGGTTTGGCTACTGGTTTTGCAGCCTGTCATGATTTTGGCACATTCAGAAGATTATCCCAGGAAGCCTGGGGCATGACTACTTTCAACCAGAGAATGCTGTCACACTCAGAGTTTGACTGGGTGGCTGAAACTGTAGGGGTTAGTCTCCAAGCAGAATAAGCTATTTCTTGAAAAGATCTATCCATTTCTGGTTTCTTGTTAGCATGCCTTCTTTCCCTTTTAGCACTCAAGACTCTCACTTAAAAAGTGTCAAGCATCCTGACCCCAATGAATGAAACACATGCTTAATCCTACATACATGTAAAAGTAGTCAGGAATTTGTTAAATGAATCTTCCCCCCCCCATCAGAAAACTTCTATTGAGTGGTTTCATAACTGTTGAAGAAACAGGAACAACTTTGACTAATCTTGTGACTTAAAAAAAGCAGTGACGGTTTTGAAATTTGACATTATCAAAAAGAAAAATTCTAGTTTTCCAGTCTGAAATGCCTTAGTTTCAACATGTAAACTAATTGGACCAATAAAATGTTTTACTAAAAAGAGAACCCAATCAAAACTAAACATAATCAAAATAAAACATTGATTGAACTGCATGCCTTTTTCCCAGAGTTTCTTTTTTTTTTTGATGCACAAATATTTAAGATTTTGACTTTTCATTCCAAAATCAAAACATTATTCAAACCTATTATTCAGTGAAATCTCAAATATATACACAGGGCAGGAAACACATTTTCCACTCATCTCTACCCATGGGATTTCTTGCATCCTTAAAATTAAACACATGCTTAATTGTCTTGCAATATCCACAATGATCAGCACTATAAGGTATTTATCCCTTAGGTACTGATAAAAATGTAACCATCATGCCACTATTCAGAGGTCATCTAAATCTTGCATTAGCTGGTCTCTGAAGCATGGGCTTGTGCTATTTGTTTGCACAGTGTCTAGTACAACTGAACTTTAATTTCTATTTTTAGAAATGCCATAGCAGAAATAAATTAATATGCAGTAAGAATTTATCTATGAGTGTAACAGATCAATAAGTGTGCCTACTGTAGATTAGATGGTTTCTTATTCAGTGTTGGTCTAAAAACAGATTTATAATAAAAAATGAGAGGCAGTCTAAGAACTGTTAATTCACCCTTCTTAAATTATGAGTTAGTGATCCTATATACTATATTGACTCTTTCCTGAGCAAGTTTGTTCAGGAGAGGTGTTGGTCAAAATTCCTGAAAAGGCCTGAACTGGGATTTAGCACCTTCCTACTAGGCCAAATTGTTTTCTTGATTACCAGAGATTTACATATGTAGCCATGGGGACCAAAATTAGCTTAAGGTCAATTGTGCCTCCCTATGAAAGACCTTTTAGTAGTAAACTGTATTCTATCACTGATAACTCAGACTCAAAGCCTAAATAAATATTCTCCATCTGTAAATTTCAAATTGGAGGCAAAATGGAATTTAAAGCATTCTGATCAAAAGACCTGTGTTGTCCCATATCCTTTATCTCAGGTCACGTGTTGAACTTCTGATTCTGTACTGAGGGCATCAAAATGTCTAATCGTTCCAGCCCACTCCCAGACACAATAAAAAAATGTATTATTTTTTCCAAACTAATTTATGTCTGCATTTCAAAAGGGTCTGAGTTAAATCCATAAAAGCCAGGATGTTCTGACAGAATACATAATCCATACTAGCTGTGCCTTCCTAGAATGTCCCTTCCTCACATTGAGGGTCCCTACTTATACCAGTTAAAGTACTAAGGACACTCTAATCTCATACTTTAGGGCATCACTGATAAGAGCCAAAAAGTTTGATTTGATTGTGTGTGTAATACAGGTTTATATTGTAGGAGAGTTTAAAGAAAAAAATTAGTGCTGCACAAACAGCCTAGCCTGAGCCACAAGTCACTAGGGTAATGGAATTGCTTCACAGGCAAGCCTTGCTTTCCTGTAAATGAGATTCTGCTTAGAAAGTGTTATCTTCCTTTACTTTCCGCCCTTTCCGCAACTTGTGCAAGAAACGTCACTAGAAGGAACTTGCTGGGAACACCACATTATCATCTTTCTCCCTCTTTCCCTCCTTTGCTTTTTAAGGAATGTGTAGTCATTTTTGCTGCAAAGATAACATGTTTCAAAGTAAAGTGCCTGTGCTCTGTAAGTTAAAGTTCTAAATGACAACAAGAGGGAGTGTAATTATATTCACCACATACTTATTAATATTGATATTGTAGGTGTAAGTGTAACCAAATAAGGGTTCCTGGGGCTTTGTTGAAAATGTAAGCTTTTGTATTTTTTTAAGCATAAAAGATTATAAGGCTCACCCCCCAACACACTCACTTAAGGTATTGAGGAGGAACAAGCAGGCAATAAAAGTTAGCTGTTGACCCAATCCACCTCTGGAACTCCCTGTTTTGTTTTTATAACATATATGAAGATTCCAATGGATATTTCAGGGTTTTGCATTCTGGAGTAAGTATCCACGTGGAGACCTATTCTGAAATAGTTATAACAATTTAAATTCACACCCTATCTTATTCCAGAATAATCTTCCTGTGTAGGCAAGCCCTTAGAGCCTTTGAAACTCCCAGCTTAATATGTAGGTGTCACAGAAGAACATTTAGCATCTGCCACCATTGGCTAAAAAGAGACATATACTCATGGGTGACTGCACATAGCTCTTACTGAATTCAATGAGATCTGCACTTGTACATCAAGTACAGAAATTGGCCCCACAACAGTTTTAGTCAAAGCAAAGGCCACCGTCAAAGTTACATACTGATGGAAGACATATTCACATTTGCTGTGATGCTTGTCTTGGCACAAATTAAGCTGAGCTTTCTATTGTTACCAGCACAATAAATGAGATGAGGGGGGAAAAAAAATCAGCTAATTCATTTTGTATTCAGCTTCTGAAATAAGCTACATCCCATAGGTCAGTCTTAAATACAGAGACATGGGAAACAATTTGCTTCTTAGTTCTTTGCTTCTCCACTTTTATGCTTTCATGGTTATACACTGCTCTTTCCCTCTATTTAAATTCTTTTCAGAACTCTAGCTGTAGCCCAAAGCACAGTTAGTTCATCTGCAATTCTGAACATGTACACTTCCCCCTCATCTTCTTCCAAGCACATGCCCTCAGCAGTTTAGCAATGGTATGTGTTTTTAAGGCTCATCTACATACAAAACCACTGGGGGACCCTAGTAATAGTGAACTAAAGGTGATTTTCCCTTAAATGTTGTTTGCTTTTGTAAAATACACTCTTCACCTAAAGAACCTATTATGAGAATAAACTGATAACATTTTAAGAAATATATTTGGGTCTATTCTATCTCACAGAATCATTGGCTTCTATAATAATCAGGCATGGCCTACCATATAGAAATGTAGCATGCTTTAAAGATTTATATGTTCATAAAAATAAACAACAAAAAAGCTCAATGAACTGATGACTTGATTCTTATTGTTATTCTTGCTCTTAATGCCAATCATTTCAGTGGAGATACATGAAATCACAGGTAAGCGAGGTAAAAAACAGAAAAGTAACATTTAAAAGCTGTGTGAATGCTCTTGGACAAGCTCTTTGCTTAAGGTAACTGGGATTTTGTTTTGTATCTAGATCAAACTGAACAGTATTCATTTAATATAGCATTCCATTACTAATGACATTAGCTGAATATTAATCAGCAGTGTTTTGCAGTATTTGACTACTTCTAAATATTATTGAATAGCATTTGCCAAATAAATATGAAAAGAACTATTTTCACCAACAAATGGAATATCCAGCTTTTGGTGAAAAGTCACTGGGGGTTAAAGGAGTTGGACTGGAATACCCAAGGCTGAATGTGTAGCCAGAGATTTCTGCCATTTAATTATTTAAATCTAAATCCATTTTTATGCATTCCATAAACTTATGAGTAGGAATGGCAAAAGGCAAACTGATAAATGAAAACCCTTGGTGATATTAACGTTAGAATAATTAAAATACAAATGTTAAATTAGGGAAGTAGTTAAGTAATGGATATAGCGCTCAGCAATAGGTAGCTAAGATTGTGTTCTACTAGTTCACAAAATGGGGGTAGTTTGTGCCCATACCTCATTTTGTTAATTTACAAGATAGAGGTAGTTCGTGGCCATGCCTCAATCTACTTTCCAGAGGCATGCCCAGGCATGTAGAGGATTTGGCCTCTCCATGACCCTGCTCCCCCTCCCTCCTGTAGCTAAAAATAGTAGCAGAATGAGTCAGCCTTTCTTGCGATTGGCTGACTGGCACTAAAGGTAGGTGGAGCTGACCTTTAGAGGTGTATAAAAGGAGCAACAGTCAGAGCAAGAATTTGGAGAATAATTCCCAGTCCAGAGGGTACACTGCTCTGCAGTGGGGGCGAAAGCCTCACTGTCTCTGGTAAGAGATTAGCTCTCACCCCAGAACATACACTGAGTTCCTTCTCAGTGAGGGATTTTCAAGGCTCACCGTCTCTGGTTACACTAAGGACCTGAGCGATGCAGCTAACTGAGTCCTGCTTTTACACTCAGTGTTCCAAAGTGGATATCTGCACCTACAACCCAGAGGGTACAGTGAGTGTCTGAGCAATGCAGCTAACTGAGTCCTGCCCTTACACTCAGGAGTCTCTAGTGGGGTGCGAAGGACTCAGACCACACAGCTAACTAAGTTTGCCCTAAGGTCTGATGCTCCAAGTCTCACCATCTCTGGTATGGCTGTGTGAAGGTTTCTGTAGGGCAAACGGAAGATTTTGTGATGGTATAACAATAGTGGGCAATGGAGACCCCCCCCCCAATACATTTCCATTCTGCCAGACTATGTAGTAAGCAAATAGTTATCTAGGTGTTAGATTGTAGGATAAAGGTGGTGGGAATCAACACCCCAGCAGACAGTCTACATGACCAGGAGTGGGCCTGATCACCCCTCCCTGTAAGTAATGGGCTATAACAATAGCTTGTTTCCCTGACTTCACTGGACTTCGCTGTAGGACCTTGAAGGGTGCCTCGGTGGACACCGCTCCCCTGCTGAAGCCCGTGGTCATGAAGTGGGGTCCCCAACTGCTGTTTGGGTTGTAAGCCTGTCTATATTACTTTGTTTTTAACTCTGTCTATATCACTTTGTCTGGGTATTTAGCTAAGTAATCTGTTCAGTTAATAAAACATTTTCATTTCCTGCTATTTGCATTTCAGTGGTTGTTGCTACTGGAATCCCGGACCTGAAACCCACTTGGTAGTGGGGACAGTTTCATTCCAAAAGGACTACTCCATTTGGCTAGCTGAGTCCTGCCTTAAGGTCTGAAACTCTGAATCTATACACAGTTAATGCTGTGTCCCCAAGCCAGCACAACGGAGACCTCTGCTGGGTCAGAGTAGTGGTTAGATAGAACTACATAGCTGAAATTAAGCTGAGCCAGTAGAGACATCATAGCCCTGTTCTTCCTGAGAAGGCGAGAGAGAGACAGCAACAGACCAAGCAAGCAGTGAGGTTCAGAGAGAGCCAGAGATAGAGAAGGGGTTTCTATCCATTTCAGGTGAGGAAAAGGGTCTTAGGAAGGCAGTTTTTGGAGGATAGGGTAATAGAAATTACAATCACAGAGGCAGTGTGCCGGTTGAGAATAGCAGAGGCGGTCAGCCCAAATAAGCAGGCTGCCCAAAGTGAGGACTACCGGAGGAGGACCCGATCTTGACCCAGACCAAACCAGCTTCAGCAAAAGCAGAGCCTCGCCTGAAAACTAAGATTCTTAAGGGGTTGTGAGTAAAAGACCATTTGTAATATATCAGCTAATAAAGTGGAGCCAGGGCAGGGTGACTGAGAAAGATCTTACTGTCCTCATTCCACAAGTGACTGGCCCTCACTTGTTGAACGTTATAGTTTCGGTAAGTGTTTAGGTATTTGTTAGGATTTTTGTAATGTTCTTAATGTATTTCTTTTATTGTTAAGCTTGTAATTATGTGCATGCAAATATAAGTAATATAACCCAGCAGAGCAGTATTCCATTCTAAACTGTCACTCTGTAGTGCTCGCTGTGACATATGTAGTCACTGGTTATTAGAATGCATATTTTTAGCTCTTGAATCTCATTGTGATTTTGTATTATTTTAAATGTTAATATCTGTTTTCGAAGAATTCACTGCTTTAAACCTCTTCATTGCTCTAAGTCTGTTCTTGATCAGAAGGCTGTAGCTGTATTTTCCACTGGGGGCGTTTTGTCCATTTAGGCAGTGCTGGTCCCACCCTCTCTATCCCAGATCTGTTTTGAATATTCCACAAGATCCAAATTCTGAGGTAACAAATGATCATTGACAACATTCACAGAAAAAAAAAGATTAATGGTTTTCTGGCATTTGGCCACCATCACTAGTCTGCTTATAGGTAGCTAGATTGTTAATTTCTTTATTCCAACTGGGTAATTGTATTGTTCCTACCTCTACAATTACACACAGCATTCTTGAGACTGTCCTAAAACATTGAGTAGTACTGCTTGTGTTCCATTTGAACTTTCCACATTCCACATAGAAGGTGGTAGCACTGATTCTATTTGTATCTTTTCCTTCCTCCATCTCTTTGCAGCCAGTACAACTTGGGTTTGCCTTCTGTCCCCAAATGCCTCTACAGTTGCTCGATCTGATACTGGCTTGTTCTCACACAACCACCTTTTGACATTGCCAAAGGAATGTGAAGATGATGTCAGGTCTCTCCTTTGCTTCTCACAAAACCAAAATAGAACCAAACAAATTGCCAGAAGAGTTTCAGGATCTAAAGACAGATGCAAATTTAAAAAAAAATGGCCTCAGTAGTTAGCAAACTGGGAATCTGATTTTTGTGTTTTATTTTCAGAATAAATTCACCTTATACATAGATTTTAAGGATATCTGTGATTCCTGCATCAAGCCCAACAGCTTGTGGCTAAACAAGAACATCTCTTTTAGGTAAATATCCAGTCTTGACTGAAAGACACCAAGCACTGTAGACAGTTTGTCACACCATTTAATAATCTGCTCCAAAGGTTCATGTCTGGTATGTGGCTTTTGATGGCACAAATGATGGCTCCGAGATATTGGGTTAGTGATATAGTCACTAACATGATAGCATCATCCAAAGACATTGAACACTTTCATCCATCCTTAAGGTGATAAAGAAGGCAGTCCATAACCACATGGTATGGTGCCTGATCTTGAGCTACACAGGGGCAGGACCCGGAGCTCAAGAATACACAATGGGAAATATGTAAGTTACACTGTGTTCACAGGCAGTTTATCCTGTTTTAATGAAGAAGAATCATTCAGTTCATGTGGGTGTCTAGACTAGAATAGAGGATGCAAATCTCAGTTGTCTATCTACCAAGAAATGTAACACCGATCAAAAACACAGCCATGTACAGTCTGTTGCTGCTGTTCTTCATAAAGGCTGTATCTGTTCTTCATAAAGGCTGTATCTGCTATACTAAGAGACTCATCTATTTCAGAAAAGGGTCATCTTGACATTAGCCACCTTTGAGATGGTTTTGAAACTGTGAAGTAAGCTATTTGATAGCTGACTGTGTGAAGCAATGCCACCAGAGTCTTATATTCACATAAGGGGGGCGGGGGGGGGGGAATTATGTCAGCCAAGACCAGAAAGCAGGAAACTGGAGTTGTCTGGGTCATACCAGTGAGGATAGAGAGAGCAGAGCTGAGTCCAGCTTGATGACTGGACAGTATGTGGAAGTGACAATAATTTAGATTTGGTAGATGTCCACGAGGTTGCAGTACTTGTGTCCCAAGAGCTATCAGCAACCCTGAGGAGTGACTCTCAACTGAATGCTAAGTGTGTTATTCCTCAATGTATTGTTGCAAGAACAAGTTTAACTGCAAATAAGTTGGTACAGTTAAAAAATTATTGGCAGATTGTTTGGAAGATGATATTTAGTCCATTTAGTGTAAGTCATTACTTTGAAAAGTACTTGTCCAACATTTTGAGGTCAAATGCCATGCAGAATTCGAGTCCTCAAAGCCTCTTCTGGCTATTGCTAAGGTAGATATCATCAGCACACACACACTTTTTTGCCAAGGTGAGCAGCAAGTCATATTACACACACACGCACACACTTAAGTGTACCCAAGCAAATATGGGTTGCTGGAAAAGTCCATTGTTCACATAACATGGATAACTTAAGCTGTCTCCACATTTGATTATCATTGTTCTGTTAGATATCATCTGCATAATAAATTAAGTTTCTTGTCTGGCACCATGCAGTAAATTTTAGGGCTACTCCATGATGCCACACTGTGTCATATGCTGACAAAAGATCAACAAATAAAAGCACTGACCTTCTGTCCTGCCTTGAAGTTACCTGAAGTATAACATTTCAGTCTAATCGCTTGATCTGCAGCATTACGCTGCCTGGTGAGTGGGTAACTGTTAGTCAATTAAAGGCAACAATTGTTAAAAGTACATGTTTCTCAAGCAGCTTAAAAGTGATGCTGATCAGACCAGATGGACAATAAATCTTCAGGTCACCTGTGTTCATTTGAGACTTGAGAAGTGCCTCTACCTGTGACATCCCTAGACCTTTGGAGCATTACAGCATTCCAGACAAGTATTACAGAACTAGAGCAAGTTTGAAAGTTGCAGCAAAATGAGGTCATATGCTGTGGGAACTTTCCATTGATGTTGTCAACCACAGAAGGCACGTAAAGTTTTAAGAAAATGTCCAAATCCAGTTCCTCAGTAGTGAATAGCTGGGATAAGGTAGAATTGACTGAAGTGATTAACTGAATTTCTGAGAGAAAACACCTTCCCATCACAAGCTCTGTTCTTACTGGTTGGCTATTGGCCACATGGTGGGCTGCCACATTTGTTGGAGCAAATGTAAGGTGTTTAGGATCTTTTATCCAAAGAAGCTGAAGAAAAACTCCAGGAAATCCAGTCTTTCAACATATTTCATGCCACCTTTTCTTACTCTCAACACTCGGATATTCTGTTAACATACTAGCTACTTATTTTGTCCCTTCAGGCAAAGCAGACTGACTTTTTCATAGAAGTTGTCACAAACATCATCCCAGCAGGAGATATATGCCCTACAAAGCCATGCAGAATCAACTTTCTAGCCACACTGTCAGTCTCAGAAAACCTTGTAAGTCTTGTTCATATCAGCCATATGCCATGACTCTGTGACTACAGAGTCTGTCTTCTCTGAAATGGTCCCTGTCAGCACACTTAAAGTTCCATCTTTCATCTGCATTTACTTTGGCTGTTGCGATCTCTAGCCCTGTTATCACTGTTAAAAGATGCCATTACTGAGAACACAGGAAGTTTCCAAGTATATGTATAGAGATGGGAAATAGAGTGCCCACACAGACTAAAACAAGATCTGGCGATGACCGAGTAACTCCAGTGAGCTGAATGGAAAATATAAGACTTCCTGGAGTCATAAAGGAAGGATAGGTTGATAGCACTTGCCCAGTTGAGAAGCATTTCACCATCAGGCAAATAAGTGACTTGGCCAGCATTTGTGTGATGGGAACTGAAGTCTTCACAGTTCACTGCAAGGTTTGGAAAAAGAGGGAGCAGATGATGTTGCCACTGTTCAGAAGGAAACATTTTGGTAAACATTCATCAGGTTTATATGATCTACAAGAATGAGCTGCCAAATGGTACTGTTGCCTTCCTCAGATTGTCCAGCTACTTGAAGATTTAAGTCCAAACGTCACACAGTTGCAAATCCCCAAAAAACTGTCAGTGTCCAATGGCAGCTGTAATCAGACAATCCCTGATCAGTGAGTGAGTCTTCTTGGTGTAATGAGTTTCTTGAAGCATTAAAATGCCGGTGAAGAATATCATGTGCAGAGGCAGAGACCCCATCTATACTCAGCTGTAAGACTGTTAGGGTACGTCCACATACACTGATTAAATCGAAATAACACTGGTTATTTTGATTTAAAAATGCTAGGTCCACATGATGTTTCCTTATATCAAAATTAGGAGTGCTCTCATTTCAATATAAGGAATGGTAAAGCGATATAATATAATGTAATATTATATTGCTATAATGGCTAAAGAGGAACTGTTATATTGATATAATGCAGTGTGGACCTGTTATATCAATATAACACTTACATCAATATAACCCTGTTTGACCTTCCTCCCAGAGTGCATTGCACCCTAGAAGGAAGACCTCCTTCAGCACTGTGGCCAGGAAGGAGATCAGGACCATGGCGGGGGGGGGGGTGCATGGGGTGCCCACCCCTGGCTTTCCTCTGGCCAGCCAGTCGGCTGGGCACTGGGCCCAGCAGTGCCTGGTCGGGCGGGGGAGAACGTACCCCCATACCCAGCTCACCCTGTGTTTGCCCAGAGGAGGGGGAAGGGACCCAGCATGCTGGACTCCCCCTGAGCTGGCCAAGTGCTGGCCGACTCCCAGAACCCTAGCCAGGCAGTTGAGAATGCACCCTGCTGCCTGGGTAAAGCCGCACTAGCCAGGAGGTGGGGAAGAGATCCCCGTGCGCTGGCCAGGTGGTGGGGAAGGGATCCCCACACACACAGCACCTGGCACGCTAACCGGGTGGGAGGGAAGGGATCCCTGCGCACCTGGCTCCCCGCATGCCTGGCACCCAGCGGGAAAAGGATGCTGGGCATGTGGGGATCCCTTCCCCACTGCCTGGCTAGCATGTGGGGGGAGCCAGGCGTGCAGGGCCCCTTCTTCCCCACGAGGCTGAGAGCACTCAGGGCCAGGTGGGGGGGATTCTCACCGGACAAGAGCCACGCAGGGGATTGTGTGGATGGCATGGCCCTGTCAGGGGGCCATGGTGCCACACCTCCCATGGTGCCTCCTCCTGAATTGAACTAGCAAGTCCTGTACCTGGATATGCTAGTTCAATTTCAGTTTTTTGGTGTGGACCTGTTAAATTGATTTAACTTGAAATGATTTAATAATTTTATAGCAATTTTGTTAAACTGATTTAAGTTAAATCGATTTAACTGCCTGTGTGTAGACACAGCCTTAATGTCTTGATGACCAAATTATGGTTAATGACATATACTAAAAATATGCATCTTGTCTCTAGTATGAAGTTTACTGATGCCAACTTCCAACATTTTGTGTTTGAGGACTATAGATACTTAAGAGGTGAATCATGGGCAGCTTTTCTTTCACAGAACTTGTAGCTTTTTCCCCTTGGGCAGTTTTGGAAAAATGACTGGTGATTTTTTGAAGTGGGGCATGTGAGGGATGGGAGGAGGGCAGTTGGATTGGGAAAATCCAGAACAAATCTTCCTCCTGTTTTTTGTGGAACATATATTTTTACTGCCCCTGAAGGAAAAATGGTTGGAGAAATTACTGAGTAAAGAGACAGTTTACAGGAAGGGATCTGTTTTGTTCATTTGTGGAACAAAATACATAAAGTAGCCAAAAAGTAAGAGTAAACAAAATTCATGAAGATAAAGGGCCATTTATTTTTCTCCTTTTCCCGGATATGAAATCAGCATTACACAATCTAAACAAAGAGAAACATTTATAGGAGAATAAATGCTTTTTAAAAAAATGGAAGACTTTGTGCTGGAATTTTATCGACTGTATTTTAGCTCTGAGTTAACTATTAGAGCATTTTCTATATCTCCTGGGTCTCTGATTTTGTGGGAAAAAAATGACTGAAAACCATTCTGGGACAACTGATGTTAAAATGTGGAGGAGACTCCATCCAGAAAAAATTTATAATACAAAAACATAAACCTTTGCTCCACTCAAATAGTGTCAGACATCATCAAATTCTTCTTTGCCTGTTACGTACTTCCAATATTTTCAAATCAACAATAACTGCAGAATGTAGTCAGTCATCCTTCTGGTATTCAGCAAATACTGCCCAAGGAGCAAGCACTTCAGAAACACAAGACACAGTTTCTTAACTTGAAAATTACAATTTTTATAGTTTGTAGAAATGGAAAAATAATTGTCTTTCCAATCCCATTTCCAATTTTTTTTTTTTAATCACTAGTAGGCATTTGTTTTCTTAATGGCAGCTGGCTGAAGCTTCCCTAAGGTTTGAAATGTTACAAGTGATCTCATGGAAGATAAATTAGGGGGCTAAGTGCAAGTGAAGTGGTCAAAGTTGAAAGATAAATGCAATTCATCATGTACAACTTTAGATTGCTCAGCACTGGCATGCATGGAAAAGTCTTGCCACCCAAGGTGAAAAGTACAATTATACAACATATCATTAACCAAGGGTATATTGTATCAGTTATAATGCAAGTTGACAGACTTAGGGGAGTTAGACATGCAGTTTTCATGAAACCTATCAAGTGAATCTGCATGGCTAAAACCTGGTATACTGTTTACATCACTGGCTCTCAACGAGGAGTACGTGTACCACTGAAGTTATGTAGAAGTCTTCTGGGGGTAACATCAACTTACTACATATTCATCTTGTTTTATAACAGACTACATAAAATGTGCCATAGGAAAGTCAGTACAAACTAAAATTTCAAATAGTGACTTGTTTATGCTGCTCTATTTACTGTTTACTGAAATGTTAAGTATAATATTAATATTTGAATTGGCTTATTTTATAATTACATGGTATAAATGAGAAAGTATGACATTTTCAGTGACAGTGTGCTGTGATACCTTTTTATTCTTCTGTCTGATTTTGTAAGCAAATAGTTTAAGTGAGGTGGGACTTGGGGGTATACAAGACAAATCAGACTTTTGAAAAGTGGAAAGTAGTCTGCAAACATTTGGGAGCCCTAGGTTTAGACTAAGTACTTCCTCCGTGACAAAGATTAGAATTAGATACTCATGAAATGTCTATTAATCTCTAAAGGGGTCAGTCAGGCTGCTTCATGTAGATACTTTAAATGGAAAAGCGCTCCTTTGTAAAATTCCAGCTACAAGTCTTCATTTGGAATTTTTAATTAATACCCTCTTCCTCCCCTACTCACCATAAAAAGAACTATGGCACTGTTTCAGACAGATGTCTCTTTCATGTAAATTTAATTTGGCTGTGGGTCTAGCAAGTTCCAGTGTGGAAAGAGTTAAAATATTAAGGAAATTCATACTACACTTTTTTTTTCAGTTTGGTGCACATGCTTTGCAATATATAATTTATATAAAGCATACAGTTCTGAGACAGAGAAATAACACAGTTCAGACTCTCCATTTTAAATTCACTGAAATATAAATTGGACAATAAATTAAGTGGTTAAATTAAAATTTCTTTTATAATGCAGTATGGGCTTTTGTCCATGACACTCCTAACCATAATTTCTCCTACAAAGCACAGCCTGAATTGCTCTCCTTACCATTTTATCCTTTCACTGCTACCTTTTAATAAAGTGTCGCCTGCATTTTAAACTGCCTTTTTCTATAGCATCCCAAAGATTTATGTTTAATCCATTCATTGTGCTTTGCTTGTATCTCCCTGAACTTTCTCCAGAATTACTAGAAGGAAGTTATATAGTGCACCTCCACTTCAAGGGTTCACTCAAGCAGGATTACATAGATTTTGTGGGTATGCTTACAGAAAATAATAATCTCAGGAAGAACAAGTAGTATTTCTTTCTCCTTTGTGTTATATTTTTAAGTCTTAATTTTAGACTGATGAATCATTGTCCAGTAAGGAATCAATAAATGTTGTAGCCACATTACATATGTAATCAGAGAAGCAAGTAGTCCTGTGGCACTTGGGGACTAACAAATATATTTATTGAGCTTTTGTGGGAGAAAATCCCACTTTGCCAGATGCTTACAGCTGCTGCTTTGGACCATGTATTCAGAATACATTGTTGTAAGAAGAGAAACAGTGCAACTTAAAAGTGTTACATCGAAAGCTCTGGAATGGCACTGAGTTTTGATTTCGGACATACCCGTCAAGTATGGGTTAATTAAAGTGAAAAAAATTTTAATGGGATGAAGCTAATTCCACAAATGATTTTATTATGGTAACAAAGCTTTATACATAGTGTTTTGGATTGTCCTAGCTCAGACAGTACCTCTAATTTTAGGAAAAGCCTTGATGTTTCCTAAAATCTAAGTAGGGGAACATAAAAATGACTGGGTTTTCATAAGGTAGAAAATAAAGGCAGCAATAGCTGTTACCTATGCAGGAAAGGTCTTTTAGGTAAAGTAAATGAGGGAAAAGCAAAATCAAGTAAATCATATTAAACTGAGACAATCCCATCAATGGATGACAAGATCAGAAACACTCCTTATTTTAGGAGGAGACTTTGACCTGACATTTAGTTCATCAGAAAACTTTAGAGTACTGGAAGTGGAAAATATGTACAGGTTCACAAGGGCTTTTAAATCTAGCAGATAAAGTAAGAACCAATGGCTGGAAGATGAAGTCAGACAATACAAGTAAGACACTAGGTACACATTTTTAAAAATGAGATTGTTTACTGTTGAAACAAACTACATGGGAAGAGATCTTCAAATCAAGACTAGGAACCTTTTTGGAAGTTATGCTTTATTTAGTCAAACTGAATAGTGGATTCAATTGGGCTAAATGAGTGAAATTTAATGGTCAGTGATGAACACAAGGTTACACAAGTAGTCTAATAGTCCTTAAACTACGAACATAAAGCAGCGAAACAGGACTGCCTGTTTTGTTTGTACAGTGCCTAGAAAAGGGAAATAGGGCTATCATATTACAAATTAGTAACAATAAATAAAGAAAATTGAGAAGGACCAGCCCCACTACAGCAAGTAATCCGGGGGTAGAACGTTCATCTGGTGTTGGCAATCTGGGTCCAACTCTCTGCTTTAAACTAGGCAGACCATCTAAGCTGACTTAGTGAGTCCACCCAACTCTTAAGTCGACAAAGTTGCTTAAGTCAACTTAAGAAAGTGTCCTAATAAAACATGTGTTTGCATAAGTTGACTTTACATAGGGCTTCTTAAGTTGACTTAAATGGCCACATTGTATTATGCTGACTTAATAAAGTCGACTTAATGAACTCCAAATGTGGCCAGGACTTTGCTTAAATCGACTTAAGCCCACAGTGTAGACATACCGATAGTGACTGAAAGGTATTTGAAGTCTATTTGTTGGTTTATATATAAAGCGTAGGAGGCCTCAGACAAGTTCCTCCCAGACAAGTGTCCACATCAAAAAATTAGCCTCACAATTCACTGGCAATCTTGAGAGAGGAAGCTCAGACATGGCACTTGATCTCCTTTGTTATCCTTAGAGATGGTCCTTCCAAAGACAGCAAGTGCACACTAATATAGAAGCTTGCCCTAGTTACTAATTTATCGTAAGGCCACAGGCCTTCATGGTTCTGGAGATACAGACCTCTGACTAGCAACTGTACTGAATGATTTATTTTTTGTAGCATCAAGGCAAACGGACTGGTAAATGGCTGTGCAGACCTTTGCCTAGGAGTGTTCCATGCAGCACCTTTCATATACTTAAGCTAAGCTGGCAATAACTACAAATTTCAATATGGCTGCTGAAAGAAAACTAGGATTCTTATTAGGGGACTGTACCCAATAGTACTATTGCAATGTATATGATAATCAGAGCTGAGTGAAACTTTTTGTGCATTTTTTTCATTTGAAAAATGCAGTTTTGTGTTCCCTGTGACAATTATGGAAGTAGGATCACTATGGTAAATTGTTCAGTTGTATAAAATATTCAGAAATGAAAAGAAAACCTGTTCATTTCAGAATTTCTAGCAAAAGACATTTCTTTTCATGTCAGAAAACTGTATTTGCTTATAAAATTGAGGGGAAAAGATTTTAAAGCCTCAAAAATACCTTTTAAAAATTTCCATTTAACTAGAAAATAAAAGAAAACGTAGTTTTGGGCTGACCTGAAAAAAAAATTGTTTTATTTTTCAGTTCAGCTGCTGAACCAAAACATGAGCTCTTCATACAGCTCTAATTGTGATGTCTTCAGTTAAGTGGGAACCTGCACCAGGGAAAAGGCAGCTGCATAGCAGAAGTGTAATTCCTGTCTCAGACATACAGTTTCAGCCTCTGTCACACAACGTAGTCATCAATGCCACTGAGCATTAGGGTGTAAAATAACCTATATGTTAATCTTATACTATTTTCTCCTTGACTTATTTCTCAAGCTGTGCTGAAGATCTCAGTGTGACATTTGGGAAAGGGGAGGGGAGTGTCAAGATAGCTTAGCTCATTTTCACCAAAGGCTCCAAAGCACATTTCCCCAGGCACATGCAGTCAAAAAATAGTCTGTATGTTAAACTAAGCAACTATAATCAATATGAAATTAAACATATAAAGGAGAGTTTACTTCTGGTATCATACATTTTCCTGAAGGTTTTTTTACTTGCAAGAAAATATTTGCTTTGGAAATATTTATTTTTGTAAAACAAAACATGGGATTTATACAGGAAACTGAAAAAAACCTAGTGGAACAGCCCAGTCTCCTTCCAGTTAGATCCATCCCCTAGCCCACCCAAAAGATATAATTCAGAGGAAACATTAGGTGAATTCTTGGCCACATCAAAGTCAATCCCAAAACTACTGATTTCTTAATGGGCTAGAATTTTATCATAGTTTGTGTATCACATTGTTCTTTGTTCTAACAATTACTTTTAACTCCAAAGTATTTAAAGTTTCTCAGCAGATTATTAAAAGCTGAATTTGCAGGTCCCAGCTCAGCCTTCCTTGTGCCTATGCAAAAGACAAAAGAAAGCTTTGTATAGGAATTTGAGGAAACCTTCACCTCTGCTTTGAAAAGCTGACTTCTACCCCTTTGCAAAATATACCAGTTCCAGACATGGATGCCTCCAGAATTTTCCTCAGGAAGGGGCCCAGAACTCTCTCTCCCCTGTACCCAGCATTAAGTTCTCTCTTCTCCAAACTTTCCTTTTCCAAACCTAGCCTCACATTCTCTCCCCCCCACCCACACGCTGCCCCACACCCAGCCTTACACTCTTTCACATGCACCCAGCCCCACAGTTTTACCCAGAGAAGCCAGCAGAATGAAAAGAACCATCCTCGCCAGAAGCAAAGAAGCTCTGAGAACCACAGCGCCTGTCCTCTTTCTGCAACTGTGCTTCCCCAAGAAGCACCAAAAGCCTGGATCAAGCCTACCACCCCACTGGGAACTAAGCAATTGATTAGCTGAAACTAGGCAAATCTTAGTTTGAACTAGTTAGCTCAAACAGTAAGTTTGAACTAAGTGCTTCGTTTGAACTTTAGTTCAAACTAGCGTGATGTAGTCATGCTCATTCAAACTTAAAAAGTTCAAACTAAGCACTTAGTTTGAACTAGCCGTGCTGACTAGTTCAAACTAACTTTTTAGTTAGAACTAGCCGTGCTGACTAGTTCAAACTAACTTTTTAGTTAGAACTAAGCCATGCGACTACCAGATCCGTAACTACGGAATTCGGCACCCAGGGTTCGTTCTGATCAGAATGCTCCCCTTACAATGGCCAGCACCAGAGACGAGGAAGACACCCTTTAATGGAGCAGCTCAGTGAAGCCGCTCAAGTGTGCCTGGGGCAAAGCTCCGCTCGCCCCACCGTACTTACCGCCCTGATGGCTAGTTTGGACTAAAATGCTGCAGCTAGTCCAAACTAGCCCAAGGCTAGTTTGGACTAAACTTGAATTTATTTAGTTCAGACTTTCAAGTCCGAACTAAATAAGTAGTTGTAAATATAGCCAAAGAGTTTAGTGCATTGTACTGCAAGGTACTGAGTGGCCAGCAAACTTGTCGAGTGGCTCCTCAATGTGTTTGGGATGGAATTAAAACCTCCAGGCTGAATTTTCAATAAAAGAGGCCCACGCCTGCATATATTTGTGGCACTTACTTGTTGTCTTTAATTACTGTGACAGGTGATCAATGATCTATAAAATATTTCTATTTGCATATGAAAAAGGTACATGATAAAAGAATAATCTTCATTTTGCAAAACCAAGCTCTTGTCAGTTAGAAAAAGACAGAATTACCGACTAAATTGTAAATGAGTCCTGTGGCACTTAAAGACTAACAAATTTATTTATTGTGTGAGTTTCATGGGAGAAAATCCTACTTATGTGATATATAAATTTGTTAGTCTTTAGGTGCCACAAGACTCCTTGTTTGTTTGGCTGAACTAGAGTAATACAGCTATCCCTATGGAACTGAATTATGTTCAACCTTAGGTCTGCCCCTTTGTGTCTAAGTATTATGAAACAAGCTTTAATTTTTATCATATCTTCTTCCCAGAATTAGTTTGGTGCTGAGAATACTGTGGTACTGAATGCTTACAAAATAGACGCTCAGGAAATCATTTTCTGGTTAATATATTTGGTTAATTTACCCTATACCCTGTGGCCACTTTAGTGTGCTGTATGTTTCCATACCAGCAAAAACACACAAGAACATTTTATTCCAACAGAGTTTAATAATGATTCTTGATGGAGTGAATGTTGCACTTTTTGATAATGTATTTCATTGTAAACCAATAACCTCATTAATACCTGAAAGTTGAATAAAGCCTATTCCAAAGTCTTCAATTGTGAAAGTCTGGAGAAAGTTGGTTATCTTACAAACTGCATTCTTTCCATTCATTATTGCCAAAAATATTTTTTCAGATGTTGACTCAGAGACTTTGATTGGTTCTCTGGGAATGACCATTTTTCCTCCATAACAGCAACAGCGGGAGAGCAGAAATGGATTTTTGAGTGACATCCCCATATTAGGAGTCCATATATGTTAAACTCAATTCATACTGTTATCTCTATTAATGAATTTGCTTCTTTCCTGCTTTTGATCTATGCCAGACACCCTGCTGTCTAGCATAAGAAGCAATACTGGTTTTATTGCACTCCAGTCTATGAGTAATGCATTTGATATCATTTTGTTACTGCTACATCTCCACACCCTACAGGTTTATGTAAACCACTTTTTCCTCTGAAAATGGACTTCATAGCATGGAGTGCTCCAAGCCAGGTTGAAAGATCATATCGATCTTTTAATCACTTCTCTGAACATTTATATAGTTAAATGTAACACAGAAAAATACAATTAGCCTAATTTTGATACTTGCTTCAGTAGTGCCCACTGATTTCAGTGAGAGTTTTGAGTACACAGGTCCTGTGAAAACCAAGCCATTTAATTAACTATCATTTAAATACCCAGGACAAGATTAACCCCCACTCGTGTAGGAAGAGGGGTGCAAGCTGCTCTTCCTTTTAGGCACAGTTTGTAGTCTGACCATGCCTCACCACTTTCCTAGTTCATTGGGTAGAGGAATGCCATTCTCCCACAGCTGGCCTCTGTAGAACTTGGCATCACTGTGTGCAAGAGGCTGCAAGGGACCATCTATGCGATGTCTCCACAGCCTATTTTCACATAGCAAAGAATGAAACTGATGGCTTTCCTATATTTGGCTCTTCTCATGCTGTGTCGAAGAAGTGGCTTTTCATGGAAAGTACATATTAGGAGTTGGAGATGAAAATGATAGTCTGATATAACAAGATGTGCTACTGCGCCAGAGGGTCATGTGGATTAGTATCTTGCAAAACCAAACGTTACTTTGGATTAATAATTATGATTCAATAAAACACATGTAATTTAATGCTACCTCCCTTCCTCGGGGGCCTCTGTGTAGAAAAATCATTCATCCAGGGAAGTGGGCCAGTGCTTGTGAGGCTGTCAAAGACAATGTCTTCTCTGTGATGGTCCTTCAATAATGTGTCAAGGATCTTTTCTAAGCAGGACACATGTCTGGAATGCACTACAATAACCTGCCTGGAGCAAGTCTATGTAGGTGCTGAGCACAGAGTACAAAATGGAGTTCATAAAGTAAAATGGAATGTTCAAGACATTACCTAAAATCGCACATACATCCTACGGTAAAATAAATGGTTTGGGGAAAAGTGCACTCTTCCAATAAGGTATACTGAAAGACATAGCTTGCCATATGAAAAATAAAAAAGTACTTTGCTAAAACCATGTAGTAAAAACCCAAACATGCTCTTTTTTCAAAATTATTTTGTTTAATTGTCTTAATTTTTAGTACATGTTATGGAAACTGGGCATGTTCTGTGATTATACAATATCTAGTGCAAGGTGAATCTCAATCCACAACAAAGGCTCCTCAGTACTACAGTCATACAAATAAATAATCATTATCCTGTTCAGAGGTGTGTGCACATCACATCCATTCATGAAGTGGTTAACATGTGGAGATAATGACTAGAGCTGGGTGGATGTTTCCAGACATAGTTTATTCACCACAAAATGCAACCTGAGATGACCAAAAACTATTCATGAATTTTGACATGAATTCAGTGAGTAGTTTCTGTGAAATTAAAATGGGCTAGAGCCACAAAATGGCCAAAGGAGGGAATTGTGGTGCCCCACATATAATATATATCCCAGTGGTAAGAACAGTCACCTGACAAGGAGGAGACCCAGCTTCAATTCCAGTTTTAAAATGGGGATTGAAACCTCACTCCTGTATGCTAACCAGCAGGCTAAAGATTATTGTGGGGTGGATCTTCTTAAATCTTTCCAGTAGAAGGAGGAGTACAAATTTTGTATAAATTAGTTGAAATGGGAACCTGAACTTGGCTGTTTCTCTCACATCCCCAGGTGAGCACCCTCCCACTGGGCTACAGAGTCATTTGCGCTCTATGATTAAATAACTATTTTTATCCAAGTGCGACAGCTTCAACATAAACAGACAAAACCCCCATCCCAGACAAGCCACTATCCTGGAGATCAAGGAATTGCCAGAATGTGGAGACTAAGATTTGAGCAGTCTCCTTCTCTATCAAAATTCCCCACCCTCCAAATCTGTATGGACGAAAGGCCCACATCTAAATAGATATATAAATTTTCTCACTGTCCCTATTCCTTTTAAAGCTCCACATATCCTTCATATTTATTTTCCCTTACTCCACGTCTTCTATATTTATAAACAGTAGACAGGATATAAACCATCAATCAATTTAGAAAATTCAAATTGGCAGTGACTCATGTGGAAATATTTCCTTATCAATTTTTCAGGCATTGTGGCATATTTGCCCAATAAAACTGATAATTTCAGCTTTTTAAAATGTATTTATACATTTACTTCTTTTTTTACACATTTATCTATTCACCTCTTTTTTTTGTACTGGAACAAATAATAAAATTGACTATCATATATATTCAGATTTGTTTCACATTGGCATGGAAGCAATGGCAATATTTACCTCCATTAATACTTTAACAGACTGTCTGTCCACCATCCAGTTCTCAATCATCAAATAAAAAAGCAGAGTCCAAAATACTATAAGTAAATGTCAAAAATACAAAACTTAACATAAGGGTATCTGAAAACAAATATTAATATTTACCCTAAGATTATAGGTATTTTGCAGGTATTGGAAAAGCTATAGGAATGATTTAAAGTTTTACCAAAAAACAGCTTTGTGCATTTTTTTTTAAACTCTAGATTGCAAAGAGACGCAGTCTACTGCAGCACAGGCCAATGAGCTACACACCATCAGAAACCAATATCCTACTTTGTGGATAAGGCTTTTAGAGGCAATATGGAGGTAGAACTGATTACCTGAAACATAGCTTCAGAGAGTTTTACACAGTTGCAAAATTAAGACTAGAATTTTTTGTTATATTATCTATTGCAAGTAGTTTTCACATAGGTTCCAAAAGCTTGGGGTTCAACCTCATTAGTTAGTATCTAAATTCATTCATCTTACGCTTTGAAAACTATGGATATTTGTACATCTCCTCACAAGCATTCATTGGGCGAGAAGTCTGAAGAGTGCCAGAGTTGGTTGAAAGTCAATTATGCAAACGTATCTGAATGAGGTCATTCTTATCTTGGACTAAAGCTAGATAACATTTATCCTGTCTATTTTAGTTAAAATACAGTGTAAGCCAGTAAACCTGACTCCCCAGCATGGTGTGTGATACCAATAAACCTGGTGTAGTTCTCTGTCCCAGGGTTAAAAGTCTTCATTTTTGCCACAAGATGGCATAGCGAATACAAAAGATAGCACTTGCAATGACACTGATCATCGGCTGAGACACAGATGGAAAGTCAGAGATCACTTGTGTTCCACAGAGGAGACTAGTAAACATCCAGTTACTGACCAGTCAGGGATGTGAAATTGTACACAGATGTACTCAGGAAAAAATGTGGCAAATGGAAAGTTAAAATACCACTTGAGGAGACACTGGAAGACGCAGACCTGGGGACACTGAATAGACCGACTAATGGCAAATTCTTTAGAATAGTCAAAACTGTGATAAAGAAACAATCTACTACTGGCAAAATAGTAGATCTAATTCCACTCTTACTCCAGTCACTAAGAAATTTGCAACTGGTTTCAGTGTCAGTAGGATCTAGCTCATAACGTAAGATCAGCTGGTAAATGAAAGAAGACCTCACATTTATGATTTCACCGCACACAAAAGGAGAATTTAGCCTTTATAGAAAAAATGAAGTTTAACAACAACAACAACAACAAAAAAAACAAAGCAGCTTAGTGAACCAGTTCACAGTCAGAAAGAATGAAGAGTCACTCTTTGCTTGTTAAATACAGCCCATCCATGTAATGCTTGATGGGTAAATAAATGTTAAAAGAAAACTATACCTTATGTATGATCACATTTACCACCAGCAGAATCATCTCTGTGGAAGGAGCACACTCTGTCCCTACACTCTAAATTAATGAAGCAAGTCCAACTGACACAAACAAGTCTACTGGTGAATGGCCTAATCTACTGCAAAAGTCTGGATGATCTTAAAACAAACATAAGAAAGTACTTCACACAACTCACAATCAACCTGTGGAACTCATTGCCCGAAGTGTTGAGAAGGCCAAAAGTATATCTTGGATCAAAAAGAATTTCATAAAATCATGAAGGATTGCTCCATCAATGACTATTCACCAAGATGATCAAGGACATAACCCCATGTTGGGTATCACTAAACCTCTGGCTGCCAGAAGCTGGGACTGAATGACAGGGCATGAATCACTCAGTAACTGCCCTTTTCTATTCATTTCCTTCGAAGCAGCTGGCAATGGCCACTTCCAAAAGACAGGATACTGGACTGGATAGACCTTTGGTCTGACCATTATGGGGCCATTCTTTTGTTCCTATCTGGCTCTGTTAGTAGCTTGGTTTCTCTACATTTTTTTGCAGATAATATAGTAACACTCTGGGGCTGATCCAATGTCCGTTGAAATTAAAAGGAGAATTCCTACTGTCTTCAGTGAGGGCTGGACTGGACCCTCTGTGAAAGTATGAAATAGGAATTTGAATGAATGTCATTCCAATCACAGGATATTTGTATAACTTAATAACATTTATAGTATGAGTTATAAACTTAGCAGGGTGTAACAATTGCTTTCAAATAGATACTTTTTGAAAGCACAAAGTAACCCAAAAATGAAATAAAATTAATTCCACTGTAGGGAAAGTCCTATGCAATGTAATAAGGTCCTATAGAAATTTTGCTAAAATATGATAGACTTCAATTGTATGTGCTAGCCTTCCTCTAAGTTTTTTTTTTTTTAAACACATACTATTTAACTTTAAGGCAGGTTCTATACTTCTATGAATGGTCCAATAAACTATTTTATATTACAATAATATAAATTTTATATAACAAAAAGAATGAATGAAATCAGAGAGGAATTTCTTTACCTATGTGCCTGAAAATGTTGGAACCATTTTTTAATAATAAACCTTTATATGGCACTGTAAATTCACATAATGCTTTACAAACATAGATAAGACACATTTTCATTCCTGAGCAAATGTAAATCACCATTCAACTCTATTTGTTTCTAATGTCTAAGTCAATGTTGATAATTGACAGCGAACATGTACTCAGAGACTTTTTGAAACTCAGATGGGGCTGCAATCAAATTTTAGAAGTAATTCTCTTGGAAGCCACTTCATTTTCAAATGAAGTCATTTCTTCCGAATCTCAAAACAATGACAACTCCCTTCCTACTCAGTACTACACTCCACCAACCACTGGAGAATTTTCTATTCCATAAGAAATGTTAATGCTGAATACTGTCAAATCCTTTATTCCTTGTGTTGCTGAAAACATAAGCCCCATGTCAGTGTCACCTTATAGCCAAAATGTTGCCTTGTGTAATCTGTATAAAAAGTTTGCAACAGTGCTTCATTTATGAAGTGGACACTGCAGCTCAGCATTTAAACCTCAAAGCTTTTCAGTTGAAAAGCAAGCCCATTCTTGGTTTGTTACTAGTTTAGCCCCAGTCCTGTAATTTGATCCTGGCACCATTTGTTTCAATCACACTCCAAGTCAGTGCAAGACAAAGTGCCTTCTATTTGCTATGTGACATGCATGAAATTTCACAGAGTACTAGACCATCCCAATTAGGTTTAACCATGTGGACCTTCAAAATAAACATAAAATATTTCTTGGGTGTATTGAACTGTTCCTGTGGCACTTAATTTAGTATTCATTGTGTTGCATTTTGTTATGTCAAAGGCACCCATCACATATGAGCAAAGCATTATTTTTTTTCTTACTATGTGTACATAAACAAATAAACAGATTTCATGAACATCAGTGCTGTCAAGCTCAAATGCATCTATCTGCAGAACATGTACGGGCAAAGTAGTGTGGCAAATTTTCCAACTCTGTGCAGGAAATTAGCCTGATTAATCCACCTGGAGGGATTATCTTGCCAGGATGAGAAGTTTATTCATTCTCCCTGGACCATTTAAGCCACCACCTATTTGATGTGTCTGCTGTCAGTAAGGCTACCTATCTGAATCACCTAAAAGAAAATGTGGTTACATATCCCCAAAGACCTCTGCTGAAACAAAAGACCCATCAGAAGGTGAAAACTTTCACTTCCGACCAAGTTAGTCTGGAAATGATCCTGTGACTAAGACTGAAAGACACTGCATAATATACACCATTAACAATACCTTGAGCCATCTACTTCTTTAAGGAAAAAGAGTTACACCTTACCATGAAATCCACATAGATATGGAACATCTATCTCTCAGTTTCTTGAGGCGACTGCGAGTATGGAAGATGCTGTCACAACATTACAGAAATCTTGTTACACATATCTACTAAAGGAGTCAAATATTTTAAACTCTGTGCAACAAAAATTTAAATCCTAGATGCATGGCTGGTAGGGTACATTACTGTCTAGTAATGATAAAGTCAAAGAAATGTAGTAGTATGCTGAAATACACAACATTAAAATTACTTTTAAGCAGCAGGAATCTTAAAAAAACTGTTGATATCTGAGATGTTGAGAACGAACTGGTTGTGAATGCTGGAAGAAATAGATAGGGGCTTCATCATTAAAATCTAAATAAGAACTCTAAGCCTAACACATTTTTTTCCTAGCTTGAGGAGGCAAGCAATTTTATATTCATATAAATTAGAGTGATGAGTATTTAAAGAACATTGAAACACAAATCATTCAAGGGAACATATATTTTTTAAAGATAAAGTCTCAGACACAATGGAATAAATGTTACTTGCAGAACCAACAACTGAATCAGAGTCAGAATAAGTAACCTGATATGAAATGGAAGCAATGTGCAAGTTTAGTGTCATGGCAAGGATAATAAATGTGATTTTTTTAAAAAAGAAATGTTATTGTGAAGTCCAAAGATAAGTCAGAAGGACCACCATTTATTCAATCTTTCTCAGACTCAACCAACCAGCTCAGGAAGGAAATAATATACTGTTATGAGTTATTGTTGCATTCTCTCAACTATAAAGCAGATAAGAAATTCTATTGCCACCAGTTTATTGTCCAGTGATTACTGGGAGTTTTTTCCATTTAGTTGTTTTCTAGGCTTTTTTTTCCCCTCTCTCTCTAGACAGTTGAGACCCTCCATTGCCACAAAGAGAAACTGCAAGTTTCCGTGCTAATATCTGCTCTCCTCAGTGTGGAATCAGCTATCAGGCTGCAATGCCCTACTAGCTGGCCACAACAATAGCATTTTTCTCAAGTGAGCCTGAGTTTTAGGGAAATGGAGCAAAGAAGAATTTTGGTTGGAAACATCAGATAATCACAAGAGCAAGAAGGCAAAGAGATGTTCTTCCAGACAGATAACTAAGGCAATCTGATTAAGTCTTCTGTGCCATCTGATAATAGCAATTTGGAATTAACTAATGTGACTTTGAAGAGAACTGAAGTTTCAGTCTGAAAAGGAAACTTCTTTCATCACTATGTAGCCAGAGGGCTACACAGACAAAAATCCCAATCTATTTACTTTGGACAATAATTCACTCTTGAAGTTAATCAAGTGATTTCAATGGCTTTAAATGAATGTACTTTCCTGGATAAAATTCACTCAATATTATTTTGGATTATTGCTTGTGAGAAGAAGGTAACTACATAAAGCCAGGGAAAGCAAATTTAAAAAAAATGAAAAGCTCTTTCAATAAATTCTCTGCTCCTAATGAAAGCAACGTTAAGAAAAAATTGAAATGTTTAGAAAACTTGAAAAAAAAAAAAACCTCTGCTTTCATAGGCTTTATCCAACGCTCATTAAAATGAAAGGTTCCACTGACTTGGAGACTCTGTAAGACTTATTAATAAAAGAAAATAAGTAAGTAACCCTTTTGCCAGGCCAAGATGGCAGCAGCAAAAGGTAAGATATGTAAGGGTTCCCAAACAATGTTACAGCACCAACTGGCTCAAGCCCACATCCAGCCTCCTTGGAAACTATGCACTAAGGCCCTGGGCATCCTAGAGAGGCAATGCCTCCCCACTCACAGGCATGACTCTGACTGTAGTACATCAAACTTTCAATAGTAGCATGAAAGTATACATATAGAGGCAATATCAAAACCAGCACTGGATTGGAGAATCAGTGCAGAGCAGGATTCCCACACAACCCAATAAGCAGAACTCACTCCACCCCCGTCTTTGTGGAGCACACCCTTCACTCCTCCATTACCCGCATACTGACCATAACAGTGGCCATCGTAGTTTTAGCATCCACCTCAAAAAGGGGGGTGGGTCCAGCCCTCCCCTCCAGTTGTCTTCTGTCACCTCTGGGTCCGTTCACACCGCCCACCATCGACTGGTCCTGATTGTTGGCTGCTGGAATCACCAGCTGGTTATTCATTCCCTCTGCCGGCCATTCACTCTGTCTGCTGGCAGCTTGCACCATCTGCTGAGTCTGACCACTGGGTGCTGGCGCTGCCTGCTGGTCACTCACACCATCCGCTGACTGCTCGTGCAGTCCACTGTTTCTGCCTGCTGGTCACTCACACCTTCTGTTGGCCCCACGTACTATCCAGTGGCTCTGCCCACTGGCTGCTGGTACCATCTGCTGGTTGCTCATGCCCTCCACTGGCTGCTCGCACCATCCACTGGCCCTGCCCACTGGCTGTTGGTACTGCCTACTGGTTACCATAGTCTTCTCGCAACTCTTCAGTGAAATCAGCACTTAGGCTATGTCTATACTACAGGGCTCAGGTACATTGACTTAATAATTTTAAAAGGGATAGCCGTGTTAGTCTAGTCCAGTGAAAAAACAACAAGGAGTTGTGTGGCACTTTAAGACTAACAGATTTATTTTTTGCATGAGCTTTTGTGGGAGAAGATCCCACTTCCTCAGATGCTTCGAAGATGGGTGAACTTACAGAAAGGAATGAAACTAAATGCAAGGGGGTGTAAAACATATTGCATTTAGTTTCATTCCTTTCTGTAAGTTCACCCATCTACGAAGCATCTGAGGAAGTGGGATCTTCTCCCACGAAAGCTCATGCAAAAAATAAATCTGTTAGTCTTAAAGTGCCACACAACTCCTTGTTGTTTTTTGACTTAATAATGCCTACTTAAAGTTGACTTTATTAAGTTGACTTAGTGATGCCCGATTTGTTTAAGTCGACTTTATAAAGTCAACTCAAGCAAAGGGACATGTTTAAAGTCAACTTAATAAAGTCAACTTTAAATGGGTCCTCTTGCTTAATAAAGTTGATTTAAAAGGCTCTGTTGCACAAAGTTGGCTTGGGTATACTGCTACTTTATAATATCTAGTTGCAAAGGACCATGTAACCAAACACTCTGATTGCGAATTTAGTCAGCCAAAAAGGGTAAAAATAACTTGCTCCATCTCTTCCAGTTGCTTTCCCCATCTATCTGTCATCCTCTCAGTCTAATCTGGATTTGATTACCTACTGTGGCATGTAATATAACTCTATATGTCATCAAAACAAACAAGGAGTCCTCCGGCATTTTTAAAGACTAACAAATTTATTTATTGCATGAGCTTTTGTGGGAGAAAATCCCACACCATTAGATGCTTTGAAGATGAGGAACTTACTTACTTCAAAGCATCTGATGAAGTGGGATTTTCTCTCATGAAACCTTATGTGAAAACTAAATTTGTTAGTCTTTAAAAGTGCCACAAGACTCCTCTTTTGTTTTGTATAGGTCATATTGCATATAAATACACAAGCAGTGAAAGCAAGGACTGCTGCACTAGTGAGGAGGAGGTAAAAATGTGGCTTGGATAGTGCCTGTGTCCCCCCCACCCCTAGTAATGCTGGACCAAGAACTGTGTACCCCCATTCCAAACTCCTACCTTCTTGCCTCTCAGAGTCTTCACTTTATTTTCACTGTATACCTGCCCCTCTCTCCATCTTTTTTATCTATCCTGTTCTCCCTTCACCCCCTTCCTTTCAATGTTCCCCTTCTATTCATTTTTCTGTCTATTAGCTTTGGGATGGCCAGATCTCCCAATTTTATGTAGACAATCCTAATATTCAAGTGTTTGTCTTATATAGGCACCTATTGCCCCCTACCCTTACTCCTTGTCTCAATTTTTCACACTTGCTATCTAGTTACTCTAACCAGCTTTCCCTCTCTTAACTAGACCCAGCCCAACACAACAAAATCTCCTGCAGAACTAGCATGATATTTGTTGCCTTCACACTGTTTATTTTGCTTCCAATTTTGCCTCCTTCCCTGTACTAGTGCTTTCAATATATATATTTTATACATGGAAGAAACTGTCTGCTACCCTGCATTTGTACAGCAGCCAGCATCGTGTGGCCTCATTCTTTGTTGACTGCTTGGCAATACTGTAAGAAATTTCAAGAAATAAAAGCATAGGGAAACTAGTGTGTAGAATTAAGTAGAAATATTAAAATTATGGATTTGATTTTCACAGATAGTGAGCATCCACAGCTCTGAGTCATGGAAACTGCGAGCTCTCAGTACCTCCAAGACTCAGTGCTAATCACTCGGCACCATTTTCTCCATTTGAAGATGACAAGAACCCACAATGCTAAGTATAAAAAATCCTCACAAAAAACAGGTTGGTGTGGTTTTGATTTCTCTGTTTTAAGTTTTGCAATAATTTTGTGCTGAAATTAGCCAAAGAATCTTTAGCTGAATTTCCCCTTACAGGATCTAGTCAATAGAGATACATGGGGGATGGATACACAGCAAGTTATTCAGGATGGAAACTGACCAAACTTATGACTTTTTCTTTCTTGTATTACCACCAAGGTCGTATCCTATGTATTGCTATTAGCAGCATCCCAAACATTATAATCTACAACCCAACAGTAAAGTAACAAGCAAAAAAAGAAAAGGTATTTCTTTGTTATTCTAAGATTAATCTTTGACTACGTGATATATCTTAAGTCACGCATTAAGTTGGAACCAAGCTTTCATTTTAATCAACCCTGAGAAGATGGATTATCATGTTAGGTTATATCAAAGAATGGAACTGCCTATCATGGCTCAGAAAGGTCAAAAAAACAGGAAACATTTCAGGATCCCTTCTGAAAGGAAGGGAATGTAAAGAGAAGAAAATCTGACAGCAGCCTTTCTTAAAAATTGCCAAGGAAAGAGGGAGTCACTGACATCAAGGCTATCACTCTCAGGACATTTTAAAAATGGAACAGCTTCCTCTGGAAACACAGACAGAAAAACAGCTCTGAATGATTAAAAATGAAGCTACATGATGAAGTATTTCATATGTAGCTGTATTTGGTAATAAGACAGAGCAGGGTTTCTAATGGCCTGTGATATACATGCATAGATAGTGGAAGGAGAGGTGGGAGTGGGTCTTTACACACACACACCATGACTTAAAGTGGTTTCCATTATATACAGGGTCCACAGTTTTGTTCAGTGGCTCTCCGAATCCCCATTATAAAAATTTCTCCAGCACACCTGTGTAGATGGGCATACTGAGAGAGTCTTAGCTGCATATATAGGTGTGAAGATTTCTCATGTTTTTATGTCTTTATTTTTTTATGCACACACACACACACACACACACACACACCAGGGGCATAGCTACAGATGGACCCCATGGCTTTGCTGCCCACTCTTAGCTCCCAACAGAGGTGCGAAATTTCTCGCTGCTGGGCTGCCTAGCAGCCGAGGCCACAAGCAGAGCAGAGGAACCCGCGGTGATGTCTCTGCTCCACTCGTGGCTGCAAGTGGGGCAGAGGTGCTGGTGTTGATACCTCTGTTTTGCTTACATCTTGGGGCCCAACGGCTGCAGCTGCACATTGATGCCTCTTCTCTGCTTGCAGCCAGGGCCATACCTATGGCAGAGAAAAAGGGGCAAAGCCCCAAGTGCCAATTAAAGAGGGCACCACGCCATACCCTTTCTGGCCCAGAAGAGGAATGTGCCTTAAAGGCACATTCCTTGGGGAGCCGGGGAATGGGCTCCCTACCTGGCTCTAGCTGTGATGAGCTGGGCAGCGAGGGCTGCTTTCCCTGCTGCTCAGCTCAACCCAGCTGTGTGGGGTGGTGCCTAACCCCGCCGCTTGGCTGAGAGAGGCCAGGGCACCCCCGCCCAGTCCTGGCTGCATCCCTACCTGGCTCTCTGGCCATGGCGGGGGAAAGAGAACTGCCGGCCCGGCTCTCTGGTCACAGCAGGGGAGAGGGAAGCCCCCACTTAGCTCTCTGGCCATGGCAGGGGAGAAGGAACCGTCCCCCCCACCTTGCCATGGCTGCGATAGGCTGGCCGGTGGGGGAAGGCACCTGACCTGCCTGGCCAGGGCATTGGGGCCTGATCCGGCTGCCTGCGGCCAGGACAGACTGGCCCCACAGGGGATCGGGTCCCAGGTGGGGGGAAGCACCTTTGGGGCTGCTTGCCCCGGGGGCACGAGGTACTCTAATTATGGCCCTGCTTGCAGCAGCAAAATTCATGCCACTGCTGTGTGTGATGCCTCTCTCGCTCCCTCAGGGATGGGGGGAGCTTTCTGCCCTTGGCTGGGACCACCGTCGACTTCCAGGGACATGGCCAGAAATCAGGAACTGGCTAGACACAGACAGACCAGACCAGACAGACACAGTGTTTATGCTGACTAGATGTCTTTGGTTTAAGGGAAGGCAACAGAAGTTTCAATAAACATGTAAAGATAAAATAGTCAACTAGGAAACAAACATAAGTACTAAAAGGAAAGAAAGATGTAGGTTGTGTACCATTCTATAGTCCTTGGAGATTACCTAGCACTGGAAATTGATACGTCAGCTGAATAATGCCTTTTAAATCAGCTCATTCACAGAGCATGAGAGTCTGATTATTGTAAGGGCTAAGTCCCCACAGCATCCCTTGACTTCAGCTGGAATTTGAAGGCTGAATACCTCTAAAAATTGACGAGTGGAGTCATGTGCATTAACACAAGCTAAGGAGTTGGCCTTACTTTTTAAAAAATGTCTGCACTATTTTTCCATCAAAAGGCAAGTCAGACCCACAGCTCAAAACAGTCACTTTCTTCTACTAGTCGAAGCCAAAAGCCAGGCTGCTTTAAAAAGGGAGACCGCGTTATCAACATGTGGCTGGAAATGGGCATAAATAAACTCTTTGTATTAAAAATCAGTCTCAAAAGCCAAGAGAGAACCAAAGGGCCCTTTCTAGAAGATTTAACAGCAAGGTTGAAAGGAACCGCACAGTTAAAAGTGTCAGCCATTTCTCTAAGATGATAGGCTTTTTTCAACGAAAGAGCTGGAAGTACTAAGTGGTCATGCTCTCCGCTGAGAGTTGCCATGGCCAGTCTTAAAGCTCTGATGCCCCAAGTGAGACTATGTTATACTGTCTGACATGAAGTCAGAGATGAGAGAGTTTTTATCAGACTTGTACCTGTGAATGTGCATTTCAACTTAGTGCCCTTGGTAACATCTTGTTTCAAACACCGGTCATGAAAGATCCAAAAGCAGAGGATGTAAAAGGAACGCCTGATGTTCTGATTTATTTTTTAAACCATGTATAAAGACATTTCTTTGTCCCTTTAAATAAAACAAAGCTAGAAAGAAAGAATCCCTAAGACAGGAAAAAATAATCATGACAATTAAGACACGTTTACAGTTTCTGTGTAGCTGCATGTTGAGTGGATTTGATTGTTCTTGTGGCTGACAATCCAAACAACAAAAGATCTGTTCTCTAAGATTGTGTCTGAATCAAACACCAGATGATGCTCTAATTTATACTCAGTGTCTCCTTGGTCATATTTATTTCATTAGAACTGGTTATGAAGCACTGAAAAAAAAGTAGAATAGTATTTGAAAACTCCAGTTTCATGACATGTGTCAAAAACTGCATGTGAAAAAAGAATCAAACTATCATGCAGACAGTGGGGACTTGGCTTAGTGAAAATTAAAGAGCAAAGTTCTAAAATTTTAACAAGACAATTGCTTGAGAATTTTTACTCCATATTATCAGATATGAACAATTATTTTTTTACAATTTAAAACATCAAATATTTTTCCTAACTGAAATTTAAAATCAGTGTCTTTGAACCATTACATTTCAACAGACAGTAAAATATCAGTCCCATTCTTAGTCCTAACATGCAGAATATAAAGCAAACAAAATTAAATAGAAGGAGCTGCCTCATCAGTGAGCAAGCAGAGCTATTTGTGTGAAAAAGAACCTTGGTTCCAAAAGAAATCAGGTTTTACTTTATCTTTAATCTTCATTGGTAGCAGGCTGACTTCAGAAGTAGCAAGACCATGTTCAAAAAGGCTGTTTTTGTTTAAAGTCTGACTGATCCTTACTCAAGAAAAAGTTCCCAATAGAAATAGATAAAATAATGAAAACTTGCCCTAATAGTGCTTAAAAGGGGGATTTTTGCCTCAGCAATGACTAAAGTTCAAAGCTCATATTAAAATATTTCAGGTTTCATGTTTCTTCTCTAACCCTGATCAAAGCCCTACACTTGTCCCATGCTGTTCTTTTTCCACAGATGATATTGTGTCATTATGGACCAGGTTTTTCGAAGAGCTGAGGTCCACTTAGCCAGCAAAATAAGTGACCACCTCTTCTACCTTGCATGAAGAGTTCTTCAGAAAGTCTCTCTATGAATGTTAAAATGAGAGCTGCTGGATGTCAAACACTGCAGAAAAGCTGGCCATTATTTGCATGCCTAAATGGTAGCTGAACTCCTTTGACAACCTGTCCCCAATTGTGAATGCTGTGCACTTGAACATCTGCCTTAATCCAGTATTTCTTAGTCAGGTAAAACAAAACAAAAAATAAAAACAGAAAAAATAAATAAAATTCTTATCCTCAAAATGGCCAGCTCTAAGATAAATTCATTCCCATTAAATGAAAATCCCCATCAGAATGAAACAGGCTTTCAGATGTAGCATATTTACATATCTTGGTGTTTAAATTGTAAAATGAGCATGAGAAATTATTAATAATTCCTTTTTCTTTTTTGTTTGTTTGTGAGCAGAGCAAAACATTAAAACCATAGTCTTCTGTGTTCTCTATACTGCATTCAGACAAACTGCAAACTCACATGAAAAAAAAATACAGATTAAAATGGCAACTTGGTCTGGTAAAATGTAAGTCTTTTCCTATTAAGGATGTGACATGGTGCTAAAATGGATTATAGAGTTCAATATAAACACCTAAATTTAAACTACTATAAAAAAGGTCAATTTCACAATATTTTATACCCCCCCCCCAACTTTAGCCGTTTAGTACACTTTGAGAAACAATATACTTCATGTCTGTAAACTGCAGAACAATTTACTTTTTGTCAGTTAAGGTCATAACAAAAATTTACTTTGTCTAACAGCACACAAATCTAGATTTTTGCTGCTGTTGCCATTGTTGAACATTCCAGATAGCCATAAGTTGGTTAAAAAGGGACAATTAGATATTGCTGCTTAATACCATTCCACAACTGCAATATGCTTTGCAGCATAAATTAAAAACTCAAGGGCCAAAAAGGAGCTTGCTGTAAATTAGCATTCCTCCCTTGAAACAGCTGGTGTACACCAGGCTGGTGTACACCAGCTGAGAATCTGGCCTCTAATATTGAAGTGTCAAGTATATATCAAAACATTTATTATGTACATTCTTTTCAAAATCTTAACATTTTTACAGTTTACTTCCTGCTATGTTACTGTGCTTTTATAAGAGGGAGGAGAAATTGATTAAAATAGTTTTTCAGTGTTGCTGATGTTATTGAATCATGTTTATTAGTAATGGGTGAGTCTTCTGTTACATTTACATTTAAAACAAAGTAATTATTTATAGTTAAGTCATACAATTTTAGATTAATAAACTAATGATGAATTAGATTTAAATCACAGGGAATTTCAACCACAATTCTTGTCCGTTTCACATGTAAAGTTTATTATATTCAGGGAGACAAATACATTTAACATTCTGACAAGTTCAATTTCCTCACTGCTTTATTACACAAATTACTTATTACAAGGAAAAATGTCAAGTGTCACCTCTTCTAAACTATAAGCATGCCTTTCAAACACCTCCAGGAGGTGCTAGTGAAACAAACTGCTTGGTAGTTTTTTCAAGTTAGCTACAATACAGTACTGAAATCGTTACAGGGAGGTGCATTCATGATGATGCAGGGAGAGCTCTACGTATATGCTGGATGCAGTGTTGTTTTAGCTGGGTTGATCTCAGGATATTAGAGGGACATGGTGTTTGTGATAATATGTTTTCTTGGACCAAATGTCTGTTGGTGAAAAAGACAAACTTTTGACTTGCACCAATATGTTGGAGATAATTTCATCAGAAACCATGGAAATAATTATTTCCCTGATGAATGCTTGGACAAGCACAATTCTTACTTGGATTTTTACTTATCTTATTTTCGGCCTTTCAGTTAAGGCATTTCATAGGACAGGGCAAGTTTTGAAGTTAAAGGGAGCTCATCAATTAATAGTCCCTCATATTGTATTGTACGGAAATCCCAATTTGCATGTGGAAGCATCTGGCAAGGTAACACAAACTTCACAAGTGCAGTGCTACAAAGATTCAAAGAGATGCACACCATCACATAGAATTTATATGAGCTTGTTTATTTGGCACTGAAACCAGAGCAACCAAGAAAATCTTTAATATCTATTTACATAAATAACTGAGGATAGGTAATAAGGGCTGGCTCTTAACTTATTCCCTGGTAGAATGGCTTTTGTTTACCAGAGATGGTAATCTGCTAACATTCATTGTGTTGCTCCTAATTTAGTCTAATATTTTAATTAGAAGATTGAGTATCATCATTGTGAACATGTGAAAACAGAAGAGATCCCTGAGTCTTATTCCACTGAATGTAAATGTACCATTCAGTTACAACAGTATGAAGGTACATGCAGCCAATGTGGTTTCTGGATAGCATTTGGGTCATCACCACCAGTACACTTTAAAGTGTATTACTAGTCAATTCTATTAGCAGAATATTGTGAAACTTTCCAGCGCCTCATAACTTGTTTTTTCCCCTTTAGCTCTCGAAAGACCACGTATGGAAGTCCTTCATCATAGATACTTACATAAGATATCTGTTGACAGAAATAAGATAATTGAATGTACCCACAGATTCAGAATAGAAACTACTGGTTTTCCTGATTTTCTCAGGGACCAAATCTCGAGTGAACTGTACATTTGCATTTGTTTGTAAAGCATAAGAACAGCCATCCTGTGTCAGACCAATGGTTTATCTAGTCCAGTCCTCTGAGAGTGGCCAATACCAGAGGGAATGAATAGACTAGGTAATCATCACATGAACCATCCCATTGGCTGGTTTTGCACAATTTATATCAGAGATGGGCAAATCGTGGACATCAGGAATGCTTTTTCTCTGCTGCACCAGCTCATCTGCACCTTCCCCAACCTGTAGCTCCAGTGGTGGCTTCTACCGTGGCCAGGGTGCCGCCTCTGCCACCCTGCCTCCCTTCCCAAATTCAGCAGCAGCCAGAATGCTGTGCTGCCACTCCCCTGCCCTCCCCACTCCAGCTGAGCCAGAAGGGAAGGGCAGCAGCAGCTTGCGCTGGGTCAGAGTGCTGCCACTTGGCATCTGGAACGGGGCAGGATGGAGCAGTGGCACCGCTCTGGCCCCAGTGCAAGTTGCTACTGGATTGGGAGAGGGAGACAGAGTGGTGGCAGCAGCACTCTGGATGTAATGCGAGCCACTGCTGAAGCTGGGAAGAAGAAGTGGAACCCAGCTCCTCCCCTTTTTCTGTGGAGGGGAGGGCTGGCCACTTCCCCTCCAAGTCCCGCTCCTCCTCTCCTCGGGCCCCCCATGGCTTGCTGAGAGTGGCAATAGGGCACATGTGGCACTCAGGCCAAAAATATTGCCCACTCCTGATTTGGACAATAAGTCCATTATATAATATGTCCACTATCCCAACCAGAAAGCAAGTTGCCAGATCAATGGTGTAGGGCTCCTTCACACTGGGTATGTCTACACTGTGAGTTTAAATCAATTTAAAGCCTCTTAAGTTGATTTAAACAAAGCCCTGGCCACACTGAGAAGCTACTAAGTCGACTTAAGCGTTTGCTTAAATCAACTTAATTCTCACTTATAAAAGTCAACTTAGCAGTTAAGTCGACTTAACTAAGTTGACTTAAGCCAATGTGGCCCCAGAATTTCACTTAAGTCAATTTAACTGACCTCCTGGCTATTTGAAATATGGGGATGAGGGCTAGAGAGAAGGCACAACACAGCTAGGAGGGTTCCCAGCTGTGCACAACACATCCAAACTCTTTGTGACTTAGCCCTAGCCCCGCAGCCCTGCATCCTAGGACTAAAAGCCCACATTGCCTTCCCCCAACCTGATCTGGAGTTTTTCCCCTTCTCAGCCTGACCCGCATCTGCCCCCCCACACTTCTCAGACTGACCAGATCCAGCTCTTCTCAGGCTGACCCAGCACATCTCCCCTTCCTCTGAGCAACACTGCATGTCTCACCCTCCTCCACCCTGACCTGATATGGAGTCTTTCCCTTTTCTCCAGCTGGACCCTGCATCTCTCCCCACTTCTCCAGCCTGACCTGATCCAGTGTCTTTCCCCATTCTCCAGCCCAACCCCGCATGTCTCCCCCTTCCCAGCCCAACCCTGCATGTCTCCCCCTTCTCCAGTCCAACCTCATCTGCTATCTTTTCCCCTTCTCCAGCCCAACCCAGCATCTCTCCCATTCTCAGCCCAACCCCACCTGTCTCCCCCTTCTCAGCATGGCCCTGCCTGTCTCTCCCTTTGCCCTTCTCAGTCCAGTCCTGCCTGTGTCTCACTTTCTCCAGCCGAACCCAATGTGTCTCCCTCTTCTCATCCAGATCCCCCTCTCAGCCTGACCCTGTGTGTCTCCCCTTCTCAGAGGGACACCCTAGATATTGTTGTAAAACAAACAAGGAGGGAGGCCCTGTTTAAGACTAACAAATTTATTTATTGGATGAGCTTTCATGGAAGGAAATCCCATTTTGTCAGATGGTTTGAAGATGGGGGAATATACAAAATAGTAGGAAATAAATGCAGGGGAGTCTAAAACATAGGATTAGGTCACACTGTAACAGCAAATCAAAGCAGCTAAGATTCAAACACCGGGACACAGCACATAGAAAGAAAGAAAGTTGCTATTTCTTTTAGATTAGATTGTGTGAAAGCGGGATCAAATTGTGACTATGGATTTTTTTCCCATTACAACAGGTGATTTGACTTCACCTTCCTCTATATGCATGTCCCAGTGTTTGAGTCTCAACAACTGCTGTGCCCTGCCTGTGCACTGGCAGTTGCCCTGCAGCACCTGGTCCAGAGCTGGAGGAGTCTGGCCAGTGATGGAGGGTATGGAGTGCTGTGCTGGCACATCGCTCTGCCACGTCAGGCTCCCTGACTTTCCTGTGCTCCCCATTGCCACACAGAGTATGGAGGGTGGTCTGGTCACTCACTTCCTGTAGTAAAGGAGTGGCTAGAACAGGGGGGCATTTCTGCTGTGATGTACTGTGGGCCAGGTACCCACAATGCACCACTCCTAGAGCAACCTAGCAGCTGCCAGTGTGGACATGGGCAGTCTCCTGACATTTTGAGTGTGGACGTGCTAAGCAAACTTAATAAGGTCTACTTTAAGATAGCTTAAAATAGACCTTATTAAGCCAGCTTAACCAAGACGTGTAATGTAGACATAGCCACTGTCCCCTCTCAGGTCCCAGATGCAGTTTGCTGGAAATCAGCTGTGCACAGTTTGATCTGCAGGCTCTCCACAAAGGGTTTATTAGGCATTACAGTGACAAGCTCAAACCCAAAACTATATCTCCAAGCTCTTCACACTAGTTTGGCTAATTCCTTTATATACTGACAGTTTCTTTCCCCCTTGTCCTAGATCTATACATCCACAGAACTCCCTTTTTCCATGACCATAGCTCTGTATACTGATGATAGCCTTAATTTTACCTGTAGGCCTCCACCTCCAAGGCCCCAGTACCATCTCTTCCAATATATGGTCATATTCCATTTAGGGGACTTCCCTAGATCTGAGGCCTTTAGTACAAGCCCTTTTGTATTCCATGGGAGGAAAAGGGAGCACTGTCACATCTTGGCATAGTCACTTTATTGCCCTGCATTCATACTTCTTTTGAACACCTCCCTTGCTTTCCCAGCAACTTGCTTTGTCTTGCTCTGGCATGTCTTGAAGAGGAGTCAGGTCTTTCCCTCACCTGTGTATTCATATAATAATCACATCTTCATTGTGCCTTTAAATATTTTAACTGCATCCCTTAACTTTTCACAGTATAAAGAAAATTCATCTAACTGCAAACACACAAGAGGAACAGACTATATCTCTGGTCTTTACTAACTTGTATAGCTCAGAAACTTTAACCTTCAGGGAGGCCCAGAGCCCTAGAATCCCATCTCAGACAAATACACAGGCCTAAATACATATATGAATTTACCTCAGATGCTTAGAGGCCAAGAAATGTCATTTCAGTTAAAACGGCATCATATCCCATGTTGGTCGTATTGAGTTTTATGTGAATCCGTCCATAGATAAAAGATTCTTCCTTTAGTACTGCCAAGCCACATTCGATTTAAGAAAGTACAGGAATGAAGATCAATTGCAAGCAAACTGAAATAGATGAGTTATTTTAAAAAGCATACAGCTAGTAGGCAAAAGAAAATATCAATACTGGCCAGTGTGAAGGCACTTCTTTTTTTAAGAAAAGTAAGTGATCAATAATGACCTTTATTCTTATTTTTATTACAGCAGCACGCACAGTCCCCAGTGAAGATTGGACCCTATCATGTTATCTGCTATATAGACACATAGCCAAAGACACTCCCTGCCTCACACAGTTTACAGCTTATGACCCCAAATCAGGAAAACGCTCAAGTCTCATTGAAGTAAATGACCCTAAAGTAAAGCATGTGCTTTCCTGAACATGGACGCTGTCCTGAGTTGGGGCCTAAATAGATATCAGAGGGCTGAAGGAATATACAAGAACAGTGGAGCAAAATTACTTGCCCAACTTTAGTCAGCAAGCCAATGACAGAACCTGAAATAGAACATGTCTCGGGGGTCCCTATCCACCATGCCACAGCTCCCCTCTTCAGTCCAGGGCTCCACAAATCCTGGGCACCAGGTCGCCATGGAGCCTAGGATTCTGCCCCTAGCACCCACCAAGCCAGGATTTTGCTCCTGGCACGCCCCACCCAAAAAAAAGAATCATCAGCACTAAGATTTCCAGTGTCATTGTCTCCCTCACACCGTGCTGCTGAAAGCTCAACCAATAGAGGCTTTTTTCAGCAGTGGAGGAAAGAGGGGTCATTTGTACACCGCACTCACTGCAGCCAAAACGCCACTGAAAGCTGCTGCAGCCACAGTAGTTTTTCAGTGGTGTGGGGCACAGTGTGCTAAGTGACAGCAAAGGGCCCCTTCTCTGCTGGATACCTAGAGGTGCCTCAGTTGTTGGGCTGGACTCTACATGTCTGTCAGATGTGTCAAGGCCTTTTGTGCTGATGTGGACTAGTTCTCAACATGAGACCCTTGTACAAACCCCAACTCATATCTGAAGTCCCTTAGGGTATGTCTACACTGTAGGCTTAAGTCGACTTAAGCTACTCCCTGGTCACATTGGGCCATTTAAGTCAACTTAGTAAAGTTGATTGAAGGCAGCAGAGCCCTTTAAGTGGATTTTAAAAAGTCAGCTTAAACAAATGGGCTCTCTAAGTCAACTTTAAGTCAATCTTATTAAGTTGACTTACCTGAGTCCTCTAGTGTAAACATAATCATAGACTGTTTTGAGCCATTCCAAAATATCTCAGGAGCTTGGGGAACTATTGAGGTCTCATTAGTAACCTTTGCTTGATTCACAAAACACAGATTTGTGGAATGCACACAAGTTGTAAAGCACAAAAACAGTTATGGAGTAAGATTGCTAGAGCTTAAAAGAGCTACATTTTTCCTTAACTGTTCCTGTTATATTTGAGAGTGCATCTCTTTAGTCCTGGAGAGGTGCAGGTGTGTGAAGCTACTCAATATGCAATTATCCAACTTGCAAGCCCAAATGTGGGTGTTTATGTCACAGCAAAACTTCTAATTGTTATGGCCCTGCTGAGATTTGCTGTTCCTTCACATCAGTTCAGAGTCAGACCTATATAGCCAGGCAATGTTTACTTTCCGAGTCTGGAGAAAATCCTGTCCTGTGTGATTTAACTGTGTCTAATCTGTTGAATCAATTCTCTTTAGAGTAATGAAAATCTTTTAAAAGTGCTAAATTCAATTTTCCTTTTTTCCCCTGTAGTCATGATTAAGTCATGCATTATCCAGAACAAGAAATGTTGCAGAGTAAAACTGACAGGACATTAATGATGACCTAACGTGCAGCTTAACAAAAAAAAAACCACACACACACCAAACCACTCCAACATACACACAACCCAGCCTACCATGCAAGAATCAATCTTTAGGCATGTCAAATTCAGTGGTATAGAAAGGAGTAATAAAATGTTTCTCTTGTCACTGAACTGTCTGTCATTGCACAAAATAAATTTGGAAGTGATAAATGTCGAGCTTGTTAATAGTTTAGATGCGTTTTTTGTCCTCTGCTCACATTCTGTTGAATTTTGACTAGAATATAATTCACTAAGCAGTCAAAAAGTATGAGACAACACCTTGAATCACTGTGTGCAGTGCAGACATTTCTGTGAAGCTACAAAAAACTGTGTATACAAGATGTCTCTGGCCATATCAGCCAAACGATGCAGCCCATACAACATGTTCCTTCCACCTTCCAAGCAGCTGATTAATTAACACTGATGCTGGCACCAGAGGAGGCATTTGAACAGATGAAATTTATATTAAAAAACTAGCAAGCATTCCAGTTTTAAACAAGTGCTGATTACATGTCAGTCTTCATGAAAGACACCTAACATATTAAGAAAATTGGCTTTTAAGATCAAGTAACGGTGACTGAAAGGTCCCTCACCAAGAACAAGCTCAAAAATAAACCAATTTTCACAAAATGCTTCTTCTTACCTCTCAGAGATTAATGTTAGCCATTACTCTGAACACAGTATGTTGTACAGTATGTCTAGTGTGACCGGATGTCCCAATTTTATATGGACAGTCCTGATATTTGGGCCTTTCTTCTATATAAGCACCTATTGCACTCATCACCTCCTGTTCCAACTGATGATACTTGCTGTTTGTTTACTCTAAATGTGTTTCAAAGAAGGACTGAGATGTTGTACAGTCTGTGATATAATCCATCAAGATGTTAATGACAAAGATGGTGGTCTAAATCCTCTGATGGTGTAAATCAGTATCTCCAATGTAGTCAATGGACTGGTGTAAATTAGTGATGTTTCATTGACTTCAGTGGAGCTAAACTAATTTACGCCACTTTACTGGCCTACTATCGTATCCTTGATTCCTGTTTGAACAACATGGTCCCCTCCCCCAGCTATTTATTTCTCCATTGCCCTCTTCCTCTGTAACCCTCCATAGCCATTCCCTGTCTATCCTGATTAACAGACATACTGATTCCCAAGGAAGAACAACCCAGTTCCAATTCTCATAAAAGAAAAATCTAATTAAAAATTCCTTTTCTAATTACGATTCAATTTAACTTGAATTTTTTCTTTCTTTAGTACAGATTTGTTTGGATAATTACCAGAAAAAAGGCAAGGAGTCTGGTGGCACTTTTAAAGACTAACATTTATTTTTCACATGAGCTTTCATGGGTGCAGTCATCTGACAAAGAGGTATGCAAAAAATAAATTTGTTAGTCTTTAGAAGTGCCACCAGATTCCCTGCTTGTTTCACTCAATTAGATTAACCCAACTGACCCTTTGGATATTGTTAGCATTCAAGGTACTAAAAAATTGCAATTACTGGAAGAAAGACAGACATGTACATCTTGCATACATAGTTTACAGCAAAAAATAAAAATGAAATAAAATAATAATCATATAGCTGTGATAATTTGGCTATGAGAACTTGGTACATTTTCAAAACTGAGGGCCTGAACCACTGCCAGATGTCAATATGAGATTTTCTATTGACTTGAGAGGTTGAAAGATTAGCCTCTAGCCATGGGTTAAGTGAAGTGGACAAAATTATGAAGGAGGTGAAAAATTCTTTATTCAAATACTCACGCACAAACTCATTAAGTGTGTTAGACAGTGTGTGCAAGTATCTACAGGGCAAAAATGCGGTCCCAGGTTTGTCTTTCTGTGAGCAGTACTACAGTAGATACACTGAGTTTGACTTTTATAATGAAGAGTTTAAATAGTATACACCATACAGAATAAATATGAGGCTTTTCAAACAATAACTTCAAACACTAACCCTGTGTCCTATATACAAATCTAGAAGTACATTTTAAGAGGCTTTTTTTATGACACTCAAAACATCCTGGAACCTCACCATTCTTTGTGTGCATTTTACATATTAAATAACCCATTGTATTCAAGTGATCTATTATGAGTTTCTTCTTTTTTGGCCTTCATTGAGTAAAGCATTTAAATGTGCACTTACTTCTAGTGCCTGACTACTTCCACTGGAGGTGATGAGATTACTCATGTAAAATTAAGCATGTCTCTAAATAGATTGGGGCCTTTATGTACTAGTGACTTGGTGCTCCTTTCATAATCTAATCAATAATTTTATCTTCACACTAGTTCCTGAGGATTTGAGAGCATTAAAAGACATGCTGTGTAAAAAAATGACACTGAAAGGAAAAACATGGCAGCATATCAGAAAATTTCAGTAAACTGACATGATATGTAGTTGCAAGCTCATCCAAGACCTACCAGAATTTATACCCACAAAAATGGGCGGATACAAAATTATACAATAAAAATAGAGGGAAGATCAGAAAGTCTGCCTTTTTATGTTTATTTAATAAAGCTGTGTGTCTTTTGTTGTTTATGTACAATTTAACCTAGCCTACATATTCAATCAACAATGAATGAATATAACATAATATAACTATTGTTGAATAGATCTTTGGACCAATTCTGTAACACTCAAGCAAATAATCCCCGTGAAGACAATGGAATTACTTGCATGAGTAAAGACTACTTGCAAGGGTAACATAAAATGCATGCCTTTAATACAAGAGTTGAATATTATAATGAATATGTTTTTTGTATTCTAGTGAAGTAATAATGGATCATATATGATAGCTGTGTGATTACTTTATTTGAGTCTATGATGAAGTCAGCAGCATTAATTGTTCTCAGACATTAATTGATGGGGCTACATATCAGATCTGAGTAGGTGTGCGAATTATTTGGGTTTTCAAATAAGATTTTAGATGTACCATTAGCATCCTCTTCCTATAATGCTCTAGTTAACTAGTACACACTATGTTTAGATACAAAATTCTTATTCTCAATTTAGAACCTGCATCGTCACAGAGGCAACATAATATGTAAATAATTCACATATTCTAGCTAAAGTTGAGTGCTACAAGATCAGAAAATGTATGTCAGGAAAAAGAAACTCATCAGAATGTATGCATTGCTGCTCCATGTAAGCTCCTAGAGGCGATTTCAAGTAACTGGTCCTCACCTTTCATCTACCTACATTGCAATGAGAAGTGATGCTTTGATGCACCCTGAACTGAAATGAGGGTTGGAAGATGGACATAAGCTCTTGCTTGAAAATTGAACAGAAAGCCATCATTCCTTTTAGAGTGAGGCAGACACTTGGTATGTCCATATTGGAGCTGGAAGCATAATTTCAGCTAAGACAGATACACCCATGCTAGCTCTAACTGAGCTAATGCCCTAAAAATAGTAATGTAGCCATGGCTGCATGGAAGGTACACGCCAAGTACATAACTTTAGGTCCTAGATAGGAGTTCTCTTGGAGCAGTTAGCATACCCCTCTGCCGGTGAGACTTCAAATACTGTTATTTTCAGCATGCTAGATGATCAGAGCTAGTGTGAGTACCTACCTGAGCTCCATTGCAGCCATACACTGTAGTAACTTCTCCTGGTGCTGCATTAATTTCCACATCTTCTTTGAACAAAATTTTTCCAAACTTTGATTTGCCCTGAAGCACCTTTGAATTGAGCTTCCAAATATCCCAGTTTATTCAATACACATATAAGTGCTTAAACAATTTTAAACATGCTCAAAGTTACATGCATGCTTAATTTTTTTGCTAGGTCAGAGCTATATCTCAAAAAGATTTGCTGTTTCAGTGGGGGTAGGGTGGTTTTGAAGAATACTTTGGGTTTTTTTTCAAAATTTGGATATTTCATAGCATCAGTTATTCCACTGGAAAAAGAGACTGGGTAAAAAAAAGACATTAATATAAATATAATATAATATAATATATGAATATTTTGATTCCATTCAAACACAAATAAAATTTTTCATATCCAATAAATTCCTCATAAAAGGGGAAATTTTGCAAAATATTCCAAATAAAACTTTTTTCCTCATTTGCAAGCCATATCTCGTATCAAAAGGGGACAGGGGAAAAAAAGAGTTTCAGTGATTTGTAGGGGTACAGTCAATTTTCTACGCTCTTTTTAGCCCCTAAATATTGTTTCCTCTTTCTTTTTTTCCAGGTCAACTTTCCTGTGAATGGTACCTCATAATTCCCAGGATGGTGCTGTTAGTCACTCAGACAGAAAAGGTCCCCACAATGTCCCTTTAAAAATATGGCTTCTTTTTTAATTTCCTCTTTAAATAAGGGTCTTAATTTAACCTTGCTTTTGACATATTTCACATAAAAATATAACACTGTACTTTAGTACCAATTTTGAGAACAGGGCTTCTTTATTGCATATCTTGTGCAACCCAAGCCTAGTTTCTTGTCTCGGTTCATAACCCTCTGCCCTATGGCTCCTCCTCTAATGTTCCCACTACCATCACTTTCTGGCCTCCAGTCATCCCCCATGGCCTTATTTCCTATGCCCAGTGACTCCCAGTCCCCTAGCCAAGCTCCTCTTCTAGTCCCAGTGTCCCTTACCCCACCACTCCAAACTCCTTGTCACAATCTTTAGCCATCCAGGTCTATTTCTCTCTACATACTCTGGCTCCTTATATCTGTCTCCCCTTTCCCCCAGCCCTCTTCCCTAAGAGTCTTCTTACCCAGCCACCTCATGACAAGATCTGCAATGCCAGCCTCCAGTCAGCCCCTATACCCCTGGTGCCTTTTCCCAATGTAGTTCTGTGACAGGCTGCTCCCCAGATCCAGTCCAGTGTGCGGCTGTGCCCCCCCCCCCCCAATTCCCACTCCTGAACCCTGATTCACCCCACTCTGCCAAGTGACCACTCATTCTTGAGACAGTCCACTCTGGCCTTTGGCATGCAATCAGTCCCAAGAAGTGGGTGTATGCCCTCTGGCTACGTGAGCTCAGTCCCCCAGCAGACTTCCCCAGTTACTACACCAGGAGCCATCATCTACAGAGATTGGGACCCATTCCCAACCACTATACACTGAAGTCTGTCCATTTAACAAAGAAATGGATTGTGCCCAGCCTTCTTCACTCATACTCTCTAAAGATCACTCAGTTTTAGATAAAACAGCTACAAGTTTATTGATCAGATTATAATTCTAAGTGAGAATATGGCCAATCATGGCAGAATAACAATACAAATGAGTCAGGAGAGACCAAAAGAAAACAAAGGGTACAACACGCATACTACCCTAATATCTCTGCTTAAACTGACCTCATAGTTCAGGTTTCATGCTCAAGGTGTTCAACTGTCAGATATTTGTAAAGCCAGTCTCTTCCTGCAACCAGGTAGGGCCCAGATCTTGCTCAGAGTTGTTTCAAGATGGAGCAGCCCAGGGCAAAAGCTCCAAACCTTTCCAAGTGTTTTTCTTTGCCTCCAAACCCCCTCACAGCCCCTCCCTTTCTGGGCAGAACACTCAGAGTGTGCCATGAGCAGCCCCCAGAGCTGGAGTTAAAGTTCCCTCAATGCTAAGCCCAGCCACCTGGGCTGTGCAGGGCTGGGAAAAGGCAGGAGTTAATGTAACGGGGAAGGCACCGGAACACAGTTCGGGGGGGCCCTATTTTTAGGCATGCCGCATTCTGGCCCCCTAAAAACAGAGGAAGGCACTAGAATGGGGAGTTCCAGGGGTCCCACTAAAAACAGCAGGAGCAGCCCAAACACATGGTTGAGGTGGCTCCACCTTAAATCTGGCTCCACCTTAACCCAGCCAGTATAGAGCTGGGGAAGGCCAGGAGTGTGTGAATCTGCCCCTGCGGGGAGGAGCAGCTTGTGTCAGCCAGGCTGCAGACAGCCCAGGTAAGGGCTTTGGGGGGCAGGACTGCGTGGGGCAGGTGTGCATGTGTGTAGCAGAGGTGGGTGGGAGTGGCTGTGTAGCAGAGAGTGTGTAGCTGGGGTTGTGGGGTGGCTGTAGGGGTGTGTGTAGCTAGTGGCTGGAGGCCTAGTTCTGGCCCCTGCAGTGATGGGAGGGTCCATCACAGGCAATGGAGGCTGGGGGAGCAGAGGACAGGATCTACTGGGGTGGGAGGGAGCAGCAGTGGGGTGAGGATTTGCCCTGGCTGGCAGGGAGCCACTGTGGAGAAGGGGGAAGTGAGGGCTGCGCCATGCTCCCCTGCCCTACCTTCCCACTCCCCGGGAACCCCCTCGCCCCCCACAAAACCATTCTTGTTCTCCCTTCCTCTCTCCTCTCTTGCCACCCTTGTGCTGTTCCCCACGTGGCTGCCCTTGTCTCTTTTGCCACCCCTGCCCTCCTCTGCTCCCCACACTCACTCCTGCTGTCAAGGCTTTTTCCCCACTCTGGCACTCTGAGTGCAGAAGGTGGGGGCCCGCAACAGGCCAGAAAAGTCACTGGCCTTAAAGCCTGATCTTAAAAGTCTCCAAGGCCTCCAATTCCTGGCCTTGGAGTGGTATCGCTGCCACCACCCAAATGCAAAAAAAACAAAAAAACAAAAAAAAAAAAACCCTCTTGAGACCCAGGAAGGCGCACTTGGGAATTCCTCCCTGTGAGGCACTTGCAATCCTCTTTATTCCTCTCTCAGGAAAGTGACTGAACTCCAGCTGCAACATGAGCTGGAACTGGAACAGGGTTCCCTCTAGTAGCTGCCTGTGCAGTCTAAGGCACGGGCACACAAACCTCTTGTCTTTCCAGGAACAGAACCAGAACTTACTTAAAAGGTAAAATCTTTAATCAAAAAGAACAGATAATAAACACAGAGTTGCTTCTCTGGGAATTAACTTAGGTAGTTACAGGGTAGTGGGGGGGGGGTTACATGTGCTCAGCACAGAGAAATCCAAAAAACAAGCGAAAACCAAAGAAAATACCCTGACCGCATCTAAGTAAACATTCCCTGTTCTACTCACGCCTGGTCAGTACCAAACTTAACTTATCTCTGGTAAGGATGTTGCTGGATTCTTCCTCAGGCCCCTCTGGCCTCCTCCTGATCCTTCCAGGAGCTCTGCTGCATCCAAACAAGCCCAGGCCAGGCTGCTGTTACAATTCAAAAACCTGTGCTTTATTCCTATTGGCTATCCTGGGACTCTCTGACCAGAGTGTTAACCCCTTCCTCCCCAAGGGTTATTACACCTGCCACTGCACACAACTCCTGACCTCCTGTGTTTTGCCACCCCTGCTCTGCTACCCCTACTACCCCACATAGCAGCATTTCCAAAACACTGTGCCATGCTTTATGAATATTCATAAGTAATTTAAGGTAATTTGAATATTCATTAGTTTTTTAATGGTGGTGTGCCTCAAAAAATTTGAAGGTATCAAGGTGTGCCACAGCAGAGAAAAGGTTGGGAACCACTGACGTAGGCAACAGCTGAGTGGCCTTGCCAGGTAAGGGAGTGGGGTAAGAAGAAAGTGAGTGGGGGAGGAAAGAAGAGGTCGGTCCGGGGGCCAGGACTGGGAGCAGAAGCGGGGGATCAGCAGCAGTCAGGGCTCCGGGGCTGGGAGTTGAAGAGGGGATCAGAGCTGGGGTCAGGCTGGCGGGGAGCAGAAGTTGGGATCGGAGGTGGGTTCAGGGCTCCTGGGGCTGGCTGGGAGCAGAAGTGGGGATCAGAGCTGAGGTCGGGGCTGGTGGGGAGCAAAAGCAGGGATCAGAGCTGGGGTCAGGGCTGGCGGGGAGCAGAAGCAGGGATCGGAACTGGGATCAGGGCTCCCGGGGCTGGCTGGGAGTAGAAGTGAGAATCAAAGTTGGGGTCGGGGCTGGCTGAGAGCAGAAGCAGGGATCAGAGCTGGGGTTGGGGCTAGTGGGGAGCAGAAGCAGGAATCGGCGCTGGGGTCAGGGCTGTCTGGGAGCAGAAGCGGGGACCGGAGCTAGCTAGGAGCAGAAGCAGGGATCAGAGTTGGAGTCGGGGCTGACAGGGATCAGAGCTGGGGTCGGGGCTCTCAGCCTGGGAGCAGAAGTGGGGAGCAGGGAGCGGCGGTGGGGGCAAAAGTGGGAGATCAGAGCTGGGGCAGGGGCTCCCGGGGTGGAAGCAGATTAGAAGTGGGGAATAAGCTCATGCCATGTGGGGGGGGGAGGGGAGGGTTGATGTGTAAGGAAACGTACTGTTTCCCTTTCAAGTCATTGCTGCCAGATAGGTCAGTGGTTCCCAACATTTTCTCTGCCATGGCACACCTTGCTACCTTTAATTCATTTGAGGCACACTGCCATATAGTTTCCAAATGAAGCCATATATTTTCATGAGCCAATGAGCTAATCCAGAGCTCTTTGAGTAGTTTTTCAAAAAATTTTGTGGCTCACCTGTGTGCTCAGGCACACTGGTTGGGAAACAGTGAGATAGGTAGACACAACACACAAATTCCACCCAAGATTCAGAATAAACACAGAAAACTGTATTGAACTTTATGTTATTTTATTAACACCCAGCATTTCTGCAGCACTTTCCATTCCAGGGTCTTTCAATGGCTCTATGTATTACACCCCCTTGCATTTAGTTTCATTCCTTTCTGTAAGTTCACCCATCTTCGAAGCATGTGAGGAAGTGGGATCTTCTCCCACAAAAGCTCATGCAAAAAATAAATCTGTTAGTCTTAAAGTGCCACACAACTCCGTGTTGTTTTTTTTACTGGACTAGACTACCATGGCTATCCTTTTGAAATTCACTATAATAGGCATTCACACATGCTTGGCTCTGTGGTATCCAAGAGGCACACCCCACCTTGTGCTCACATTTAAGTGAATGGCCCTGACAATACATTATAGGCAAACTACATGTCCTCCCATTTTGATATCTTTACCAAGTGCCATAAACAATGGCTTTAGAAGGAGGTGTCCCCTCCATGTATTTTTAGCACAGCTCTGTTTTCAGCTGGAAGCTGGTAAAGGAAATTTCAAAGCTTGCAGACAAGAACACCACAAAACTGGTAGATGGGGATTGTAGCAGAGAGAGAAGGCAGCCTGATCTAACTTTTTCAGTTAAGTGGAAAAACTGTCATTGACCTTAATTAACATTAGCTCAAGTATTATACAGGCCTAAATCAGGGTGACTTCATTTAGCTCAGTGAGTGAGATCTAGTCAGAATTGGCACATTCATTAGGAATCTCTAAAAAAAAAATAATAGAATTGTATTGGCTATCTGTGATCATCACCTCTTATCAGTGTAATTTCTCACACATTTTCTTTATGTATTTTCACATCTTCTAAAGGTGAGCTGAAATTATAGACAACCAAAATGTTTGTTGTTCTGGAAAAGGTAATGGCTGGTACATTGAACACATTCTTAAACGTTGTCACCTATACACTGACAGAAGATAAGTTCCCATTCCTGGCCCAGTTGGTTGATATATGTGGTACGTTTCAAGCGTCTAGTGCAGATGCTGAACGAGGCTTCGGTCTAATGAATAATATTAAGAAGGAGCCTCATAACAGGTTGGATGTTTCTCATCTAGACATGCTAATGCACATCAAGTCATATCTAAGTGCTGGATTCAAGGTTGACCTAGACTCTGTATATGCATTCTGGAAATGTGACAAAGACAGGCATCAAAAACTGAGGTGTAGATGATGGTAGAGGAGGCTTGATAGGCAGCATCATTGTTTCATATTTGTTTAATAAAAATGTCAAACTGAAATACTGTGGTTTTATTAATTTACTAAAGCTTGAACAAAAAGACATCTATACAATGTTCCCTCTCTAAGCTGGTGATGCAAGTGAGCAAGTTATGGATGCACTTGGGGAGCCGATGGGCAGTGGCTCAGAGGTCCAGTCCTGGGACAGGGAATGGGTAGAGAACTTGCTCAGCTGCATCCATAAGTTGCTCAGCTGCATCATCAGCTTAGAGGGAATATTGGTCTCATCCCTTCTGTGCTCAGTTCAGTTGGCTCTCTCTTCCATGTTGCCTTGGAGAACGGGAGAGAGTGATCACTCAGGCTCCCTGCTTTCAGCAGCCAGGAGTTATCACTTCAGACAGCCTGTGCTCCTGCAGCCTTGGGCTGCAGCATGATCAGTGGACACAGTCTTTGAAGAGTTAAGCTGTGAAGCTCTAGCATCTCTTTACTGAATAAGTGTGAACAGTGATTTTTCCAAGATTCATAATAGCCAAATCCAGACAGATTTTCATGGGACTATCTAAAGACCACTCCCTTGCCAAATTTCAAGACCCTACCCCAAAGCATGGGGGCATTCATATGCATATGTACATATGTTAAATTATTTATCATTTCAGTTTCCCAGAGAATAGCAGCCATATTCATTGAGCGGTTTAATTAATGAATAATGTTCAGCCAGTCTAATAGTCATTGTAGATCCAGTCCTAAATAGTTCAGAGGCTTTAACAGGGAGATGTGAGCACCTGGCATATGGAAAGAATAGACCTTGTTATTGGTTTATTGCCAGATTCTCTACTGCAGACATATGCTATATTTCATATAATGAATAGAGTCTACAAAGGTGTTAAAAATAAGACTTATTTTAACTATAGATACAGTAAAATTAAGTCATCATGCTTCTTTTTTTCCCTCTGCAATTGAATATGGCAAGAGGAATTAAAAAAAATATTTTTCAATCCTGTAGTAAGGAATAATAAGATTTAATTCCTTGTCAACTTTCTACAGTGCAGTTTTCCATCTTTACAGGTGATGAGCATTCTTGTAAGCTATATTATAGCCATAACCTAAATATTCATTGAATTACATTTGCTACTTCCTAAATCAGGGAACGCAATTAAGTATAGTCTTATTTATATGAGTTTCTATAATTAATTCATCAGCTAGCTCTTTTGAAAGATTTCAAAGACTCAGGGACTTTAAAACCAGAAAGAGCCATTATGATCATCTAAGTCTGATCTACTGCACATTTCAGGCCATCAACTGTTAAAATAGATCCATAAACTCTGGCTGAGTTACTGAAGTATTCAAATAATGATTTAAAGACTTTAGGTTACAGAAAATTCCCCATTTACACTAGTTTAAACCTGCAGATGACCCATGACCCTGCTGCAGAAAAAGTCAAAAAACCCTCAGGACTTCTGCCAATCTGACCAAGGGAAAAATCCATTCCCAAACCCAAATAAGAAGTTGGACCCTAGACATTTCAGCCAGATCCACCAGGCAGACACCTTAGGAAAGAAGCCTTTGTACTGACCCAGAACCCTTCCTATCTAAATGTAACCCTCCTGCCAGGCCAAGACAGCAGCAACAAAGAGCCAAGCTCTATATCTAGGGGTTCCAAACAATGTTACTCCATTAACTGGCTCATGCCCTACCAGGCTCCTGGGAAATGAGGCACTATTCCCTCAGTGCCCTAGAGAGGCAATGCTTCCCCTCTTGCAAGCATGAGTCTGAATGTAGTACATAAACCTTTAACATAAAGAGAATATATAGAGGCAATATCAAAACCAGTACTGATTTGGAGAAACCACGCAGAGCAAATTCACACCCACCCAATGTACATAGATGATGTCCTTCACTTCTCCATACACCCATACTGATCACCATAGTTTTAGCATCCACATCTTGGGGGTGGGGAGGGGGTCCCTCAGTCAGTTCCCTCCAGTTGCCTTCTCCCACCTTGAGATCCACTCATGCCACCTCCTGACTTCTCGCCCTGTCCACTAGTCAATCACACATCGTGCTGGCACCACCCACTGGTCACTCACACCTTCTGCTGGTTCTGTCTGCTGACACCATCTGCTGGCTACCAGCACCACCCACCAGTCACTCACACTTTCCAGTGGCACCATCTACTGCTGGTATTATTCAGTGGTCACTCATGCCTCCTGCTGACACCATCCACTTGCTGCTTGGACCAGTCTGCCGTCCGCTGGCACCGCCCACTGTACTATCTGCTGTTGCCCACTATCCTAGCCTCAGTCAGCTTTTCAGTGAATTCAGCTTTGAGAGAGTATTTCAACCGTCTAGTGATTTTAACTCCAGACTTTGGGACACCAGAGACTGCTTTCTGATCAAAACAGTGAAAGACTCCACAAGGAATCATTAAGTCTATCTTTTAACAATGGGAGGGAAATTAGGCATTGGCTAAGGCTCAGCACTTCAGCAGAGCTGAAACCCCATCCCTCCATGCTCTTACAAGTTTGAAAAATAGAGCTGGCCACTCTTCTGAGTTCTGTGTTGCTGATGGTGACTTTTCCATCAGAGCTGCTAAACCGAGTTTATATAATCAAAGGGCAGCGCATCACGTAAAGACGATATTTCATTTCTCCCTTCAGCTAAAACACAGGATTTGAAGGATTTGTAACCCAAATCAGCTGCATGACAATTTCCCCATCATGCCCAGCACCAGGGCAAGTTCATCCATATACAGTAAAATTTTGCTGAGCACCTTATTGTGCTCATGCAAATCAGATGCCCCCTTTTAACTGCTAAGCAAGAAAAGTGCCTAGTCTCTAGATCTTGCTTACATCACTGTCCCACCCATCATTGGTCATTAAGGATATTCACTAGGAGTTGCAGATCAGCTAGATGCCAGTGTAGGCAGTTTCATCCTACAATCCCACCATACACTGATCAACCTCAGTTTTGAGGCCAGTTATGTTTTTAGTCTCCACTACTCCCCTTGAAAAGCTGTCCCAGAAATTCGTTCCTCTGATGATTAGAAACTTTCACCTAGTTCAAAGCCTAATCTTGTTGATGGCTAGTTTATATCCATTCATTCTTGTGTTTAACACTGGTGTTTAACTTATAATACCTCTTTCATTCTGATATTTGTCCTTCTCTTGTATTTATAGAGATCAATCATATGTCCCCTCAGCTTTGTTTGATTAAGCTCAAGAAGTCACTTTCTGTTCCTGGTTTGAATTCATCTTTCCTAAACATGGGAGAATCAGAACAGCACATAGTTTTCCAGATGAAGTCTCACCACTGACTAGTATAATTGCACTAACATCATTATCACTGCTTGAAATACTTTTAGCTAACACATCCTAAGACTGTGTTATCATTTTTCATGGCAGCATCACATTGGCAGCTCACAGTCATCCTTCAATCACACAATACACATAGCTCTTTCTCCTTCTCTGCTGTTTCCAACTCATACATACCCATCTTATAGCAAATATTCTTGGTTTTAATCTCTCAGTGCAGGACCTTGCACGTTGCACTATTAAATTTCATACCAGTTCTCTCCGGTTTTCAAGGCTGTTCAGGTCTTCTTTTATGATATTTTAGGCATCAGCCAAATTGGCACTACCTCCCCACTCCGTGCCATCTGCAAATTTTATTAGTATATTCCCACTTTTTATGGCAAGGCCATTAATAAAAATGTTAAATAAGATTAGCTGTAGGACCAATCCTTGAGGAACTCCACTAGTTACTCCTTCCAATCTGAGATGTCCCCTTTCAGTATGACATCTTGTAGTCTCTCCTTTAACCAGCTCCTTTTCAACTTTTCAGTTCTCATATTAATTCCCATTTTCTTTAGGTTAATAAATAATTTCTTATATGGAACTCTATCAAATGCCTTATTGAAATTCAGGTAGAGCAAATCTACTGTATCACCTTTGTCTGAAAAATCAGTTATCTTCTCACAGAACAAAATCAGGTTGGTCTGCCATGATCTACCTTTTGTAAAACCATGTTGTATTCTATCCTCATTGCCATTTGCCTCTATATCCTTAACTACGTTCTCTTTCCAAATTTGTTCTAAGACCTTGCATATAACTGAGATCAAACTAACAGGCCTGTAGTTTCCTGGGTCACCCCTCCTCCCTGTTTTCTTAAAAATAGGTACTATATTAGCAATTTTCCAGTCACAGAGTACAACCCCTGAGTTTACAGATTCACTATAAAGACCTATTGGTTTCTCAGTCCTCTTAAAAGATTTAGAGAATACTGGCAAGATTTGACACTGCAAAACTTCCTTCCTATTTTTCAGTGTTATTTTTAATTTAGAACTTTGCTTTAATCTCTGATTTCACTGTCCCAGTTTCTGTTAGCTTTTCTTAGTTAAGTGTCAAGTTCAAATGTACATACATTGTTTTCAGCTATATAAATAACTTGTGTACCTTATTTAGTGTGTGAAAAGTTCTTTGAAGAGAAAAACTACTACACAAGAAGACCCCCCCCCCAGCTGTCTGCTTAGGACAGCTCTGTAGCATTTTGCTCTATTACAGTGGTGCAAAGAGGATAGAAAAGACTCAGGATCTGGCTTTTAGCCGTTAGTACAATTTTCATCTTCAAAAGCACTTGACAAGCATTGGAACTAATTTATCCCCACTGGCTTAGGGCAGCAGCCACACAGCAAAGTGATTCACTGCTGAGAGTGGAAACCAGAAAACTGCAAGTTTCCACCAGCATTGCACCAGGAGAAAACAGCTGTAAGCTCTTCTGGGGATTATACAGGTGGCTCTGCTAGCCGTCCAGGAGCCATGCTGAATTCAGCATCTCAGGGGTACTTGCGGGCAGACCCTCCCTGCACCTAAGAGATGACCCCCTTTTCTTCATGTGTTGTGGCTTCCATTGTGGCCCAAATACTGCACGAGAGTCTGAATCTTATGCCAGCCAGCCCTCCTCCCAAAGCAGAGAGACCAGTTGCAGCAGCCTGCCCCTCACTGGGGGTAGACAAACCAGCCCAGGGGTGGGAGTGGAGCACAGAGCCCAGCTTCTGACCCAGGGTAGCTCTGCTCCTCCTGCCCCCACAACGCAGACAGGGTACGGGCCCCATAGGCCCATGTGGTAATTTGCCCCAGCTTCAGAGGAGCAGTAAGGAAGGAATTATAACTGGGGTGGATCATGGGCTCAAGACCACTCATCACGACTCCTGATATGGTGCAGTTCAGAAATACCCCTAGCTCAGAGTTGGTCCTAAAGTTATAACCAAGCTCTCACCGTCTTTCCTCCTCAATTTCTACACGGGACAGCATGAGAATCATATCCAGTTATTTCTCAGAGGTGAGTATACCCAGCCCATTAACCATGTTATCCTCAAAATCCTCTGTACATGAGTCCAAGGGCTCATAAGGTGGTTCCGTTAAGCGATGGTACACGACATTCAAGTCTCATTGTGGAATATGCTCTCTGGGATGCGCAAAGATCCTCTCAATACCTTTCAGGAATCTGGTGGAGGTAGGGTGGGAGAAGAGTTATACCCCCTCCACTTTATCATGAAAGGCTGAGATAACTGCTAGATGGACCCTGGCAGAGGGGATCAACAAGCCTTATCTTTGAGGTCCAAAAGGTAGTCAAGTATCAAATGACTGGGAGCTAACTCCAGTACGATCCCTTTCCCCCTGGACCATAGGGCAAAGCATCTCCACTTAGCGACATAGGTAGCTCTAGTGGAGGGTCTCCTACAGCCTATCAGTACCTTTTTTACCCTTTCCAGGCAGAATTTCTCAGACTCATTCAACCATGCAGCTACCAGGCCGCTAGGTGTAGTATTCTTGGGTTCGGGTATCATAAGCAGCCTGAGTCCTGAGTTAGCAGGTCTGCCCTGAAGGGACGGTGGAACAGAATGTCTGTCAACAGATCCTGTAGGATTGAGTACCAATGCTGCCTGGACCAGTCCGGAGCCATCAATAGCACATCTGCTCTCTCACTTTTTATTTTCAGGAGGACTTTGTGTATCAGGGATATTGGTGGGAAAGCATAGATTAGTGGGGCCCCCCATGGGATTAGGAAGGCTTCCACAAGTGAGACCTTCTCTTGACCCCTGAGAGAGTAGGAACTGCAATACTTCTGATTCTGACGTGTCGCAAAAAGGTCCACCTGGGGTGTGCCCCACCACCTGGTTATGTGGGACACCATGCCTGTGCACAGAGACCATTCATGATCGGATAGAAAGGTTCTGTTCAGTGAGTCTGCTGTGCTGTTGTCCACCCCCATATGTAGTGGCGCTCAAAGGACTGGAGAGCGAGCACCCCTCTGGCAATTTGTGTAAAACATGGTTGCTGTGTTGTCCGTCAGGACCTGGACTGTTTTTCCTTTTACCAAGTCCAGAAAGGTCCTGCAAGCTAGACAGATGGCTCTGAGCTCCTTCACATTTATGTGTAGGAGCTTGTCTTTGGAGGACCAATCCCCTTGGGTCAGTAGTCCTCCCGAGATATGATCTCCTCACCCCAAGTCCAACGCATCAGTGATCAGGGTCACCATAGGGTTCGAAGGCTCCAAGGGACCCTCCACGCCACCATGGCAAAGAGCAGGTCCTGTCAAATTTCCACTGCGTCCAGGACCGCACAGAGGGCTGACAGTACCTTGCTCAGAGGATGTCTCTGTGGATGCAAGGTCATAACCAGCCAGAGCTCAAAAGACCTCATTCTTAGATGCCCTGCTCTTATCACAGAGACAGAGACCACCATGTGGACCAGGAGCTGAAGGTACCTTCTGGCCATGGTGATCAGGCATTTTGGAGCTCTAAAATGACGGTGCAAACGGACTGAAATCTTGATTGTGGCAGGGATGCTCTCCCATTTATCGAGTCTAAGACAGCACCTATGAACTCTATTCTCCAGGCTGGGGAGAATTTTGATTTTTCCCAGTTTATGCACAGCCCCAGATACTCACACAGCTTTTTTGTAACTCTGAGGCTGTGTTGAACTTGGTATTTTGACCTCCCTTTTGTTAACCAATCATCCAGGTAGGGGTAGATCTTTATGTCTCAACTTTGCAGATGTGCTGCCACTGCCACCATGCACCTCATGAATACCCTAGGGACTAGGGACAGTCCGAACGGGAGTGATGTAAAGGGGAAATGTTTTCCCCTCACCAGGAATCTGAGAAATCTTCTGTGGTGGGGCCTTATTGCTATGTGAAAATAAGCGTCCCTTAGATCGAGGGCTGTGAACCAGTCCCCTTGGTCTAAGTATGGGATGATCTGTGAGAGGGAAACCATGTGGAATTTTATTTTCCTTAAGTTTTCTTTAGAGCCCTGAGGTCTAAGATTGGCCTCAGGTTTACTTCTGGCTTGGGGACCAGGAAGTGTCAGGAATAGAATCCTTTTCCCCCCAGTTTCCTTGGGACCCTTTCTATTGCCCCCAGGGAGAGCAGCTTTTTGCATTCCCTTTGTAGTAACCAGTTGAACTCTGGATGCCTGAGAATGGAGCAAGGGGGCGGTTTTCTGTCTCGAGGAATGGATTTGAATTGTATGGAATACCCTTTAGATACTGTGTCGAGTATCCAACTGTCGATCATGATGCTGGCCCAGTGGTGTAGGAAGGGGACCAAGTGATTGTTGAAGACCAGGGGTTGGGCGGAGTGCATGGAGCCCTCTAACTTATCATCAGAAATGCTGTTTCTGGCCAGCAGCATGAGAAGAGCCAGTTCCCTATCGGGCGGTCTGTGTAGGCTGGGATTTTGAGCCCTTGCCTGGACTGGTTTTCTCCTTGTCAGGGCCTCCATACTAATGCTGAGAATATTGATAAGACCTCGGGCATGCCCCTTGTGGTTGATGTTCTTGCTGCAGCTGTTGGGGCTGCTCCTGTGTTTGCTGGGGTCTGGAGGAACACGTAGTTCCCTCAGGCATGTACATGCCCAGGGACTTTAGGGTGGTCCTGGAGTCCTTCATTCCATGTAATCTGGAGTCTGTGAACTCAGCAAAGAGTGCAGGGCCTTCAAATAGGAGGTTTTGAATCATTAAATGCATTTGCAGCGAAACACCGGACCCTTGCAGCCAGGCTGATTGCTGCATTGCCACCGCACAAGCTATATTCTGAGAGGTGGTGTCCGATGCATCCAAGGAGGTCATCAAGATGTCACTAGAGGCCAGCATCCCCTCCTCTACCATTGTCTCATAGTCCCAAAGGTGTTCTCTGGGGACAACATCATGGAAACTCTCCATAGATTTCCAGAGGTTGAATATTTATCTCCCCATGAAGTCATGATGGTTTGCTATACACAACTGGAGGACTGAGGTGGAGTAAACCTTCCTGCAAAAGAGGTTCAGTTTCTTAGCCCCTTTGTTGCTGGGAGCAGAGCCCGGTTGGCCCTGTCTCTCCCTTTGATTAATAGCATCCACTACTAGGGAACCTGGGGTGAGATGGTGGAAAAGGAAGGCGAATTTGCAAGAAGGGACATGGTACCTCCGATCAGCCACCTTGGATACAGGAGGGATTGAGGATGGGGTTTGCCACCATGCCCTCATGATACTGTACACCCTTTCATGCGGGGGGAACTAAAACTTTATCTGGTGGGGCTGTGTCTCCCACGTTGAAGAGGGGATTACACTCCTCTTTGATGATCCCAAGATCCAAGCTCAAATTTGCTACCATTCACCTCAGCAAATCTTGCTGGGGGCAGGGGTCACCCCTGTATGCCAGGGGCCATTGGTAGGTCACCTCATCCAGGGAAGATGACAAGGGAATCTGGGATCTGCTATGTTGAGCGCTGGGGTCAGGTTCCTCATCTGAATCCTCCGAAGAGCAGGGGGTCCTGCTCGATGGCAGCACCAGGGGTTGTAGGGAGGCTGCATCATCGTCAGTTAGCCAGTCCAACCATCTGGTGCCCTACTCTCAGAGGGAACATGGTGCCGAGTCATGGCACATCTGGGAGTGACCTCTCTCCTTTCTGGAGCCATCAGTGCTGCACCGACTACTTCGGGGCCAGCTCCACGACCTGAGTGGTGCTGCAGGGGTGAGCAGTCATGGGGTCAGTGCCAAGAATGTCTGCGCCAACAAACCAGGAGACAAGTCCTTCCAGCATGGGAGAGTTAAGGAGCCCTTGCGGTGACATTTTCCCAAAAGCTTTGCAACCATCAGAGTCTGCCAAAGTCAGTAGGGACCCACAGTGTGCTGGGGTTCATCACGGGAAGAAGCGGAGGAAACTGAGAGAGATCTCACCTCTCTGGATCCTTGCAAGCACAGTACCGAAGGCTCGCATTAGGAATCAGGGGAGGAGCAGTCCCCAGTCCCAGTCCCGAGCTCAGGTTGAGGCTCGGTGCTGATCTCCAGTGCCAAGGCAGAGCCCATCAGCAAAGGCGGTGCCACTGCCAGTCTACTTGTAGGGGCCATCCACTCCTTGGCCAAGAGGGCTGGTTTGCCTTTAGACCGGGGTCAGTCTTTGTGGTGCAGGAGCCAGCAACTGGAGAAGAATTTTTGCAGCAGCAAAGGCCTCCGGAGACACTCTGGTCCCTTCGCATGGAGCGGGATTACTGGATGCGAGGTAGTACAGCACAGAGACGGTGCCGGGTCAGGTGCCGATCGTGGCTTTATGTAAGCTGGAGAGCGACATCGGGCGGGTTCCAGTGCCGACTTGGCAGATGGTGCTAGCAAGTCCATAGGCACGTTGGGCGTACCCGGCACCAGCTGCAAAGCCCGTTTGTAGGTGATGTTGCTCAGCCTTTGCTCCCTGTCCTTGCATGTCCTCCATTTGAAGGACTTGCACCTGGAGCAATTTCTGCCAGGTGTGACTCACCTAGGCATAGGAGGCACTACTTGTGAGGATCATCTATCAGAAAAGCCTTGCAGCAAGTCACACAGGGCTTGAATCCCAGCTTGAGGGAAACACCCCAGGATATTCGATTTTATTGCAAACAAAAAGACAGGCACCTGCTAAGCAGAAAAGGCAGGCTGTTCCAGCACCATCACTGAGGGTGAAAAGAAGGAACTGGGGAGGTTTAGGGTCAGGGTCATATACATATAGCCGTGGTTGTGGCACAGAGGGGGCATTGGCTGCTGACTCTGAGCTGACAGGCTAGGGCTAAAAGACTCTCCAGATACCATGCACTGTGGCATGTATACACCTGTAACTGAATGATGTGAGCAGGACTCAAAGAAGAACATCGTGTTTGTGCAAAAAATGCTTCTACAGGAAGTAATTTATGTGCACAGATACTTTGTCTGCATATGCAGATTGATCATGCAAGTTCAATTAGAACATACATATAAATTTACAGAGAGACTGTTTAATGACTCAGAGCAGGAGCAAGAGTCAGCTAACTGAAACGTGGTTTATGGGATAGGAACTGATTCAACTTTGGATTCCCCCTAAAAAATTCCTCTCCATCTCCAATTGGAGAGCACCCATAAAGGGTCTAACATGGATTTTAAGGTGGTCATAATTATAGTGGAAGGCTGATCTTTCCTCTTTTCCAGCATACATGCAGACTCTGTCCATATGGAAAATTTTGATGATGGATAGAATTGATCAAAGTAGTAGAAAAATTATTTATTTTGTTTAAAGACTAAAAACAGGAAATTTGATCTGCTGTTATTTGCATTGTCACATTTGTTTATCAGCATGGGAAAGCTGTTGGCTAGTCAGAATATATTTGCAAGTGTCACAACATTTTAGCACCATTGAACAAATGATTAGATTAGGAAATGTGTTATTTGCCATTAAATGTTATTAGTTATCCTCTTGTTTACCAAGATTTAGTCAGCCAGTCAGGGAATTGAAGCATCATGTTGTCTTAGGAGCTGCAAATATAGACAGTAAAGACAAACATCTTATGGGAAGCATATTTTCCCTGTATGATTTTCCCCCCATTAGTGATGATTAAAGAATAAATTGATGAACAAAAGTATAGCGTTAATTTGTCTTGAACATTGTAACAACGCATTCAAACAGCTTTGCCCTCTAGATAGAAAGTTTTGTCATCCAGCTATGATCATTTTGACAGTTCACTTCAACATTTCCCATAAAGTCTGTATTATGAAGGCAATTTAGCTATGTCTACACTACAGGTTTAAGTCAACTTAAAGCCCCTTAAGTTGACTTAAACAAAGCCCTGGCCACACTGAGAAGGTATTAAGTTGACTTAATAACTCGCACTTGAAAGGTCGACTCAGCACTTAAGTCGACTTTATGAAGTCGACTTAAGCCGATGTAGACCAGAAGTTGGTTTAAGTCGACTTAATTGGCTTCCTAGCTATCTGAAACACGGGGATCAGGGGCTGGAGAGAAGGGACGTGGCAGTTATCTGGGCTGGGGGGAAAATGGAGACATGGCGGGGATCAGGGCTTGGGGGGGAGGATGCAGTGGGGATCAGGGCTGGGGGGGAAAGGGAGACATGGTAGGGATCGGGGCTGGGGAGAAAAGGGACGCGGCAGGGATTGGGGCTGGGGAGAAAAGGGATGCACCAGGGATCTGGGCACAGGGCAGACTCGTGCACTCTGCTTTACCAACACTAATCTTATTAACTGATCTGCTTTAGCTGTGAGATTTCCTCTGGACTGCAGCAGACACCTTTTTCCCCAGCGCTGGCACATTTACACACAAATACACCAGCAAGCCACCATGGATCATTTTCACTTTCAGGAAACCAAGGCTGAGGTCAGTGCTGGCTTTTTGCAGAGCAATTAAGAAGGAACACCCCATGTTTAGGAAAGTAACATTTTCTTCTAGCTGTGAACCAAGGCTTACATTAAGGATCTGTTGGGGCGGGGTTCAGTACAATGGGGAGTCCGCTGTATTTAGGGCATCCTTCAAGTCACTCATTGTGCTTGTGAGCACGTTTGCACCCCTGAAACAATCCACCTGTGTAGTTGGGTTTAGCTTCCTTCCACACACACAATGGGGTAGGGCTGCTGGACTGAGCTGACGGATCCTGTTTCCCAACAACTTCCAAGCTGTCAGGGGTATTGGTCATGAGAAGGGATGTGTCACCAGCTGGCTGATGCCTCTTAACAGCCTGGGGGTTCCTGCCCCCCCCCAATACCTGGGAATGGTGGAGGGGAGGCTAAGAAGACCAGAGCAGTTTTAGCTGGTCTTTTAAAATGCTAATTATAAGAGTTGCTTTGTGCTTGATTTTTTAAAAATCTGCATCTACTAGTTCCTGATAGGTAGAAGAAGGTGAGCTCCACTGTTTTTCACATCAAAATACAGCCTCCCCCCATCCATTCCCATGGGTGGCTGAACCCCTGGGTGTCTGCTGTCAGTTGCTATTTCTTTTAGATTAGATTAGATAAGATTAGATTTTGTGAAAGCAGGATTAAATCATGAGTATGGATTCTTTTCCCATGACAACAGGTGATTTGACTTCACCTTCCTCTATGTGCTGTTCCCCTGTGTTTGCATCTTAACAACTGCTGCATTCTCCCCCTGCAGCACCTGGTCCAGAGCCAGAGAAGCCTGGGCAATGCAGGGAGGGTGTGGGGTGCTGCGCTGGCACATTGCTGGGCACGTCAGGCTCCCTGAGCTCCCTGTTGCCACACACAGGACAGAGGGTGGTGTGGTCACTTACTTTCTGTAGTAAAGGAGTAGCTGGCAGAGGGGGGCACCTCTGCTGTGGTGTACTATGGGCCAGGTACCCACAATGCACCACTCCTAGGGCGACTTAGGAGCTGCCAGTGTGGACATGGGCAGCCTCAGGGCATTTTGAGTGTGGATGCTTTAACCTGGCTTAATAAGGTCTACTTTAAGCCAGCTTAAAGTAGACTTTATTAAGAGGGCTTAATAAAGCCCTGTAGTGTTGACATAGCCTTTGAATGGTGCATCTGCACAACTGGCTTTCCATTGGTCATCCACAGTAACCTAAAATGTGAAATGGTATGGGCTTTCTGGATTTTTTTTTTCTTGTACAAAGGTTAAAATGGAGATTGGATTTTTACTGTTTCAAGGCCACACATCTTCCAATTCTGGTTTTCAGTTTTTCTATGATGTTTTGCTGAGTAATAGAACACACGCTGGATTTGTACATGACAGCCACAAAGACCATAAATGCCCCAAGACAGACCTCCTTCTCCCCACAAAACAAAAGCTATCTTTAAATGTCAGCTTTGCTGGAAATTATCCAGTCTATTTTTTTGAAAGCTAGATTTTCTTTTATAGGCATTTGGACACTTGGCTGCTAACGTAACTGAATTTATAGCTACAGATCCATACAATTTACAGGGATTCCATAATCAAAACTGACTGCATGTAGTTAGGACACAAAATATCCTATTTCCATTTTATTTGAATTTTTATAGTTTTAATTTGGAAGTAAATATCATGCTGTTGAAGGTGACAGAGTGATAGTGCTAGAAGGACTTATTTACAAATAGAAAACATCCTTGCCACCAATGTGCTTTATCCCTTTCTGCATTTCAGTGGATAAATACAAGAGGGTAATTTAAATGAACATGCATGTTTAATTCTTCTCCTAGTGAGACTGTGAGTGACTACTGCATTTGTAACTATGCTTTTATAATGTGGAAGTCTATCTGAGAGGAAATGGTCCGAGACAACCAATTCATTTCAGAAAGCTCAAAGGCTGTATAAACTTTGGATCTTGACTGACTTGGGCCAGATCTGAACCCATCACTTAGAGGTGAATATTTCATATCATAAAAGTAATCCAGTTCCATGTTTAGATGCACATATCTTTTCAATCTTCTCAAAACCATAAAAGTTTGTAACTTTAACAGTTTATCAAGGGTTATGGTGGATTCTCCATCTCTGATAATTTTTAAATCAACATTGGATTTTTTTTTTTAAAGAAATATTCTAGTTTCAAGAGGAACTATTTTGAAGAATTTCTATAGCTTGTGTTATAGAAAGGAGGTCAGACTACCTGATCACAATGATCACTTCTGGTCTTGAAAGACATAAATTCATGAACAAGATGGCACTTTGAAGTAACTTCTGGACAAGGTGGATTTGAAAAGATTTAGTTATAATCCATTTGTAAAGATTTACTAGTAGAGTTTGCTGACAGAAGTCAAGTAGGTGAAGAGAACTAAAATATTACAGAATGAATTAAATTTTCTCTCTGGCTGCCCATAATTATTTATGATAATTGCAGGAGTTTGCTCAGAAATCATCCTTTTGTTTCTCATTTTGGCCCATATGAAAAATCACAGTAATAGCAATCTGAAAATATTGGTTAGTGCTCAACACTTCCTTGCTGTTTGCATGGAATTCTTCAGGTCCTGACTTTCATAGATGACTTTACATGCCAGAGCTACACATGTATTTTCTGCCATTTTCAAGAGAGAAACGTTGTTTTCTGCTTCTTATTCAGGCTCCTGTATAGTCTACTCTTCTATTTCAATCACCAGTGCCAATAATACAAAACTTTCTGTTTCTAACCAGAACTAAGAAGCAAGACAAATAAATAAATTCCAGCTAAGAAAGCACTGAATGGAACTTTTAACGTTTACAAGAAAAAGTACAAATGGAAAATTCCTGGTGGATTAAAACAAGAGACCATGATTATGTTAAAAATGTCAACGGAATTATGTTTGCCTGTTGTGAATTCTTATCAGTGCTATTGTTACCTATTTAAAACTTCTTCCACCCTAGGCAGTCTTGACATTTTCACTTTTTCACAAGATACAGTGGAATTAGATTAATAAAACACACAAGGCACAGATGCACTGTTTGATTATGATACATTCCTTATGCCAAATCCTGAAGTCTTTACTCAGCTTTTGAACTTTGCCTGAGGAATGAATAAATCTAGTCTTCAGGGTTTGGGGCCTTTCATTGGAGACATCTGTTACAATCTACGAGGTTGGTTTGTTTTATTCCACAAAGTTATCATGGTATATTTTGAACAGAGGGCCAGATAGCATGAGCCCTTAAAAGTATGGGCACTGACAGGTAAATGCAAATTAGGTCTACATACAAATATAACAAAATCAGTGAATTTAGATATTTAATATATTTGCTATGGTCACAAAGCATGTCAGTTTCAGACATAGGATTAAACTCTGTATCTCCTCACACTCAAATTAATGTCCAGTCTACTAGACAACACTCTGATTCTTTACAAGATCTTTTGTTTCATGGGAAATTTCATCCTTAATTTTTTTCACAATCCAGAACAGAGGGAAAACAAAACTTTTGAAGTCTCCCTAAAACTGATATTTAAAAAAAAACTTGAGATCAAATTGTTTCATTCCAACCCTTGACATTTAAAAATATACAATTTTTGTAATATAAACTAACCCCTTTCTAAATGAAAAACCATGTTAGAACAGCAGCAGCAAAAGCCTAATTATTCCACACTGAAATGGGCATTTCTCGAAAAAAAAATTCATGTCAGATTTATTCTGGAAATGAAGATCTGTTGAAAGTGACATGCTTCTGAAAATGTTTCATTTTTGACTAATCAGCTTTTTCTGGTGCAAAAACACCTAACTTGCAATATAATTATTAATTTTGACCTTATGGCAGCACCTCAAGGTCCTAACTAAGCACTGCATCATAAGGGCATTCTTTCTCCCAAAGCTTATATCTAAACAGACAAGGCATACACAGTATGGAGGAAAAAGTGGCACTATATTTTTAGAGGTGAAAAACTGAAACACAGGGCGATTAAAGGTCATGCAATGAGTCTTTGGCAGAACTAAGAATTCAACAACGAAATTGCCAGGCCCTCTGTAGTGTCTTCATCACAAGACTAATCTTTCTCACAATGATACCAAAACAAACAAGGAGCTCTGTAGTCTTTAAAAGCGCCACCGGACTCCTTGTTTGTTTTGATGAACTAGACTAAAATGGCTACCCCTTTGGAACAGGGATATCAATTAGGCTTTCTTAGTCTTGGGTCACACCACTGTAAAGGATCATTAGGGGAGATCTTCAAAGGCACAAGTGGCAGGTAGTTGCCCAGTTCCTATTGCAGGCGCATGGGACTGAGGTGTGTAATTGCCATTTGCTCCCTTTGAAAAATCTCCCCCATTTACCATAAACCAAATGTAACTATCTAGGATTCAGTAGTCTGCTTATTGGTGTGTATATTTTAATTCTCATTTACAGATGGGGAAACTGAGGCTTAGCACACATAAATAACTTGATTGGAGGAACTGTGACCTTGTGGATTAGACCAAGCATCAAGATCTAAAATTATGTGTCTGACACTTATCTCGTGTGAAGTTGAGAAAGCCACTCAAAAGCCTGGCAGAAAAGGGGATGGTTCCAAATACCCTAGATACAGAGGCCCAAAGGGTTACAATACAAAATGAACAATAATGGTTTTCAAGCTAGGCTCAGTTAGTGTTGTTTACTGGAGACCCTGTGCCCGGTTGCTCTGCAGTAGCATTGCTTATGCCCCAGAAGCCCCACACAGACCTGCACCCACCATGGCACCTGATATTCATGGCCTGTTCCACCTGCAGCTCTGGATTCCTGTAACTTTCTTCTAGCTCCCTACTGCCATGTGGTGGCCCCTACCAAACAAAGCCTAGCCACTTGCTGGCTCAGGATCTTTCCCTGACCAATATATTACATCCCTTCTCCGTCTTTCTCAGAGCCATCAAATCCCATGCTGAGCCCCTAATGATATTTTCCTTGATTCAGTGACATGCTGTGCATTTTACACATAAACATATGCCATTCTGCAGTCTCTTCAGTAGGCCTTATTGGACTCATGCCAATCATTTGCTCTCTATCTTGTTCTCTCCCCAAAACTGAGAAAAAAAAAATTCTCAGGGTGGTAGTTCAATGCTAGCATTTGTAGAGGAGATGTCATGCTTCACTGTGAGTAGAATTACTAGAGAAACAGTAGATGCTGTACAGGAATGGACACAGTTTTAGAAAAGAAACAACCAGTCCTACAGCAATTCTACAAAAATGGCCGAAAACAATAACAGTATTTTATGCTACCATGATTTAGGTCATTGATTTAAAATGCAGTATGTCTGAGACTCTAAATTCGCCTGAATAAAGATTAAGAACTTTATGATTTAGCTCAATGACTATAAATAGGCCCAAAATATATTTTCTGCATGTAGGAAAGTTCTTTTGAAGAGCTTTGATAGATTATGAATAATTCTCGGAGGCCTTATCCCTGAACACAACACTGCTTTAAGGAACGATCATGCAGAAATCGTGAAGAGTATTTTTTTTTTTTTTAGTGAAACCATTTCTTATTACTTTGCCATCAGGATTGATGACAGAAGCAAACTAATCATTGTGGGGATGATCCAGTTAAAGCAGGCCACAGAAGAAAGGATTAAAAATAATAGCTAAGTATGCGGAACACATTCTCTTTTTAACAAAGCAGCAGAAAGAGATAGCAGGTGCTCTGACTCAAAGCAATGACTAAAATATTGTCACAGAAATAATAGCCACACCAGTGTCTAGGGCCATGTCTATACTGCCATTGCTGCCAGGAACAGTGCAGCATCGATTTTGTGCATTCAATCGAACATCAATGAAGACATGCTAAATCGAACCTGGAAGTCACCAGAAGTCGCTCTGTTAAGACCGCCCAAGGAAGTAACATAGTTTTCCATTGGCCGGAGGCCATTTTCAGTCAATGCATTGCAATGGCAATGCCGTGGTAAGTAGGCATTAGAAATCAAAAGGACATACACAAGATAGTGTATGTAGCTGAACAAACGAGGAGTCCTCTGGCACTTTTTGAAGACTAACAACTTTATTTAATGCATGAGGTTTTGTGGGAGAAAATCCCACTTGGCCAGATGCTTTATTTTGCTGAACTAGGCTAACACGGGTACTCCTCTAGAACTTTTATGTAGCTTGCATATCTGCTGTCGACTGCTGCTGAAATCCACAACCAGTGTAAACCTGGCCTAGGTCAGAAATGAAAACAAGATTCTTTTAGCATGTACATTAAGATCAGTGGAAGCAACAGCATGGACCTGTCTTCATTAGGCATTGGGATTCATACACACACCTAATAGTTTCAGCTTTACAAATCAGGTGAAGCTTCAGGTCTTGACTTTGGGTTGGTTCCAGAGCATACCAGTTACCATATCTATCTTCAAGAATGGGCCATAGAAGCCTTGAGACCCTAGTACCCTGCATGATCACTTCCTGTGCTACAGCACAGCTGTTTAAATTATTGAATATGATACATAAAATTCTGAAAACATGGCATAGTAGATTAATTTACAGCAAAAGCAACTTCCATCCAGAAATCCCCAGTGAAAGATAAGCTGGGCTACCTAGCTTGCCCTGTGTTAATAGGATGGTTCATACTGATGAATTCTCACTGATCTTTCCCTCTGCTTTTTCAGTCTTACAAAACAATATTTTTTGTTTATTTCAGAGATAACAAATATGCTCAGTTACAACAATTGAACATGCTGTGAGATGTGGATTCTCTTCCTCTGAAAAATTAAGCTAACTGACATTAAACTGGTTATTCGAGGCATAATGATCCTACAGTTGCTATCACCCTGAAGTCTGCAAGGACACAAACTCCTCTTGTCCCTTTCAAAGGCCAATTTCTACTACTACTCAATCCTTTATCTATTTCTTTCTTTCTTTTTTTTTTAAATTGTATAAAACATGGATTATACCGGGTTTTAAAACTCACTAGCCCCTCAACATAGTTAGAGTCAGTTAAATGTAGCTGTGATCTTTTAATATAGCTATCTCTGGTCATGGCATGCTGTTTGTTCCCTGTGCGATCCTTCCTGGTATTGAACGCTCCCATGAGACATTGACACCCCTTTCCCTGTAGAACAACTGAGGCCAATGAAAAATTAAGGAACTGGCAAGTTCAGTTCATTACTTTGTGAGTGATCTAACTTTGTAGATCTCATCTTTAAGTTCTCTTAAGCATTTCTAGAACACAGAGGGATTATATCTCTGGATTTTCTTCAATGTATGAAGATAGCACAAAGGAAAATAACGGTTCAATCCCAAAGCAATAGCTAAAACAAAATTTCAGAATAAAATCAAGTAAGAGGATGCTTTACATCTGAATGATAAAGTGATTTTATTAACTAACATCTTGTATTTCACTAGTAGTTGTTCTGTGTTTGTCTAGAACATTTTAACAGACCAGAGTGTGTGTTGTTCTAGTGAAGCCAATCTTTCTTTGATCCTTCTGTAATTCACTGCAGGTCCCGATTTATACCAAAGGAGGATCTGGCCCTGAAATTAGCTTTTTTAACTTTTACATGGTAAAAAGTTGCTATTTAATAAACAAGACTCTTAAAACAAGTAAACAAACTCTTCTCAGCCTTAAAACCTTATGCCTGGGTTTTTAATCATTATTCTTGTCATGAAGAACTATATTTTAATATTAAAAAATTATTAGGCCCTCCAACTGTTGGAAGCAGAAAGATTGCCTGTACGTTTGTCTCATAAAAACATTAAACTCTATGACTAGTCTCATGTGAAATAGTCATATAAGAACTCCGTAAATGGTGTTGTGGTTATTGTGTGTTTTGAGCCGGCTTTTTGCTAGTAAAACTGATATATCTTTCATAAAAAATAGTTATGTGACCATATTTCTAGAGATTTTCCTAGCATAAGATGGTCATTTACAGTCATAGTAGAAAAATAAAATCCAAAAGCTATGGGGGGGGGGGAATATTCTATTGCTAGATAGTATTCTATGATTCTATAAGATGCTTTTGGTTATAACTGGGTTTTCCCTGGATTGTTACCTTCTTAGATCTATGGCAATGACAAACTCAATGTTGCATGGCTTGGCTGACTTTTTTATATATATAGCTGCTTCAACCTAAAGAGACAAAGTAATCTTAGGTCAGCCATGCATTGGGCTGCAAACCTAAAGCAGCACTGAAGCTTCTGTGAATTGTGTTGCATGTGGTCCCATTCTGACAGGCCTAGATCACTGATGTGGAATGCCACAGAAACACCTTCCCAAACGCATGTTTCCAGTTGCTGACTACAGACTCTGTGAAGGTTTATGTGTGGCACAGTCATGATGGTCTTTATACCAGTCAAAGATTTCTCTGCATGGAAGAAATCTGCAACTGGTTGAATTGCCAACAAAGTGGTCCAAAGCAGTCCAGTATATGGAAAATTGTACAATACTTTCAAAAGACAAGCCTGAGAACTTACATTCATAATTCTGCTGGACAGTAAAAACCACAGACCTAACAGAGACACTGGTTTTGTGGCTCATTACATTAATTTGTAACACACCCTACTGCCCACTAAACCATAATTGTCCACTATATTTTAAGTGGTCTACTGTACGCATGAAACCCTGGTGCTTGATTTGTCTCACACTGTATTTAGCTCACATGCTCGTGTTACCTTCTGATCTGAGGAAGGACCCCATGAAGCTAGAAGTCCTATCTCTTCCACAAAAAGCTATTTGTCTGATAAACGATATCACCTCACCTACCTTGTCTCTGTTTTAAATTGGTCAGTGTGCTTATTGCTGGTGAAGTTCTGAGACAGGAAAAAAAGACATTAAAGTGTGATTATTGGGTAGCGAAAGCAAGAGACCATCAGAAAACATCTCTGATGATAAACCACTATTTTTTTAATAGAATTGTCACTTTTGAACAATTTCCCCTTAGATTCTAGCTGGCACTTTCTAATTCCATTCACTGAAGATGCTGCAGCAATTTGGTAGGAAAAAAAAAGAAAGGATTCACAAGCCACCAGTGATTATCTTTATCCAGAGCAGAAGCAAGAGGCAGAAGACAGAGAAAAGTATATGTTCTGCCTTTTTTTTATCCCTCTAAAGCTGACAAATTAATATTATTGGTGTTACACCAAAGTCAATGAGATACTACGAGATGTGGAACACATCCCAAAAAAAACTGATTCCTGATCTAACAATTCTTAAATATGCCGGGGTTATTTTTATTCCACCATTAGAAATCAAAACACTGATTCTGAAAATGAAAGTAAGTGACTCAGAGATGAAAAAGTCAACAAAAATATAGGAAAAGAAGGAACTTAAGGAAATTTTCTCAACATGTTACAGCTACTATGTCAAGAGGTCTCAGAGAAAAACATGTACTCATAGTACCTGATACAGTGGGGTCCTGGTCTATGAATATGGATCCTGGGCTTATGGTAATAAAATAAAATAATATTTATAGTGATATCTCCCAGGGAAATGTTAGCCTAATACAGAGAATGGCAATATTAAAAAAAAATACATATACTATTTAGGTCCTAATCCTGCTGTCTCCTTGTAATCTCCAAATTTGCACTGATCTCAAGTCTGAGTTTGGTGTATGCAAGGAAAGAAGGCAAAGGGGAACTCATTTCCAACCAGAAGTGAGTAGGCTATGCTTAAACATACAGTTAAAATGTGCATGAAATCACAAGTTTCTCATATTACAGCTTACTTTTCAAGAGTGCAGAACACCTGCAATTCTAATGAACATCCAGGGAGCTGCAGATGGCTCAATCCATTTGAAAAATCAATCCATTAATGCAGAAATTACCAAATAAAGAGAAAAGGAAAAGGAAATAAAGACAAAATGACACATAATATAATAATAATATCAAGGTTCAACATCTAAGCTAATATTCAACCCAACAATCATTTTTATATTTGACAAACTGGGATCAATATAATCAAATTGAAATGCAAAGTAAAAGCATCAATTCCTGATTTTTATTAAGTTTTGTTGCAAATATTTTGCACAGATATGATCACAAATCCTGGTATGTCCTTCTAGATTAGAACATAAAGCATTTTACTCCACAAAATCATGCATTTATACATAACTATTGTTTATTTTTTTAAAAAAGTATTTTTACAAATAGACCATTATTTGCACTTGGCAGCATCTGGTCATATCCTGATTTCAGCTGAATTCATCCATCCTTTATCTAGAGATGTATGACTACAATGGAATACACAATGTGCCACTCTGGTGATGAAAACTATGTTCCCATTTATCAATCATATATTTTAAGATCTGAAGGGTTCATTATGGGATCATCTACTGTGACCACCACTATGTAAAAAAGCCATAGAATTCACTCAGCAATTCCTGCATCTAGCCTATCAGCTTGTTGAACAAAGATATCCAAGCTTGATTTATAAACTCTAAGAGATGGAAAATTTGCTACAGTCTTTAGTAGTCTCATAGTTAACAAAAAATTACTACTTTGGTAGGTGTCCCTGAGTACAGTCTGTTACACCAGCATTCCATATTGAGTATTATGGCTGTGAAGACCATATTAAAAACAGGCTGTCAGGTTGTGAAATAACTGAAAGATCCAATGAATTTTGCCTTTTATTAAAACTAGCAGATTTCGCTCTAGAGTATTAAAAGTTTAAATCCATCTTTCTGTTTGCCTTGAGGCAATGCATTATGTTAGGTAAAATAAAACAACATTTTAAGCTCTGTTAAGAATATGTTAAATCAAGATTTTAAACTCAGATGAGAAAATTATCACTTTTCAAAAATAAATTTCAGCTCAACCCCTGCCTGCAGATTATGGTTTTCTGGAGGCAAATTTTCTAAAGAGTCTTTACAGCCCTTGCTCAGTTGTATTAAAGTGTGTTTGTCATGTGGATAATCACAGTGCTGATTGTATATTACAGGAATGACACAATGTCTAACCACTAATAAGCAACTTGTTCAGCACACACACCACCTCAGAAGAACATGACTCCACCTAACTTCTTAAACACTGCCATGAGCCAAAAAAGAAAATCCCACCTTGGAAAGCCAGATGGGCACACAAACAGAATAGCACATCTGACATGTAATCTTTTACATCTGAAATGAAGTCTCAAGGCCCATACCAGCATGGCTGTCTGTGACTAGAGAAGTTTAAAAATTTCAAGTTCCAGAGGGGTAGCCGTGTTGATCTATTTCAGCAAAACGAACAAGGAGTCGTGTGGCACTTTTAAAGACCAGCAAAATTTATTTATTGCACAAGCATTGTGCACACAATCCCACTTCACAAGATGCATGAAATGGAAAATGTAGCATGTTAGCTATATATTTATGTACAGAGAAGGGTAAGTCACAAAGTCAAATAGAGCTAGAGGAATCCCAGGGTTTTAAACACAATAATAGCACATCTGTGATCCCTCTGGATCTGTTTGAATTGACCTTGTGACTCATCTTTCTCTATATGGGTATGTAACAGGGCAGGAGTAGTGAAACTCCTCACCTGCCCCTGTTTGCCTGGGCTTGAGAGGTTAAGGCTAGGCAGACAAGAGCTGGGAACTCATTAGGCAGCAGCAAAACCCTAGCCTAATCAGGGAGGCAAGGAGCAGCTGAGGACCTGGCCTTGCGATAAAAGCTGGACCAGCAGAAGAAACACTGGAGGCATGGCCAGCAAGGCAGAACAGGGTTTCTAGCACCAGGCCAAAGGAAGCTGACCCTTAACTCTCCAAGCACTGAGAGCATTTGGGGCACAACCCTGAGTGGGACCATCATCTTGTAAATAAAGTTCCAAAACGGTAGCCTTGTTAGTCTACTCCAGCAAAACAAATGAGAAGTCTGATGGCACTTTTAAAGACTAACATTTTTATTTATCACATGAGCTTTTGTAGGAGAGAATCCCACCCATCTTCAAGCATCTGATGAAGTCAGATTCTCTCCTATGAAAGTAATAAATAAATGTGTTAGTCTTTAAAAGTGCCACCACAGTCCTTGTCTGATTTTCTTATAAATAAAGGAGCACATGATTTGCATGAAAAACAGTCTGGGGTGAGTCTCTTTGGGACAACTGAGGAGCAGAGATGGATGAGAAACGGGCAGAAGAACCTGCCCCATGACAGTATATACACACCTAACATGCCATATTTTCCATTTCATGTATCTGATGAAATGGGATTGTGCCTACAAAAGTTTATGTGATAAATAAATTTATTGGCCTTTAAAAGTGCCACAGGACTCCTTTATTAAAACATATTCCACTCTGCCTCTGCTTGGTACTTCCAAAAATATATTTAAAGATCAATAACAGCTAAATAGTTCAGCAACAAAACAACAATTTAGTTATAATTCTGATAACTATTGCCAAGGAAAAGCACAAATGGCTCTGACTGAAGACACCTTATACAAAAGAAAACAAAAGAGGATTAGCAGTTCATAAGGTCTTATAAAGAGCTGTGGTCTCCATCCAGAGAGGGGCCATAGGATGAAATGGGTGGCACGGAATGAGAACTCAGATTTTAGGTGGCAAGGACATAGTGACCCACTATTACAGGAATGCTAGCACCAATAAGGCCTGGTTTATAAAGGATACTGATCCATTTGCAGAGATAATTTTGAGCTCACTTGTGCACCTGCATTTGTTCACGACCAATGTGTTGAACAGGATGGATGAACACCTGTCAATCATGTCTAGCTTTACTTGGTCCTGCCTCAACACAGCAGAAAGGATTTGATGATTTCTCCAGCTCCTTTCCAGCCCACGACATTAGGCACCAGTGTATACACTCCTCAGGAATTTGTATGATCAGATGCCTAGATAGATCCTTGACTATCCATTTACATGATACCCAGTTTCCAAATATATAAATCGTTACTACATGTACAATAATAGTGCAGGATGAATGTTGTCTGTAGACATTTGAAGCCCTAAATCTGTGTTCTTTGGTGGGATTAAGTGATGCATAGACCTTGCATCGACTATATACACTGATGAATTTTACCCTGCATTTGAATGCGTTACCCAAACATCAGCACAAGTAGGAATCTCTTTTTCTAAAATCCAAAGGAGCAGCCGTGTTAGTGTAGTTCTGTGAAACAAGCAAGAAGTCCTGTGGCACTTAAAAAAGACTAACAAATCTATTCATTGCATAAACTTTCGTGGAAGAAAATCCCACTCCATCAGACACTTCAAAGTGTCTGACAAAGCAGGATTTTCTCCCTCAAAAGCTCATGCAATAAATAAATGTTAGCCTTTAAATGCTACAGGACTCCTTGTTTGTCTTTCTAAAATGTGGCCTTCCACTGAAAAGACTGAAAATCATTGCTGGCTATAACTAAAGACAAGTCACAGCTGAAAAAAAATAACTTCTAATAACACTTAATGAATATTGTACAAACAGCTACATTTCTCATTCACACATTAAATATTTTATAGTCTCTTTGGCCAATAAAAATAACTTTTAATGCTGGAAAATTAAGCAAATGGGGGAAAAAAACAGGGATTGGTTTATCGTCAAGTTCAATTTTGTATAACAAAAAGGGCATCAATTCAGCAGGAAAAGAATCTGTATTAGATTGCACAAGTTGAACTGGTAGAGCAACAAACCCTTCTAGGGTTAAGACTCAGCCTACTATGCCTACTACTCTGCTCCTTAGAGTCATAGCTGATTTTCCAGTTTGGAGATTTAGCATGATTTCTTTAAAAATAGTCACCCCTGTCAAAATAGACACATGAAATGTGATTAAAGTTATACTTAAGATAGTGGGATTTTCTCCCACGAAAGCTCAAGTGATATATAAATCTGTTAGTCTTGAAGTGCCCCAGGACTTCTTGCTTCTTTTTTTTTTTTTAACTTAAGATAGTATCTCCCATGTATTAGAACTATAATAATAATTTAATAACAAACAGTATTACAGTACATATTGTATTTTATTAACAGAATGATCTAAACTGATACTACTTTTCAGGAAAAAATTCTGTAAAGATACACTCTTGCATATCTTTTGCTTAACCCTGGTACAGTAGCCTTGTTATCATCTAACAGATCTATGAAGTCAGTCAATTTTTTTCTGATCTGCCTTTCACGTACCTCTCTGAAGCCCAGAGCCTAAGAAAGACAGAAAGGATTTAAAACTACAGAATGAAATGAAATTGAAAAGCAAAAATAAGAAAGAATATTTTTTAAAAGAACTGTGCTTTTTTTTTTTTTGTTAACTGTACCTTCAACAGCTGAGAGCTCTGTGCCCTCCAGACCCAATCCAAATCACATTGAAGTGAATGGAAGTCATTTGAAAGACTCTCACTGAGTACAATGGGCTTTGGATAAAATTCTCAGAGTAGTTATATGCATAATTCGAAATCAATATTACTCTCTCTAATCTTACTTTGTAATTTTACAAAAATGTTCCACATTTTTAGAATTGACAGAACCATCCGTAATGCCCTCTTTTTCGTTAAGCCATATTTCCAATAGGACTATGTTTCTAGGAACCTTATCAATTGGACCCGGTTGCTTTGTTCCTTCCTTGTAGGTAACTACAGAGATTTTGCATGTTTACAAGTTCCAAAGGGGCAGCCATGTCACTCTAGCTCAGCAAAACAAGCAAGAGGTCCTGTGGCACTTTTAAAGACCGACATTTATTTATCGCATGAGCATTCGTCAGAAGTGGGATTTTTTTCCCCACAAAAACTCATGCAATAAATAAATGTGTTAGTCTTTAAAAGTGCCACAGGATTCTTTGCTTGTTTTATAGAGGTTTTAAATCTTTATAAGTAGGAGAGGAGATGCCAGTTCTGCAAACACCTATGTGTTTGGGTGACATGACGTATGTGAGTGGTCCCATCAAATTTCTCTCTTTATTTGTGTTGAGATCCTCAATGATTTATCTTGGAGAAACCAGAATTTGTATTCTATGAAATTTAATTTATTAAGAGACCCAATGGAAAACTGGGGTATTATAGGTGGGTTTTTTTGTTTTTTTATTTTTTTGTTTTTGGTTTTTTGGGGTTTTTTTTGGTTTTGGGTTGTTTGTTTTTTAAGAACACCATACAATTTTCCGTTAACTGAAACCTTGTTCAGATTAAATATAAATCTAAGGGATGGGATACTGCCAATTCATTTGAACTTGTCACCCAAAGCAAAATCCCTGCAGAAGCTTGTTCGGAACTGTGGGTCCCCTCTACTTTTCAGTACATAAAAGTCAAGCTCAAAAATGTAAATGCCACCAAGTTTATAAGCGTAACATTCATTCCCTCCGCCCCCTCCTGATCCTCCCATGTCCACTATGTGGGCATAAAATGCTCAACATGCAAACCGAATTCAGTTATAAACACTGGAACATTTAGTGCTTTTCAAAAGAATGCTCACATAGCCTATGAATATTTCTCCAGTTTAATAAAAACACAAAAATAAATTAATTATGATCCAGTTTAGCTTTCCACTCTCACTACACTTTGCAAGAAATGTTCAGTTCTATTAACTTTTCATTGTTAATGAAAAATTTAAAGAACTACCATGAGATATGTTTCAACTACAACAGAGGAACCAGCTTTATTTTTAGATATTCACTGGTGAAATTTATTTTAATCTAAATTTCCTTAGGATTTTGCCAAACTAATCATTAAACAGTATTTACTGTATTTTAAGTGCATATATTCATGTACAACTACATATGAGAGTATTAGACAGAAGTTATTAATGAACAGGGATGAGCTTTATTCAAAAGGAGGTTGTATAATGTGAAACTGCCTTTTCTTGATCCTAACACATTTCTAAAAAGAAAAAATAAATAATAATACATCCAGGATTCAGCTTCCACACACACAGGGACTGACCTAACACCTATGACAGCAGTTCGAGGGACTTGATTATTAGCCTCTATCTGACACTGGTGAGGACACTTCTGAAACACTGTGTCCAGTTTTGGGCTCCACACTACAGAAAGGACATTGACAAATTAGAAAGAGTCCAGTGGTGGGCAGTGAAAATGATTAGGGGGTTCGGACACACTACTTACAAGGAGAGACTGAAGGAACAAGCCTTATTAAATCTGCAGAAGAGAAGACTGAGGGGGGGGGGATCTGATAGCAACCTTCAACTACTTGAAGGGGTGCTCCAAAGAGGAGGGATCTAGGCTGTTCTCAACAGTATCAGAGGACAGAACAAGGAGCAATGGTTTCAAGTTGTAGATGGGGAAGTCAAGCTTGGATATTAGGAAAAACTTTTTCACTGGGAGGGTGGTGAAGCACTGTAATGGATTACCTTGGGAGGTAGTGGAATCTCCATCTTTGCAAACATTTAAGGCCTAATTAGACAAAATCATGGCTGGGATGATTTAGTGGGAGTGGTTCTGCTTTTAGCAGGAGGTTGGACTAGATGACCTCATAAGGTCCCTTCCAACCCTGTGGCTATGTTTACATTAGCTATGAAAGTCCGAACAAAGCTTTTAGGTGTCGACATAGCCTATGATTTCTATGACAGTGGCCCATATTTATTAAGTATGGCTGTTGCTTTGGAATATTCATTGTTTTTATTATCTTGAGTATTTAAAAAAAAATAGGTAAAGTGTTCAGCACCATCCAGGGCAAAGCAGCAGTTCCATACATTCACTGAATGCTAAAACAGATTGAATGGTATTCACCAAATAGAAAATTCATGAAATTCCAACTTAGAAAGCATTCAAAAATCTGCATTGTTAGCTTGTAATATATTCAGCATTCAGGCTTTGAAACTAGTCACTCAGATCACAAGTACTTTAAATATACTTAGGATTAAATTTTTAGCAATAAAAGTCAGTTTCACTGTACACATACTAACAGATGAAAAATGTATTTCCATTGATGACCATCAAGATTTACAGATAGGCAAAGTGAGAAAAATGCTTCTTGAGAACACAGAGTTTGATTTAAGACTAAAAATGTGACATATCAAGTGGACAGTTTGCATTTTAACTGTTACAAAGCTTTGACTTTTTTAACCTCAGTGTTTATTCTCATCAAATAATTTGTATTGAGCCCCCATAAATTCCCACAACTGTGAAAGTTACAGTAGATAAAAATAATAATAACAAACTTAACATGATTTTGTACACCTGTTCAAATTTAAATTGAAAAAAAATTGCAAACAATGCTAATAAACATTGATATTATTCATTGAAATTATAAAAAATAAATTCTGTCCTACCTAAATATACTTATAATACTTAATACATCAATTCATAAACATGCATACCTAGCTTATCTACATTCATATTTGAATTCATTTGCAAATAAATGAAGTCTTGGCTGAATGCTTGTATTTGACTGAATCATTCACATGTACTATAAAACAGCAAATTCATGAATACAATCAAATTACAATGATGCCCTATTGTTCACAAAATATTTTAAACCAGATCTCCTTGAACAGCTGGCATAAATTGTCATAATAAAATAGTGAATTCTTATATAGCACTTTTCATATGTAGGTCTTGAAGCGCTTTACAAAGTATCATATCCTTATTCAGAAGTTAAATGACTTGCCAAAGGTCTCCAGAAGTAGAATCCAGGTCCCAAGTCTCAGTCTAGTTTACTATTACTGATCACACTGCCTCCCCATGCAGAGCTGCTTTGGCTTCAGAATGATGCCAAGTTCAGGTGATCTATTTGTACTAGGAGCTAAACTCCTTGGATGTTCAATGGGGGTCATACCTGCCCCACATGAGCAAATAATCCAGTGCAAACTCCATGCAGAGAATCCCAAGGGAGTAGCCTGTGTGGGGGACAATAGGATACTAATTTAGGCTCTCTCTACACTATCAAGCTTAGTCCAGACTAGTTTGAACCCTGCCTACACTAGCCCTTGGCTAGTTTGAACTAAAAAAAATTTTTAGCTTGAACTAGCCAAAGCTTAGTTTGAACTAGTTAGCTCAAACAGTACATTCAAACTAACTGCTTAGTTTGAACTTGCCACTTTGGCTAGTTCAAAGTAGTACAATGTAGACATGCTAGTTTGAACTAAATAAGTTTGTACTAGCAATTAGTTTGAACAAAGTGCAGTTTTTTAGTTTGAACTAACTTTTAGCTCGAACTACTCACGCTTTTTTAGTGCGAATTAAAAACATCACAGCTAGTTCACGCTAAAAAAAAACAACCATGCTTAGTTTGAAGTTAGTTCTTATATGAAGTTAGTTCTAACCAAGTCTGAACTAAGCTTCTAGGTGTAGACATAGCTTAGACCTTCTTCGTAATTGCCTCTCAGGTTAATTTTGTTCTATTTAATTTTATTGTTTTCTATGTATGTTTCTAGCGCATTGACATTTTGTGGATATGGCTGCACTTCACTCGGATTTGTCTTCTTTACTTTACAGGTAAAGCTGTTCATTTATTTCCTCAGAGAATACTGAAGCTTGCATTTTCCTGCTATTTCAGAGACCATTTGTTTCTTGAGTAGCTTCATTTCCACATGAATAGACTCCATTCACAAAATCAAGACTATCCATATACCCAAAATGCATTAATCCTAGTGACAGCAACGGCTTTTTGAAGGTAAATGGAGACTACGATTTTCTGGTCAGTAACTGTTAATGTATCCCTCTAGAATACCATTACAACATATATCTGTCAATTTAAGCATTTGAATGCAAGGAAGTGTTTTCCAGGCATAACACTAGTCCAGGGAACTTGATAAACAAAATTCTCTGTAAGCCACTAACATTGTTCCTGCAGACTTTAAACTAATACAAAACAAAAGGACAGTTGCCTGCTAAATAATCAAGGGAGGCTGTAACAAGAAGAGTTTGGGGGAGCGGGGAGGAACAGCCCTAAAATTTCTGCTGTTCCTTGTGCTTGCCTAATTCACCTTAAACTTTGAGCCAAAGGAAAATGTTTACCCTCTTGCTATACTCAGGTAAGGGAATAGAGCACTCAAGGCTCCTCTGACCAGCAACACCCTCTTCGTAGCAAACCCCACTGCAATTATTTAGCTACTATAATGCATACGGCCCTGACTCATGCAGAATTTACGACTGAAAAATTCATTCCCCCTAGAGAGCGAAAAGAGGAACTTGTCTTGACCTATAATGCAGTTCATTCTTCTTCAGTTGTCTTATGTTGGAACCACAAATAGTCTCTAGAATATAAGGTAGAGGGCATCACAAGCACTGCTTACTCCACTACAACACAATTTTTAGTTCTTCTGAGCACAACAAACTCTATTGCCATGCCTCAAGTACATGGAGGTCCATAACTATCCCACCAGGCGTGGGTTAAGAGAACCTTTAGATCATCGTAATTTCTTACCAACCTCATATTTTGTCTGTGAAAGCATCTTTTCTTCAATCTGCTCTGAACAAGATTAGTTCACATGGTGATAAAAATGCCTGTGGTTGGCCTACACTCACAAAGCCACTCATTGTATAGTCTGCTGCAATGTCGGCCAGGTAACTTTGGTCCCTCTTTCTGGTGCCTTTAGGCTTTTCAGACAATAAAGAGCGCCTGGGAAACTATCATAGGAGGATAGTTGGGGACTCCCTTGGAATAGGGAAATACTTGGTTGCATAAAGCCAGGACAGCCATTTCTATGACATTTGGTTCTGCCCTCTCCCCTTCTTAGAATGTGGTTGTCTAGGACAGAAGCATGCCCAGAGCAAGCTGGTACAATAATCACTAAAGGACTACTTACGGCAGCATAAGATAAGCCATGGATACCATCAGTCATGACTGGCTCCAGGTTTGCAACCGTTCAGAATCATCTTTCATAGAATCATAGGGTTAGAAGGGGCCTCATGAGGTCATCTAGTCCAATCCTCTGCCAAAAAAGCAGGACCACTCTCACTGAATTGTCCTAGCCAGGGTTTTGTCTAACTGAGTCTTAAATATCTCCAAGAATGGAGATTCCCCCACTTCCTTAGATAGCCCGTTCCAATGTTTAACCACTCACCTAGTAAAGTTTTTCCTAATATCCAGCCTCGACCTCCCCAGCTGCAACTTGAAACCATTGCTCCTTGTTCTGTCCTCTGTTACTACTGAGAACAGCTGAGCTCCGTCCTCCTTGGAGCATCCCTTCAAGTAACTGAAGGTTGCTATCAGATCCCCCCCTCAGTCTTCTCTTCTGCAGGCTAAATAAGCCTAGTTCCTTCAGTCTTTCTTCATAGGGCTTGTGCTCCATCCCCTTGATCATTTTTGTTGCCCTCTGCTGGACTCTTTCTAATTTATCCACATCCTTTTTGTAGTGGGGAGCCCAAAACTGTATGCACTATTCCAGATGCAGCTGCATCAGTGCCGAATCAAGGGGAATGATCACATCCCTCGATCTGCTGGTAACACTTCTGCTGATGCAGCCGAGTGTGCCATTGGCCTTTTTGGTGGGAAGAGCATGCTCTTGACTCATATCCAGCTTCCCATCCACCATGACCCCCAGGTCCTTTTCTACAGTGCTGCTACTTAGCTGATCGCTCCCCAGCCTGTAACAGTGCACTGGGTTTTTCTGTCCCAAGTGCAGGACCAGTGGGCTACTTACCAGTAATTGTCCTTCTTCAAGATGGGCTGTTTGGATTCATTCAGTAATAGGTGTATCATGCCACAGCACACAAATGGTCAGAAACCTTTTGCCCTAGCCTGTCAGGAAGGGGCTGGCAGCCACCGCCCCCCTCACCATCCCATGGCTATATCTGTGGCCACCTCCCAGCCCCTCCTCAGTCCCTCAAAGTCGCCAACTCCGAGTTGCAGGGAGGATGGGAGGGTTGTGAATGAATCTGAGCAGCCCATCTTGAAGGAGGACAGTTACTGGTAAGTAACTCACCTTTCTCCTTCGAGCACTGCTCGGATACATTCAGTAATAGGTGACTGCTAGCCGTGCTGATGGATGGTAGGCAGAGTTGGTTCTTTCCCACTTTCAGCACTGCTATTCCCACAAGGGCCAGTGACCCAGGTAACGGAGGTCCATTAGGAGTACCTAAAGAATCGGTATAAGGACTGTGACCCAGACAAGGAAAAACCCACGAGAAGAGTGGACTGACCTAAGGGGGAGGTTGAGGCCTACATCATTTGAGTGCTCTTTGACCTGCAGGCACGAGGAGCAGTGACATCCTAACGTCACCTATCATAAGGCATCAGGATGAAGATGCAATTTCTGAATCATGAACGTGGAGGCATCTTCAAACACAAACCTGAGCAGATAGCGGCACGCATTTGCCAAGGCGAATGAGCCAGAGACATTCTCTGGCCTTAAGTCTATAATAAGTGTGTTAGCTGGCGATGGGGAATTAGTGTAACCCCAGAGAAAACTCAATCCGCTAGTGGCAAATACCTGGAGCTGGAAGAAGCAAGAGGGAAAAGAAGGGAGAAAGGAAATCGGACCTTTGCTGATCCACCAAGGCAAATCGCAAGGAGGCATTGAGTGATGGATGACCACCTATTAAGACACGACACCTCGGCAGCTGACCTGGATCAGCATATGAAACCAAGGGTACCTTCTTAGAGGCACATGGATAGGCATAGTTCACCACAGGTGCCGAGGCAAGGAGCTCGAGACCACAAAATTAAGGTGGCACTGTGTAAGACAGAGTCTAGGACATGGAGCCCGTCAGCCTCATGCAGCCCCAAAGCCATTTCCTGCGGTCCAGGACGAGATGATCATTACCAATATTGCAACATCATTATAGGCAAAAGGTTCAATGGTGTGACCCCCAGGCCAATGCACCAGCCCTGGTTGTGAGCAGAGTTTGGGACCCCTGGTGTGAGAGGTTGAATCTCCACTCCAGTGAGGGACGGAAAGAGGACCTTAAGGGTCCAGGTACCAGGGGCAAAGAGAGGTTAGTCCCATTAGTTGAAGATGGAGTGAGGGCTTGTCACCATGGTAGGAGGACATATCCATGAAGATGGAGTGAGGGCATGTCACCTCGCCCCTCCTTTTCACTTCTCTCTCTCTTTTTTTTTTTTACTGGGACGCAGCCACTTTGGGGGAAGTAGGAAGGGAGACCATTGGCAAAAGTCATGACCCCCTGACACGGGCGGCTTACATGAGCTGACATGGCATGTGACTGGGGCGGCTGTGTCATGATGGTGAATCTCTAGCCTTGGGGAAAGAATCTTGAAAGGTGGTAGAGTCTAGCAGAATATCGGTTACCCCCTCCAGTAGGTACCCGAAGAGGAAAGGGCAGCAGCCAAGGTTACTGTGGCATCACAAGCACCTTAAGGATGAACGGGCCATTAAACAATGCCATGAAAGATGAGCAAGCCCCTGGAAAGGGGAAAAACACCACTTGACCCAGATAAGGGTCAATGCCTTGTTGCTTACAAATGCCCCTCATAATGGTGAATGGGCAGGGTGGGCTGGCGTTAGACCAGGGGACCCACTGGGCCACGAAATGACTTCTGGGTAAGATAGGAACAGGTTCTACCTGGAATTAGACAGGGATTCATCCCGCATCGGGAAAGAGGGTCACTTAAAGGACTATCTTGTCCCATGTATTAGGAATCTGATGACCCCCCCCCCCCCCCCGCATCGCCGAATCTGCTTTGACAGTGAAAGGAGCAGGCTAGCTCATAGGTGCATTCCTCACTTACAGAAAGACCTCTGAATGCCCCTGGGTGACTTGCTTGAATTCCAGGAAAACGGAATCAGAGCCATGAGAGCTCCAGGTTATCCCAATCCGCTCTAGCAATACATATTCTGTGCCCCAGCTAACAGTTCAGGTTTGTGTAATTGGACAAGCAAGGGAAACTTCATTCCCCAAAGGGGTTAAGAATCCGTCTTCAAAGTGGACAGAAAGAGGAAGGAGGAAAGTCAAGCAGGAAACTCTATGGCGGAGAGGAGTGCTCAAAGCATGTTAGCCCCAGGGACTGGGGAAGCCTAATGAGAGAGGGAGAGGTATAAGTATGCAAAGGGTTGACAATCCATGAGGTCTCCAATCAGAGGATAGGAGGCATGTACACTTAGAAAATTATCCATGTAAAGGACATAATCTACCGACTTGCTGATCTCTCAATTGGAATACCGAGGCCAGACATGGCCACGTTGATGGGACCTAATGCGCCCAAGGTGGGTGACTTAGATTGGTCTGGGAAGGAGAAGGAAGGGGGAAGGCACTGGACCCGCCCCAACAATAGGTTGATCAGTAGGAGTTGAGTCATTTCCCTTATCACCTAATCTTACTTATTCGGAACAAGCGGCAATGGCCTCAGGCCCAAACAAAATGGGTGCCTGGCACCTAGGAATCATGAGCCGCATGAGAGAAAAAAGGGTATCCCAGACAGGAGAGGAGCAACCTTCACAGCGGCAATGTGAAGGGAATCACCCTGAGAAAAAAGCTCCACATAACCTTGAAAGGAAAGCACCTTCCCAAGAAAGGAAAGGAAGCTTAGAAACCAATAGGAGATGACTCCCATATGGTCATTTGTGGGGTGCAGGGAATCCAGGCTTACAGCCTTCGTGGATATAAGCTGACCATGTGATCTCTTATGGGGTAGGAGACAGGGAGAGAGAGAGAAAGAGATGGCAAGGGAATGGTTCCTCCAGCCCTAACCCCCAGAGGACTTGACTGTGGAGAAGTGTGGGGGGGCGCCAATATGGATCCTTACGGATCCCAATAGAACCACCAGGTGATTCTAGAGGGAGAATGGCAGTACCCTGCGTTGGACTCTTATGTCAGGGTGATCCTCTCCCCTCCCCGCAGGGTGCGTGCTTTCCTCCTAGTACTTTAAACAGCAGTTAACGCCATCTCCAAAAACGGGGAATAGCCAGCAACCCCGCTAGATGATAGGATCAGAGGCCCAATCGCTAAGAGGAAAGTAAGTTTGGAATGTCAAAACACCCAGTGGAGCAGCTTTTGGAAGGCTTAGGGAAGGCACTGGCCGGCCCTTATGGACTAGGGGGTCGGACAACAGGCCACAAAGGCAGCAGGCCCAAGTACTTTACCTCCCCCAGGGGTTCCGAACACTAAGGAGCATGGCGTCCATCTGGGCCGCAAAGAGAATCACCTTTGAAGGGCAGATTGAGTATAACCTGATGAGAGGCAGGGGGCACCCTCACCTCCCTGAACCAGGCCACCCATCGAAGGGTCACAGCTGAGGCCATGGGCCGGGAAGGCATATCTACAGAGTCCCAAGCAGATAACAGGAGGTCTTGGGATGCTATCTTGCCCTCCTCTAGGAAGGCATCATAGTCTTCCTTATTCTCCTGCAGAAGTAGGTGTCTAAATTTATTCATGGACTCCCACATGTCCATTATACATCTGGCTACCATGGCCTGGTAATTAGCTACCTGTGGCTGGAAGGCAGAGGAAGAATAAACCTTCTGTCTGAGAAGATCTAACTCCCTTGCATCTGTGGACGCCGGGAGGGGGTCACAGGAGACCTGTTCTGGGCCTAGTGCTGCTTCCACCACCCCCTGAGATGGTGCCGGATGGTGGGTAAGGAAGGAAGACTCCGTCTCTGTGACCAGATATTTAAGGTCCACTGTGTTGGATAGTGGGGAAATGGAGCCGGGGGCTTGCCAACATGATGTGGCAAAGTCCCATACGCTGGGGTGAAGAGGAACTGTAATAGGCGCAGCAGAAGTTAATACCAGCCTGAATAAAATGTCAGTGCACCCCATACGGGACTGAACCTCCAACCCCACGTGAGTAGACAGATGGCGAAGGAGATCAAAGTGCACCATGAGATCCCCAGTGTAGGAAAGGGGCATAGGATTTAAGACTCTGTCCAGTGCCGGGGGAATCAGTTCCGAGCTGGGAAAATTGGTATCTTGGGGACCCATTGGTGTCTCTTGGGGAGACCATTCATGAGGTCAGTACCTATAAGGGGATGGTGCTGAAGACCATTGGCATGGCCTTTTATTCCCCCTCAAGACACTCCCTCCAGACTCAGAGACCAGGAGGCCTCTCGGGACCACGACCAGGTACCGGTGAAGGAAGCGTAATGCGGTGCCAGGGAGAGGACTCTGCAGTACCGGGGCCCTCTTGCATGGGGGGTTCCTGTGAAGGGGAACTCAGCACTGAGATCGGGGTCAGTGTCCAGTGCTGCTGCCGGGCAACCAGGCTCCCAAAGTGAGGGCCTGTTTACCCTTCCTTTTGGAGGGTACTGGGGTGGGAGGTGTTGGCAGGAGGAGGAGTGACCTTGCTGCCTCAAAGGCCTCTGGTGTGGCAGGGACCGGCACCGACTCCTGCCAGTCTCACGGCGACCCGTGTGGGGGACTGAGATTGGTGCCGGCGCTTAAGTACCGTCACCGGTACCAAGCTGGTCTTCTTGCACTCTTTGGGAGAGTGGTGCCGAGAAGACACCCTGAAGCCTCAGAGATAGACTGCCGCACTTGCCCTGAGGCCAACACATGGCACCTTTGCTCCCTGTCTTTAATCATCCGAGGTTTAAAGGACTGACAGATGGAGCACGTGGTGCATAACTGGGCTTCACCCAGGCACTGGAGGGACTTCTAGCAGATGTTGTCCTGCGGCAAGGTCTTGCCTCAGGCTGCACAAGGTTTAAACTCCGGCATGGTGAGTGGTGGGGAGGAGTGATATTTTTGCTCCAAGGCTGGACGCTCGGTAGGAGAAGTGCTCTTCTGTGGAATGAAATCCACGAAAAGATGCTCCCGGTCAAGCTGCAGGCTCATAATAGGCAGAGACAGGCTGTTGTGAGGTCGCAAGGAATGGGCTCTTCCGAGAACCATTGCTGAGGGCAGAAAAAATGGAATTGAGGAGGGGCCAGGCGGTAGCCACATACAGCCATGGGGTGGCGAGGGCTGCACTGGCCACCAGCCCCTTCCTGACAGGCTAGGGCAAAAGGTTTCCAACCAATTGTGTGCTGTGGTGTGGATACACCTATTACTGAATGTATCCAAACAGCGCTTGAAGAATTTGCACTTGTCCTTGTTGAAAACCCTCAGGTCCTCTGACTGAGGAAGGGAAAGTCTACTCTATTTTCCTCTTAGACAAGCATCCTACACAAAAGGAAAAGAAAAGTGTCCAAGGGAGTAGTATGCCTATATTTTGCATAATCAGTTAATACATACAATGCGATTACTCAACAATATAAAGCATAGTTCATCAGTTTTTAGGGCAAATAATGATTTCCTGAAGTGTACTGCAATTGACTTCATCTGTGCTCTGTGCTATACACTTAGCTCTTCACAAGTTCCAAAGAGCTTTTGTGGGAGAAAATCCCACTTTGCCTGTATGTTCCCCAGCTTCAAGCATCTGATGAAGTGGGATTTTCTCCCATGAAAGCTTATGCAATAAATGTGTGTGACAACCTTTAAAAGTGTCATCAGACTCCTTGTTTGTTGAGCTCTTAAAAGTAATTCTCCAACCAGGTCTGCTCCAAGATTGCCTTGTGATTAAGTCACATGTACATATCCATGAGAACCAGAAAGATTTCTTGGGAGACATATTTGCAGAAATCTGACTAATACCCTCATGGAAAACCAGAATTTGAGAGTCTAAAAGTCTCATTTTTTTTTGGATAATTTCCTTTCTCGATGTGTCATGTTGGGTCACTTTTGTTAGTTTCATTCCTATTGGAGACAAAGAAAGTTTCTGAAGAAGAAATGGTTGTATCACTGGTGAAGTACAGTAGTTCTTCCCTTATCTCTCATTGTAATTAATCTTCCTCTCTTTTATACTGTTCTTTAACAAAATTGCAGAAGCCTTTCTGTTTGCTGCCAATGCATACCTTCTGAATGACTCTCTCAGAAGCTATTTGTTCTGCCATCCATTCAGAATTTCCTATGTGAATATCTTTGGATTTCCTGGCAGTGACATCTCTAGCAGTTGTCAGGGCATTAAGCAGAAATTTTATATGCAAATATTGGATCAGTTGGATAGAAACAAACTCCCTGATCACATAATTTATGCATCTGGAAGCTGGCAGTTGGAAATGTTCAGATCGGCAGTAATACAGATAAGATAGCTGGAGATGTTTCTTTGATCAGTCCATGGGGTAAGACGGAGTAACAGAATGACTTCACTATTTTTAAATAATCCAGAAGGTATTAGTAAAGATTTTACTTTTCAAGAAGTGCAGACAGTTAACACAAAACTTTATCCTAACATAACTGGCTATGTCCCTGTCTTTTTTTAAACCTTACGGTTCCAGAGTTCAACAAAACACCTCTAGGACTTCAAAGAACAAGCAATTTTATTGATTATTTAGTATCATATTTTTCCCAAGGGACTCAGGAAACATCTTTATTGTGGTTCCTCAAACTTTAGGGAAAAGGCAGCTAGGATGTCACATCTGTGTCCTTCATTCATGAACAGATGTTTACAGTATCTGATCTGCTGCATAAAATAGTATCAATAGCCCAGCCTTTGCGCTTTCTGTAGTCGCTCAAATGTGCAACCACTAGTGCACCTCATTAAAAGAAATAACGACATTTAAATAAGCACTGTGAATAGTTACAATGAATTAGACTCCAGTTTATCAGATGCAGCTGTTTTTTGTCACTGTGGTACATTAGGACAATTCACAGTGCTCAGAAGTCCACAGAGTCGCATCTGTTTGGACATCAGTTTTAGAACTGTTACATAAAACATGTCAACACAAGCTGGCTCAAGACCCCTTAAGGTCCTGTGCTTTCTAATCAGGCTGTCTTCTTTACTTGCATAAAACATGCACATGTTAAGAAAAGAAGGTCAAAGTGGACATGCTTGCTACTGTTACTCTGAATTTCTTGGTTTTGAAGGATAAAACCATTTGCATCATTGAAATGAAGCATTTGTCACAATATAGTACATAAAGGTAGTTAAAATTCTTGAGAAACAAGCAATGAGAAATGAGAATGATGAAAGGTAAAGTGAGAAGGAAAATATTACTTAAAAGAATTATGTGTGCTTACTGCTCTCTGTGCAGTTTGAAATCATTCCTAAAACATATATTTACACGAGGGCTGCAGGATTGGGTCTAGCGCTTTTGTAAGTTAATGTAAAATGCTGAAATTTAGGTACAATATCAGGAATGATAACTAAGTTAGAGGTCACTGCACAGTTTATAGAGAAACACCGTGTATAGGAAAATAGAATGTCCCGAAGTCTTCCAATACATTTGATGGCTCAGATTCATGACTATAATTGGTCTCATGGAGGATATGGAGGCTACCCTTTCTGGTTTCCCATGGTAGGAATTATTGGGGGTGGGGAAGAGAGAAGCAAGCATTTACAGAGATATTTCTGTGTGCAATTGATCCATGGCTATCAAAACAGCCTTTTGCAGATTTCCAGTGTTACAGATCTGGCTGATTCCTGGCAGCTCTAGGACATGGGGGATACTGAGCACAGCTTGACTGCATCTGAGAACCTGATCCTCTATCAGCAAATTGCAGTTTCAGTTTCTGTGAACTGTGAAGCTATTTTGAGGAGTGGAAAAAAGGATTCCACTGCAAGCCATTTCCACTGCATTTAAGTTTTTAAGAAGGGAATGTAGAAAAGACACACCATAGTTCTTGCTACTTTGAATTCTTTTTCAGTCAGTCAGGTTGGCCTTATCAGCAAGGACCCATAAGAAACAAAAATTCTCTTTCACTAATCTCTGCAGGTATCATATACTCCAAATGGTGTCTTGCATTTTCTAGCCAATTAAAATCATGCTGTGCTTAACTGTAACAACAGAAAACAGCTGACTTTTTTTCGCTTGCTTTGCTATGCGAAGTCTAATGTATCTTTATTAGTTTTTGCCAATGAACCATTTTTAAAAACTTTTCTTATATTAAACTTTTTGACTTTATCAGATGAACATGTAAACAAGATTGGAATGGTGGAGTGCACATGGTGACTTTTATAGAGATTATCATTTACAGTTCCAGATGTACATCATGTTCAGTAATATAACTACAAAAATTAGAAAGATTGGTTATATAGCATCACAATATTTTTATTAATATATACATATTGAACATATACACATAAATCACTGAAGTCTTCATTTCCATAGGAGTTGGTTCAAGCCAATAGTTTCTGGAGATCTATTTTCCAGAAACTATCCCTGCTCCTTGAATCACAGTTACTTATAAATCCAATGCCACTGTATTCCTTAGTTAGATACCAGATATAAGGTAGAAGCATTATAGCTTATATTAAGCAAGCTTAGTTTAGACTAATCTGAACCCTGTCTACACAAGCCTTTGGCTAGTTCAAACTAAAAGAAACTTTAGTTCAAACTAATGAAAATTTAGTCTAAAGTAACTGCTTAGTTCAAATTTATTTGCATTTTTAGTTTGAACTAGCCCAATGGAGACACGCTAGTTCGAACTAAATAAGTTTGAACAAGCAGTTAGTTCAAACTAAATGTGTTTAGTTTGAAATAACTTTTAGTTCAAACTTGCCACTTGCTTTAGTTTGAACAAAAAAAGTTCAGCAAGTTTGAAATAAAAAGGTAGCTCAAACTAAAAAACCGTTTAGTTAGAAGTAATCTCAAACTACTTAGTTTAGACTTGTCTGAACTAAAGTTTTAGGTGTAGACATAGTCGATGTTTAATTCTCTTCAAAATGAATAATTGGACTACTTTAAGATGATAAATCTGGGGCCAAAATTAATTTTGATTAAGAGAAGGCATTTCTATGAATTCAATAAAGCAATAAACATTTATACCAAGTGTGAATTTACCTTATGTTTTCTCTAATAAATATGATCATGGGTCTAAAATTTATGTCATGGAGTAATTTGTAAAAAAACAAACATATCACTTAGGTGACTTCTTAGTATATCAACTTGTGTTCTTGTGCAGAGTGCAATTGCTTGTTCTGAACATGTAAGCCCCATTTGAGAAGGATGAAGCTGTCAGTGGAAATCATGAAAACCCAGGCCACAAGACTAACATCTTTATGTGGTGATAACAGGAATTACTAGTAGCTTTTTCAGTTTTTGAAGGTCTCCCCCTTCCACCCCTCCCGCAATCTGTTGCAGTGATTGCTAGAAGAATGGATTAGTACATTGTTAGGAGAATGTCAATTTTCTTTCTTGCAGTCAAAACCATTAAAAAAAAAAAGACACAGAATTGTAATGGTGACAAAAGATAATGTGTTAGACTGTATTACTTTGAAATTTTCAATCTTACAGGAATACAGCATGAACATCAATTCCTTCTGCATGAATTATCTTTTTAAAGACACTGCATACTTGTATTTGTTTCCTGATAAAGGATAGTTTCTATGGATTCACTGACTGTCTTTTTTTTAGGTCTTTGGTGACCTATTAGAAAGAGATAAGCTAGTTATGGACAGAAAGTGAAGAATTACCTCAACTTTGAGGTGCTGGCTCATTTTCATTAAAAACTAAAGACACCTGCCACCCTTGTGACCCCTTCCTCAATGCTCTAGCCTAAAACACCAGAAGATGAAATTGTCATGTACAATTTGGCATTTAAGGTCATGTTTTCTGTCTCTCATGTTACTTTAGACCAATTTGTACTTGAGTTTATAAATGTACAGATGCACTTGACCAAAGTTATCACTTCAGTGATCTCCACTGATGTGAGCAGGGTCACAGCTCAGATGAATTCGGCCTATTAATTCTAGGGGATAAGCAATCCTGTTACCTAAAATGAGGCAAGAAATCATAATTCCTGACATCAAGCCATTGTAATTCAAATTACTCTATTTCTGTGACCTTGGAAACCTCTAATTCCACTTGATATAGCAGTAGCCATAGGCCTGATCCAAACCACTGAAGTAAACAAAAAAAACTTCTGCTGGATTTTGCATCAGGTCTGCAGATAAGTCTTTCAGACAGACTTCTTTCTTTGATCCTACCTGTGAACTAAGTAAACATGAGATTCATAGACACAAACTGCTCAAGGAAAAAAGTGTCTCCTCTCAACAAGGATCAAACTTCAAACTTTCAAAAGGGAATTAAACAGGAGTCCCTCTTTCTTATTCTGGGATTGAGTTTGTGGTGTAAATCAGCATAGCTCCACTGAATACAATACTCTGTTCAATGAAGCTACACCAATGTACAATCAACCAAAGCATACAAAAGCACTGGTAACCACATGGTTAAATAACTTTTTTGAAAGTAAAATGTAATTTTAAATTATCTTAACAAAGTGTTTTTATTTGTGTTTCTCATTGTTAATGGGTAAAAATAATGGATATGAGAAATAAATATGCAGAACAAAAAGAACCAAGTATATTGTACTACCCCCCAATGCTAAGATTTCCATTTGTTACAGTCAGTGAAAATGGAGAGGTAGCAAAATATTCATTGGGGTGAACCTTTTGAAGATTAAAACATCCTGCTACTATCAAATCAAATAGTTACATGGGACACATTGCAATCAGATGTCTTCTATATGAATTGTGTTATTCTCCAAAGAGTATTTTTGACAGCCTTTTTGCAGCCGACAAATAGAAAATGGTTTCAGATTAACACTACTCAAAGACAAAGCCTTAAATTCTTTGAACCTCTGATGAATTGCAGAGATTTTGCAACATTCAAGTTGCTTTGAGTAGTACAAATACTGTTAATGGATGGAACTATGTATATAAGATCACTTATCCAAAATACAGAATGGCCTTATTTATTTAACAGCTTTTGAAACAAAAAGCGTGTGTTTGAGGTGCTCAGATATTTTGATGATGAAAGCCAATGAAAAAAAGTTGTAAATGTCTTAAATTGTTTAACTGATTTTAACTCACAGCTCTTAGTGCCTGATCCAATGCCCTCTGAAATCAAAGGGAATCCTCCCTTTGGTCTTTTGATCAGACCCTTAGTCTACAGCTCTCTCTAAATGAATTATTAAGTAACTTTGTGATAAATTCTTCTATTGAAATGGTCTTGAAATCAATTTAAGAGGAGTTGCCCTCATAGAATGCAGACTTAAGCATTTTTCATGTGCTCTGTTATTGTATTGGAGAATGTGGAACAGAATAATTATGCTGGAGTGACAAGAATGTCAATATAAAAGGACCAATATCGCAGACTGAGTCTGAATTACCTCTATGATTTTTGCTGTCACATATTCATAGGCACATAAAATTCCCTATTTTTGAATGCAAGCAGAGGCTGCACACATGGCAACTAGTTTTCCATGAAGTTACTCATTTGGGACAAATATGGAGGCATTGCAAGCACTGAGGAGAGCAGCTGAATGCCTTCTGTCATCATCACAAAGTATTCCTGAAGCCACACAGCTCCTGTCGCTCTCTCCCATGTTGTCCAATTTAAACATGTAATGAAAATACGGATCAAACAGGAAAGCATATGACTTACAGAGAGAACGATTTCTGAGCAGAAAGGAATGTTTAATATTCTTATACAGAAGATGCTCATTCAATGGTACAACATGAACCCAGTCATTTATAGTAGCCTTATGGTTAGTCCCACAAAATGGTACTTACCAGTTATTGCACTGTTTGAAAAAGATCTAAATAAAGTCTCTTTCTGAATACAAAGTTTTAGCCACAAGAGAACACAAAATCTAAATCCACCAGCTAAAGTTCAGATACCCTTTATACTGGAGAAATACAGATTATTCCATGGTTTATGGAATGGAGACTAGCTCTGTGTTTGTACGGGGCCTACCAGAACAGGGCAGGATCTGGACCTCTGAGCACTACAGCAATATAAAATATCAAATAAGCTATGATGAGGATAAGAATCTGGCTCATTATCCATTTTCCCATGAAATCCAGATTCAGATAAATGGCAATTTAAACACTCACATTTGCCAAGTTCCAAAGGGGCAACTGTGTTGCTCTAGTTTCAGTAAAACAAACAAGGAGTTCTGTGGCACTTAAAGACTAACAAATTTATATATTGCATGAGTTTTCGTGGGAGAAAATTCAAAGCACCTAATGAAGTCGGATTTGCTCACACAAAAGCTCATGCAATAAATAAATTAGTTAGTCTTCAAGTGCCACAGGACTTTTATTGAAAAACAAACAAACAAACAAACAAAAAAACTAAGTGGCTAGCCAATTATAAGATTTCAATAGGGTTGCTCAAAGGAGTAACTGTTCACCCACATAAGAGGTTTGCTGTCTGGCCAAATGCTGGCCAGGCTTGTGCACCAGTGGGAAGAAATGGTTTCAGCATTTCATAATGAAAACCTGAAACTACCTACAAGAGTGCAGAATTTGAAACAAGACAATCTCTAGCTAGGTGCTCATAATTAAAGTGTGTTGGAAATCTGTCAATTAATTGTTTCATCAGGCAATGCAGAGTCCTCAAAACAAAACTGTTCCTATTTCAACAAAAAATTAATTGGAAAGTTCTCTCAAGCCCAGGATGAAGTTAGAAAGAACCATCCCAAAAAAGCACAGAAGGTTGGACACTCAGAGTGTGTCTACACAGGAGAAAAAAGCCCCACTGCACAGCTATGAGTGACCTCTGTCAGCTGAGTTGACCTCAGAAAGCTAAAGATTACTGTGTAGATGTTCTGGTCGGGGCTGTAACCCAAGTTCTGGGGCATTCCACATTTACAGGGTCCCAAATGTCAGCCTCCAGTTGAAGTGTCTACAGAGCAATTTTTCAGCCCCAGAAGCTGAATCTAAGTCAGTTGAAGCCACCTGTGATGTTTTTATCCTGATGAAGACATATCCTCAGAGACCCAAGGTCAAATCACTGCTCCAAAGCAGGCAGAACAGAAGCTTGAACCCACCCCAGTCTCTCAGATTCCTGGGGAGTAGCCTGACTGCTGAGCTATTGGCTATTCTGCAGTGGGGCTCACAGGGTTTTTCGCAAGCAACATTGAATGTTTTAAAGTCAGAACGAAAACAGCAGCCAAACCCTCAACATTTTTCACTGAATGCAATTCTTGGGGGGTTTTTTGGTCATCCTTCTTAATAATCACATCCAGCATTTGTCCTCTTTCAATAAAGTAAGACAGCTCAGTTTTCTGTGATATTTATCGTAATGATAAATCAGCTATGTTACTGAACTTTGACACCCTGAAGAAAGTCACAATATGAATTCGAGAGAGAGAATTACAATTCCATTAATGCCAATCTAAATTTCATGTATTTGGAGCTGATACCCAGACATGAAAGTCTTTCATGGAAACAACAATGCAGCGCTTGTAGTAGCTTCTTCTCGGTGCTTTTGAAAGCTATGGGAATACAACTGCACCAAATAATCACCTTAAAGTCTGCCTGAAATTGCTCTGGCTTAATTTGATTGTGAATTATCTTCAGATGCATAATCCAGGAAAATCTGTTGGGGGCAGGGAGGATTGGAACAAAACAAAACTAAATAAACCCAAATTATTCTTTCAGATCTAACACCTGCTGTCTATTCGGATCTGATGAGACTTAATGAAGCAGATGGAGCACAATGAATGGTTGCTGCTTGTTTCCCCGGATCATCATCAAATTGTTACAGGATTTCTCTATACATATTTTTGTAAAAGAATACAATTACAGTCTTAGAAAACACTGAAGAGGAAGTAAGCTAGATACTCCTGTCCTTCTCCTAAGAAAGCATATATGATCTGGTCTATGTGGACTCTTTTCCGGAGCTTGCCTTCCGTGTTAACAACAAAACATAATTCTTAGTCTAAATTGTCTCCTAAGTTTGATAGTTCCTAAAATATTGCCCTGGAGGATCTTCATTCTCCCTCGTCAGATCTTTCCCTACATCTGAGGCATACTCAAGGGCATTGACAGACTCTACCACAGAAAATGGGACCCACTAGGTCTTAATATATGGGATGGCTCACCACACATCTAATCATGTCTTAGCACCCGAGATAAAGGTGATTTAGCTGAAGAGCTGCATGTCTTTACATTTACAGGCTGCTAGAAATGGGTAACCCCTTTCACCAGAGAAGGTATTTCCATCAATTTATATAGATAGCAATATGTCAATGTATTCATTCTTAGGCTAGGATCCACAACCTTTAAAGCCTAAACCAACTAATTTTAAATGAATAGAAAAGTCTCCATTGAAAACACCACAGCATGGGTAATTCCCTATAACAGACCAGTATCTCTTAGAAAACAATAGCAAGTATTTAAGCAGCAAGCAGTTTCTGAGAAATTTAAAATACATGGAACACTGAAAACAAAGACATCAGGGTTTCATAGCTATATACATTATACCCCCAATTCCAACTCTGGCTTCCTTAGTGCTGCAGTAGAGAAGTTCAAATTTCACTATGTGATTGTCCCCAGCATGATTCTAAACATTTGTACCATATGCAGGGTCTAGGGAGCGGGGAAAAAAATGGGAAAGGGGCAACCCACAGTCCAATTTACAGGTAATGGAGGCTATGAGAAGAGAATGGTAATGGCAAAACTGGTGTTCACTTTGTGGACAATGGCAGGAATAGGACCTACAATTTGTCTCAGACAGAATCAGTATAAGCCAGCCTTCTTCCAGGTTCTTAATTACACACACTTTTACATACCTTTTGCTGCTGATTAATGTTTCCTTTTGTTTCTGATCAATACTAGGAAATAACCTTGGTTCTATGCACCTGACATCAGATTTAGGACACAAGAACTAGTCTACACAAATCTATTGTAATAACGTGCACTGTATCAAGAAACAAAAAAAATGTAGAAACCTCAACCACCATATACACACTATTACTTGATGCAATACTGATTGTGCCTACTTGAAGCAAAGAACAGATAATGTTCAGTCCTGCAGTGACCCAATAGCTGATAATCACACAGGGCTAGAAATTAGAAGTTTATTCCACTGAAAATGAGAGATTCCCAGATTTCAGAGGTGACCACTGATTCATGGTGCCTCCATTTTGGTTGCCAAATCTGAGACCTTGGGCCTGCTTTTCATAGCCCTGAGATGTCATTCAGAGTTGTGGATGCTCAGCAGGTCCAAACTGTCTCCAGTTGGGCATGCAGACATTGAAGCACCTCACTGCTGAACATTTTGACCTTAATTTCTCTACCTCAGCTTCCCCCTTTGTAAAATACTGGGTTACAACGAGTTGCTTTCCTCATAGGGCTGTTGCAGTGGTAATACATTCTGAAGGCAGGACCGGCCCAACCATATAGGTGAACTAGGCAATTGCTTAGGGTACCAGGCATTAAGGGGCACCAAATTAGATGGAAGTGATTGTTTTCTATTTAAAAAAATATAAATATTAATATATTCTCTTTTATAACATTAGGCAGGGAGGCACGTTTAGGGTAATAAATACCCTTAGGGTCAGCCCTGTCTGAAGATAAAAGAGTATCAGTAAATATATAAATGTATAAATTTCTCCATCATCTGCCTAAAAATTTAAAACCATATTATATTTCAGCATTTGAATGCATGTGTATTTGAATGCAGATTATTGTGGGGCTCATTTTTTTAAATCTGCAGCACAATATAACACTGAGCTCTCAAGAGAAAGTTGCTAGCTTTCTTTAACCTTTCACAGGGTAGGGGAGCAAATACTTAGAAATGGAGAAAGACTCACTTATCTGGTAGGAAAAAAAATATACAGGTTGAGTGAAAAAGTTACCTCCTTCAAACAGAGTCTATACAGGGAATTGATGAAGGGATTGATTGTAATGGTGTCCCCATAGCCATAACAGCGTAGGATGATTTCAACACTAATATGGCGGGGTTTAGTTTCTCAAGCTTTGCTACAGCCATGGAATCTCTCGCCTATCCAGCCCTCCTCTTCCAAGACCAGATTTTGCAGTCTGTCCTATGCCCTTATTCTGCTGTTGCCCTGAGCCTGTTACATTTCTTGAATGAGGCGCCTGCCAAAATCTCATGGACAGTTACTTATAAAAAATGCATTAAAAATAAATATAGCATTTAAATTTGCAAAACAACTGTGATCATATTAATGTTCATTACCATTTCTCAGCCTGGAACTCTTTCTATCAAACCACAGTAATAAATATGCAACCACAGAAAATGCAAAAGGAAGAGTTAACACATTTTAATGATCCATCAGCTAAAGTGGAAAATAAAGAGGGTTGATTTTCCTACTTTCTTCAATCATTTCTACATTCAAAGACAACACACAGGAATGACTACATTCATGCACACATACACACACACTACCCAAACTCTCTTGACTGAGGGACAACAGAGGGTATCAACACTTTAAAGTACAAGTGGACTCTCATGTCAATGAAGACATGGCCTTTTGCACCAAGGCCCACAGCTAACAGTGCTAATATGAAACTAAATAATTAAGAAGTAACTGTGAAACTGAGAGAGCTACCATTTATAGGCTTGCCTCATCCATAAAGTTAAAATGCACATTTCTTGAGAATCATGGTTCAGATGCAGAATCTGACTTTGGCTCTTTGTAACACTACCCCAGAAACGGGCCAGTTATGAAATTCTTATCCCTCTCTGAACATTCCAGTGTGATGATGTTTCAGTCTTGGACAAAAGTGGAATGCTTATCAAAGAACATCTTTTCTCAACATAGCTGGCATCTTTGCCTTTGTATTTTTCTTCTTAAAAAAGCCCAAAGCTGAAATTTAGTAAAGCACTGTGAAAGTGTTCTGAGACTGTGAAAATGGCTATGTGATATTTACAATGCATCAACATGCAAGCCTATGTGAAGCAGTAAAGAGATCCTTAAATTAATCCTCCTTTCAGTGATTGCCTTTGATGAAAGAGACAGAGTTCACCACTGCTTTGTACATATTTCTTGAAAGTTTCAGAATAATGAGATGTCTGGGCAAGAAAAAAATGAAACATCATTCTCCTTTAACTAAAAATGATCAAACAACACGAGCAGTTCTCAGTTCTATTCCCTAATATGCCAAGAAGGAGTGGTAAGGCCAGACATAGCTCTATAGGACTCTCATTCTTGAAACACACAAGGAGAGGTAACTCAGAAAGGTGCTGTCATTGAAATAATAGCGAAATCGAACCATTACAAATTTCTGTGCTTATGCACATTGAATAGCAACAGATACAACAAGAGGGGAGCAACTGAGTAAGTTCCTGGGGTTCCCAGTGTCCCATAAAAAACTTCTTCAAGAATACATTATAAAAAAAGGGACTTGCCCAGGATGCAAAAGCTTTCAGTTGACATCTTAAATATATTCATGAAAGACTCCTAGAAATCAATGATATGTAGTTTGGCAGGTAACCCAAGGGTATTAATTACTTTGCTTCCATGCTGCCTTCCTGTTTTGTTGAGAAGTCAAGCTAGCCAAAAGGTAGATAAACCAATACCCATTTAAAGAAGTACTAAACTGCAAAAGCAAACTTTAACACACCCAGATAAAGCAAGCCTCATAAGTGGTCATGCTCATGAATCCTACAATAACTTTTGCACATCAGCAACACCATCATGTAGCACAATATAACTATGATGTAAATTATTTTTCCACATGGGCTGGATCCCAGATGCTTTTAAAAATAAATGAAATAATGCAAAGCAGAAGACATGTTGTCTATTTTGCAGGTTGTGGCAACTTAAACACATTGCATGGTGAAAAACATGTCAGTTTTACTCAGAAAAGACACCTATCACAGCTGTAAGAAAGACCTGTGAAATCCTTAATTTAATTACATGGTATTGGTTATTCTTCTTACCTTGGGGCAGTGTATTGGCAGAGACGCAGGGTGCTACTAACTGCTGTTGGAATCCATTTTGTGTCATATGGGGAGAGTGGGAGAAGGCTAGGTGCCGCTATTAGTACCTTTGCAATGCACCCTCTGGTGCTAGGAATGTAGTATTGCAAGGAAATCCACAGTATCTTCCTGCTAAAGTTGCATGGAGAAGTGGATCGCACTGACAGAAGGGAAAAAAAAAACCAATTGGGGATGTTGCAAGGGTCTTCAGGCATGGGCTCTTGCTGGAGCATGGAAGTATTTTAAATGAGAAGCTCAACACAATCCTGGCTTCTTGGGCTAGATAACCTACGATACTGAGGCACCTAGCTGCCTCTTCATGTGCCCCTACCATTCTCAAAACAGCTAACTAACCCTGTAGGCATCTAATCTTCTATCGTTAGGGCTTAGCACTGACACCATCCCACAGCTAACATGCTGCTTGACATCCAAGTTCATGCTTAAGCCCTGGCAGGACCCTGAAGCTAGGTGTTTCCTCATCTACCTCTTTTTCAGGGTCCAATTTGATGGGTATGCTCAGCACAAAAGGCAACCAGGGGTGAGAATTTGGGGAGCTCATTATATGCATGTACCCAGTAGCCCAGTAATTAGGACCCATAGCCTGGATGAAGGAGGCCCAGCTTTAAATATCCACTTTTCCTGATTAACCACTGGCTACAAGACATTCTGTAGTGGGTCTTTTTCTCAACTGCTGTTGTTAGATCTGTTCCATCACATACAAATAATTAGAGCTTTAGTGGCAGTGGGACTGGAACCTGCAACTCCTATATCCCAGCTATAGCCCTGACCCACAGGGTGGGGAGTCTTCCCCTTCCATTTGCTCTCTCTTTGGAAAAATGCAGATTGAGTCATTGAATACAAAGGCAAACAGCTCTACGAGGAAAGGGTAAGAGTATTATACCTTTCAATATCCTGATAGCTCATCTGGAATTGGAACCCTGGGTTAAAGTCCCTGTTCCAATTAAAGTAGAGCAGGAATTTGAATCTGGATCACCCACATCTCCAGTAAGTACTCTAACCCAGGGCTATTGGTTACAATGGGACTGGGGGAAGAGTATTGTCTCTGGTTTGTCTGTTTTTTTGTGAGAAAGGGCTGACTTGATTTAGGTGCCTAATGCCAGGAGAGGTTTTCTGGCTGAGAATCCCAAACACAGGAAGGTGCTTCCTTTCAGCTTTGGCAGTCAGGCAATTAGGTACCTGTGAGAGTCTGTGCCTAAACTTTGGCTCTTTTGTATGGATTTCACAACTCACTAGCTGAGGCAGCTCTTTCTTCAGCTTGCTATTTAATGAAAAATCCCTTTCTTAGGTGCCTAATTCACCCCAATGTGTTATATAGGTGACTCTTGGCACCTAGGAGGTAAGCATTACAACACCTAAGTCACAAAGGCTATGTGTACACTAGGAATTTACTTCAAAGTAAGGAGAATTAATTCTGATTAAATTAGTGCACACCCACCCTGGCTTTCATCCATTTGAACTAAGGAATTCCTTAGTTCAAACTGAGAAAAGCTTACTTCAAAATCGTAAAGCATGCCTTTAGTTCAAACTAACCCAACATAAACACGTTAGTTCAAACTAACCATTTGTTCAAATTAAATGCAATTTGACCTTCTTCCTCCCAGGGTGCATTGCATCAGGGAGGAAGTGCCTTTCTCTTTTTATGGGATTGGGTGGGGAGATGGCCCTTCTTGGGTGCCAGGTGGCCACACTTCCAATGGTGCCCCCATCCTCAGCTGAACTATCAAGTCCTGTCCATGGACATGCTAGTTTGATTTAGGTTTCTAGTGTGGACATGCTAGCTCGAAGTAAGTTAGTTCAAATTAATTGAAATTAGTTTACACTAATTAATTCAAACTAAACTTAGTTTGAATTAGCATTCTTAAGTGTAGACATAGCCAGTGTTTATGTAGCACCTAGTCTGGGCAGAGTTCAGCCTGGATCAGGATCCAGTATATATTAGCTCTCCACTGAAGAACCAAATGCCTTCTTGTCTTTAAGGATCTTATAGAAAAAGTGATTACTTAATAAAGACAAGGTATATTGTTGTCACTGCATCTCTAGCAGAATAGTTCCCAAGATCAGAACTCTACTTGGAAAGCTCTTACCCTACTGTGATCTAATTTATTTAATTTATATCTTTTGACAACCTTCTATTGGTTCACTTTGCCTTCTCTTCCATTCCCTTCATATAATTTAAATTCACACTGATTTTTCAGCTTGTTATTTCCACCACCAATTATTCCCTGAACCTTCCCTCCTCAGCATCCTTCCTCCGGACCTGGTATTTTCCCTTCCAAACTATTTGTAAACATTTCCACCTGACTTGCCAACTTTTAGATGACATTGCCTCTTCTTGAATCAGAGGCTGGCTGACATGGTCAACTGCTCTTTGAGTGTTTATAACAGATTATTAAGAACTCAGGTCGCAGAGAGTCAGTGCTTAGTTTGTTATAAAAGAGGTACTGGGATTCCCGCACAAATTTCACTGCAGAGAGCTCTTAAACCAGAATATAACCTTTGTTCACTTTAACCAATCAGTTTTCTCCTGGACAGGTCTTTGCAAATCACATTTGCAACAGATGTACCAAAATGAAATGAAATGCAATTAGAAATTTATCTTTGTCTGATTATTATTAGTGCAGTCTTCAGAAGAGCCATTGTAATAACCTGGACACACTTTATCTTAGGTTTTTACTTAAACTAATGGCTTCTAAATTACTTGAGTGGAAAATTAAGGAGGCAGCACTGCACTTAATTCATTAAGATTACAGTGCATGTGCTGTAAATTTTCCATTAAATGCTACATTTGTGCATATTTTTAATTTATAAACTATGTTCATAAAATAAAACAACTTGATTGGCTGATGCTGGCTTTTGAGGAGTGTGGGCACTTCACAATACCCATCTTCATTAGAACTCTGTCCTATTCAGTATCTCATTTCCTTGCTTCATGCACATGTGCCCTTTGGGGTTGTTTAATAAGAAGTTGATACAAGCACCTTTAAAAGTTCAATAGTTTAAATTAGCATTGCAAAATTGTCTTAAAATCTTAGCAATGCAGGTCCAAAAGCTACTTTCCCATCTTTAACATGGTGATGAAAAAATTAATCCTTGAAATCAATAAAGGACTATAAAATCCTAAAAAAGTCAGCCAATGTATAATATACTTATGAGTTCTTCTCTGATTTGTATAGCGGGTGCTTAATGGGAAAAAATGGCCAAATAATGTATTTATAAAGCAGAATAGTCATTTGTCTTTTATTCAAGATACATTTTTCAGTCTGCTATTACTCTCTAATTCTATTTTACTGGTGGTAATAATCTGTAGATCTTGAAGTGCTTTATAAAGGATATCAGTATCACTGTTGCCCTTCTATACATAAACTTAGGCACAGAGAATTGTAGTGACTTAGCCAAGGTTACCCAAAAGAGATAGGAAGAGATACCAGATTTCCTGCCCCCCAGTCTCATGCTCCATTTACTATTCCACGCTATATTTTACACTGTGCTCTTTCAGGGTTGGCCCCCTGAGACAAACAAAGGAAGAGAAAAGAACTATACAAAGAAATCCTTAATAAATGGCATTGAACAGCTACCCACAACTGTTCATCAAAAGGAAGAAAGATGCCTCCACTGAACTAGTTTGAACTAAATATGCAAATAAGTTTGAACTAAGCAGTTAGTTTGGACTCATCAGCCAAACTAACTAGTTTGAACTAACCTTTGATTAGTTCAAACTGAATTTTTTTTTAGTTCAAACTAGCCTAGACAGGGTTCAAATTAGACTGGACTAAGCTTGTTTAATCCAGACTAATTTGCTAATGTAGACATAGCCCTACCATGTACCCCAGAGTCCAGGGACTACAACACTCTCATGCAAAGTAGAAGGTCCAAATTCAACTTTTAACTTAGGTCTTGTACAATCTGGGAGAACGGTTTAACTACTGAGATATCAGGAGAAAATCCAAGGAGGTAGATGCAATAAAATTGAAAATTGACACAGGAAAATAGGGTGATCAGCCTGGTATCTTAGGTGCCTGTACACGAATGTGAGGAGCCTGGCAAACAAGCAGGAAGAATTGGTAGTACTGGCACAGACAAGGAACTATGATATAATTGGAATAACACAGACGTGAAGGGGATAGCTTGCATGACTGGAGCTCTGCCATGGACGGATATAACTTGTTCAGGAAGGACAGGCAGGGAAGAAGAGGGGGAGGAGTAGCACTATATGTGAAAGAGGTCTATGACTGTTCAGAGCTCCATTATGGAAGTGGAAACAAGCCAGTTGAATATCTGTGGGTTAAGTGTAGAGGAGAGGGCAACAAAGGGGATGTCATGGTGAGTGTCTGCTATAGACCTCCAGACCAGAAGAAGGAGGTGGATGGACAACTGGCAGAAGCTTCCAGATCACAGGCCCTGGTTCTCACAGGGGACTTCAATAACCCTGACATCTGCTGGGAGGCCAATACAGCAGTGCACAGGCAATCCAGGAAGTTTTTGGAGATCATTGAGGACAACTTCCTGGAACAATTGCTGGAGGAACCAACTAGGGGCCTTGCACCTCTTGACCTGCTGCTCACAAACAGAGAAGAATTGATCAGGGAAGTAGAAGTGAATGGCAACCTGGGCAGCAGGGACCATGAGATGATAGAGTTCAAGATGCTGATTAACAGAAAAAAGGAAAGACGCAAAATGCAGATCCTGGACTTCAAAAAAATCGGATTTTGGCTCCCTCAGGGAACTGATAGGCAGGATCCCTTGAGAGGCTGATCTTAAAGGGAAAGGCGTCTAAGAGAGCTGGCTGCATTTTAAAGAAACCCTACTAAAGGCACAGGAAGATACCATTCCGATGAGCAAAAAGAACAGCAAATGTGGAAGATGCCCCAGTATGGCTTAACAGAGAACTCTGCATTGAGCTAAAGCATAAAAAGGAAGCTTACAGGAAGTGGAAGGTTGGACAGATGACTAAGGAGGCATATAAAGATATTGCTTGGGACTGCAGGGATAAAATCAGAAAGGCCAAAGGACAATTGGAGTTGTGACTAGCTAGGGATGTGAAGGATAACAGGAAGGGGTTCTACACATATGTTAATAACAAGAAGAGGATCAATGATGGCATAGGGCCCTTACTGAATGGGGCAGGTATCCTCATGATGGAGGATGAGGAAAAAGCTGAAGTGGTCAATGCTTTTTTTACTTCAGTTTTCACAGGGAGGGCCAACTCCCAGTCCAAGACATTGGGTATAGCAGATTGGAGAGAAGAAGAGAGGCCATTGGTGATGGATGGTCAGGGTAGGGACTACCTAAAGAAGCTGGATGTGCGCAAGTACATGAGGCTGGACAACCTACATCCAAGGGTGCTGAAGGAGTTGGCCAGCAAGATAGCAATACCACTGGCCATCATCTTTGAAAAGTCGTGGCAAATGGGGGAGGTGCCGGAGGACTGGAAAAAACAAATATAGTGCCTATCTTCAAGAAAGACAAAAAGGAGGATCCAGGGAATTACAGACCTGTCAGCCTCACCTCAATCCCTGGAAAAATCATGGAGCAGGTTCTCAAAGAAACCATCCTAAAAAACTTGAAGGAAATTAGAGTGATCAGGAACAGTCAGCATAGATTCACCAAGGTTAAATCATGCCTGACCAACTCCATCGCCTTCTATGATGAGATGACTGGGTTTGTAGATGCAGGAAAAGCCATTGATGTGATATACCTCAACTTTAGCAAGGTATTTGATATGGTTTCCCACAGCATTCTTGTCGGCAAGTTAAGGAAGTATGGGCTGGATGTGTGGACTGTAAGGTGGATAGAGAACTGGCTAGATCAACGGTTTCAGCATGTAGGAATCAATGGCTCCATGTCTAGTTGGCAACCAGTAACGAGCGGTGTGTGCCAGGGGTCGGTTCTGGGGCCAGTTCTGTTCAACATTTTCGTTAATGATCTGGATGATGGGATAGACTGCACACTCAATAAGTTTGCAGATGACACCAAGCTGGGGGGAACAGTAGACATGCTGGAAGGCAGGGACAGGGTTCAGGGAGACCTAGACAAATTGGAGCAGTGGGCCAATAGAAATCTCATGAGGTTCAACAAGGACAAGTGCAAAGTCCTGCACCTAGGACGGAAAAACTCCATGCACTGCTACAGGCTGGGGAGCGATCAGCTAAGTAGCAGCACTGTAGGAAAGGACCTGGGGGTCATGGTGGATGGGAAGCTGAATATGAGTCAGCAATGTGCTCTTGCTGCCAAAAAGGCCAATGGCATACTGGGCTGCATCAGAAGAAGTGTTGCCAGCAGCTCGAGGGATGTGATCATTCCCCCCTGTTTGGCACTGGTGAGGCTGCATCTGGAATACTGTGTCCAGTTTTGGGCTCCCCACTACAAAAAGGACATGGACAAAGTAGAAAAAGTCCAGTGGAGGGCAACAAAAATGATCAAGGGGCTGGAGCACAAGACCTGTGAAGAAAGACTGAAAGAACTAGGCCTATTTAGCTTGCTGAAAAGAAGACTGAGGGGGAATTTGATAGCAACCTTCAACTACCTGAAGGGATGCTCCAAGGAGGATGAAACTTGGCTGTTCTCAGTAGTAACAGAGGACAGAACAAGGAGCAATGGTTTCAAGTTGCAGCTGGGGAAGTTGAGGCTGGATATTAGGAATAAACTTTCTTACTAGGCGAGTGGTAAAGCATTGGAATGGGCTACCTAGGGAGGTGGTGGAATCTCTGTCTTCAGAGATGTTTAAGTCCCGCCTGGACAAAACTCTGACTGGGATAATTTAGTGGGAGTGGTCCTGCTTTTTTGGCAGAAGGTTGGACTAGATGACCTCATGAGGTCCCTTCCAACTGTGTGATTCTATAAAAAGGGGATCGCCACCTTCTCCCCCTCTTTCTATGTTTTTTTTTAATTGTCATTTTGTTTTGGGGTTCTTCTGCCAAAAAGCACTGAGCTGGCTTTTGCACTTACCTCCAGGAGAGGATTCATGGCTGTGAACCCCAAATGTTGGAAGGTACCTCTCTCTGGCTCAGAGTAAGCACCTAACCCTCTTTACAGGGCAAACTTTGGTCATGCGCCTCTCCTCAGTACTTCCTATTGGCTAACTTTGGTGACTTCCTACTCAGCTTGCTGACTTTTCTGAATCCCTTTTTAGGTATTTTTCTGTCCTTATGCATTATATTGTGAGCCTGGTACCCATCTTAGGGCTGTGAATTCCATTCAGTGGCAGGGAAACCTCAGTCTCTCTTGGAAATCTAGCTCCTAGATTCAAGAAGAATCAACAATTCCTTGGACATCAATGGACATGTAGGGTGAATAAGGTAATAAATGCTTTAAGGTTTATTGTGGAACCCTTGTTGAACTGGGACTACTCATGTAAGTGTTCAAAAACGTAAACGAGGATTCCACTGTCAAGTTGTAAGGTCCAAGTCTGTGACTCTTAGAGTACAGAACAGGAGTTAGGAACTATATTTAAGGATATTTGGAATCAGCTGTTGAACTTTGGTGGACACCCCCCCCCGATGACCATAGCATTATGACTTGGGACATTGCTGGACCCTAATCTTTCCAGTCCTATCTGCATATACAGTCCTTATGATGAAAGCCTGATTGTGTTCTGAGGGAGGTCAAAGCCAAGCCAGCAATGGAAGTAAGACTGGTTCCATTGCCTCTTTAGGAACACAGTTTGAAATTCTATTAGTTCTATAACATCTCATTTTAAGAGTTACTGTTCCATACGTAAAGAAGCATGACAGTCAATACATCAGTAGTTACCATGCCTCTCTCAGGGATGGGCTCCAAGAAATTTGTTTAATAAATAACTTTAGAAAGTAGACACACCAAAATCATTGGGGTTTACATGACAACTGAATATCAGTCAAGACAAAATGGCAACCTCTTGACAGCTTCAGTTCTGCTATAATTTATTGAATTAATCAAGCCCTGACATTATGATATGTTATTATAGCGGTTAGAGTAGGAGTAGGAAATTACAAAGTTTTTTTCCTTTTTTTTTTTTTTTTTTTAAATAACCTCTTTTCTCAAGGGAAACTTTCCAACAAAGGAAAATAAAGCCATTATAGAAATTGCCATTCTAGTGAGCCATCTAGTCCATTATCCTCTCTGACAGTGGCTGGTACTAGCTATTTCAGAGAATGGTGCAAGAAAACTTGCAGTAAGCAGTTTGGGCATAATCTAGATCAGTGTTTCCCAACCAGTGTGCCATGGCACACAGGTATGCCGTAAGGTCTGAGAAGGTGTGCCACAACATTTTTTGAAAAACTTCTCAAAGAGCTCTGGATTGGCTCATTAGCTCATGAATATTCATGAGTTCATTTGGAAAGTATATGGTGGTGTGCCTCAAATTAATTAAAGGTAGCAAGGTGTGCCACAGAAGAGAAAATTTTGGGAACCACTGATCTAGATACAGGAACAATTTCTTCCTAACCACTGGCCAAAGACCTTTTGTGGCAAGGAGTCCCACATCTAATGGTACATTGAGATTGCATTTCCTTTGATCAGTTTAAAATTTGCTGCATCTTAAATTCACTGAATACCTTCTTGTTCTTATATGCTGAGATGCTGAATTTATGATATTACTTATCTTTCCAACTGCTTCTCAATATGCAAATTAACAAGAGGCAAGGTAATGTGACCAAAGCATTATGCTGTAAATTACACTAATTTCCATTAATATAGGGGGTTGGGAAAACATTTTGAGGTTTCTTAGATTCTAAGGCCAGATGGGGCCATTGGAATCATTCACTCCGACTTCTGTTCAACATAGGACTTGGAACTTTCTCCAAATAATTCCCAGAGCAAGTTCTGAAAAAAACCAATCTTGATTTAAAAATTGTCAGTTATGGAGACTCCACCTGTACCTTGGAAAGTTGTTTCAATGGTTTATTACTCTCACTGTTAAAATTTAGACCTTCTTGTGACAGCTGTTAGGCTCTGGCTTTACGTAATGTTGGCCAGGGTTTGCCACTGCCTTGTACCTTGTATGATCATTGACATCCATGTAAAATCTTCCTGATTGGGAAGGTCACTCAGATCCATTTTGCCCACATGTAAATGACTATGCAAGGTATAAGGCTAAAATCAGGCTTACTGTACATTTTTTTATTAAGAAGGCATTGTGATGCTCAACAATGTGTGTCTGCTATACAGTCACACACGTGCAAACAAATAAACAGAGTATTTTTTTCTGCAAATAAAATAATTTAATTGATAAAAATATATGCTATTATGCCACCCTGCTCATGTGGATCTAAGGTACTTTATATAGATGCTTGTTAACTACTGGGTGTTCACTGTCTCTGCTTTGCAGAGGAAGTGAATAATTACATTTGCAAAGAGACATTAGGAAGGACAATATTCATTTAACCATGCAAACATGTGATTATTCACAAAGTCCTGTTCTTACTGTGCACATCTCTTAAAAGCATAAATTTGACTCCAAGTAATCAGAGAAATGTCCACTACAATCTTCCACTGGTTTCTAGACACACAACTTGAACAAGGTAAAAGCCCCAATTATATGAATCAGTGAAGGCTAAGCTGGAAAATACAAGTACTAAAAATATACTGTAAGAAACAATTCTTCACTGGCAAAAGGAAAAGCCAGGTGACTGAACTGGGCTTCTTCCTCTTCCACCAACCCCTAATTTCTAAACTTTTTGATTTTGTACCATAAGCAAAAGCAAATAAACACACAGCCATATGCTAAAAAGTGCAGACAGTTCATAAAATGGGAGTGAAATCGTGCCATGGGATCTCATTCTTCTCTAAAAGACCTTCCCAATAATTGATGCATAGGAAAAAAGTAAAATGCTTTCACTTTTCTGCAAGTACAGTATGATGCTGTACCTACAGTTCTCAGGTATTTTGCATCTACCAAGGGTAGACAAGGGAAGTAGATTTCAATTCCTCTGGAAGGGAGGAGATTTTTAAGACCATCTTGCCTAGCAGTGACCCATGCTCCCTCATGGAATGCAGAAAATGAATCATTTTAAAGAGCTCAGAGTACTCATGTGCTTCAGAAGTGAATGCACATGCCTATATCTCAAATGGTTTTGGAGGAAAAGTTATTTTGTTTCAATAATATTTTTTTTAATTAGTTATTTGAGTTCTGGTGAAAAGATTCTAGATCTGCACAAGAGCGCCGCTGCCTTGGGGAAGGACCTGGGAAACCAGCCCAGGCTCCACCCCCTGAGCACAGGCCACGCCCCTGGCCGGGGACAGGGCAGGGAGCTGCAGCCGCAGGGCTGCTTGGCCTAGCAAGGGCCTAGAAGTGGCTGCCACCACCGCTTGTGGCCGGGCCCCGGATCTCCAGCCAGAGACCGGAAGAAGCAGAGGCCACACCAGAACCTGGGACACTGGTGCCGGGATTCAGTGCACGGGCCCCATGTGCCAGGTGCCAGCGACACACCTGGATCTGCATCTGTGCAGAATGAGAACTGTGATTTACACTTAGAATGGGTCTAGTCATGCAAAACTGAGAACTGATTGACCTATCATCTCTCAAAATGAAATGAAAGTTCAAAAAAAAGTGGCTAATTGAATTCCATGTCACTCCCCACAGCCCCATACATCCTGCTTGTTGGGACTGGGATAGAATGTGCCAAGCTATCACTAGCAAGGCTCTTCCTCTGTTTGCCACCATCTTGTGACACAGTCTGGTCTCATGAGCTTGAAGCAAAAGCAGTTCAGGCTGACTGAAGAAAACTGCAATCCTCCACTCCTGGATGATTTTATGGAGAGTTAGTCATTTTCAATCATCTTTTTTTATGAGGACTCCATCCTTGTCATGCCCCTTGATGCTTACAGGGCAACACGGAGCTCTAGCATTTCTTTCTCAAAGAAGTCCTATCAAAGAGAATAAGTGAGGAGTAATGTAATGGTACTTATGAACACAATCAGCACCATAAGCACAAACCTCTGTCCGACTGCTATAAGCATCAGCTGAACTGGAGTTGTTAGGGTGGCAAATTCGAGCAATTCAGGATTTCTGTTTCTAAGCACTCTTCTCGTTAGTTCAGTTTCTTATGCCATGACCATTAATGCTCTATATACTATGTCCACACATACATCATTATTTCAAAATAAGTTATTTCGAAATAAAGTCCTTATTTCAAAATAAGTTAATTCAAATTAAGAAAATATTAATTCAAATTAAGGGAAAGTCTACTTTCGAAACAGCTGTTATTTCAAAATGGTTATTTTGAAATAAGGCCATTCGGACATGTTGTTTCGAAACAGTTGTTTCAAAACAATGGTGTTGTTTCAAAACAATATATCCAAACGGTGTTATTTCGAAATAACCATTTTGAAATAACAGCTGTTTCGAAACAAATGGGGTTTAAGCTGTTTCGAAATGATGGTTCTTATTTCGAAATGACAGAGCCTGTCATTTCAAAATAAGAAAACGTCATGTGGACATTTATTTTTTTATTTGGCCTGAATAAAGGAATCAGGGCTTGTCTTCACTGACAGCAGCAAATTTGCCACCATCAGTTCAAGTTTCCTGATTGAGTCTGTGAAGACCCGCTCAGCCAGTCAGGAAGTTTGACTCCTGAACATCACCTCAGCAACTGGGTGGTGCTGAGTCAAAGGGTATGTTCACACACACGTCTTATTTCGAAACAACAGAGGTTGTTTCAAAATAAGAACTGCCATGGCCACATGACGCACGGCCATTTCGAAACAAGCAAACCGCTTGTTTCGAAATGGTCGCCATTGTTTTGGAATGGCTAAAACCTCATTTGGTTTTGAAACAGGGTTGTTTCGAAACCAGTGGTTTCAAAACAGCCCTGTGTGGACATGTTGTTTCAGAACAAAGTGTTCCAAAACAACATGTGACCTTCCTCCCAGGGTGCTAAGCACCCTGGGAGGAAGGGCTGCCCCCTCAGCACCCTGGCCAGGGAACCCTCAGCACCCTGGCCAGGGTGCTGAGGGGTGTCCATGGAGTGAGGCGCGGGGCTGCACCTGACTCCGCGGGTGCCTGCAGAGGACTGCAGGCACCTGCAGAGTGAGGCGCAGCCCCAC
>ML682026.1:17900623-18008253 GCA_007922195.1 Podocnemis expansa | reverse complement strand
CCGCCAGGTTTGGGGGCAGCCGGGGCTTTAAAGCCCCCAGGGTGAGGTGCCCCACTGAGCCTCAACTGGCGGGTGCCTGCAGCCCTGTGCAGGCACCCACCAGGTGAAGCGCGGGGTTGCGCCTGACTCCGCGGGTGCAGCGCCCCTCTGCGCTGCACCCTGCGGGTGCCTGCAGTCTCCTCCCCAAGCGAAATAGCTGGTCCACACTGTGGACCTGCTATTTCACTCCCTTATTTCGTGGACAAAGTTTTTGTCCTTGGAAATAAGGTGTTTCAAAATAAAAAGTTATTTCGAAACAGCTTGTTTCGAAATGTCTTGTTTCGAAACAAGCCTGCCCTGTGTGAACATAGCCAAAGAGAGGCCCCCCTCCCTTTCACTCAGCAAGTAGATGTGCCGGGAGTAGGGAAGCCAAATGCAGACACACAATGCATTTTAGGTAACTTGCGTATCTCCATTTGACTGCCGACAAGGACAAGCAGTGTAGACCTGCCCTCTAGAAAGACTCTTTGCCTCCTGCGTCCCTTCTTCTCCAGCGGAGAAATTAATTTCAGCAGTTCGTTTCCTAGCACAATTGTTTCCTTCTCAACACTAGCTCAGCTATGCTGACTGGTGCATGGGGGGATAAGTAGTGCTTAGCCTCTGCCCTTCTGCATCAGAGCATCCCCTACAGTGCCTGCTTGCTCCTCTCTTCCCACATGCAGGAACCAATAATGCCAAAAGACTCAGTAGGGCAGCATAGGACTGATTATCTGACACTCCAAATTAGAGCGCCTTACACATTCTCTTACTGCACTGCCTTTTTTCAAGCAGCTGCAGATCACACCCCTACTGTATAATTCTTTACTCTTCTTTATTTAGAACAAGTCTAGTGCAGTCTTAAAAAGCAAAATGGCAGCAGGCATAACAGCTAGCAACAGAAGCAATGTACTGTAGCTCAGACATGAGTTCTTCATGGATATGACAGTATGTTGCAAGTGCTATTTTCTAATTGAAACTGTTGATGTGTTTTGATATTCAGGTTAAATCAAGGTAGAATCCACCTCCATTCAAGTATAGATCTCCACTGCACCTATTTTAAAAACAAGTGACTGCAGCGGGAATGGTTGATGTGCAATAAGACTGGAGCAAAACCTTTAAATGACAAAAGGCAGAGTACAGTACATGGAGGATATTTTCAGGAGCAGAATTCTCATCTCCAGTTTACACACAAACACAGACAGGGCAATGATATTTAATACCAAGGCACAGTCTTCTGTAATATGTCCAACACCAATCCTAAAAGTGGAAATGGCTTTTTGCAGAAACAATAAAGCCAGCTCTCTTGGGCAATAGGAAATAAGATGCTTTCTTTTGTCTAAAATATGAGCAGTGAAAATAAATAAATAGTTTGCTATATAGAAAAGTGCCATTCAAATAATAAACTGCACTTTCTTCTTGATGGGATATTAAATAAAACACTGTAGCTATTTGGTATTTCTCCCATTTGCATTATCCTGCAGATACCACTTAGTTGCATATATTTGTTTTATTATTCTTAACATGCAATATTAATCTATTCTTGGTTAGTAATTAATTAATGTTACATATTTTCACAGCTCCAGAGCTGCCTCAAGGGAAAGACTCTACCACATATTTAAGAAGAGAATTAATGTGTATTTATGTAGATGGACTCTCTGGAATAATTTACACTTTGCTAGGATGATTTCTTAGTCAAACATAGCTGAATGACTTTTTTTTTTGAAAGCAAGAATAACAAAGCACATGCAGTTAAGAATAAGGTTATTGAGGAAAAAAATGAAATACTATACCCCAATAAACCTGTCAGCCTTGGAAGCTGAGGCCCCAATTCTGATCTCACAATCATTGATATTATACCAGCATAAAATTGGAGTAACAGAGTACTGAATCAGGGACCCACTATTTTCATCTACAGTGCTTTCCAAAAGAAATAGATGTTAGATAACAACTGTTAGTCTCTTTATTTGGTTCCTGTTATTCAGAAACAGATACAGAGCAGAAGTTCTAGGGATTAAGGGAACAGAACCCACTCCTCTTTTGTGAGTATAAATCCTTTAGCTTCAAACACAGTTACTCCAGATTTATGGCCTGCTTCAAACCACTTAAGTCAGTTCAAGTCCTTCTATTGGTTCTCACTGCACAGTGGCCCAGGCAGCCCTTTACAGTGGTATATATCTGAGAAGGATGGAGCCCCAGAGGCACAACTAATATGCTTTAAGTGTATATAATTCCTTCTGAGATCACTTACAGTGCAGTTTTTCTCGAAAGATTCACATCATCTCATTGTACAGATAATCATGTTCTCACTGCATATTGGAATCTATTCAAAGCCAAAAAGTATAGATACACATGCATACATACATTCAAATGTGATGGGTGAAATGATGGACGTTAATGGAGAAAGCAACATTTCAACTACGAGTTTTAAATAACCAACTAGGGAGGCCACATGGAGACGACAAGAACAGTTAAATGTTTGTGGTTCATCTTCCCTATGTGGAAACTAGGTAAACCTTTTCCATCCTTCATTACGTGATCTCTGTTTCCATACTTCATCTTATTATTTTCTCCTGTTTGCAACGGAACCTAGAGCTGTGACAGTACATTTCTTTAATTATCTCAAAGTTTCTGGTGTCAGCTCACATTCTCTTACAGACTATGGCAAATGGCAATGTTTATAAAGTTGCCCAACATTTTCCATTACAAGGCCTTTTTTTCAGCTGCTTATAACTTTGTCAAACTTTCAACATTGGAGTTGAAATTTTCCACAATTGTTGTTTGCCTCATACTGATTTTTTTATAAGTGAGTTATTGAAGAGAGGAGGGGAATTTCAGCAAAAAATCATTCAATTATATTGCATAGCAAGGATATGCACTATTATTTCTGTTTGGAGCAAGGACTTGAAATTGGCAAGGGAACTAGAGTTGGATGCCCTGCCGTCAGAGATGTGCCTTCTGCTTTCTGCATGGATATCTACCCACATTTGACTAAGTTATGAACCTCTGCAAGTCTTAGTTTGCATATGCTTTGCAGAGACTTTTTAGAGTTTGGACATTAAATTCTCTCAAGAGTCTGCCTTCACAGGGCAGACTTTAGTCCTTCACATCTCTTTTCTGTGCACCATCACCACAGAGTGACTAAGCCTTTTCTGTCTCAGTGCTAAACTGGACTTTCCCTCTAAGCGCACCTCTTAGTAACCATGGACCACTGTGGTGCCAGACTCTGGAACAGAAAGCAGGGACTTTATCTCTCCTGAGCTCTCAGAGTTGCCTAAACAGCAAGGAGGAGATAGAGAAAGAGGAAGCAGCTTGCCTGCAATGCAGAAGCAAGAGAACAGCACTCAAAACACAAAATATTATAACAAATGCAAACTTTATGAAAAATCAGGCCCTGAATGTGTCAGATTAGGCACTCAAGATTATGACTTTTGTCATTAAGGAGTCTGACTCTGCTATCTGTAAAATGGGGCTAATATTCCCGCAGAGGAGGTTTGTATTGCTAAATGAATTTATGTTTGTGGAACACTCAGGTACTCTAGTGATAGGCAACATAGAAAAGCTCATGAAAACATTATTTCTGCTTTCAAAGCGGAGTTTGAATAGCATGTAGTAAGCCTGAGGGCACACAGTGAGCAAACATAATATAAACTAGCTACAATTCAGTGTGCTGCTCATTGTGGGCACTGAATGAGGCAACATTCCTGTGGACAAATAGCATGAGATCATATAACGAAATAAATTCATAATGCATAAGTATAATGCCAGACTAATGAGTAAGTGTTAATGTTATTAATATTAATTTTAGCATTATTTAACAGCATAAGTAATTTATGATAAGCTAGTATAATTAATAAGTATAATGCCAAATTAAAGTTGCAACCTTAATGCTGGCATTCCTAACTTTTGAGTGCCTTATTTTGCAACCTTAACATACTTTTGACAGTTTTTTTTTTTTGTTTTGTTTTTGTATGCAACAGAAGTATCAATAAACCTGCTCATGGAAGGCGGTAAGTCACCACAGATAAAAAGAAACCCTTCCCTTACCGTATCAGGAGTATCCATAATAGCTCTAACCCAAACTGGTCTCTTTGCTAAAGCTAAACTTGTCTTCTGAAACGAGAAACAACTATGAGATACTTTTGAAGGTCATATATACCATCACAGAGGTTCCTTACATGACTTTATGTATTGATGGCAAAAGCTGGGCAAAGTTTTATTTAGTCCAGTTTTAGGAGAGGTGACTATACATTTATTCTGTTGTCTAGTTACATTATTTTTACAGAGAGATGGACAATAACAATGAATAATACAAAATAAGAAAATTTAGGCCTCATAATAGAGGATGGGTAAGATTTGTTAACTTGTTTCCTACTGTAATCTTCTGTGAGAGAAGGTCTCATGACACACTACTGCTAGGCCTCAGGTTGGATGCACAACAAACTACTGCTTTCAGTCACCCTTCCTGTAGAATACCACTTGTAGCGTGGCAGTCTTATCTGGCAATAACCAGAAAGTCACTGACAGGAAATCAGAACAATTATCCTTTACCAGGCCTATGTCTTCTCAAGAAAAGCTCTCACAACCTGCAGTAGCTAACTGGTTCTAAGCCTCAGCCAAGTTCTGTCACAGCATGGGAGCTGAGATCTGCTCTCCCTCCCAGCCAGCTCCAAATGGAGATGGGCTTTTAAGTCCTCCCCTAAGCTTGATATCTCTTGCAGCTTTAGCAGTACAGGGATGGTTGTGACCACAGCAGATAATAAACCCTTTCACGGTGTGGACAGTGTGGAGTCTGCATACCCCATCAGATCTTCTTATTGGATACTACTGTTTGGAACTTAGAACCAAATAATCTAGCACCTTGGCCTTCCCTTCTGGGAAGTTGTGGGGTCTCAGGCTCCTCCACCAAGGTTCTGACCCAAGGCATGTAGGCTTCCCTACCATAACAAGCCAGGCCACTCATGAGACATTTCAAGAACTTTTCAGGATGTCAGATTTGTGTCCTACATATGTCCCCCCCAGATGTCTATCTCAGTGGCTGGTCCTCCTCTCTGCCTGAGTTATCCCTTGCTTCAAGCAAGATCTAAATAAGCATCCCTAAAATAAACTGATAATCTCCATCATCATTCTTCCCATGCCATCTGGTGCATAAGACAGAAGTCAAACAACATGTATCATTGCTGTCATGGGCTTGCTTTTCCAGGTCTTTCATATTTAGATGTATTCATGCTGCTTCAGCCATTTTAGTTCTGTGGAGTGTCTTCAGGTCAGCCTCTCTTTTTCTCTGAATTCTCCAAAGAAAATTTTGTTTAACTAGCCTATTATTGGAGTACTTTTAAAAGATGTCCCAAATATATTCATCTAATCTGCCATTCTGTACTGTTGTGGCTAATTGTGCCCATTTTAGGACCTCTTCATTATTAATTCTGTCAGACCATTCTACTGTGAATATTCCATGCCAACACCAGCACTGAAAGCTAGTTGCATGGACTTATTTTTCCAGGAATCTGTGTTATATAGAATGATGATTCAGACATTGCTTCATAGCTCTAAGGTTTTGTTTTTTTTCCTTTTAGTCCCGGTGGATTTCCATACTTTATTAAGTTATTTAAATACAGCTCTTGTTTTACATCAAAAATGCAAACAATTAGTGTGGTGGATGATGCTAGCTAGATAAGTACATTTATTAATGACTTTCAAGGCTTCAACTTCCATGTAGATAAAATCATTGGTAGGTAAATTAATTTTCAGAAATTCCATCTATAATTTATTGATAATAAGCCTTTGGCAAAATTTTCAAAATAATCTGTCTTTTGATACATGTCTTCAGCTGATTTATTTATAACACATCTGTCAGCTACAAAATCTAAGTCTCCAAGTTTATCTATCCATGTGAAGTCTGTTTACATACTGACAGTCTACTGCACAAAAAAGTCAATAGCAACACCAAACAAACTGGGGGACAAATAAAACCTTATCTGACACCAGTGTTAACCCTAAACTAATCCAGTAGCTCCTGGTTTATCATTACATCCACAGCCACAATTTTCAGTTGCCCAGAAAGCTCTATCTAATGTCTCTGCCCAGTGCTTCAGAACCTATTCTCTATGTTTCCTGCTGTGAACATCTAGGCAAACTGATCCACTAAGTAGCTTTTCATTCTGAACACTTCACAGCCTTTGTGCAGCTGCCCAAGCAGCCATCAGCCACCACCAGCAGACTTCCTACAGTTTCAGAGTCACTATGCAAGGCCAGGCTCATAAGGGATACCTCTCCTCAGATCATCTCATGATAGGTGTCCTCTTTTATTCAGACTGCCCCAGGGTACAGTTCTGATCTGGGCATAGTTTTGGGCAGCTGCCACATCAAGCACCAGGTGCAGGCCCTGTGCTTCATCAGTCAGATAAAAAACCCACAGGATAGCCCACTGCTCAGACATCCACCATGGTGCTGTAGTCAGCCTATCAAGAGCTGCAAGAAAGACCTTACAACATCCTCTGGATCCACCATTGTAAGATTCTCCGGCCAGCTGGTGGCAGGGCACACGGGCCCTGGAGGAGAACATTTAGCTTCCCCTGGAGCTGTAAGAGAGTCAAGACATTGTGACAGCTGAGTTCTTAGCTCCCAGATCAGTTGCTGTGAATGTTGTTGCTGGGCCACCTATAAATTGCTGCTGGGCCACCGCTTGTTGGAGAAGCTTCTGGTGGTGGTGGTGGTGGTGGGTCTTTGCCAACTATCTTTACCATTTGGTCTATGTCCATGTTGCCACAGACCAGCTGATTCATTCCCTGAACCCTAAGGTTACTCTGGTTTCTCCTTTCTCCAGGGACCAGGTTGTTCCCCCATTCTCACAGAGAAAGAACTGGAGATGAAGTCTGCTCTTCCTCCCAGCCCACTCCCAACAGAGCTTGGCTCACACCCCGGTTTAACATCTCCTCCAAGCCTGACACCAATTCCAATTGTAGTGAGGTGGTGCTGAATGAGGCCGCAGCTTGTTCACCCATTCCTTGTCAGTAGGGGGCTTGCACATCATATCACACCTTTCTAGCAGACACTAGCACATAGAGAAGATTCCACAAAAGTTCTTAGTACCTAAATCCCAGCCTTTGGCACCTAAATCACTGTTTTAGGCACTTCGGAATATGTCTCCACTGCAATTAGACACAGCCAGCTGGCCCGTGCCAGCAAGACTCAGGTAAGACACTGCCTAACTCTTTCAGGGTAAAAGTTCCCTAGGCACCTATGCTTCTGCCACCCTCAAGGAAGCCAGATACCTATTGCTTGCTTACACCCCCAAGTGATCCACAAACCGGGGGACTATAGACATACAGCAGCCTAACTCACACACGGGGACCCAATCCAGTTAGCATGCTCAGAGGGCACATAACAGATCAGAACCAACTCATAAAATCATAGAATTATATGGTTGGAAGGGATGTCATGAGGTCATCTAGTCCAACCCTCCCTGAAAAGCAGAACCATTCCTACTAAATCATCCCAGCCATGGTTTTGTCTAACCAACCCTTAACTATCTCCAGAAACGCAGATTCTGCTACCTCCCTAGGTAAACCATTCCAATGCTTCACCACGGTCCTAGAAAGAAACTTTTTCCTAATATCCAACCTTGACCTCTCCAGCTGTAACTTGAAACCATTGCTCCTTGTTCTGTCCTTTGTTACTACTACAACAGCCAAGCTCCCCTCTTCCTTGGAGCATCTCTTCAAGTAGCTGAAGTTTGCTATCAAATCCCCCCTCAGTCTCCTCTTCTGCAGGCTAAATAAGCCTAGTTCCTTCAGTCTTTCATAGGGCTTGTGCTCCAACCCCTTGATCATTTTTGTTGCCCTCCACTGGACTCTTTCTAATTTGTCCACGTCCTTTTCCTAGTGGGGAGCCCAAAACTGGACACAGTATTCCAGATGCAGCCTCACCAGCGCCAAATAGAGGTGAGTAATCACATCCCTCGATCTGCTGGCAACATTTCTACTGATGCAGCCCAGTATGCCATTGGCCTTTTTGGCAGGAAGAGCACACTGTTGACTCATACCCAACTTCCTATCCACCATGATCCGCAGGTCATTTTCTACAGTGCTGCTACTTAGCTGATCTCTCCCCAGCCTATAGCAGTGCATGGGGTTTTTCTGTCCCAAGTGCAGGACCTTGCACTTGTCCTTGTTGAACCTCATGAGATTTCTTTTGGCCTACTGCTCCAATTTGTCTAGGTCTCCCTGAATCCTGTCCCTGCCCCCCCACGTGTCTATTGTCCCCCCCCAGCTTGGTATCACCCACACACTTACTGAGCATGCAATCTATCCCTTCATCCAGATCATTAAAGAAAATGTTGAACAGAACCGACCCGAGGACAAGAGATGTCCCTAGAGAGGTGCCTTGGGGTGCAGGGAAGAGGGCAAATCGACCCCTGCGCTGCCCCCACCATGCCGGGGACCAGGCGAGCGGGGAAACAGGACGGTCCACCGCTACAGTGCTGCTGGCCTGCCCCCACTCCGCACCACATGCGCTGCTCTGGGCTCCCTGCCAGAGCAGCAGAGAGGAAGCTAGGGGCAGCAATACTGGCTCCACGCTGCCTCGCGCCCCCTCCCCACTGCTCCAGCATGGAGCCCAGAGCAGTGCCTGTGTGGCAGGGGGGGCGGGGGGGGCTGCGGACTGCCCGCCTGGTCCCTGACATCAGGGGGGCAGTGGAATGGCCACACGAGGCTCCCAAAGCGCAGGGCCCTGGGCGCTTGCCTCGGTCGCCCTACCCTAAGGACAGCCCTGCCGAAGACATACCCTTGCGGCACACCACACATTACTGGTTTCCAACTAGACATTGAGCCATTGATTCCTTCTCGCTGAAACCATTGATCTGGCCAGTTTTCTATCCACTTTATGGTCCACACATCCAACCCATATTTCCTTAACTTGCTGACAAGAATGCTGTGGGAAACTGTATCAAAAGCCTTTCTAAAGGCAAAGTATATCATGCCAACAGGTTTTCCCGCATCCACAAACCCAGTCATCTCATCATAGAAGGCAATGAGGTTGGTCAGGCACGATTTACCCTTGGTGAATCTATGCTGACTTCCTGATCACTCTATTTTCCTCCAAGTGTTTCAGGATGGATTCTTTGAGAACCTGCTCCATTATTTTTCCAGGGATTGAGGTGAGGCTGAGTGGTCTGTAATTCCCCAGATTCTCTTTTTTCCCTTTCCTGAAGATAGGTACTATATTTGCTTTTTTCCAGTCCTCTGGCACCTCCCCCATTCACCATGAGTTTTCAAAGATAGTGGCGAGCAGTTCTGCAATCTCATCAGCCAACTCCCTCAGCACCCTCGGATGCAGTTCATCTGACCCCATAGACTTGTGTACATCCAACTTCTTCAAGTAGTCCCTAACCTGACCTTCCATCACCAAGGGCCTCTCTTCTTCAGTGTAGCCACCTGGGAGCTGGCCTTACCTGTGAAGACTGAAGTAAAAAAAGCATTGAGCACTTCAGCCTTTTCCTCATCCTCCAACACAAGGATACCTGCTCCATTCAGTAAGGGACCTACACCATCCCTGATCCTCTTCTTGTTATTGACATACTTGTAGAACCCCTTCCTGTTATCCTTCACATCCCTTGCTAGCTGCAACTCCAATTGCCCTTTGGCCCTTCTGATTTTATCCCTGCAGTCCCAAGCAATATCTTTGTATGTGTCCCTAGTCATTTGTCCAAGCTTCCACTTCTTGTAAGCTTCCTTTTTATGTTTCAGCTCACTCCAGAGTTCTCTGTTAAGCCACACAGGGTGCCTTCCATATTTGTTCTTCTTTCTGCTCACTGGAATGGTATCTTCCTGTTCCCTAACCAGGGTTTCTTAAAAATACAGCCAGCTCTCTTGGACATCTTTCCCCTTCAGATCAGCCTCCCAAGGGATCCTGCCCAGCAGCTCCATAAGTGAGCCAAAATCTGCTTTTCTCAAATCCAGGATCTGTGTATTGCTTCTTTCCTTTTTCCCATTGATCGGAATCCTGAACTCTACCATCTCATGGTCACCACTGCCTAGGTTGCCATTCACTTCTACCTCCCAGATCAAATCTTCTCTGTTTGTGTGCAGCAGGTTGAGAGGTGCGAGGCCCCTAGTTGGTTCCTCCAGCAATTGTATCAGGAAGTTGTCCTCAGCGATCTCTCAAAAACTTCCTGGATTGGCTGTGCACTGCTGTATTGCCCTCCCAGCGGATGTCAGAGTAATTGAAGTCCCCCATGAGAACCAGGGCCTGTGATTTAGAAACTTCTGCTAGTTGTCCATAGATTGCCTCATCCACCTCCTCCTCCTAGTCTGGCTGTCTGTAGCAGACACTCACTATGGCATCCCCTTTGTTGCCCTCTCCTCTAAACTTAACCCACAGATATTCAACTGGCTTGTTTCCCCTTTCATAGTGGAGCTCTGAGCAATCACACAGCTCTTTTACATCTAGTGCTACTCCTCCCCCTTCTTCTTCTCTGCCTGTCCTTCCTGAACAATTTATACCCATCCATGGCAGAGCTCCAGTCACGCAAGCTATCCCCTTCACGTCTGTGTTATTCCAATTATATCATAGTTCCTTGCCTGTGCCAGTATTACCAATTCTTCCTGCTTGTTTCCCAGGCTCCCCACATCTGTGTACAGGCACTTAAAACACCGGACTGATTGCCCTACCTTCCCCTATCAATTTTCAGTTCTGTTGCATCTACCTCCCTGCATTTTCTCTCAGTGTCATCCTTCCCCACTTGCCTCAGGTATTAGGGCTTCATTAGGACACCTAAGACAATTATTTGATTCCCCCAAGTTCCAACTACCCTCTCTTTTATCCCTGGTGTTATAGTCCCAGCACCCCCCAAGTTCCATCCCTTCCCCCCAATCTTCCTCATTGTGACCTACCTAAGGGCTTTGGTCACCTTTCCCCTTCAAACCTACTTTAAATCCCTACTCACTAGATTACCCAGTCTGTGTCCAAATATACTCTTCCCCTTCTTTCATAGGTGGAGTCCATCTCTGCATAGCAGTACTTCTTCCTGGAACAGCACCCCATGGTTGAGGAAGCCAAAGCCCTCCTGACAACACCATCTTTGCAGCCAGGATGCATCTGACTCTGCTCAGACTGCTATCCTTGACCAGAAGGATCGAGGAGAACACCACCTGTGCACTGAACTCCTTCACCCATGCTCCCAGAGCCCTGTAATCACCTTTCATCTGCTGAGGGTCACCGCTCAGAGTATCAGTGGTTCCCACATGGATGAGTAGCATGAGGTAGTAGTCAGAGGAGTGGATGATTCTCAACAATTCCTCCATAATTTCTCGGATACGGGCACCCAGCAGGCAGCATACCTTCCAAGAAGCCTTGTCAGGGCAACAGATGGGTGCTTCTGTCCCTCTCAGAAGAGAGTCCCCAACCACCACAACCCAACATTTCCTCCTGCGTTTGACGGTTATGATCCTCCCAGCCTTGGGGAGTGCATGGCTTCTCCTCTTTCACCTCATCCTTCATCTCTAGCACTGTGTAATAGTTCTTCACCACAATGGAGAATGGGATTGGAGCAGGGGTGAAGCACTGTCTGTTGCCAGAAGTGACCAGCTGCCAGTGTCCCCTCTGTGCCGAAGGCACCCCACCCTTCTCCAATCATGCAGCAGCAGTCTTCAGCACCTGGGTAGTATCTGCATCCTTGCATGTCTCCTCATGAATGCTATCAAGGAACTTCTCCAGGGCATGTATACTCCAGAGCCTGGATACCTCCTTCTGTAACTCTCCCACCTGCTTCCTGACAGATTCCATCAGAAGGCACCTGTCACATTGATTCTTCTGCCCAGCCTAAATGTCTGCAAGTGGGAAATGCAGGCCACAGTCCCTGCAAGTCCACACCAGGACCTGGGTCAAGACATCCATGGTCAGAATGTCTGTCTGGCTATAGGCACAGGAGGAGGAGAGAGAAGGTGTGCTAGCACAAGCAGTGCGGCTCCTCTTCACCATAGTAGAGTCACCAACTTCTTCCCAACCTCCCTGTCAAACTCCCCTGTTTGTAGTCCCCCTGGTCGCTCAGCCACTGGTGTTTAAGGCCTTCTCTGCCTAGGTCAGCCCTTGCCCCTCGTGAAGCACACAGGGGAAGGGTGATCACAAGGCTGATTGAGGCTGATCAAAAGTGACCAGGGAACAATGGTACAAACAGCCCCAGACACACAAGCAATCACAGTATTTGACAACAGAAATCACCTCTAGGAAAGACACAAACACACAGTTAGCAATTTCCTGACCCCAGAGTTTGCTCTCTCCCTTGCTTCTTCAGAAAGGGAACTGTATTCACCTCCTTCACCTACTCCTTCCCTCTCAAACTCCCCTGTTTGCAAGCTGCCTAGTGGAGGAGGTATAGTATCCACCCTAAAACTTCTAGCTCTATGGTTAAACTATCCATGGGAAACCCAGATTTGAGTGTCTACTTTTTCCAGAATAAGGGAAAGGATTTAAACAGTAGTTTCCCATCTCCCAGGAGATTTAGCCACCCACTGAGGAATGAGTTTTGAGGCTCCCTTGGTCTCTCCACTGTGAATAAATAATAAAATTGCAATTAGACTAAAGCCTCCCACTCAGACTACTGAGGCATTCCCATTCCTTCTCACACTGGCAGATAACTAGAGAGAGATATTTATGCACAATGGAAGAGCCATTGGGCTAGAGCGAGAGAGAATGGGAATAAATCTGAAGTTCAGTGGACAACACACTCACCTAGGCATGTTGTTCTTGGATTTTCTGGGCACTAAAAGTTAGGCAGCATTATGCTCAGTGTTGCAACACCTAAGTCCATTCATGGACCCACACTTAGGGCAAGATCATTGGACTGGGTAAATTAGTTTAGCACTAGTGGTGTTTACTCATTGATATCAGAGGAGGAACTGGACCTTAGTGCAGTATTCTTATTTGAAGGAAAAGAATATTTGTTCGTATTCACAATGGGCACAAACTATTACAATTTTAATTTGAAACGATCTTCATTTGAATTCTGGGTGAAAGTATTAAACTGTGACATTGATGTCTATAAATAATAAAATGCTCTTTCCACCAATTATTGAAATAAAATGCACTGTGTCCTAATAACTGCTTTTAGAGGCACACATCTTCTAAAAGAAGGCCAGAGTGCCTAAACATTAATTTTACATCCTAATGGATTTCTGCAAGTAAATAAAGTACTCTATTTAAAAAAAAAAGGTTAATATGCTGTTCTGTTCTGAAAAATGTCTCAGTAAAAATAGGAATGAGAGGTTCCTTCAGAGTGTTTAAATAGCCTCATTGAACATTCGTTCAGTTTACTAGTAAAAAATTTTTCTAGATTCCTGTTTTGCACACCTACATGAGGAACTAAAGGTCAAGCTAAGTTAATTCCTTTTTGCTCATCATCACTGTTAACATGTAAGTATATAATGCAAGTTCATGTAAGTGTTTAGGATTGTGTATCTGCCGGAGATTGGAGTCTGGACCTCTGCCTCTGAGATACATGAATTTGCCAAGAATAAAGACACAGTGTGTTTGTTTCATCTGCCTGTAACTAGATAAGTTTTTCTTTATTAAGATGTGACAGTGCTACCTGCCTCTCTTACTAGGATACAAAACAAGTTGTATTAAAATTCCCAAACTCAGACCTCCCAATATGGAACATGATGATATACTGGAAGGAGTGGTAATGGGGGGAGAGGCTACAGATATAACTGAGGCTAACAAGGCAGGGAAGAGAAGGTTTGATACAGAGCCATGGCCAGGGAAACAGGAAGTTCTAGGGGTATGTAAAACTCGGATAGGGAGGAGCAAACTTTTTTTTTAAATAGATCAGGCATTAGGCTTGAAAAATAATTATTCTGTGTGTATAAGAGTGTGACACTCAACAGTGCTAGTGAGAGTCTGGTCTTTAATTCCTGGCCCTTGTTGAATTACATAGATCAAAGACAAAAAAGCTTATATTATAGTATGGTAGGGAGCTGGTATTCTGTGACTCCATTTCCAGAGCCATACTTCTTTTAATCTGTATATAGCAAGAACAACAAAAGTCCTGCAGTACCTTAAGCTATGGCTACATTAGCAAGCTTAGTTCAGACTTAGTTTGGATTTGCTTAGTCTGAACTAAGCAGTGCTGGGTTAGTTCTAACTAACTGTGATGTTTTGGTTCTAACTTTTTAGTTGAAACTAGCTGTGCTTTTTTTAGTTTGAACTAGAAAACATTAATTTGAACTAGAAAAAAGCGGTTAGTTCAAACTAACCACTTAGTTCTGACCTCTTTAGTTCCATCTAGCATGGTTACATAGTGCTAGTTCAAACTAAAGTTCAAATTAAATGCTAAATTTGAACTAAGCTAATTTTTTACTTTGAACTAGGCAAAGCCTACTGTAGACAGGGACCAAATTAGTCTGGATTAAGTCTCCTTAATCCAGACTAATATGCTAGTGTAGAAGTAGCCTTAAAGACTAACAAATTTCTTCAGGCATAAGCTTTCATGGGCTGCAACCCACTTTGTCAAATGCATGAAGTGGAAACTGCAGTTAGGTGGTATATGTACACTTGCAAGAGTGAAAAATATTACAATGGGGGAGCAAGTGCTAATAGAATCAGTTCAGTTAGGATAGATAAGGCCCATTCACAACAGTGATTAAAAGATGAGAATGTGTGAACAGGGACAATTACTTTTTGTAATGAGATAATCATTCCAAGTCCCCATTCAGACCCAGTATCATTGTGTCAAGTTTGCAGATGAGTTCCAGCTCTGCAGTTTCACGCTGAAGTCTGTTTTAAAGTTCTTTTGTTGAAGTATGGCAGCTTTCAAGTCTGCTACACAGCATCCAGGGAAACGGAAGTGCTCTTCTACTGGTTTATAGATGTTACACTTTTTTATAGCAGATTTGTGTCCCTTTATTCTTTTGCATAAGGGCAGTCCAGTTTGACGAGTGTACATGGCAGAGGGGCATTGCTGGCACATGATGGCATATATCAAATCAGTAGGAGTGCAGGTGACTGAGATCCTGATGGTATAGCTGATGTGGTTAGGACTGGTGACAGTGTCATTGGAGTTGATGTGCAGGCACTCTTGGTAACAGGGTTTGTTGCAGACATAGGTTCCTGGGTTAGTGTTATTGTACGGTGAATGGTTGCTGGTATTTGCTTTAGGTTGGAAGGCTATCTGTAAGCAAGAATTGTCTTGCCTCCCAAGGCTTGAGGGCGTGACAGGTCACCTTCTAGGATAGGTTGTAGATCCTCAATGATGTGTTGGAAAGATTTTTGCTGGAGGCTATGGAGTATGGCCAGTGTGTTCTATTGTCTTTTTTGTTGGGCCTGTCCTGTAGTAAGTGACTTCTGGGTACCCATCTGTCTCTTTTGAATTGACTTTTCACTTCCCCAGGTGGGTACTGTAGTTTTAAGAATGTTCATTAGACATCCTTTAGGTGTTTGTGTTTTTCTGAGGGATCGGAGCAAATGTGGTTTTATCTTACGACTGACCATAGATGACGGATCGTGTGATATGTCCAGGACGGAAGCTGGAAGCATGAAGATATGTACTGGGGTTGGCTGGCTTTTGATGTAGGATGGTGTTAATGTGACTACCCCTTATTTGTATTGTATTAGCAATTACTTGTGTAAAATGGACACAAAATTGTGTATAGATATTTGCATGCACAATTTTCCACCTGCAGAGACTGTATAGTGAACAGAACTGTTGTTTGTGTCACTTGCCAGTATTGCAGAATGCAATACACAGAAGGCAATAAACTTAAGAAAAATATATCTTGCTTGCATTACATCTATTCAGTGTACTGAGACGCAACACAGCTTTGAATGGAACAGCATACCTGATAAAAGCAAAGATACCAAAAAATATATATTTAAAAACAAATGTCAGTGCACTGCTCATAAAAAATGAGGCAGTAGTTGTGCTTGCCTTGACCCATACCTGCAGGTGATGTACTAAGCCGTTAGCACACTTTATTTCCCCCTCATATTCTTGGCCCAGAATCCTCAGTTTTGTCTTGCTTTTCCAGTCCCACTTACTTCAACATGAAGAAATGGACAGAGCAATAGGAACACCAATATTTTCATTTTTTGTCCTGCTCAGGTTATAAACTTAGATTTGAAAGCTGTTAACATCTCTTCTTCTATACCTGCTGCCATATTCCATTGTTCTGTTGGTCAGGGAATACTATGGCATACATGGTGCATGCATATATGTTAGAAGTGTGTTTTGGTTGAAATTCCTAGCACTGCAAGAGAAGTAAATTAGTGCACTAACCTGATTCTGTCTCAATGCCATTCCAGCATCTGTGGTGCTATGACACATTGCTGACATATCTGGCATATTCTGTGAATGGAATGGCTGCCAAAAGCAAATCTTTTCATTAACTATCCTAGTACAGAGGATTAGATTGGCACCGGGAATGCTGTTCTTTCTCATTCTATCCTTTATTACCCATTGCCCCCTTTTAAGGCAATGAATTAGATAAAAATCAGATAAAAGAAATACTATTAAGTCTACTTAATTCTCCTATTCATATAGTCAAATGGATTAGAGAGAATCTTTTGGTCTCCATAGAAACAGACAACCTCACTGAATTTATTACTGGTCACTTAGCATCGACATTGACCCTTGCTGTGAAGAAATGTAAAAAAGTTACTTTCTTCACTACAAGTACATCACATAATAATATATTAATAACTGTCTTGGGGAAGAGGGGGAGTTCATTTCCTTCTTTCCCCCATATTTAAATTAAAATAGGTTGTTATTTCAAAGTGAGGTGTCATCTCCATCTCCTTTTTTTTTTTTTTTTTGCTTTTCTGTAATAGTAGCAGTAGCACCGCATGGTTGTTCCATACAACACAAAACAATCATCTATATGCTAACAAGTTGTCATTAAAAGAATGATGCTCATTTTCGAAGTACAAATAATCCCTGACATACCGTAAAACATTATGGAAAACATGATATTTTATTCATCCCCTGGATACATTATCAATTCAATTCCTTTTCAAAGCAGTCAGGACTCGAGCACCTTCTCTGAAGTCTTTTAACAAATGACTAGTGCTGCAATTAATTTAACTAGTTAAAAGTTTGTGTGCCTAGTCTATATAGTTGTGTGTATGAAGTTTGGGACTGGGTTAAGAGGAGCATTAAAACCTAGCTCTCAGGTAGATGAATCATTGTATCTTTGTTCTCCTCACCTCCTCCTTGGAAGCCTGAAATAAAATGATTAAAAGGCAAAGTACACTTAGAATGAAATCTCTACAATAGGCTCCCCTTAATAGGCAACCTCCAGTCTAAGAAACCACGTCAAAGGATCCACAGATGTATCGAATGCAGTTCTTCTCCAGTTTCACAAGATGATCATTTTTGTTAAAACAGATGATTTTTCAGTTATCATTTATATAGTTTCTCAAGACCCAGCTTTTCCATGGGTAAATTAAAAATACTGAAATGAATGTGTAGCCATCTAAGACTTCCTGGTTGACACCAGGTTCCCCAGCTTGGCCACAGGGAGCCTTAAGACAAAGACAGGACAAGAATTCAGATCGACCTGCTCCAAAATACTATTTTTAATTAAACTACCAGTAGTTTATTTTAATTCATATAATTACTAATTGTTATTATTTATTTAAAAATAGCCCCTACTATTTGAGATAAGGAAGAGCCTCCAGTTATGGGCATCATGAGAGGGCCTATTGAATATAGCTGAGACTGCTGAAATTAAAAGGTAAAACTTTTTATTAGGACCATTTCTCAACAGAAATAATTTTGGACAAGTTATTCAACAATGGCAGTGAATTCCAGATTGCCTTTAAAAATGGGTTTAAGACGCCAAGCCCCACACCCATGAATATTCTCGAACTCTGAGGCTGTTCATATTTGAATCTGAATGTTGTAGTTTCGGGGCCCAGATCTAATTAATCTATTCATTGAGAATGTGTATATAAGGGGGAGCTGTGTTTCTTCCCATTATAAAGTGAAAAACTTGCATTTTTTGGTGACTTTCTGGCTAAGCAACTGTAATTTGCATTTTTGTCTGAACTTCAATAGACAAGTTTCAGCTAAAGTAGGGGATGTAGGAATGAACAGCATGACTACTGCTATCATGTAGCTTTCCTCTGTCACTGACCACAAGCCACAGGACCTAAAGTTATTCTAGGCCTAAGCAAAATAAACAAGCAGTCCTGTGGCACTTTTAAAGGCTAATAAATGTATTTATCATGAGCTTGACTGACAAGGTGGGATTTTCTCCCACAAAAGCTCATATGATAAATTTGTTAGTCTTTAAAAGTGCCACAGGACCCCCTACTTGTTTTGCTTAACTAGACTAACACAGCTACCCCTTTGGAACTAGGTCTAAGCAGCAACTTAGAAAAATAAATGACAGAAGGAACATACACAGGTATTCTGTGCAGTCTGAAAGGTAAAGAGAACATTTGCAGTACCACCAATTTATTGGGAACTCACTCCCAGAGCCCCAAACTAGCTTGTTTTTAATAAGGAATAGAAGGACTAGAGATAGGTAAGTCTAAAGTCGGTACCCCTGGTAAATTCCCTCCTGCCATGCATATCACACAATATAGCATCAGCAGCCATCAGTGACACCATCAGACTATTATTTCTAGCTGTGAACTGGCCCCAGCACTGAGCAACGTTTTACCTTGAAGAAACAATCCAGGCTTTCTTTTCTCCCTCTTTGACTGCAATGATAAGGAATCTTATCTATTAAAAATGATCCCCTGCTGTCAGGGCTTTTGTTGCCAGTACTGCTACGACAAGGAACAGTAACAGGTGACAGAGACATCAGTGAGAGCATAGACAGAATGGCTGCTTTCCAGAAATTATTGCCCACTCCTAGCTAATAGTGCTAGACTACCAGATGCTTCACAGAGTCATTGCATACCTGAAAAAGAACTGTGTTCTGCTTTACTTAGGTAGGGAGGGGGAAACCTGAAATAAGCAGGAAGTGGGGTGAAAATCCTCAGGACACTCAAATTACACTGAGTTAAAATCACAGATATATACAAAAGTATTTAATTTTAGTCTATGAAAATAGCAAAAACATAGGACTAGACTGCTAGAACCTCAGGCCAGACCAAGTCCCTTTGCACTGCTAGAACCTCTTAGTAACCTGAATGTAAAACATTCCCAGCTTTCTCAGAACAAAGGGGTGTCCAGGGTATGCTAACTGGAAATGTGACCAGAGTACAGTGTGCTATTGATCTTGAACTGACAGAGGTTATGACTACACTAAATAAAAGAACTGCAGCATGACCATGATGGCCTTGATCAGTTGACTTGGACCCACAGGGTCAAGTGGCTAAAAATTACCATAAAGATGTGGAGGATATACCCTGAGCCCAAATGTCTGCACAGTAGTTTTACAACCCTGCAGCCCAAGCTGACTTGTCTGGGCCAGGCACAGGTGTTTAATTGCTGTGTATACACATACCCAAAATGACTTCTAAGGGAGTATTCCACCCGTAATGGCCCTAAATTTTTGCACTAAATGTTGCCAATGACCCAGCTAGCTCCAGTTATCTCTGTGATTATGGAGGTGAAAAGGGTGAGATATTACACCACTTTTGCCCCCCATCCAGGTGCATCAAGTGGCTTTCTGTCACACCTAAATAGTTCAGCCCAGATTATTTATATTTAAACTAAACTGAATGCCAAAATAATAAGAATAATTCAGGAATTAAATCACAGCCCAGAGGCATCGCTGGCTGGGGGAGGGATGTGCAGCATGGGCCCAGGCCCCGCCCCCTGGCCAGGGACAGGGACAGGTGCCACCGCACCGCTGTGGGCGGCTAGGGCCCGCATCCCCGGCCAGGCAGCCAGGCCCCGGATCCCCGGTGGGAGACGGGGCCGCCGCAGCTGCCGGCAGCCAGGCCCCGGATCCCCGGCCAGGGACGGGGCCACCACAGCAACTGGTGGCTGGGCCCCGGATCTCCAGCCCAATTGGGCCGGAGATCTGGGGCACTGGCGCTGGGGTTCGCGGCACGTGCCCCGGCATGCCCAGCGCCAGCAACACCCCTGTCACAGCCATAATTTTAATGGACCGATTTTTTTAAGTGGACTCAAACCAGCCACTAAAATTCAAACTATTTTTTATGTTCATATTTTCAAGCCTCAGAGACACCCCGTCTATATGTTGGATTCAGATTTGTGAGAACTAAGTGCAGTTATGAGCAGAACTCTCTCTCAAAGATGTGGAAACTGAACCCACCATTTTGCTGTGGAATATGACCAGGAACCTGCATTGGGAACCCACCTTTTTGCTTATGAAACTTGAATAGGGACCTTCACTGGGACCTTAACTATCTTGTTATGGCCAAAGTTTGCACTCTGATTTTAAAATCTCAAAAGATGCTTAGGGTAGAAGAATGCACACAGCATAATTTTGGTTGGCATTCTGAAAGGGGTGTGCCAGATTACAAATAATTTAGCTTTCCAGCTGCCGACAGAAGCATCACTTACCAATTAAGTGTGGCCCTTATCTGAGCATTATTGCCTCACTAGCATGAGGCCTTTAATATCTGTAACTCACTGGTTCTCCTCAGCAAATAAATAAAGCCCTTGTGAGGAATTAGTATTGTAACCCTTTAGTGCAGCCTCTTCAAATAGGACATAGTGACAGTCCTCATTTTATAATAGAAACCGTCATGTGAAAATGGCAAAATTATCTTAACAACCCAGTTAACCTTTGCCTTGTTTTAAAACGTTTCCTCATTCAGTGCTAGAGTTGCTTTCTTTTAGCACCGAACAAGGAAATGTGTTATGATAAGGCAAAGTTTCTCAACTTGAAGGGTCATGAACAGGTGCTGGGGCTCATGACCTCTCTGGCTTTCCTTTGTTGGAAGGGGCACCCTAGTTAAATGGGAGGAGTATTTGGAGGGTGGTAATGAATGGCGGATTCCAGTACGGAAATGCTTGACAACCATTGAAACAAGGAAAATAATATTAGCAAGGTCCCTACTCTCTCTCTATCCCTTTGGTACACTTTGCAGCTTCTCCCACGTGCCATCTGCCTGGTTCTTTTTCATAATTATTGAAGGAAAAAAAAAGCATATTGCCTCATGGACCTGCTTACAGTTTTAGACACCTCCCATCACTCTAACACCTCTGACTTTACAAAGAAACTAATGCCTTGAATAGAGTGTTGCACTGATCTATTGATTAACAGCAGTCAGGTTCACAGGAACAGCCGTTAAACCCAGCACTTACTGAAATTAGTTGTAACAAATGTATTTAAAATAAACCTGTAGAGAAGTTAATGCTGTTGCAATTAGGTGCTAAGGGCCCTCTGAACACTATAGTCTGCAGCTTAATATTCATTTCAACTTTCCTCCCTCACAGTACAGTAATAGTGGTAATAAGCCACTGAAGATTCAGGTCTTTAGTTCATTGGCAGAAACCTCATGAAATAAATAAAATTTGTTAGTCTTTAAGTGCCACAGAACTCCTTGTTTATTTTACTGAACTAGACTAACATGACTATCCCTTTAGACCCATACATATCCAGAAGATTGTTTTGTGGGGATCCCTTTGCTGCCTTGATAAAATGGCTGACGTGCTGTTTTGAGTGAAGTCAGAGTGGCCTTACTGCTACTAATGGAGATCCAGGTAACTGAGCTGAGAAAATATTTCATAATAAGCAATGTCAATGAAGTTAGCCTCTCTTTGTGCTGACCTGATACACTGTGATCAGATCTCAGTTTCCTCAAATTATTTTTTACCCGATTTACTAATTGTGAATATCTCAAATTGGAGCTGTACTGTTTACTTGGGAACTAGCCAGGTAAATCACATAGTATTGTTCCTCCTCCCTGACTGGAAGATTTGCCATGAAGGCTGATTTCAGTAAATAAATAAGCTATTTCTTTGATGATTGCACATGTGATGTTGAAATGGACTTTTTGCAAAGATTTGTACCATTAAAATTTGACTGTGGAAAATGAAAATATTAGGAACCCAAACATACATAAAGGTAAAAATAACAAAGAAATATTCACTGGTGTGTTTGTATGGTTTACACAGTTCTACATGAGACAAAGAGCTCTATGTAGACAAATAATAGGACCAAATTACAGTCTCATGTGTGTGCAATGGAACCACGATAGTGCAGCCCCACTAGGTGTAAGTGAAAGCACATGTTCTATATTTAATAGTCTCTTATTTGCATGAGGACCAGAATCACACTGTTTTTATTTAGACAAAAAATGTATGTCAACTCTTGAGGCTCAGTCTCTCATTTTCAGAAGTGTCTTTCTCCCACAGAAGCTCATGCAATAAATAAAATTGTTAGTCTTTGGAAGTACCACAGGACTCCTTGTTTGTTTTGCTGAACTAGACTAACAGGGTTACCCCTCTGGAACCTCCTCCTGCTCCAGCTGTGCTCTTTATCCATTTAGTTGCTCTGGACATGAAACTTGTGTGATGTTGGCCAATGCAAGGTCAGCTCTTGTCAAGGCCATAGGTGCTAGGAAAAGGCTGACAAACTCAGAGCAGGAAACCTAACCAATTTTCCTGTCTTAGTTTTGGTCAGAATTGGTATTAGTCTTATAAGACTGCATTTAGGGTTTAGAATCCATGAAATGCTTCTAACTTGTTGCATGTATTAAGCTCACATATAATGTCTATATTCTGTTTTATAAGAAAACTTGCAAGTTTTGCTTTATAACTTCAAAAATGTTTGCTCTTCACTAGTGATCATAGGCATGGGAACCATCTTCCCTCCTGCCCTGCCCATCCAGGAGGGCTATCAAAAACTAAGTTCCAAAGGGGTAATCATGTTAATCTAGTACAGCAAAACAAATGAGGAGTCTAGTGGCACTTATAACGATTAACAAATGTATTTATCGCATGAGCTTTCATGGGAGAAAATCTTCAAGCATCTGACAAAGTGAGGTTTTGTGATATGATGGGATAAATAAATTTGTTAGTCTTTTAAGTGCCACCAGACTCCTTGTTTATTTTATCCAAAATTAAGTGAACCATCATAAGACAAAAGCTTTGTTAATTGTCCCATTTACCCCTGGAGAAGTACATGCAGAAGGCCTCATTCCATTGGTTTGACCGTTGGAAGAGGGAAATTAACAGAGCTTACTCTGATTGTTTTCATCTCTCTTCTATTTGAACTTTCACAGTATCAGAGACATTAAACTAAGGCAGAGATCTCCAGAGGTGACTTGTGGGTCTGCACTGAAAGACTTTTTGTATTGACAGATTACCACATCTCTGTCATCTTTAGAAGCCACAGACAGTAATTCATTTGTGTGTATATGCTTGGTGCTTTAACCTGTACATGACTCATTTCTTTTTCCTATTTAATAAAACTTAAGATAGTTTATTAAAGGCTTGGCAAGAGGCATCTGTGGTGTAAAATCTAGAGTATTAATTGATCTGAGGTAAATGACTGGTCTCTTGGGACTGGAAGAAACAGGAGGTTTTTTATTATTATTTTTGGTGGAAATGACCATTTATCACTAACTTGAGTTTGCCTGGGTGGCAAGATAGACTGGAGAGTCAAAGGGGTCTGTTTATGACTCTCTAATAAGAGGGTTATTGTGATCCTGGGGCTCACATTTGTTACTGCTGTGGTGAAATCTAATTACAGAACATACCACCATTTTAGGAGCCTCCACTAGCTAGGCACTCACAGTTTTGACCTCCTCCAGACAGTGTGATAAATTGTATGACAGGCTGTAGAATGAACAACACAGGAATTGCCATGATAAGTATTCTTGCTTTGAATTAATGGTCTAACAAATTATTTCCTATTACCTCTCAACACTACCCTTGTTTATTCCTAGAATGCAGTACCCATAAAATAATTCATTTTCAAATCTTCTTACTATATATCAAACCATAGAGTCCCAAATTCACCTTTCCATACGTTATTTGCTTCTATACAATATGGGCAAGTTTTCATAATCTTGCTTATGATTTTGCCAGTGTAGTATGCTTGCATGCATCTGTACTGACACATTTGCATATCAAACTTTGTATTTGTAGATAATCAAATCAATGTGCACTTTTCAACTGATTTGGTTAGTAGAGATTAGAAAACACACTAAGGAAATGTCTTCCCTGCAGTCTTAGCCCAGACTCTTACTTGAAAGTTGCTCCTAACCCCATTCCTCCACATGACAAACCCCCCACTATTTGCATTTAATGGGTGCTTTGCCCTGGGGAAGATGGACTGGTTATGAGTGTGGTTTAGAGACCAGGTTCCTCCTTCATTTGGGCTGATATTGCACAGGGGACAGGTTGAGGACAGAGGCTAAATTATTTGAGCGCTGAAAGTCCCCCAGTGCAATCCCACAATTCTTCTGGATGGCTATAGAACAGGTAAATGCTCCCCCAATTTCCTGGGAAAGTTCCAAAGGGGTAGCCATGTTAGTCTAGTTCTGCAAAACAAGCAAGAAGTCCTGTGGCACTTAGAGACTAACAAATTTATTTATCACATGAGATTTTGTGGGAGAAAATCCCACTTCATCAGATGCTTTGAAAGTGGGGGAACTTTAAGAATGGGAGCAAAATAAATGCAGGGAAGCGTAAGTCATGGGATCAGGAATGGCAAACCATACCAATTGTTAAGATTCAAAGAATGATAAATGGCATATAGAGGAAGCAATGTTCCCTCTAAGCTGTGCGGCCGCACAGCCCGCCACAGCCCCCTGCGCAGGGAAGGCTGCTGGCCATGCATGGCAGGCAGCCAGAGTCCCTGCATAGAGCTCCTCTGTGGCTGGGAGTTTTGAAAACTCCCGCCCAGAGAAGCTCTAATGGAGCATGCCCAGAATATCTGGAGCTGTGAGAGCCATGCAAGGTAAGCAAGGGAGCGGGGGGCGCCAGGATCGGGCCCGCGGGGGGGGGGGGGCGCCACGCAGTGAGCAACAGGAGTTGCTCAGCTGCCGGTGGCTGTTAGAGGGAACATTGAGAGGAAGGTGAAGTCAAATAGCCTTTTGTAATGGGAAAAGAATCCATGGTCATGATTTAATCTTGCTTTCACACAATCAAACCTGTACCTCAGTTCCAGTTCTGCTGTTTCTCTTGAAGTCCTAATATGTTGCTCATCTGTTTGAGCCTAGCTATTAACAATCAACAGAGTGGTTAGGAAGATCAAAGTGCTCAACTACTTTTTGTTAATGGTGCGATTTCTGATGTCAGTTTTATGGCCATTTATTCTTTTGTGCAGAGACTGTCCTGTTTTTCCAATGCAAAAGGTATGGGGGCTGTAGTAAACCTAGGGGAGGAAGGGGTTAACACTGTGGTCAGTGAGTCCCAAGGCAGCCAACAGGAACAACATACAGGTTTTTTAATTGGAGCAGCAGCTTTGCCTGTTCCTGTTTGGTAGCAGCAGAGCTCCTGGAAGGATCAGAAGGAGGCCAGAGAGAAGCCTGAGGAAGGATCCAGCGACATCCTTGACAAAGATAAGCTCAAGTTGTAACTGAGGCGCAAGTAGAACCAGGAATGTTACTTAGATGAGGTCAGGGTATTTCTTTGTTTTTGGAGTTCTCTGTCCTGAGCACATGTACCCCCCTCTATCCTGTAACTACCTAAATTAAATCCCAGAGAAGCAACTCTCTGTGTTCTTATCTGTTCTTTTTAATTAAAGATTTTACCCTTTTAAAGTAAGCTCCGGTTCTGTGTCCTGAAGGGCAAGAGGTTTGTGTGCATGTCCCTCAGACTGCACAGCTGACTACTAAAGGGGTTTCTGTCCCAGTTCCAGCTCATACCCCAGCTGGGGTTCAATCACTCTCCTGAGAGAGGAATAACTGTGATTGAGGGTACCTCACAGGAAGGAATTCCCAAGTGCACCTTCCTGGGTTTCAAGAGGTTTTTGTATTTGGGTGGTAGCAGTGATACCACTCCAAGGCCAGGAATTGGTGGCCTTGGAGAGTTTTAAGACCAGGCTTTAAGGCCAGTGGGTTTTAAGGCCTGTTTTGGGCTCCCAGCTTCTGCACTCAGAGCGCCAGAATGTGGAAAGAGCCTTGACAGGGGCATTTCTGGCACATGATGGTATAAATCATATTAGTGGACAAACAGGTAAATGAGCCCTTGATGGAGTAGCTGGCTTGATTAGGTCCTACAATGGTGTCTTTTGTGCAGATGTGTGGGTAAAGTTGGCAATGTGGTTTGTTGCAGGGGTATCCACTTGCTTTAATGTTTCTGTTGTTATGTCTATAGATGCTGGTGAGTATCTGTCAAAGGTTAGGAGGCTGTCTGTAGGTGAGGAGAGGTCTGTCCCAAGGCTTATGAGAGTGAGGGATCATCTTTTAGAATAGGCTGTAGGTCCTTAATGAGCTGCTGTAGAAGTCTGACTTGGGGGTTTTATGTGATGACCATTGGCGTTCTGTTGTTTTCTTTATTGGTCTTCTCTAAGTACCTCCATCTCCAAAGCATTTGACAATGTGGGATTTTCTCCCATGAAAGCTCATGTGATAAATAAATGTTAGTCTTTAAGTGCCACAAGACTCCTTGCTTATTTTCCTGGGAAAGAATCACAATAAACTATGACATGAAGAAGAGCTCCATGTAACATGAAAGCAAAAACAGAAGCTAGTCCAGTAGCAGACATTATTACATTACTTACTTTGTTGGTAATCCCACAGATAAGCCTACAGAAGTCCTGACATCACATGCTTTGGAGCACAGCACCAGTGAGGACATTGTAACTCAGGTTGGGTTTGTCATGTGCTGCTCCCCCAATTTACTGGGAAAGTTCCAAAGGGGTAGTTGTGTTAGTCTAGTCCTGCCATGTTAGTCTAGTCTTCCTTGGGCTGCGGTAACCTGATCCAGAGGCTGAGACCCAGGGGCTTAATGCTGGGCTCACTGCAGTAAAGTTATATTCCCTTAATGTGACTTGAAGAAAAGGAAAATGTAGGCTTGCTCATACTATTTCAGCTTATTGGAGCCCATTTGTTGAGATTATTCAGAAGTTATGTGATGTAATCCTTCACATAGTATCATTTCAGTTCCCTGGCTGCACCACTATTGAACATTTTGAAACAGGAGTATAATGAACAATGAATAATGATTTTTTTCAGCACATTTATGTATGAATCAACATTTGTGCTAAAATTCCAGGAATTTTCAGGATGTGCAGACACTTTAATGAACAGCTGGTGATCATCTGAATAAAGATGAATAGCAACTATAATGACCACTGGGAAGCCACCTAACAGAGCTAGACTTTTTAATCAATGAAGTATTTACAAGTTCAGCCCATTCTAAAGGCAGTGCTCCTGATCTCATTGTGGTAGAAAGAGAGAGCCTGAGACATGAGGCCTAGCAGCATGGACCTACATGCAAGATCAGAGGCCTGAACTAAAGTCAGGCTCTAGGAAAAAGCAACTGCTTGCCTACTGAGATGTTCTCTGACTGATGCAGGGACTTGGCTGAAATAAAGCATTAGTAATACAGTGGCATTCCTAAAAGCAGTAGCAGAAACACACAGTATTGTTAAAAGCAACTCTCCCAATACATGGTGGCCAGAGAAACATAATCCTCGAAGACAATCTAAGTACTCCCCAAAGAATAGTACAAGAGAGAAAGATAGTACAAGCTCTCACCAAAATGCAGTAGTGCATGAACACAGACATGAAAGACTGTACAGATACACTACAATCTTAAAATAGAGAGTGCAGAGAGTGGAGGATGGATGAAGACATTATACTTGACTTAGAGGCAAAACTCAATAATTGACTTGAAGTATTGTGTATCAGGGTCTAAGGAGGGGATCCTAGCTTTGTGGATAACAGAAAGTCCTGCTGTTAACTGAGCCAGTCAGTTGTGACGAGCACACGTGTCCTAGTCAGGGCTGGTCCTACCATAGAGGTGACCTAGGGTGCCAAAAACTACAGGGTGCTGCCTTGATGCGTACAGGCACATAGCCCAGTGTGCAGCAAGGTAAGAAGTTTTTGGTAAGTGCTGGGGGAGGGGCTTGGGACAGGCTTCGTGGGGGGGACGCTAAGAGGAGTAGGTGGGAGGGACGGAGAGAGGGAGGGGCAGGAGCCCCTCTGCTGGCCTGCAGCTCGGCTGTGGCCTGCTCACCCAAAGCCACCTAAAAGCCCGTTGCACCAGCCAGCCCACCACCTGACACCCTCCAGTGGCCCACCATGCCAGCTAGGCCCCCACTCCATGGCCTGCTGTGCCAGCTGGCTGCCCCCCCACATGGCCTGTTGCACCAGCTGGCCAACCAGCCAGTCTGCAGACTGCCGCTCAGCCGACCTGACGCTTGGTTGGGGGGAGGCAAAATCACAGACACCTAGGGTACCAAAAAACATTGGGTCAGCCCTGGTCCTAGTGTACCTGTAGTCCTATGGGGCGCTAGCACCATTCTTCATTTGAAATAAACCTGTTCAAGTTCCTTCACTGTTTAACTGAATCTATGGAAATTTATGGGTCATGCTTAACAAGGTCTGTCAATTCAGCTAGCTGCAGAAGCTAAGATGGCATCTGGTGGGGAACTCACAGCAGCATGAACCCCTGAACTGAATGACAACCCTTGTCACATTCATTTGTCCACAAGTGATCCATTTAAACAATTTTTAAAGTTATAAAACTCATAACAGTAACAAGATGTGAGAATCTTCATTCTGATCATCCAACTTTTATTTATTTCAGACACATTACCTCCTCCAATGTCTGCAGAGGTGACCCATGGCTGCTGATAGAGGGGCATGGTAGGAGAAGAATCTAGACAGCCAGCTTCAGGTGTTACCGAGCACGCTCAGTCTGTATGAGCATGCTCAGCACAAGCAAAGCAGCAAACCTAATAATATAAGTATTATCCCCATTATATGGATCAGGAAACCAAAATGTAAAATGGTTGAAAAAGTCACTTATGAACAAACCTGTGACAGAATTGGAAACGAACACTGGGGAGTGAAATCCTGACCTCTTTGAAGTCAGTGGCAAAGCTCTCCCTGAAGCCAGGATTTCACCCAAGAATTCTTGAGTCCCAGTCTCTAAGACTAACTATTTGATTATTGAGTTTTCTGCATAATTCACCAGTAGGTGCCTTAGTAAGATGAAGACAAAGTCACTGCCAAAAGAACACACAATCTAAGAAATGCATTGCCTTTTCTTCAGGGATCTAACAATGGAATCTACTTTAGCATTTTCTATTCCCCTACACAAGAAAATAGCTCAGATATTTATGTTCCTGCATGATGCACTGATCTCAGAAATGAAAGGTTAGAAGTTCTTTTTTGTGTTTGTGTGCTGCTGTGCTTCTGTTGCATCTAAAATGCAAAGGGATAGTCATTAAAAAGGTTGCTCCCTATTAATAATAATAGTAACAATAACAATAACAATAACAATAATAATGAAAGCCCATTGTAACTATTTGCTCTATAGTGAGTGCTTACCTTTTATCCTTCTTTGAAGTTAAATGCCTTCACAAAGTTTCTGAAGCATCACAGTGAGCTTGAAATACTGAAGATCTAAACCTGCTCCTACCATCTTGTTCACTGCACCGTGAATCCCAATTAACTTTCAAAACACAATCTTACTATTTTTTCCTGGTGAGAGAGAGAGAGATGCAGAAGTGACAAAAATTAACTGTATCCCATGACAGTAAGCCTAGATGATGAAGATGCCATGTCAAAGCAGAGATAGCATGTGGGGAAAAAAAACGTTTCCTGTGTTTGCTCACCATAAGCATGTTTGGGGATAACTTGAAATTGAGATACTGAATGATTCAATGACACTATTCTCCCTAAAGTAACATGATGTGACCTAGGTCTACCGATAACTTTCGATGTCCTGTCTTTCAGATGGTGTCTATTGTTCAACAAGGGTGAAAGCCAAGGGAGGGCTAGAGTTCAGTAATTAAGTCTGTGAAAAGTCTTGTGAATTGTAATTACAAAGTATTTCTGAAATTTTAACTGATGGAAGTATTGCAAATTCAGCTGTCTGGTGACATTTCTGCCATCTTACTTTCTCCAAGTTTTCACTTCCCCAGCTGCCGGCATGTCCACGACTCTTAAATGTCGGTTATACCTGTTTATGGTTACCAACTGGCAGCACAGGCCCTTCTCCCTTCATGTTCAACTCTGAGTCTTGCTTTTCTTGTCACCTCCAGGAACCACCTCCTGCACAAATTCAAATCTGATATGAATCATCTCAGAAAAGTATTCTTTCATTACTATCCAAGTCACATACCCTAAAGAATCCCTGTAACTGCATTATGGTCTTAATAACCCAGTATTTCTTTCTCACTCCCATTTCTCTAATGTAGCATTACACAAAAAAAGAGCTGTCTCATTTGTGAAGGGGAAATGTCACCAGGCTCTGTTTGGTACAATTAGATAACCCTCAAGGTTTGGTTATATAAGGTTCATTTTGATAAGATATTGGAGAGTGGTCCCAAGTGAGGCAACTGCATAATGGATACCCTCTCTGAAGCCTCTGTGAATTGGAGAATGGGTGAATAAGTCTTGAATAGCCTGGTGTGTGAAGGGAATTTAGAGTATTCCAAGAGCTGAAATACTGCTTTAATCAGTCACATGTGTCTAGTAGGTCAAAGGTCCCGCGTAAGTGAGTGGAACATCAATGGAAACTATTCAAGCCTACATCTGAGCCAGTGAATCCAGTCCAAATCCCTTCCAACTGCTGTAGCAATATGACATTTTTCCATTCTGAACCCACATAAAAACAAGCAATAAAAAACAGCAACCCATACAACTTTGATTTGAGCAATCCCAAACTCTGCAGAACACCAGATGCAGATCTGAATTTTGCAACTTGCAGTCATCTCATCCTTTTGGTTTTCTGAAACCAATTTAGAAATCTCATATTAACATGATTTTCTTATATCATATCAGTAAAACAAACGAGGACTTCCGTGACCCTTAACGACTAAGAAATGTATTTATAAATGTTATCAATATAATTTATTTAGTATTTATTTATAAATATTATTTCTTAATAAATGAATATACAAATTTGTTGGTCTTTAAGTGCCACGGAACTCCTTGTTTGTTTTACTGAACCAGACTAACAGTTGCCATTTTGGAACTTATATTATTCCAGTTCTCCCACTTCCAATCCAAGTCAAGACACTGAAATGAGAAGACAACCTTCTTTCTCATATCAGTCTAATCAAATGGGGTTTACTCTATGAATCTATTCTCTGCAAAGAGCTCTGTTCATTGTCATACCCTCAACAGCAACTCAGGCTAACATGTCCTCCTTTATGACATTCCACCTCATGTTCTTGGGTCAACCTTTCTGAAACCTGAGAAAGTATGAAAATTAAGAGAAAGTTATCTTCACAGTTTTAAACCTCAAAAATAATTCAGGTCAGATTTTGGTTGTCTGAAGTTTCATTTTCATTCTTATTTTACTTAAACTGACACCCTACTTCATTTGCCTTTTCTATCTGCCAGGCTTTAGGACCTAGGAATCTATGCATGAAATAGTAGGTTGTGTTTTATATCAGATCTTCCTTTTTTTCCCCTTTACTTTCAAAAGTGCTGGGATGGTTATTAATTCCCAATGAGCTCTATTATGTTGACAATCATCAGATGCCTTGAAAGGGCAAAGCATTCCCAGCAATGTTCACTATTCAGTTTTGAGAGAATCTATGTTGCTCTCATTATTCAATAGACAACAGTGATGTATTTCAGGTTTTTCAAAAATATTTCTTAGTAACAAAGTGCTTTAAGGACTGTTAGACCTAGCAAATTAGCCTTAAAATGTTTAAGAAAAAGAGAGACTGCGGTTTTACTGTGGAAGAATCTTTTTTGTCATCAAGAAAGAAGCTCTCTCATTTATTTTCAACTTGAAATGAATGCAGCTGTAACTGAGATGTTAGCTTCTTTGTGGCAGTGGTAGCTTTCTGCAAGGGTCACTGAGAAGCCAATATAAGGAAGGAGATACTTTTGAGCAACAGTTCTAAGTGCTAAAAATGCTTCTCCATAGTCCTTCCTTTGAAAACAGTCTTGTACTTCACTATTAAGTGATTGCTAGAAGTGTTTCTATTAATAATTTACCCATGAACTATTTCCCTTTGTGAAGTTAGAACATCTTAAAGAGGGATGATTCCTATCTCTGGCCCTGATGTGGAAAACCATTGACGTCAATAGAACTCTTCAGCATGTGCTTTAGGTCAGTCATGTGCTTAAATCCCATTGTGGTCAATACTTTCTTGAACACATATAAACTTACAAAAGTTCATAAGGCATGTTCTGAACTGGAGTCTATATTTTGCACTTGGCAATTATGAAAATTTGTTTAGGTCGGGCATGTGGATAGCATGTTGATAGAATGCTAACTGGCCCTACCTGGGAACATAAAGAACACACTTTCAATTGGCGAGGAAGAAAATTGTTATATGCTTAACATTAATGTATGAAATGATCATCAAAATACTGACAGTCAACTTGCATATGAGCTGGGTTCAGCTGAGTGAGTGGGAAACACAGTTAACCCATATCTAGGTTTTTCTTTTCTTCTGGAAGACCTGGAAATTCTCTCCCACTCACAGAATAATCAAGCTGTCTCCGAAATAAATCAAATGCTTCACAATGGAAGGCTTTGCCTCTAGTTCCCTTTCAACTCCAGCCCTGCAAATTCAACTCCCTGTAGCCTCTGAAGGGGATGTTGCCATGTTAAGCCTCTACTACTGAGTTCTGTGTGCTTTCCTTTGTATCTGAAACTTCCAGATCATTAGCTACAAGTTTGACAGTGGCAGGTGCTATAGGTGGGACCAGCTTAATTTTGTGTACTTAAGACAAGCAATAAATCCCTTTCTGCAGTGGACTAACAGTGGTATGCATCCTCATTTCACTAGAAAGGCGCCAGAACACAGCATACCTAGTGGTTCAACAAACACAAACTGAACGTAACAGATGCCACACTGGCTAGCATTAGGTGCAGGGGAACTGAAAGGAGCTGTGTCAATTCTCTTGTCAACAGTAGATATGCAGATCCACATTATTTGTCATGTATGAGGACGTTAGAGCCGGAGCTGCACCAGAAGAAGAGAAGGATGCCATTATCAGGTCATGAAGACAAGGCAAGTAGCTTATATACAGGAAGGAATACTTAGACTGGGGTTCCTTATGCATGTGCAATCTCTCTGGGTTACTCTTTCTGAGGCAGATCCCACATGGCTAAAGGGAAATTTGCTTCACCACTTTTTAGACCTCTAACTTCAATTTAAAGCTTTCATATTATTGACTAGTCATTTAAAAAGAGATTATAGACTAGGGTGCAAATTCAAAGTTGACCTCAGTGGAGCTAAACAGTTTACACTGAGGATCTACCCCAAAATCTCTTTTTACATGTTTTGGGTTGTTTTTGCTTGAATCAGTAAAGAAGAGCAGATGAGTGAGGCATAAATAATTGCCAAAGCTTGGGGAAATTTTGAGACACCCACTAGTACATAATGTCTGCTTTTGGAAATAGAAATCCCAATGGAAAAGAAAATACAAAAGTAAAGGCCTCTGAACCACTGCGGATAGTAACAAAACAAAAGTATCCTAAAAAATCATTCTGCAGATTGTGCCACAGCCACAAGCTGCAGAGTTTATTGTTTTGTTTCCAGAGTGAAGTCTGTAGAAAATAAATTTCTGGGGCTCAGGGCATCTGCAGATAATGAACATTCAGAGCTGAGAAAGCGCCTCAAGGTATTTTGTGAATTGTCTCACTGATGGAACAGAAAGCAGATAAAATAGCAGGAAGGAAATATGATCAGTAGGGACTCAAACTGACTGATAACTAATGGGATCTTTCCACCCATTGTACAAATACCTGCAAGGGAAATTTACTGAGGAATAGATTGCAGATGACATAACCCTACACTGCTTCTTAGCTTTTTGCTCTCTTTGGTACGACTAACAAACTTGCAGACCCATTAGAGGTCTGTGGAGTCAATGCTCACCTGATTCTTTGATTCTTTCCTTCACTACTGTCACCGTCCATCTCAAGCTGCAGGTTGGAAGACAGCTCTGCAGAGGCTGTTTCATATTCACCTTAAGACAAGTGGATCACTCAGTCAGATTGTTTTCTCTTCCAACATTTTTTGCCAAGATAATAGAAGTTACTATTCTACTCTTCAGAGAATGGTATTTTCAGCACACTTAAAAAGAGGGAGCACTGGCCTCAACTTACCTACAGAGGAATGGAGGGTCCTTGAAAAGCTTATCACACAGCTGTTATGTAGGTGGGTCCTTAGTACAAACATGGGCCATGGTGTCCATAGGGTGACTCGATGGCCCTGTCACAGCAAATCCCAAATACAAGTGCACAAAGGCATGTGAATTGTTTTAATTTGGCCCTGCTTCTTGTATCTGTCAAAATGTCCTTTGGTTGACATTTATAAAGCTCTGCTCATTGTACTGAAAGACTTTTTCCTTATAAAACAAAACTACAAGAAGAAAATATTGTAGTAATTGCAATCAATGAGCTGTTTTCTTACTTAAAAAAAAAAAACCTAACTCCACTTTAACAAGGTACTGTATGTTACTATGTTGTCTACATTAAATTTGCTTGTTTTTAGCTTGGGATAGTCTATCAGTTTTGACTGGTGTGGGAGAAAATTCAGCATTATGCTCACCTAGCCAAGGAATACACCATGTGATTTATGTGACCAAACGTGATGAACTGATATTCCTGCAATTTCTCATATTAAACAGACACAGGCAAACAAGTCAAAATTTTTGACCAATCAATAGAATGGAAAAAAAAGAAGTCCTTACAAATACACCTGAAGAAACTGACATCTGCTCAATTACCTTTCACAAACAGAATAATATGCTGCTGGCTTGCTAGGAATTATTCCCTCAGCTTTTGATTTTGTGTGTTTCAGAGCTTGCCATAATTGATGTAGTAGTGTTGACTGGTTCTTTTCCCTTCTACCCAGGACACACAGGTTCACAAACAGACTTTTGGGTTGCAGAACTGTGCTGTTTATTCCCTGGTTCAGGGAGCAATCAGCCCACTGAAACAGGGCACAGCACAGGGTTAAACACAAGCACACCCTCACATTCAGCTTACCTTAAATACACTGTTAGAAAGCTATTCATTACATATTGCAGAAACACTTTTGTGCCTAACACTTAAATTAGTTTGCTAACTCAGATTTTTACCTGATCAAGTTGCTGACCAATATGTTCACCTGAGAAGGTTGCTGGTTCAGCTTTTTAGCTGGCTGTTCTCTTTCCTTAATGGATAAGTGGGCATCTTTTCCCCTTTCCTAACACCTTAAATATAAATCCTGTATATTACATCCAAAAATTAACTACTATCAACATGGAGTCAGCTCTTCAGAGGATGCAAATTGGTATTGCTCCATTGGATCCAGTCAGTGAAGTTTTTCTCTGCTGTATCTATGAGTCACATAAATATAAAATTACAGCACATTCAGATATTGGTTTCAGCTCCTGTGCACCAGCCTACAATTATTTAAACAAGAAATGCTCTTGAAATGCATTATCACAGTTCAAAAGTCATAGTAGGGATGAAAGAGACAAAAAGCAACAGATGGGTAACAGTTCCCGGAGGACGATTAAATTTTCAAAATAATAAGCTAGGACAAACTCATCCTCCCCACTAGTTCCATTTTAAATTTAGCAATAATCTGTTAAACAGGGCTCCAATTTGTGAAGAATTTCACAGGGTAAATACTTAACTGTGTTTCACGTTATCGTAGATAAAGCACATCAAAGACAGGCTGTGCAGGTTGGACACAAATCTGTTGTGACAGTGTTATAGATCTGAGAAATAAGTGCCTCCCAGACCTCATGGGGAACTGTCTGGTATTTCAAAGGACTGCAGTGGCTTTACTTCATCCTCAAAGCCTTTGGAGCAATGTGCACTTCAGGGAGAAAAGTCATGTGTTCTGCTGTGCAAAGGGACAATAACTGGGCTTGGGCCTTGTACAAGTTAAGAAGGGTGGGTGGGGATATAGGTGAAGGCAGCTCTTCTTGCTTTGCCCTCAGTGCCCCCATTTTTGGTGAAGGGGTTTGGACTCAGACTCTTTATAGATGGCTCAGTAAAAATTTCAAGTAATTTCACATGCACTCCCTCAACTCAAATAATAAAGCATTCACTGGCAGGACATTGTGACAAATTTTAGGGTTTTGAGAGAACAAACACAACCAGCACTTAGAGCACAGACGTATCATGTGAGTTGACCACTGGATGCAAATTTCCAAAGTGATTTAAGACTGTTTTTCATACCTGACAAACTTCTGGAGAAGAGATCAGCTGGCCCAGTCGGAGAAGAGTTCTCAGTGCTCAGGCAGGCATGAACGGATGCAAGGACACTCCTCTTGGAAGTCCTGGGAGTAGCCAACAATTTCACAGCTGCAATGGGAAAGAGTTTGGGACTGACCTTTGGCAAGGGGAAAAAATATGCTAGTAGTCCCATTCCTATGCCTATTCCCCTTAGAGCTGGAAAAAGAAGGTGGCCAGTAATGAGATAAGCCCCTCCCCCAACAGTTTTCTATTTGGATATAAACCCTAAATAATGAAAATTGTTCAGATGCCAATAGCCTATTCATTAACTTCCACCAAAATGCAGTTTATGTGAAGAGCTAGGCTCACCAAATTCTGAGCACACACATGCAAGGACTAATGGGTAACCGCATGTGTCAATGAAATCAGAATTTGGGCCACTACTGAAGGAGTGGCAAAGTTGCTAAAAAGGACTTAATGAACTTGCAGGAACAAGAAGGAACATGCTAATAAATGGGGTTCTCATTTGACTCTATTCTTGCTGTAGTCCTCTGGGTTATCTGCTATTTTTACAGACTAATGATAGAGTCAGCACCTTCCTTCTTTCTCTGAGGTGATACAGTCAATTTAACCATCTGCCACATTTTGCTAGAGTTAGGAGGATGTTACACAGACAACAGTAGAAGTATCTGGGTAAGTTCTGTCTTTTCTTTCTTTATTAAAAATGTAAACACAGACGTATCAGTATTGATTGAGTTTTATATGACATCAGTGATAATGTATGTTAGACTTTGTAAACCCAGTAGCAATGAGAACTGAACACCATAATGAAACAGACTGCAAAGCAATTCCCAGTTTTTTAAAAAAGGGAGCATATGATAGCTGGAGATAGGGAAGGGAGGGAGTCTGCTAACAGAATTATTCTAGTTATACCAACTGACAGAAAGAAAATACAAAGTTTGTACATATGTAACTCAAAAGACATACCTGGAACATTATGCCTGATTTATTGTATGTTTCGGGCTGAGCAGCTGAAGGATATCCTTAAACTACAGGCTTGTTGATATCAACCAATAGATCAGCACTAAATTTAATAGCATCACATGAAACCTAGATTTGCAAAACCCCTTGCAGTAGTTGAATTGAGTATAATGCACTTGTTCTTGGCCCAAGGAAAAGAGCTACACAATTCCTTATGAGAGCACCTGATTTTTACATTTTCCAATTAGGTTACCTAGTCCATTTCTCCCAACAACACAGATACTTCACAATGAACTACATTGCCTCTTTTTTAGTAATAATATAAACGTATGTGCACCTGGATGCTCTGAATCCTGCAAGTTCAGGCCCTTGATATCTTTAGCATTACATCCTTGGTCATGGGTTTTATAGGGGCTGCAATTTTTAAGATACCATGAAATCAGTTCCAAATATCATTAATTAATTATTGAACTCAGTCACCAATAATCAATCTCACTGACAGATAGTTTCTTGCCAATAGTAAAGGAAATTGTGTCTCAGTATTTATCCACTATATTTTTCAACTCAGGCTTGCAGTTTTAAACAGTTGTCTCAGTGGGCTGGAAATAACCTGCTTTTACTTTTAATTTCCAATTGGACTTTTTCATGTTTGTTTAGTGTTTACAGTCCCACTGTTACATCTTTTTAAACATAGATATTAATTCATATCCTGCTACCAAAAATAATTGAAGTAGCTGATGATTTGTGGTGTTCAGCAATTTAAAGATTTGGAAGACACTATATCTCAGCATACCTTCTGCTTGGATCTCACAGTTTCATTGCAGAGCAGAGAGCATTAGGCATATTTGATCTCGCAAGTACACATTTTATTTAATTAATTGTGGCCTTCTGTAGCTTTTCACAGGAGCAGATGACGTCTGTTGCTTATCACTTCCTTTGGCTAAATTGCTTCATTCCATGTTTGACTGAGCACTGGCATCAAAATCATATACGTTGCTGAAGCAGACACTAATACAATTTTAATTAAAACATGGTAAATTCCCTGTCAGATGTATGCAAGCTCTCTGCTGACTATGCTTAAAAGCTGACTAATTAATGATTTGAGTATTCATTTGTGTTATCACCAAGATAATCTTGAATCAAAGATAATGTAATGTCTCATATACTCATATCTAAACTACAGATAGAAGAGATGCATGAGGCTTAGTTTATATTAGGACTTTTATATTGATGAATAGAAGTGGAGGAATGACATGCCTAGAAGAGGAGTAAATTTTCCTTATTCTCCTTACAAGAAGACATGCCATGAACAGTGAAGAGCCGAAGTGTGTAAAGTGCTAGATTGTACCGAGACCTGCACGTGTGTGCAAAAGTGGAGACAAAATTCAAAGAGCTATTTCCACATTTTATCACACCCTGTTTCCAGACCCAAGTACAGTTATGGGCTATGTGCTTCAAGTGAACAAAGACTGTAGGATTCTAGCAGTAACACTATTATAATTCCAAAGAAGAAGAAAGGTGGGATCAGTGCCGGATTTAGTCACAAGCCAAGTAAGCTATGGCTTAGGCTCATTATGAGGGGACTCCAGATATGTCTGTGATAAGGAAGATTTATCATAATTGAAATTAGTAGTGCAAATAAGGCTTTTTGCAAGATGCATGTTTTATTTCGTTGGGTTTTGTTACATCTTTGCCTATGTATATATGCAAATAAAATGGTTTCTCATTTATTTTTTAATTACCCTGTCTGTGATAATGCAATACACTTTTTTCTCTTTACTTTTTAATAGATGGGGCCTCTGAATCTTGACATAGCTTAGGGCCTCAGCACATCTTAATCTGGCCCTGGGTGGGATCATGGCCCCAGCCACTCCAATATTTGGCCAGTAGGGTTCTGTCAGGAAGAGGGGAGAGTATGCTATATCCTTGTAAAAGTTTCTAATACTACTCAGTTCATATGTTGCATTTTTATTTGTAAACAACATTATCCCCTTTCTACAGATGGCAAGACTGAGTCAGATAGCAGGTACAACAACATGCCCAACATCATACAGCAGGAGTTGGAAACAGAATCAGTGTCTTCAGACTTCCATTTTTTGTATTTATGCACCAAACCGCAGTGTCTCTCCAACTGCAAAAGGCATCATTTCAGTGTGTCCTCACTCATCACTCCAAGCTGAGTCTCACTCTCAGTACTTCGGAGATGCCAACCATGTGCAGCTCCTTATTTCTCTGGTTATTCAAGTCTTTTTCAGATCCAAGACCACTTGCAAGAATCACTTTGCCACCACTGAAATGTGTTCATTTTGAACGGTACACAACAATTGCTTAATGCCACAGAGCAGCAGTTCAAGGCATTGTCAAACCTCTTATGATTGGTGAATTATCTCCTCAGTTAAATATTAATAAATGTATGTTCAACTCTAAAATGGCATGCCAAATTCTAGTCTCTGTTTCACACATGCAAGCCCACTGGGCAGCACATACACTTATACTTTAATATTAACAATAACAAAAAATCTTGCTGTTAAGTGGGTCACCCTGAGGGATGTTTTCTTTTACCTTTGTAGCTACAGAAAATGGTCTAGTAACATGCTGATTCCTAACCTCCATGAGTCCTTCATTTTTAAGGTGTCTGCTAGTCTTTTCTTTTTATTTCCTAGATGCCCTAAGCTGAAAGAACCATGTCTTTCAGCCTGAGTCAAGCCCATAAGCACTACTCTTTTCTAACTTTTCTAATTCAACATATGAAGCCAGGATACCAAAAACAGGAGCAATGGTTACTCACATGGAAATGCATGACTGCATTGTCTCAGAGAACTGCATTTGTACAAGCAGAGGCATTTGTGCATGACCTAATTACAGCTTTGCATGTTCATTGGCTCTGTACACAAACAGGTGCACGTGTACTTTTGCAGGCTCATCATCATGATCTGGATGGAAAATATGCTCCACAGTAACTTTTTTGGTTGGTGGTGAGTAAGAAATGGTGTGATGGGGTCATCCCAATCCGACAAAGGTTAACAAGCGTCTGTATGCCCAACTAGGATCAAATAAAACAAACCACGAGTCTTGTGGCACTCCTTGTTTGTTTTGCTGAAGTAGACTTACACAATTACCTTTTTGGAACTTGGTACCAAATAGGTGCACAAGCAGATCCTACTTGACCTGGAGAAATGAACTTAAATGGGAGAGTTTGGCACAGGAAGGGCAAGCACCAGAAAGAAGGGTGTTATGTTGCAGAGCTAGCCAGTTCTTGCAACAGAGCTGCTGGGAGGGAAATAGTTTGTGAACCTCAGCTGACCAGAAGGGCTCTCCAGACCAGAAACAAACCAAATCCAGCAGGGAGGGGTAGCAGATAAACTCTGACTTGGAGTCTTGCTGAATTTAAGCCTCATTGACAAACCAGCCATAGGGTCTTTCAATAAAGTCAGAAAATGAATATCCCAATAAGGAAGGGTCTCTGAAATGCACATAGGAGGCTCTATAAAAGGCTCAGCCTATTGTAAAAAGAGGGTGAATATGATTAGTAGTTTACCCCTAACTTCATTTCAATTGCAACTCCCCAATGCACCTTAAAAAACACTGTATCCCCAGAAATATCTGGTGGGATATGAATTGAAAATCAATGTTTATCTTCTAGTAGGCACCCCTGTGTCAGTTGCTTATACTTTTCTTTCATTCTGATTTTTCACAGGAATTTTATTACATATGGATGCCTCAGAAGTTAGACTGGGTGCCATGTTTTTGCCACAAGACTTCACAGGTAAGGAGAACTGGGTATTTAACCAGAAAATTGTGAGATATCCTATTTAATCTTTGAAAAAGCAGCATTACTGATTATGTAGGCTGTAGATTTTCCACTGGGTAAGTCCTTCACACTGATCACCAGCTCAGCCCCAGTCCTTTGTTGAATAACATGAAGGACTCAAACCAGCATTTAACGAAATGGTACCTCACACTCCAATCTTACATACCCGGAATATACTATCAAGATGGAAAATACCATGGAAAACTGGGGACATGGACACACTGAACCAAGAATCCCTTCCCTTCTCAGGTGCCCCTGCAACTTGGGGTACATGCTCATCTCTGTCAGGAAAAGGCTATTGAGATTCTCTAGACTCAACTAGTGATAGGCACATTTGCAGAGCCTTCTCCACTTGGAGGAAATAAGCTTGTAAAAGAGGAGAGAATGTCACAGGAAGTTGTGGCAACCAGGTGGAAGGCTGTTGTACCTCAGAACGAGCTGACTGTTGTAACAGAACTGCGGGGAGGGAGACAACTTGCAAACCTCTACCACTCATGAAGTTCCTCCATGCCAGAAACAAGATGACTACAGTAAGGAGGGCGTATGGATAAATCCTTATCTGAGGTCTTGTTGTAATGAAGCATCATTAACAAGCCAGATCTCTATAGACTCTTGAAAAAATCTGCAGCCAAGTATTCCCATAATTAGAAGGAATTTGAAGGGAGAAGTATCTCTGCAGACACCCAAACAGCCCTAGCCAAACAAACACACTACATAATAAATTGAAACAGGCACATAAGAAGACCTTGACAAATAAAATATTTAAAGCTTTGTTTTGAAGAGATAAATGTGAGTCAACAACAATGATTTCATGAGGAAGAGAGTTCCACCAAGCTAGGCAAACATGACCTATGGCCTGGTATTTCGAGTTTGTGAATGGCTAAAAGTCATCACTATAAATAAATAAAAGGAATGTAAATTGAAAGTAACTGCACTGATGGAAACCAAATCTGATGATCAGGATGGCAGCCCAACCCAAAATTTGTAATGCATTTGTGCACCCCTCACTTTTGTTAATTAAAGCTGTGTGCCTAAGATTAGCATGTATATTCATAATATTTACCAGCCAGAAATGTGCTAGACATTGTACAGATGACACAGGAAGATAATCTCTGATCCAAACTAAAACAGATGCAATGAGTGAAAGAATGACATACAATATAACAGCAACAAGGAGAGGAAGAATAATGATAGAATCAATGAAGTGAGGACCTAAAATATCAACTTTTCACTAAAAAAAAAAAAAATCACCATCCTGTCAGCTAGGGCACACAGAACAAATTAACATAGATTTTCTTTAAATTGCTAAGCTCTTTCCATAGGCAAAAGCATCAGTAATTCATCATTACCTTTGCCCAATTTTCCATGAGCACCAAGCACAGCGATATGAAAGATACAATTTTACATCTGGAGCTCTTTTTGACTTACTCTTCCATCTTAGATTAGTATTCCATCTTTGCTCTATGGGAGTGCTTTCACATTCTGGGCATTTTTCTTCCCAGCGTATTGTAACATCAACCGCAGTGGCTTTAATATCTTTTATAAACCTGGTATCTCGATGTGTGGTTAACAGTTGCTGCATGTTTTAACAATTGCTTTCCAGTCTAATCTGATTGAGTGTGTCTACACTGCAAATTAGTTCAAATTAAGGAGCCTTAATTCGAACTAATTTAGCCCCTGTCCACCATAGACTTTTACTAGTTTGAATTAAGGAATTCCTTCATTCAAGCTAATGAAAGCTTAGTTCAAATTAGTAACACCTGCATTTAGTTCAAACTAAGCACGTAGTTCAATTCTTAGTTTGAACTAAGGGCAATGTAGACCAGGATTAAGCTTTAATTCAAAGTAAATAAATTTGAATTAAGGCAGTTAGTACAAATTAACAAAGTTTACTAATTTGACTTAATATTTAAGTCAAATTAGTGCATTTTTGTTAATTCGACTTACTAAGGTTGGGTTTACTTCCAATTAAGGTTGAACTTATTAGTTCAACTTTGTTAGTTCGAACTAAGTTTTGTAGTGTAGGCATAGCCATTGTTTTGTCAACCAGGACATGGATAATCCTATTACATCTTTTCATCTGGGCTTATTTAGTTTTAAAACACTATCCACAAATATGAGGAATTGCCTCTTTAACTAATCCACACCATAAACACAGAATTAACCATTGACCAACCGCTAGTCAATGCCTCTCCAGTAAGCAAAACATTAGATCTCAGTCGATATAAGGCTATTGGGGCAGATGATTTGGTTAAAAAAAGGAAATTTTAAAAAGGCATTACTTATAATATGCTTAAAATAAAGTGGTCCAACTCTTTGGAACATTAATGTGCTCCATCTTTTAAACTTCTCTTCTCTCAGGGTTAGAAGCATTATCATTTTAAAATCTTTTCCTCCAAATTGGAACTGGCATAAATAAATAAGTCAACCTAACTATCACTGAAAGCCACACATCTTCTCTACTTTTGGATTAGCACACTGGGAATTTGGAGAGAAAAATCTAGTAACTGCTAGGCTATCAGCTCTAATTCTTAAGTAAAATAAACCACAAGAAATGCACTGAGGAAAGTGAAAAATACTCTTAATTGTCTTCCTCACTAGCATATCTAAATTATTTAAAAGGTAATGAGGAGGTTCACTCTATAACAAACTGCTTTACCAGGATTACTGTACAATCTTTTTAAATGGTCATTACAGAGGTGATAGAAGGCATTCACTGTGTAAACTATTACTCCAGTCTACCAGTTTAATTTGAAGTGATGAATCAATAATCCCATTCCTACATTCTACTTTTGGCCCCAGATATATTCCATACTGACAGGGCTCCACAATACCAGTTATCACTCAGGTTTATAACCTAAGTCTTATGCTCAAATATAATATAAGTGTCCTGGTCATCTTTAAGACCAATCTAGGTACAGAAATTATGTAAAATTTCAAAGTTTTTTCCCCTTCATCTTCCTACAGCTGCATTCACTATGAAAACTAAAAATCATTGGCAAATGCCAGAACAATAATTTTTACCACTAAATATAAAACCACAACCCTCAGATTCCAATAAAAGATTCAAAGCAATAGTAAACAACGTTGGAGATAAAAGGAGTCCTTGGTTAATTCCACTCCAAACAAGGCTGGCCTCAGTTCATTCCTCTCACACATAAATCTTTGAGTGATTAATATAATGATTCTTAATAAATGTCATCAAATCTTGCAGTAAACCCAAAACTCTACACATGATCTATATGTCCATGACCAATGGAATCAAATACTTCAGCCAAATTATTAAAAACCTGTAGCAATTTTATCACCTCTACATTTGGTTCCTTTTACCACATTTAAAATAAATATGTTTTCCTCACACCCTGATACTTCCATAAAACCTGTCTGTGATATTGTCTTAAGGTATGCCTTCCCTTTTGGACCCCATGCTGAGTTAATGGCCTGGCACTTCTTTGACTCCAAGACCAATTGCTTTTGACATTGTGCTGTTCTCCCTCCCAAGCCAGCAAGGGAAGATCTGCATTCAGACATCACTGCACTGCCAGCTGTAAGTCTGCATCTGCCCTCACAAACCAGTCATTCCCCATTCCTCTATTGCTCTGCTCCTCCTCTAGTTGAGCTATTTGGGTAGCCGTGTCTTTTCCAGGGCCAAGGCTCCCTGATCTCGAGAGGTATCTGCTGTCATGACCATAAATGAAAGAGTCCCAAATAAATGACCAAAACTTCGCAGTTCATGCAATGTCTGGCATTTTCTCAAGTGCAAGCCTCCCCTTCAACTGGAGCATCTTCAGCACAGCTAGACCATTCACATACTGATGCTGTATCCTTCAATGCTGGACTTCTTGGGTGCTTCCTGAATAAGACCACACTTCAAGTGCTTTCATGTGCCCCTGCAGCTTAATTTGACTATTGACTTCTCCCTTGCTACTCTTGGTCCTATCAACCTATTGGGTGACTGTTGGGTGTGCTTCCCTGGCTCTGATTGTTTTAGTAGGAACATCCTCATCTGGCTTTGAAAGCTGAGTATCAGTAATATCATTAATATTTCTGTCACCCATGCTTTCTGAGACCCCACAAGCCTCTAAATCAAGCTCAGCCTTCTCCTGTGGTTCCTTAAGTTTGAGGTCCCACTTTCTTTCCAAGCAGCCCCTATGAGGCTCCTCAAATTTCTAACCACTCTTGCCACACAGCTGAGGGAGGCTCAATGTATCTTGTATAAATGGGGTTGGAAAGGAATGTGAACCCCATGCCTAAACTTTTGCCCTGATCACCATTCCCCATTGTAAAACACCTATAGTGAAATCCGCTGTATCCCAAATTCATAACTCTTATAGGGCAGCACCTTTTTTACATGCCTTCCCCCTCCCCAACACATTTAAAACAAGTTACCTTGGGAACATTGTTTTTCCTGCCCCTAAATGGGCTCCCCACAATCACTTGTCTCAACTTAGCCATATTCTGGACCCCACCACTCCAAGGCACTTTTTGTCCCCATCAGTGTCTGTAGAGGTGCCCCCTCTCACCTCACCAGACCTACCAGATATCTTGTTCTGATTGCAGCCCACCATGCACCAGCCTGGACACACAAATTTCTGACAGCTGAGGAAGGTATCTGTATCTGACTGTTCACCTGTCCCTCCCTAATGGAAGTGAGTCTTGGGGATCCCAATTCTGGCACCATATTTGTGTAGAGTCTACCCCCTGCTGAGTTAGTATGGCATTACATATATTATACCTCAATTTCTCTTCTCAGGATGCCAATAACAATTTCAGGAACTCTTGATGCTTGGCTCAAAAATGCTTGCCAAAATCTCATACAGGTGGGTTCATGAAAAAGAGTCCCAAATACATGGAAGATGCTTCCAGCTTTAAGGGTTCCTCTGAAGCCTGGTTTCTAAATTCTACTTAGTCCCCCCAAGGTTATCTTTTGAGTCTTTGTGCGTCTTGGTATGGCAGGCACCCCAGCTCTCGTCCTGGACCTGTGTTTCAATTTGTCTCCCGCCGTTGGCAACAGAATTTTCAGGCTCAAAGGATCAGGCTCTCTTCTGCTTCTGGTGTCTTGTCTCTGTTAACACAGGGCTCTTCATTTACTCCCCTGAGGTGTCTGCAGGCATCGGCCCAACTCTACAGGCAAAGGAGACAAGCGCTTGTCCCCTTCTCCTACTTCATCCCAAAATTGTTGGGAGAGAGGCAAGCCTGGCCCCACTTTGCATACCTTCTGGCCCCAAGCCTTTAAAGAAACAGTGGCAGGATTTCCACCCAACCCCTACTTACACTCTCATACCATTTCCTCTGTCCTTCTATCTATAATCCGAACATTCAAGTCTTTAAGATCCATGCCAAGTGATAGGGCGGACTAACTAGTAGGCAGCACTGCTCTGAAGAGGTAGAGAGATTGCCTGTTCATAGAAATATATTAATAGAACAAGTTAACTAAACTCATAAAATTTTGGAGTATATTCTAAGCCAAACTAACCCAATGGTTATTGCTCTTGATGAAAAGATATGTGCAGACTCATGACAACCCTCCAATTTTGGAAGTAAAATTATCCTATATTTTTTCAAATATTCTGAGATTTCTGGAATTCAAAACCCTAATATAAGGCTGTTATACAAAGGGCCCTTCCCTCAGCAAGGTCTTGGGTACACTCAGTGAAACCATACCTGATACATGAACATATTACTTTATTGCATTAATATAATAAGCCATTCAGCACTCTAGCATTAGAGTATGCATTACCCACAAGCAGCAAGCAGGCAGACGAGGACCAAGTGCTCACACCTCTTCTGCTACAGGGCAGCATCTGACCCTCTATTTCTTGTACCTGAGGGCCCGTAGCAAGCATAGCTCCAGCATGGGGAGAGCCCTGGGCACTCTGCAGGGATTGGGGTCCCAGGTGAGGCTGCTGCCCGGGGGGTGACACTCCCAAGTCTCATATACTTAACACACACACCCTCCCCTTCTCAGGGTGGATGCGTTCCCAGGGTGGCTCTGGCAGAAAACAACCTGCTATCTTATAAACAACACTTTCAAGGTTAGCTAGTACCCAGCCTACTCTGCAGCTGGAGTGGCTTTAAGACAACGTAGCACTAGCTGAATTCAGAGCAGAAGCCGCCCTTAATCCATCTGTGCAGGGTAGCCAGTGGTCACCCCCAACAATAGCCTGGCTTGGGTCTCACCAATTACTAAATACCTCAGTCTGAAATTGTGCACATGAAAGTGGACATGCCTAACTTTCCAGCATGGGGTTTCCTGTGTTAAGGGCTCCCAGTGACAGTCCAAACCTCTACGTAGATAGGAAAGAAAATAAAAGACAGAGGTAGTAAATAAGCCAAACCAATGAAAATGTGAATGAGCAAGTGCGCGTGCACGCACACACACGCACACACACAGAACAAGGGGAAAAATGTGAATTAAGGTTGCCACGTTGCAGATTGCACAACAGCTCAGATAGGCTAAGAAACCATTGCCAGCAGTCAACCTGGAAAAGCTAAATGCAGACTATATGCTCATTTTGACAACCTCAATGGCTAAAGTGAAAATGTGCTCCTGGTAACTTGGATTTCTTAAACATCTGCTTAAAAAAAACTAGTGAGAAAAAGCTATAATTTATACCAAATACTTTAAATCCATTCCCTATTGAGTCGCTACATGCCTGGGAGATAAAGGGCCTAATTCATCCTCTGTCTGACTCCACTGAGGCAAATGGATTTAAAATGCAGAAGAATCTGGCCATGTATCTCCTGGAGTGAAACCATATGAGCTTTCTGAAGCATTTTGGATCATCATGTGCATTTTCTGCTTTGTTTATGAAAACAAAACACATGCACCACATAATTTTAATTACTCTGATGTAGATCCATTCACTATCTTTCATGCTGTGTTTACATCACAAGAGCTAAATAAACCATCTAAATAATTCTATCATGTGGCCAGTGGTTGATTATCAACATTACTGTGTATGGTACCAAATACTTACTCTGCCCTTTCAAATGCCAGAGTAAAACAGAGGGGCAGAAAAGAGGAATCATTCCCTTCCAAAGTATCCATTTTAGAGAGCGCCATTGTCACTTCCACAGCCAGAGGACTTGGGTGACCTGTACCTAGTCTTAGGTATGCAAATCCATATTGCATACTATGGAAGACAAATTGTGATCTTTTTATCTTGCCCTCGCCCTTTTTGTGTGTAAACCAAGCTTGCAGGCTAATAAATAATAAATCCCAAGTCATTCCTTAGGGCTACTCTACACACAGAAGTCATGCTGGTTTAAAGGCCTGATGCTGCACTAATTTAGTGAAACTGGTCCAATTTAATAGCCTCTGTCAACATGTGTGGGATGTGCACAGGGATGCTTGGCTAGCTCACGTGCTGTAAGCCAAGTTTAACTAGCAGAAGACGGCCTACAAGCAAAATCGCATCAGTTGTCTGATTCAGGGTATGTCTGTATTGACAGCAACAAAGTTGCTGCCGTCAGCTTGATTCTGGCACATCAACTGAACAATCAGTTAAGATATGCTTGGTCAATCCAGAAATTAACTTAATAAAACCACCCTTTCAAGTGGCCTAACTCTGCATTGATGCAAATACATTTCGCGTCAGCATAACTCAGAGAAGACAGCGTGCTAAATGGGAGTTTAGGAAGCTGATGGAAGTTCTGCCATCTACTTTTCATAGCTTGTGTAACTCCCATCAACTACCACCGAATTTTCTCAGAAATGTAGACTAGCCCTCAGTGTCACATCATATCTTTAGCTAAACTGCTGCAACTTCATGTGTAGACCAGTCCCTTGCTCCAATACTGTGATATTGTATCTGTCTTTGAGTGGGACAGTCACCGTCAAAGAGACTCTGGGAAGGAGAGATATCAGGTGACTTGCTCTCCTGTTGGGGACCTGTTCTAGTCCCATTGAATGCTAGGGCAAAATTCTCCTTGACTTCAAGAGGTGATGATGGCCCTAAAGGGCAAGCGCAGTGGAGATACTGCTACCTGATCCTTTAGCAGTGGCCTGTGAGATAAGGGGATGAAATTAAGCAACTGGTGCTATTCTCTAAACACAGCAACGATAAGTGTGTCATCCACATGCCCAATAGGTTTTAAGAGGTATAGCAGCTCAGATATATGTGAAGCCCTTCAGTATGAGGGGGTTCCTGTTGGAGGTGCAGGTTCTGTAAAAGCCAAACTTCTCCAAGATGCAGTTGGGCTGATTTCTTTTCAGCCTGGGCGCGCAAGCCTCTGAGTTCTAGCCTGTGAATCCCACACAAACCAAACCTCTGGGATTCATTCAGCACTGATTCTATTTATTCAAATGGCAACTAAGATGTCGACAAGCGGTTGGTGTAGTACTTGCAGGAAAGAAAATGCAGTACATCACTCTTGCCCCCCAATCAGATGGAGATGATTAAAGACTCTCATCAAAATGGCAGCAATACTAATGTATCCAGAGACCTTTTATGTACAGAACTGCATAGACTGACAGCTCAGAATTTCCTCAGGGTGCTTCTCAGATGGAATGAATTCTATCTCCGATCTATACTGAGGGGATAGGGAGGGGAATGGAGATTTCTTTGGTTTCTCTAAGTTATCAGTATGCTGTTGTGTGCCTATATGCCTGATATCAGTAGAATACAAGGAGTTTTCTATTTTTGTATCAGAGAAATAGTGATGCACCTTAAAATGTATATTGAAAGTCACTGAAACAGTCCTGAAATTTGAAACCCAGTCACTGATCTGCACTGCAACACACTGCCTTATTTTATTACAGGGAACTTTTTAATGATCTTGAGGGTATTTCATGCAGAGAATGCTTATTTTAAAAGGACCTCAGCAGAGTCACAATTGAGCCAGAGTACTGGCAAGTCTCAAGCAGTTGTGCTGACCAGGATGGTGCACTGTATTTGGAATAATTAGATCCTCTGCACAATGCATTCATGTTCAGAAGGACGGGTTTAGAACGTACCCGTTAAACTGCAGCCATTCAAAGGATGTCACAAGTCACATTCTATTAGAGGATTATGAAGATTAATGTATGCTGAAGACTGGTGAAAGAAGTCAGAAAGGAAATATATTGTAAATCATTCCATGTTGTGTGAACAATAAAAGCTGACATTTAATTTCACTTTGGATTTTTCCAAAGAAGAACCTTTTCCTAGCCAAGGAACAGAGTGAAAAAAGTGTAGAGGAAGAAGTGGATATTCAAGATGAGACATGTTGTGGTTTATATTCAAATGCAACTGTAGTTCATTTGACATGCAGTCCACATACTACACTTAAGTACTTCAAAGCCATTTTATTCCCAACCTCGGGGAGGGGGTGGGGTAGGGTGAGGTTTCGATCTTGGGTTTGGATTTCAACCATTATAGAGATAAGAGCCTGCTGTTTAATATTGATCTGAGTACAAAACTCTGTACAATTAAGGAGGCTCCAGCTCAGAGAGTGTGGTGATTAAATCTCTAAAATAGTCTTTAAAAAAATCAGTCCTGATTTATATTCACCGCATCCCAATGGAGCTCAAAATTAAGAGAAATTTTGTCTCACAGAAAACAATTGTGCAAACACAGTAATCATTTCAGTTCACCAGATCTAACAGTTCATCTGTCACTCCCATCACTAGCATATTCACTGATAGACACTCTGATTCAGCAGAGACAGTGGGAGCACCCACGTTTAAAGACTAGCATGTGCTTAATGGAGCTGGACAAAAAATTGAGGCAATTTTTTTTTCCAAACAAAAAATGCATTTTCAATTCAACAATTTTTTTTTCAAATTTACCAAATGGATTCAATTAAAGCATGAAACAAACAAACAAACCAAAAAGTCATTCATGCTGACATCTTTAAATGAAATGTTTTGATAAGAAATGGCTTTTGTTTTTACATTGATTCTACTTTTTAAGAAGTTTTAAATCCTCAAAAAAGAAACAAAAAACATTTGGTTTCATCAAAACTGATTCTCTGCCCTCCACCCCTTCATTTGTCAGTTCAGCCAGCAAACATAAAATTTATATCGATCAGTTATTCTCACCAATCTCATATGTAAATGCATTTCTGGGTCACAGAGGAACCAATTTCAAAGGTTACATTTATACTGTGAGCTATGGGTATGAGTCCTCTGCTGACACATGCTGATGCTATGTCCTATCAAGTATAAACCTGTCTGAAATACTGGGTATGTACTCGACCCAGCTCTGCTTGGCCTCTGCTATTGTTACTGATACTATCATGACTATACTGCTATTTATATTCATGCTCATTTGATTCACATCTTTTGCTCACAGTGGAGACACAGCCTAAGTGTAAGACTATAGGTTTTGTGTATCCCTTTTAAAGGTAAGGATGAAATATATGAATGGCAAAGGAAGGTAAGAATACTAAGAGTGGCATGGACGGGGAAGAAAATTTAGGAAGAAAGGGAAAATGGAGTGATACATGTTATAAATCTTTAGCTTGACACTTCTCTGGCCTGGATTCATTACAAGCATTGCTGTTGCTGTAGGTGCAGTTAGAATGTCCAACATAATTTTTTTTCAGTGCATAGATCTACAATGGGCTGCTATATCTCATCATACATGAGCACTTTGCTGGATCTCACAAAAGCAACTGGTTACAGTGTTCTTTCCAGCAGGGAACTCATACATTTTTCATCTGGTTTGCCAGATGTTAGACTGAGGGTTTATTTTTGCTCCTGAAGGAGCTGTGAAGTAGTTATTTTCATCCATGGTGACCATTATGGTTTGCTGCATTTTACTAATTGAGAAACTCCAAATGTGATCATATTGTCCAAGCATGGGCTGACCCTTTAAGCCCCACCTGTGCCTTCTTATCTATCTCCCAGCTGATGGACTTGCTGGGGGGACCTGGCATCAAGTGATAAAGGAAACCTCCAAATGAGTGGAATAACTTGTACTCAGCAGGCACGTGGAGTGGCTAAAGGCATGAGATGACTGGAAAACCAGCTGAAGGGAGGGGGCAAGTACTGAGAAGAGTCAGATGACAGAACTGGAGGGGGCAGGTAAGGTCATGAGGTGATCAAAGTGGGGAAACTGAGGCAGGTACATGACCAAAAGTCATGAAAGGGTCTGTCCTGGTGTGGGTCTGTCCTGGTGTCGCAGAGCTATACGGAGAATTAGGTTTTTCATAGGCATACAGGTGTCCAAACATATTTACAACAGGCAATCACTCCAGACATTTGAAATGCTACTGAAGAAGTCTTCATTGCAATAACATGCATATCCCATTATACAAAGCCCAAGAAGAACTGAAGGAAGGGGGGAAGTCTGTTCGAAACCTATCATTCAGTCAAAACTCCCAAGTGTCAAGATCAATGGAGTTGTGTCCAAGTAAAGAATAAGATTAGATGTACCATATACTATACTAGCCATCAGCATTTCTTTGAACTTATTTATGAACCAAATGTGATGTAACAAATGTGTACATTATTTCTTATGAAAGATGCACCTAGTGAAAATGATCTGTATGACAGACCAATCTTTTTCTTTTCTTAAGTATTTTATAGGTTTTAAATGAACAATTTCTTTCCTCCACCATAAACACACAACTATGACATGGAACTCACGCCACCCAGAGGAAAGATTCTTCTGGATCATTTATATGGCTTGTACCAAAGATGAACTAGTATCATATCTTCACAGCATTCTTCTTTTCCTAGATTTAAACTACCCAGAACAGTGTGTGGCTGCATATATAAAGACATGGCCAGTGATCAGAGGAGTAGAATCCTGGACTTTCAACATAAAACATACAAGCTTCTATAACTTCAGCTAAAGGATCTTTGAGTGCATAGGAGGCTATGAAGAGCCAACAACCTCATGGACTCAATTGGGCAGACATCTTCAGAGGCTGCAGGCCTTACTCCACCCTAAAACAATGAGAGTCCTGTGGCACCTTAAAGGCTAACAGATTTCTTCAGGTGTAAGCTTTCATGGGCTCCAACCCACTTCACCAGATGCATTAAGTGGAAACTACAGTTGAGAGGTGTACACACATATGCCAGGAGGCATATGGAGCAGGGCAAGTGTTAGCAAAGTCAATTCAGAGGGCAGATGGGGCCTGTCAACACCAGTTGATTAAAGGGAGAGAATGTGTGAACGGGGACAATTACTTTTGGTAATGTGCTAACCATTCCAAGTCCCTAGTCAGAGCCAGTCTGATTGTGTCAAGTGTGCAAATCAGCTCCAGTTCAGCAGTTACTCCACCCTGCACCTCAGATGTTTGAATGCCTCTCCTCCCTCCATTTGTGAATCTCTGGGATTTAGGCAGGAGATAGGTACCAAGATGGAAGCAGTTTTGTAGATGCCGAGAGGCAGAAACACAGGATTCTAGGGAATTTTCACCTTGAAAACCTTAGATACCAAGCCCATTTATGTACCTATAGAGTTCCACTGAAGTTTTGGGCAACTCAGTGGCACTGCAACTGAGATTTAGGAGACTCAAACTGGAAGTTGGGCGCCTAATTTGGTTTGTTCACCCAGGCCTAAGTTACTTAGTGTCTTAAGTTTCATTTTTCAAAAGTGACAGATTTGCCATTCTCATTGGAAGTCCTACACTCAGTAGATGCTGACTCAAGCCAACGATCTTATAGAACACAGCTGGGAAAACCTCACAACAAAATGCTCAAGGCTTTTGCACTTCGTTGTTCAAGCAGTGAAAAAATGATGCCAAAGATTCTCAAACGGTCATTCCTGGTAAATTTTCATGCAGTGCCCATTGAGCAAACTTCATGCTTACAAGGCCAGATTTTCAACATTTCAGCACTTGCAATTGGAGCCAGATTTGCAAGACGCTTCAGCTTCAGTCTGGCACCCAGATAAGCAGTGAGGCACCAATTTTTTCCAGAAGAGCTTGGAGTCAGCACATTGTGTGCAGATTTTTTGTGAAAATCTGACCAGCAGGGTCAGAGAAAGGAAGTATTGTCCACTAGTTAGGGCTCTAACCTGGAGCTTAGGACAACTTGTTTCAAGACCCTGCTTTACACAAGCTTCTGATGTGTACCGTTGACAAGTTGCTTAGCTTCTCTGTTCCTCAGTTGTCCCTCTATAAAATTATAACACTTCTCTACTTCACCTGTACTTTGTGAGGACAATCACTTTTAAGGCCTTGAGGTGCTCAAATACTTTGCTAACAAAGGACAAACAAGTGTCTGACAGAGACAGACCATCAGAATAACTGGGAGCTAAGCAGCTAGTTCTTTGTAAATCTGTCTCCCATAGGATCCTAAGTGCACTAAGAACTGAGACCACAATGTTATTTTTTATATACATCATTAGGAGGCTTTCAGCCTGTTCAGCAGTATAGCTACATTTCTCAGGGATATGAAAAATCCACACCCCGTGCAACATAGCCATACTGACCTAGCCCTTGGTGTAGCCAATGTTCGGTTGAGGGAATTGTTCCATTGACTTAGCTATTCCTCACAGGAACCTGGAGTACCTATGCTGATGGGAGATATGCTCTATTGGCATAGGGAATGTCTACACAGAAGTGTAGCTGTAGCATTTTAAGTGTAGACATACCTTTTAATGGAGTCTACTACTTTTTTCCTTTAAACTGGACTTTCTCAGCAGCCAGTGGCTCAGGAATGATTATAAGTGTAAACCTCAACCTCAGACATCCATCTTGAGCCCAGAGCAGTGGTCCTCAAAACTATGAGGGATGCCCCACGGGGGGCACAGAGGAGCTTTCAAAAAGAAACAGCGGGGCTTGGGCCAGGCCACAAAAAGGGGCAAGGAGGGAACATCATCTAGCCCCACTTTGCTCGAGCACCAGACCCACCGCTGTCTACAACTCCAGCTTTGTTCCAGTCCAATCCTGGCCTCATTTCTGGCTCCACACCCACGCCCTAGCTGCAGCCCGGTCTTGACCCTTGGCTACCAGCCTGGCCACAGTCCCAGTTTCAGCCCCCAGATCCAACTGCATCCTGACCACATTTCTGCTTCTAGTCCCACTGCAGGCCCCAGCCATAGCCCCTAGCCCCAACCCCACTTCCCAGGAGGGACATGGACAAGGGTAAAGGGGAGGTGCCACGTAAAAGCTTTGTGGGCCACGGAACTATAATAAAACAGCTCAAAAATCAATCAGTACAATATCATATTACTAATAATCAAAAGCCTAATGGACCCCAGACTGTGAGGCAGTTAAAATTCTAGCCATAGCTAAAAGAACAACATGCAAACTTTGGAGACACTGACATAAAAAAGCAACTAGCAGCAATTTTGAAGAAAATTTGATGCGATTGTAAGAAAATCAGCTGGTTCTCTCTAGACTGCTGTAAATAGACTCTTTAGTGACCCCCTGCACAGCAGAAGTATAACAGTACAAAAGACGAAGCACATAAATCAGCAATCAGCTCTTTCCCCCACTCCAAAATACATTAATAAAAGCAAAAATGAAACGAAGAACAGAACTGGCAAACTTCCACTGATTGGAGGCCTTGTTAAATTGCACTGCAGTGTTCCATATTTATAATGCAGGCAGTTTGGATGCTTCAGTGTTCAGTGGAATTTTGCAGAATGAAGTAATTATGAGAACTGTCAGTGCTTTTCAGAGGGCTATTAATGCAATGGTTTTCTATAATGACAAAAGGATTATTTTGATTCCAGGGAACAGTATAAATGGATCTCACATACTTGTTCTTCATTCAGGTGAACACAGATACTGTCATAGTGTCTGAAACTTAAAACTATCTCATTTAATAAAGTACTTCTATCTCTGTGCTGTGTGGAAAATATGGTTTCCTGCTGGGAGCGGGGGGGGACTGCAGAAGGACTGATGGCCTCAGTAAAAACTGAAGCATGCCAGCCAGAACCTGACATACCTTCCTATATTTCAGCTAGAGGAGCTTATTTAATAATGAGGGGATGACCATTGTCTTATGTCCTTCCATTTGCTTTTGTTGGGTCCAATGGGGTACAATCAAGAGAAGCAACAATCTGTAGATTGATTTCTTGATTGTTACAGATATGGTTCATGAAAATCAACAGTGCACAACTGGGAAATTAATAGCAGTGACTTAAGAATCTACAAATTTTAGGGCAAGGAATATTCTAATTTTCTGAGACAGAAATAAAAACTTAGCTCTTTCTCACCATGTTACTCAAAACTGTACCAACTGATTCATTTGTCTACAGAAATTGGTTCCAGTAACCAGTTCGTTCATACTTTTAAATGATGTTCTCCACTACCATATATGCTCAGCATCATATTAGCCAGCTGTCTGTCTGCAACTGTGCTGTTCGGTCAAGAGGTTCCAGCTTTGCTAGATCCACTACTAGCCAGAAGAAGAAAGGAGTCTTGTGGCACTTAAAGACTAACAGAGTTATTTATTGCATGAGCTTTCATGGGAGAAAATCCCAGTTTGCAAAAATTACTCTGTTAGTCTTTAAGTGCCACAGGACTCCTTGCTTCTTTTGCTGAACTAGACTGGCTGCCGCTTTGGAACTACTAACTAGGTTTCTGTCCATAAATTTGAACACAAGATAAAATAATTTTGAACTTCATGTGTAAGTACAGTCAGCTGATATGGCCATAACCTTCTGACAAACCATGGATCAAGAATGGGAGACCTGGATTCTGTTACTCTCTCTTCCACAACTTTGTAAGTCACTGAATAGCTGTCTGTCTCCATTTCCTTTTCTTTAAAATGCGATAATGCACAAATTTGGAGAGCTGCTTGAGCTATGTTTTGCCATGTTTGCAATGTGCTTTCAGACCAAAGGTGCCAGAGATATTAAAAACCCTCATTTGAACATAAACATTTTGTAGAATATTTTCCAATCAGCTCTGATATTTATATTTAATCTCCATTCAACACATGAAGACAGCCTCACAGAACAGGGATAGGCACTTCAAGATACATTAGGACTAGTCACGGGATAGCATGCTCGAGTCCAAGCCTCTCTTCTGTGAAGACTGAGAGAAGGACTCCCTGACATTTGGGGTTGGATGGAGCAGTCCTCCTGGATTGGTGGGCAAAAAGAGAATAACTGTTCTGTCATCTTCTTGCCATTTGCTCAATGACTGAAGGGGCCTGTGATACAATGAAGTAGATTTGAACTGGTCTTTCACTTAGTCTCCTATAAGAGAAAGTGTCATCCAGGGGGTAAGATAGAATTCAGGCGAGCGGGATTCCAAAACAGACTTTCTGCAGCACCTTACGCAAGTCATTTACTCCCAGATCCTCAAAGGTCCTTGCTATTTCTACGGCCTATTGAGTTAGGCACTTACATACCTATGAAAATCTGTGCCTCAGTCTCTCTGAGACTCAATTTTCTATCTATGAAATAGGGGTAATAGCACTTCCCTACCTTACAGAGCTGGCAAAGGTAAGTACATTGAAAGCACAGATCCTATGGTAATGGGGACATAAGTACCTAATACATTTATTTAAACATTGCTATATGCCACATAGTCTACTTTTATCCCCCCCTTCTCTTTATCCTAATGGAAGCCTGACTCTGTGAAGTTAACATAGCTTTCAGTTCCAGTTAACGATTCCATTTTCTGAAAGCGATAAGAGTGTTATAAATAAGATATTCCCTTCACTCTAAGAGCCAAAACAAGCCAAGTTTGAATACTTTGCAATGTCAAAAAGTACATTCTGACTCACTAAACAGTAATAGAGCTCAAATCCATTTGTCAAGAAAAGCCAGTGCAATTATATGTTTGAGTAACTCTAGGTTCTCTGACCCAGGCTCTTCAAAGTGGAAAAATAAAAACACTTTTAAATCAAAAAAATAAACCACCAGGTCTGGAACAAGAGAAAAGCTGTTTGCTCCATGAAGTTATCTTTACCGAACTGTTATGAAAGCATTTTGTACAGTACTGCTCAGATCCTAGATTTATAATGATTTTGGACCTGTAACCAGCTAAAGTCTCCCCCACCCCTCTCTGGCCCCTCAGGTTCCTCTCCTCAGGACTCTGCAAGCAACTCTGCAGTTGCCATCACCCATGCTTTTATTTACCCGTGTGTATGTCAAACCCATCTTTCCACCCAGTCCAACTCTAGCCACCAGTCCCTGAGCTTGTTGAAGGACCTTGAAGTCTCAGATTACTCTGCTTTCTCCAGCTACTGCAAGCGGCAGATCACCTACAGATTTCACCTGCCTAAGTCACAGCTTTCCCTTTGTGGGCTCCTGCCCAGGTCTAGATACCCTCCTGGGCTAGGTCCCCAGCTGCTTCTCTTGCCTCATTAGGGTTAGACTGTGACTCAGCCCAAGTCGCCAGGCACCTGTTCCAGCCCTCTGAGCCAAGGCTCACAAAACATCTCTTTGGTAAACTGGGAGCACACAGGCAGCCATGTGCCCACCCAGTGTGCCATAAGCTAAAAAACTAGCTGAGGGGTTTATTTCCTCTGTCCTGCTACAGGCTCTCAACAGAATATGGACTTGATCACAAGCAAATAAAAAATAAAAGGCAAACTAAAGGAAAATTAATTATAAGTTGATCCCTCATATTTGCCTGCAATTACAAATGAAGCTAACAATCCATTTCCAATAACGGGAGCCTTTCTTTTGATTTCAATGTTGAGAAATCACAATTTAGAAACCTCAGACTGGAGCTTTGTGATCTGCATCACCTGGCACAGTGGCACAACAACGGGTCTGTTGTTTCCCCATGTACTGCCGTACTGAAATATTGTGGATTTTTGCTCCTTGTGTTTCTTTCTAAGTCCTCTATCAGGAAGTGCATGGCTTACCCCCATCTACTGGTGCAGTCATGAAGTCTGCTCGCTTTCCCATGTGCAATTGTGCACTAAACCCCTGCCATGACAGCAAGACACCAGTTGATTTAAATTGCAACTGCTTCAAACAGTCCCAATGGGGTAATACAGCTGCCATGGGTGTCTAGGGTGGAGAGGGAAGAAGTATTGTGAAGCACTGATAGTGGATCTGTCTCCAGACAGCTTCTTTTGCAAGAGGCTACTACTCCAGTGACCATGGAACAGCTCTGCTACCATCCTGAAGTCTGAGGGGAATTCTTTCTCCAGCCCCAATAAGATCCCCACAACCGTGGAACTTTCCTTGCTTCCTGGGTTCAGGATTAGGCCCTTAATTATATACAGATGTCTCTGATGTAGTTCAAATGACTTACCTGTCACTTTACTTACCAGCCCAATTTTGCCTCATCTCTTTGATTGACGTGTTACATCTTGCTAGATATCAGTCTTGGGAGCAGAACTGGTATCTCAGCCATAGCATGGAGATCCCTCAAGTGGGTAGCAGCTGTAAGTTACTATCAACAATAAAGAGCTTGTAGTTGGAAGGCTGCACTGAAGATTACACTTTGCAAAGTAGGTCCAGGGCAGCTGAGTCTTCAGGGTTTTGCTTGGGCATCATAGGGGTTATGTTTCGCATTCATGGCCCACAGCATAGAAACTGGCCTAGGCAAGTGAATCTCTAACACAGTGAGCATTAGCTTCTCAAAAAGAGGAGGATTCCTGCTCACATTTCAAGCATACATGATATATAGGACTCAAATTCTCTGATGAAATTGGCAGTCAGCTGACTGGCTCCCTCATGTAAGAAAAAATGCCAGTCTGAAGCATTTGAAAACAGAATGAGATTTTCAAAGGAACAAACAACAGCTACATGCCTAGCTCCCAGTCAGACCTTGGGGGGGGAGAGGGGGGAAGAGTCATCTTCTCTAAAACATAGGGCCTCATTCTGAGTGGTCCCACTTGGTGTACCAGGTGCTAAGCATCTGTAAAGATTGGGCCCATATTGCAGGGTGTATTTTAGTTTCCCTTGTTAGTTTCACAAATGAACATATGACAAGGCCCCTGCAGTGGAAAATACATGAAATTCTTGCTTTATTGGGGTGGGGAAAGTGAGGGGCAGAGATGGGAGCAGTGAACTTTCAGTCAGTGAACATGATTGCGCTGTGAGGGAGCTCTTCAGTAGACAGCAGTAAGTGAAGTAAATGAAAAACAAAAGAAAACAGTTTAAAAAGCTAGTGAGATAATTAACTCTAATTAAATGCTAGGTTCTCACTTTGAGCAATGGCTTTTGCAATTACTCAGTTTTCCATAAGGATTTGACAGTCATGTGTTGCAAAGGAAAAGCAACTTTGGATTGATTTTGTTTCACTCTGTAAACAAGTCAATTGAATAATCCATTGGAGAAACAAATGTTAGATATAACAAACCCCCAAATAAAGCTAAATGAGATTTATTTTATATATTGTCAGTCTAGTTGGGTCCCCGCTTCAATCAATCCTTATTATCCAACTCCAAAAGGTCAGCATATATCTGCCACCCCAGAACTTTATTCTCATAAATATTTTGCTGCTTGTGTGTCTTATCAGTAGAAAAGTATATATGAAACTAGAGATATAGATATTTTTTAGGGAAGAGAATGGCTTGCCATTATTACAATTAAACATCCCACTCTCACTAAAAATCATTTGTCATCCTTTAGACGGGTTGCTGAGAAGCACCTTTATATAGATGGTAAATGTGTCAGGGAAAAAAGGGGTTACCACTATAAAAACATGTTTTGTTTTAAATGTGTCATTAGCACACAGGAAAGAAATTGGCTTGACAGTCTCTCTGAGTGAAATCTTGTTGTCTTCTGAGCATTCACAGCCTGGACAGTAGCAGCTGAAGCATCTCCACCTTGTCCGAACCATCAATGAACACCATCCTTAGCCTGGTGGGACCGCCTACCTGTATATAGTGTGAGCACAGTGCAGCATTCATGTTCATTCAGTCATTGCCAACTAGGGAGCAATTCCAGCAATGGGTTTATGATGTGATGATATTGGAAAATAGATTGATACACTGAGAGCAACAATCTGCACATAGATACATGTAGCCTTGACTGGAAATAGTGTACCTTATTGAACGGGGTGCTGGACTAGTATCTGGAAGACTTGGATTCCCTCCTCAAATCTGCCACTGACCGGCTGGGGGGGCCTTGCATTAAGGTCACCCCACTTTGCTGTGCCTCAGTTTCCCTATCTGTAAGATGGGAGGGTGGTACTTCCCACCTTTATAAAAAGATTTGAGACCTATGGGTGAAAACTGCTGCATAAAAAGCTATGTATTATTAATATTATTACACCATTTTCACTTAGCCTGCTGAACCTCAACCAAATGTTGGCAGTTTTGAGTGGGCAGCCAGGTTCCAGTGAGTTCCAGACAGCATGCAGGGTGGGCCAGGTGCACATTCAGAGAATGTAAAGCCTGAAGTTATGGGTGGATCATCCACTGATTATTTTCTATTTTACTGATTTCATAATTACTGCCACATCTCAACTTAAGTACCACATTAAGGGTTGCATGTAATGATTAAGAAGCTACCATTCCTGTGACACAGTCCATTGGGTAGATATTTGTCTTCTTAATGGCAAAATACCACCTCCCTCTCCTGGAGGGTGTCTTGTGTTGACTGCCTTTCTTATCCCAAAAGTCTTCATTTCAGTGGTGCCATGATTTATGTATTTTTGATGGCCCTGACTCTTCATGTTTCTAAATCTACACTTGATGGAGAAGCAGGGGCAGGATAATATCAGAGATATCTTGGCACAGTCCCAGGACTGAGACCATCGCCTTAGAGCTGCCCTTGGCTAACTGTGGCCCCAAGCTGTTCCACCAGCAGCACCTACCCAGAGCACGGCAATGCTTTGGCAACATTGACTTTGCTGGTAGCTGCAAGATAGAATGGTCTTGCCAGCTAGACTAGACTCAGTGGCCAGATTCACCACCTTTACAGGCCCTTTCATGCCTCCACAGGGCCATCATCTGTCTATTAACATAATGCAAAATCTGTCCAATAATTGCTAAACACTGTGAGATATTTTAGGATAAAAGATACCATATAAACAAAAATTTTTGTGGTTATTGGAAATCTGTGTCTGGAACCAAAGCATGATTTGGCATCTTGTTTAAAGTGCAAAAGAGTGTATGAGGTGTATTTGGTCCTTACTCTGTGTCAGGGCATACCAGGGAAAAGGGACCGTGAGCACTTTTTTGATGAACCCTATCAAAATTCTCTCATGCCTGCAGTGCATTGCTCCAAGGCAGCATGCTTCAGTCTGAGGAAGAGAGCCATAGATCTAATTGCAGTAACCTTGGCCTTAATACACTGGAAAATAACACTTTATTATTTATACTAAATGTAGACGGCATGTTAGCTAACGAGATCATACTAAAAATAGACCTCATGCATCAGTAATGCTAGCAGGCTTTCACGTGAGTCATTACACGTTTGTGGAAAAACTAGGTGTGCGGGTGGGTATTAACGCTGCTGTTTAGATAACATTCTTTGCAGAGGACATGTCTTCATCACAAAGAGTTTTGTAAATCATTGTGGTTTGCACAAATTTTATCTCATTATGTAAAAGGAAGTACTCTTTGTTCAACAAAAAAAGATAAATATTAAGTGATTTGTTAGTATAACTGTTCATGGCTCTCCTAGACAATACCTTTTATCTGAGATCAAAGTACTTTATAGATAGTATTTAAGCCTATAATTCCTCCAACCCTGACAAACATAAAGGAAACAGATGATGCATCCAGGTCTGGGCAGAAAATGGTGGGGAGAAAAGCATATGCAGTAGAAATCTGAGAGGAATGCTAGGCAATTACTTAAGTTAAAAGTGGCCAGAATTCAACAGTATCCTTACAGTCAGCATCATAAGTTCAATAATGAGCACAAGTAATTACAGTCTTTGTTTTACATTTCATCTGAGAGGCAGCATGTCCAACAGCTCAGCCTCCCTTAGATATGTATGTGGCCATCATTACTACACTGTGGGCCCCACAGTCATTAATGGAGCTTTACCTTCACATCACCTATGTGAAGCAGGAAGAGCTAACTCCATTTTAAAAAGGAGGGAACAAGTTTAAGCGACTTACTCAAGGTCATTCAGGAAGTCTGCAGCTGATCTGAGAATTTAACCCAGGTTAACCCCTGGAGCATCTCCCTCCCTGCCCCTCAACAAGGCAGAATATTGATTCAGAGTTAGAGGGGGAAAAGAAACCTACCGAATACCACCCTCATTTTCTCAATGGTCTCCCATCCAAGGGCATTCATCCTTCTGATCGTATTTAGCTTGTTAAGGCAGATGGAAAATTCTGATTTCTGACAGAGAAATGAAGCCGCTCTAGGCGGGGATGAGTCTCTTCTCATGCCATGGTCTCAGCTGTTCAGTACCTGCTGTTAAGTGCCCCACAACCCATTGCTTCCTTTGACATGCTGTGGACCCAGTAGAGCACCAAAGGAGCTGACTCATACCCACCCATACTCCAGTCAGCGTCCAGGCAGCCAAAAACACAGAGGCAAATTTAAGACATTCAACTGAATCCACACAGGACTCCACACATTCTGTTACCAAAGGTCACCATACCCATGAAAAGTCAGGGGGACGAGGGAAGACACAAAAACTGAAGCAAGCCCACAAAACATCTGCCATCCTTCCAGGGGTCTTTGACAGGCCATAATCCAATTTGAAACCCACAGGTGAGTTACAAGGAAGAGTTCAAAGTAATCATTCAGAGTCCAGAGCACCTCAAGGAACTAAGTAATAGTACAAATAGTCCTTGTTCTTGGCTATATGTTCCTCCAAGAGCAGAGGAGTGAGAGCCTGGTCCCCTCACCGCCCTGCTGGTTAAGTGAGTTGGGCTTCACTTCTTTAAGTTTTTCTTCTAGGCCTGTAATGCCTTGCAAGTGTTAACAGGGTGAGCCCATAGCAGTTCCTTAACCATCATCCAACAGATGCAGTTTGTACACTCCATCCCAATGACAGAGTTATGAGGATCCAGCGAGTTTTAGGATCTAAATAATCTGCCACATGTCTTGTCAGCAGCACCTGGGTTGTAACAGACGTGCAACAAAGGAGACGTGGAACGCATCATATGGCTTGATCTTGCACCTCTGAAATCAGTGGAGTTATGACAGTGGTGTCAGTAGACACATGATCAAGTCATCAATGCTTGGGTTGCAGATGAGCAATTTCTGCAAGAAGCATACATTTGAATCTCCATCTCCACCAGGAGTAAGGCAAAAGATAGTATTTTGCCTGTTGGAGCATTATCTTTGGTTAAGGAAGATGTCTTGACTGCGTATGAGAAAATCAGGGGGTGCCAGGGCTCAGGAATGGTTTAATTGAGGGGAGCAGATACACTTCCTTCAAATGAGCCATGGCTGACTTAGGACTCTCTGGCATTCTTAAGATAGTCACCTGGGAGAACTATGCTGCAGCTATGTATGTAGTTGGGTTGTCAGCTAGCTGACAGAGCTGAAAAGCAGACAGGGCCACTGCTCATTTACATGCTCTGAGTTTCATAAATGATGCAAACAGCAGAAGAAGTGTGTATAATTTAGTCTCTTCCCCAATTACATCAACCATGCCTTTTTTCAAGTTGTGAATCACCCTTCAATGAAAAAGAAAGGGATGCCAAGTTGTTTTCAGCTATTTCACAAAGAGAACAATCCCCTGTTTTGTGTCATGCAAGAAGAGGCAGCAGCATACCTTTGTCTAACCCTAACAGCAAACCAGAAATAATTTTGAATTCTCATTTTTCATTCCTCCAGAGGAAAATTGTAGGTCTCCAGTCTGTTTACACTTTGATTGTGTTTCTCTATAAGGTTTCACTGCAGAGATTTCCGTTAGAATAAACCAAATGTTTCACTTTGTTGCTATTGCTATGCAAGGAACATGAAAGATAAAGAATGTAAAAGTGATATAACAGAAATGGCAGAGGGTGCCGTAAGATAAAGGAGAAAAGTAGGATAGTTTTACTTTATTAGCTATAAACTCCAGTTTAGCCTGAGAGCAGAGAACAGCCTATGCTGATAAAGTTGCTCACTTTCTTCTATTCCATGGAAACAGTGACACTTAGTGACTGAGGAGAGCGATGCAACAGATCTCCCAGTCTGATCTCTAAAAATGCCTAGCAGGTGCAAATCAATTAAGGTAAAATAAGAAAGGAGCCAACCCAACAGACAAAATGGGAACAGAATTGTTTACAGTTGTTTCTTCCTTCACTATCTTTCATCCATACATCTGTAGCCCCACTAACTGACACAAAATTTGGCTAAGATTAGCAGTGAAAGTGTTAAAATCTCCTGAGACAGGCCATCTATGAAGTTTCAGGAACAAAGCTCGTTGATATATCTTTCTTCCTATCTCACCAGACTCCTTTTTCCTATTAGATTTCCATCTCTGCTTTGGGCACTGAAGGAGGTCTGGTCGTTTGGCTAACTGAATGTTTCTGTGCTGTGAAATCCTTAAAGATCCACACCAACACCATCATGTGATAAAAGAACAGGCAGAATAAGTCCATTACACTAACTAGCCTGGTGCATTTACATTGACTTCAATGGATTTACCCCAACTCATTGTTATCTAGTGTATGAGAGCCTTCTTAAGTGCAAAAAGTTTCTGGTTCATCTCTGAGCTTCCTTCTAGAGTGAAGTAAAATGAGGTAGAAAAATACGTCCTGCTCTATTATTTAATATGTATATTGTGATAGCCCTATGAATTGAGTTCACAGTATGCCAGGTGCTGTACAGTACATACACACAATCAATGCCTGCCTAAAGAGATCATTCTAAAACAAGAAAGTAAAGTTGCTCAGCCCATTGTTGGCTTTAAGTCATCTACTAATATCTTTTTTTTAATTATATAAATTAGAATTCCCCTTAGGGTAAGTAGGTCTTGAGCTAAGTTCAAACATGTGAGGCTTTAGTGTGATTTTGGGCAATGGTTTTGTTAGAAACAGACACATATTCCCTCTCTTGCTAACACTAAGATGATTTTCTTCTCTACTTTACTTATGCGTACCCCCCCATCACAGCATCTGAGCTCCTCATAAACTTGAATGCATTCATCTTCATAACACCTGTGAAGATGGGAACTACTATTTGTCTCCATTGCAGAGATGAAGAAGCAGGAGCCCATAAAAAAAAAAAATAGGTGACTTGCTCCAGCTTATAGAAAGTTTACCACAGCGCAAGGAACTGCGCCTGGATTTCCAGACATCCAGGATTTCCTGAACACTAGGCAATTCTTTCTCTCAAGATTCATCAGGCAGGCTGCACCAGTGCATATAAGGACCTTTAGCATGTGCCACCAGACTCCACATGAACAGTTAGTTTCTGACACACTGATACACCCTAGTATTTACTCCCCAGCTAGGCAACATTACTTCACCATGCAAACAAGCCTTAAGTACTTCCAAATACACCCCTCTGCTACCGAGAAACACAATGAATTTTTCTGATCAAAATATACTTGCTGACAGTTGGAAATTAAATGAGGAAGTGTAACATAATCAAGATAATTATGTTAGCTCTCTAATTAGAACCATTTGTTTGGAAGCAGTTTTTCTTCAACTATTATGTATTTGGTGGTTGTACAATACTCTGTAAAAACAAGAAAATGTTTCATTAGTGTTCATGGCAACGGAAGATCAATCTGTCCGTATGAAAGTTAATGAATACACAGAAATATTACATTGTGACCTGTGATCTGAGTGCCTGAAGCAGTAACATTATTATGCACTCTTCAGCTCAGCAACAGAGTTCAGACACAGCTATTTTAGCATTCAGATTAGCTGTGTGATAATTTGGTTAATGGTGACAGGACTGGAAGTTGCAAATTTGAAGAGCTGCTTGTTTTCTTAAATAAGAATTAAAGCTGTTCATACACCTACACAAAGCAAAACCAAACAACCAAAGCAAAACAACAACAAAAACCACCAAAATACTAATAGTAGGCCAAATATGAAAAAATGTGAAGGCTTAATGTTGATGAGCACTGAAGTTATCGTGGTTTTTATTTTTGTTTTTAGTTCTCCAACTAAATAAATAGCTTTGAAAGATGCTGAACAATTTTTGATTGCAGGTAGAATTAGGGCTAGTCAAAATATTCTGTGTTTTGAATTTGATTTCACTTTTAACGGAAAACAATTTTGGATTAAAAATTTCAACAGGGATGTTTCTGTTTTACAACCAGTTCGGGAGACAGTACGCAGATGCCTACTCATCCATTATTATCCATGCACACACAAATCACATTGCCCAATCCAGCTATATGTACAATTGTTTGATTTGCAACACTTTGTATTATGCTACCTATGTCAGTAATCCTGGTTTCACTTTAGTGCCTTGATTTAAAATGTGTGTATGTACACGCTGATCCAACCCATCTCTCATTTGCCTGCAAAAAAATACAGTTTATGTACATGTGATTGTGCATCATGGATACTTACATATGTAACTAAACACAATTGACATGCTCACAAATTCAATATATAATTCAAGGAACAATATGCATATGCAATACAACCACATGCTTTCAAAACCAGGCCCAGAGACTTCTAGTGAAATTATATAAACCTCATTTTCCCCTTTCACTGTGTTAAATGTGATTTAAGAAACAAAGAAATACACATAGTTATGCAAAGAAACAGGACAATCAAAGCACTAGGAAGAATCTTATGAAGGTCTCAGCATTAAATCTCCTCTCCAGCACTGCATACGCACCCTTTGTAGTCAACACTAAGTGCAGCCTCCGGGATGGCTCAGTTGTCACAGTCTGCATTTACACATATAAAGAAAAGGCTATTCCCAGAGTTAAAAGATGAACTTCTGACATTAGAGCTCATTGATTGCCAATCATTACCTTCTGGAAAGGGGGATCCTAAATCTTAACTGAGACTAAACTACAAAAACCACATCTGGCTCTTTCTTAATACCCTTTATTGTAAAAAGCAATCAACTACAGATGAAGAGAGGTAATTTACTTTGTATTGGGTATACTATGTTCAAAAAATAAAATAAAATTAAATCATATAGAGTGCCCTCGCTTTACTTCCAGGAATGCAGTTGGTTAGTTCTTCTCATGATATACTGGAGATCTAAGTCAAGTGAAGTCTTTAAATATTATCACCCACAGGGTACTGCCAAGGTCACTGCCATCTTGGGTTACCTGCTGTGTTGCTGCTGGTTAACCAGTTCAGACCTGCTCCCGAGCCAAAGAGACTTGCAAAGTTCAGTCCAAAATCACAACAAGAAAGCATTCTAAAGTGTAACACCCTTGGCGATTCATGTCCTTCGCATTTCCCCTCCTCTTCCAGCCCTACATTTATACTTCCCTTTCCACATTTTTCCCTGGAAGATTATTCCTCAGTAGTGAAAATATTCCTTACTGATACATACATGCTGATCTCTTTCTGGGTGAGGGAGATTGAAAGGACATAGTCCACTGCTTTTCTGTCACATCTATGTGGATCTGCAGTTTGACAAATAGCACAGCATTACTTACGTCCAGTGGTGGAGGTTATACAGAGCTTCAGGCTGCCCTTTGGAGGGCATGAAGGACATGATATTGGCTGCCAACTCTATGTATTCATGCTCTATATTTTTGTTCCTTTGAAATGTGTATATATGTGCTGAATTTCTTATCGCCCTAAAGTTTGGGTGAAAAGTAGACAGGGGCATGGCAGAGTTCAGGTGGGCAGATCGGGCTGGTAGAATTATTGTAATCTTCCTGCTCAGACCTAAGTCACCCATTATGCAGTAGGATTAGACGTCTTGTTTGGAGGTGGAGGATGGGGTTGTCCATTCTGTGCTGCAATGAGAGCAGAGAATGGGAGCACCTCAGAGGAAATAATGCTGAGGAATCCCCTACCGCAAGGAACCTATGATCTTATTTCTGATCCCACTGGAATCCATAAAAGCCATAGCCCAACTATTGAATTTCTAGTATTCTTCCCATTGTACATCTACTCAGTCCAATGGACGTCCCATTCTCTTGCTATACCAATCTTCATCATGGTATCTATTAGTGAATATTATAAAGAGCTTCGGGATCCATCTAAATGAATCATGCAACATCACCTTAGGATTCATCGCCATGGTCAACATTCCAACTAAATGGACTTCTGTGCCCTTTAGAATAAGAGAATCAGAATTCAGTTCAAGACGCGTGTTGAAACCTTTCTCCCACCCTCCACAAAGCCAGGAGTAACTGGATGGAGGCTAGGAGAGCATTCTGTCTCATTCAATTTCTCTAATGACCTCTCCCACTAATTTGTCTGATGATAATAACAAAAGATAAATAAACCACCAAATTCCTTCTGATCTGTTGTAATCATAGCTCTAGATTTAGCTAACTTTTTGTGACAGATATTTTATGTTGAATGTCACAAATGATGTGATAGATGAATACAATATTTGAAGGGAAAGTTACTTTTAAGTCATTTTTTTCCCTGGCAGACAGTTCCGCTAAAAAAGGAAAGAATCAGACCTCACTGATTTAAGGACCCTTCACTAAAAGACCAGGGTCACAGCATTTTCTGTCGTCTTTATAATTGGACTGTTCAAGCACAGGTAAAGTCTTACCATATCAATCACTGCATGAATGAAGTCTGAATAAAAAGCATTTATGGAACTGTCACATCCATGATAAACCAACAGATGCTGTCAGCTTTAAAAGGAATATAGTAATGGGACAAAACCTTAAAGATAAATACTAGTCAGAACATGCCCATGAGATCATTTATGTATGGGCACTGTCCATTTCAGAAATCAAAAGAATATCATCTTTGTTTTCTGTAGGTTAAACTAAGTTAAGATTGAACTGTGTCTCAAAGAAAAGGGGTGTATTGATTTCCCCCTTCAGAAATACACACAACCGTTTAACTTCCCAACACTTTACATCAAGCTGCATTCCTGAAAGTCTCTCATCAATCAGTACCGCTAGTTTGACTTCCTGGGGGTGGATACTACCACCCTTCATTTATTTGGTGTCCTGCAACCTGAATAAGTCCCAATTTAGCAAAATAACTTGCACACTATGAGACCAAGATTGATCCTTTTTAAATATGCATGTGTGGTCCTATTTGGAATGAAGGCTTGAATTGGCATGGACATCAAAGCTTGAACTGGCGTGGAGATTGAACTCTCTGTCCACCATTATCACAGGACTGAGGCATGCTGGTGGGTGATGCAAGTATAGAGAAGCTTACACTGGATCTGACTGCACTAAATTTGGTTTAACAACACAGAATGTGAGTCTCCATTGGTATAAATCTGTTTCCTTTCACCAGCATTAAATTCTAAAGAAAGGCATAGACTGAACCCCCCTCTTCAATTGACCTTGAATAATGAGAGGCCTGTTGCACCTTATAGACTAATAGATTTCTTCTGGCATAGGCTTGTGTGGATCTGATTAAGTGGGTTGGAGCCCATGAAAGCTTATGCCCAAAGAAATCTGTTAGGCTATGTCTACACTAGCAAATTAGTCCAGATTAAGGAGGTTTAATTGGAACTAATTTGCTCCCTGTCTACACTCGGCTTTGCCTAGTTCGAACTAAAAATTTTTTTAGTCTGAATTAAGCAAAGCTTAGTTCAAACTAGTTAGTTCGAATGGTTAGTTCAAACTAGCACTATGTAGCCATGCTAGTTAGAATTTAATATGTTCGAACTAAGCAGTTAGTTCAAACTGTGTTTTTTAGTCCAAAATAAAATTTTTTTAAAATAAAAAAAAAAAAAAAAAAAAACAGGGGGGGGGCTAGTTCGAACTAACCAGGTAGTGCTTAGATCAGATTAAGCAAGTCCAAACTAAGGTTGCTAATGTAGACGTAGCCTTAGTCTGTAAGGTGCCACAGGACTCTCGTTTTTGCTGTACACAGACTAACACAGTTAGCCCTCTGGAAATTTGACCTTGAATAGGTTCTTGTCATGGAAAAGACTAACGTGTTTGAAAACGTGTTCATTTGTCAGGTGTCAAACTGAACTTCCAGGGGATTCAGTATGTAATCAATGGTTAGAATTGATCAGGAACATTTTAAATGAGACTTGTGTCAGAAAATGCTAAGCTGTCAAAACAAACTTTTCATGGGAGTGTATTTCAGTGAGAAAGTTTCTCATGCCTAGGATGGAATCTCCAATCAAAATGTACATGCGCATGTTACCACTAACCAAGTGGGTACACTACTTACCTGGTATGAGGGAGACTCAGGTTCACATCCTTACCTCTGTCTTATTGGCTATTTTAGGGTGGGGATGTCTCTCACAGGTTTTTATGAAAAATCCTGAGGGGTCACCATTTTGTCCTGATGTAGAACAAATTCTCAATTAGAGAGAGAGTTTGGGGGGTTGGAATTATTTTCCAAGCAGCCCTATAAATGATTCATCTCAGCTCAAATCAGCTAAATGGCTACTTGCTTATGTACCTCAAAGCAATGTTGAAAACAGTGGAATTAATGTGCTCCCTTAGCAGCCAACCTGTTTTATTTTTTCCTTCATATCAGCACTTTTATCTTCATTACCTCCCTATTAAATCTTCTTTTATTCCTCTGCATACCTGCATTTTGTTTTATTGGCTTCCAGTTTAGAAGAAACACGACTTTGGCTTTATTAAAAAAATATATAAAAACACATTTTGTGCCATGCTGTAGTTTGCTTAGATTTGAAAGGAAAATTGTTCATTCTTCTCAGGCAGCTTTCCAGATGTTTAGTATTGGATCTCTGATTCAGCATTGTGTACTTGCTTAAAGATAAGCAAGTGTATGAGGGGGTTTTATTCATTATAATGAATAAGGATAGATACAAGCATATTTTTAGGCTCTTTTCTAGGCTGACACCTAAGGAAAAATAAGTACCTACAAAAATTAAATTCCCATCATAGATGATTTAGAGAGCCAGTGACATAGGGACACATTGACAGACAAAATAAAAAGAATTACACAAGTAAACATTTTTAGGATTGTTTATCATTAGACATGAACTATTGCCCAATTTTTCCAAGTGCGGAGACTGAAAATTAGGCCACTAATTCCTTATGTAGGCCCCTAAATAAAGTGTCTTAGTTAAGTACCCACATTTGAAAATTTTGTCTCAGGCTTTATTTGAAATAAAAGAATAATTATAGATATTAATTGTCTTTGTGGAGCAAGATGCTAATGAACTGATCTGACCTCAGACTAGCACAGCATGTCAGAGCAAGTTAGCTCATATCATACAGTACTAGGCATCACTCCTGACATTAATGCAAGTTACAGTAATTTTAAAATTAGGATTTAAAACATCTCCCATATCTGACATTTTTACCATAATTTACTCTGCATCAGTGAAAGTCAGATCTCCTCAGAAGCTGTGGAGATAAGACTCCATCTGCTGGTTGTATTGGGAACTCCCCTTCTGGTCACCTGGGCTAGATGCCCTAGTGTTTTGGGACAGGGTCAAGTATTCTACTCCTGATGTTGTACGCATGCAGTTGCCTGGCATTCATGTTACCTGAATGTGCTCTGACTGATGAGTCTTGACCACATACTCAGGGTTTAACTGATCACCATATTGGGGTCAGGAAGAAATTTCCTCCCCTGAGCAGATTGGCAAAGGGGTGGGGGCACAGATACCCTTCCCTCTATAACATAGTGCATGACTCGATTGCGGATGCATTCTCTGTACCTTGTCTTTTAATGACAATTTGAGAAATTTAATAACTTAGTCATAGATTTATGGCAGGAGTAGCTGGGTGAGGTTCTGTGGACTGCACTGTGCAGGTCAGACTAGATGATCATTTTGGTCCCTTCTTACCTTAGAGTCTATGAGAATTCTGTTCCAGCAGTTGCAAATTACAGTTGAATGATGGCTGATGTATTTGTTCAAATGGTGTGTGGCTCACTATAGCTACAGTGAAATTCCATAAGCACTCCATGTAGCTGGACCTATTCATGTTAGCTTCACTTTAGCAGCATGGTTCCTGGAACTTGAACTCAAACACTGTATCCACTGAAATTGTGATGGCCCTTGCGAGTGTGTATAGGATTGGGGGACAAGGAGCATTTATCTTCCCCTAGTGCCATAAACATCATGCACAAATCTCGCTCACAGTTACAGGCGTTGAATGTTCTTGAGTATAGAGAGCTCAATACACAAAATAGAAATGGTGGTAAGTAACAGGCTATCTCCCTTCAGCAACGTACAGCGGGAAGTGTTTGCTGAAACATCCATAAAGCATATTGCAATAGCATGCTCTCTTCCTGTAAAATGAAGCTCTAAAAGCCTGCCTTGGATACACCCTTTCCAGAGTCCTACTGCAGTAGTGAACTTCTGCACCATGCCAAATTCAGGACAGGTCTTAAAAATGTACAGCCAAGTCTAAAACTAGGCATTTATTAAACCAGGTCATTGATGAAGGTTGATGTACAGCTCGCTTCCTACTGCTGAGAGAACATTAGGCTCAAACACTTTATTAATCCAAAGACATGTAATGTAGGATAAAGGGGAACATGATAGTGCATCCAGGGCCAGCTCAGGGGGCTGTGGCACCCTGAGCTGGATTTTGATTTTGTGCCCCCCCAGGGGCAGGGGGACACACAGAACCCAGGCTCTGTTCTGGGCCAGCTTGCCCTGCCCTTTTGGCAGAGAACAGCTGGCCCAGGTGTGGAGCAGTCCAGCTCCGCATCCAGGCTCTGCTCTCCTGCCCCTATCCAGGGCCAGCTGTTCTGCCCTGGGGTGCAGAGGGCCAGCCCAGAGGTGGGGTGAGAGAGCTAAGTCCACCCCATGAGCTGGCCCGCTCTGCCCCCGAGGGCAGAGTGGCTGGCTCTGGAGAGGGGCAGGAGTGCAGGGTCTGGTTTCTGGGCCAGCCCTCCCACCCCGGCACCCTTAAAAGCATTGGCACCCTGAGCCAATGCCTCATTGGCTCATGGGTAGAGCTGACCCTGAATACACACTTACTAGAGCATCCTCTTGCCTCATTGCACTGTTCAGCAGCCAATCAAAACTCTTTTTTCCATGCTAGTCTTCTGCTGCTCTGTCTAGCCTCCAACATCTTCCACTTCGCAATGGCTTAGCCCTTTGAAAGGTCCTTTATAGTTCTATCCCTCTGAGGGTGCCCAATGCCCAATGCTACAAACCAACAAATTAGAAAGGTTTCCAGGCAGAAGTTTTTACTTCCACCAGGGCTCTTCCCAAGTCTCACTTTCCAGGAATCCAAACTAAACACAAAGGAATGTAACTTCCTGGACTCAATTCCCTGCATATTCTTCATCCCTACTCAGGCTCTATAAAAATCCTGCTCACTATTTTTACAGAGTACCGTCTCCCACGTCTTTCTCCATGGAGTTCCAGCTCTGCTCAGGCCAGTGTCCATCCAGGCTTCTTCCCTGTAGTCTTTCCTCTTGTCTGCTTCTTCACAGGCTGCACCTTACATCAATCCACCTGAATCTGGGCCATTCACAAGCCTCCTTCTTGCCAGTTATTCTCTCCCTTCAAGGTCAGTCACAGGATAAATAAGTTCCACACCGTATCAACTTACTTTCCTCCCATCAACACTGCCTCTAAAAGGCTGGGAGATCACTCAGTTCCTCACCAGCTGCACCCAAGTGAACCCACACCATGTGCTCATCATGATACAGTAGGATAGTACCTGGTCACAGGCTGTGTTGACCTTGATTCTCCTTAAAGTGCCAGCCATCTGCGATGAGTAAAAGTGATGGCATCACTATATCAGACTCAGCACATAACAGGTCAGGCTCCACCTGTATCAGCTAACCAAGTCTCAGCAAAAAAAAAAAAAAAAGAGTCATGTGGCACTTAAAGACTAAAAGATGTATTTTTCGCATGAGCTTTTCTCCTATGAAAGCTCATGCAAAAAATAAATCTGTTAGTCTTTAAGTGCCACAAGACTCCTTGTTTTTTTTGCTGGACTAGACTAACATGGCTGCCCCTTTGGAAATTATCAAGTTTCATATCATTTTTTCATAACCAGTTTCTTCCTTTTGTGGGTCAGCTCCCATAAATGATGTCTAGGATCCTGACCTAGTTCAGTTTAAATCCAGGGTAATGCTGCTGAAGCAAATGAAATTAAGTAAAAGCAAAATCAGGCCTGATTAGTTTAACCCATACTTCATTGAGATGCTTTCTGCTAAGAATCTTCACAAGTTAAAATTATGGAAGGTCTTTGCTAATAAAAACGTCTGTGTAGGCAGTCACTATAGCAAAAAGGTATCTCCTAAGAACAGTCCAGCTGCCTTTTCACCCACTTCGGTCTTCTGCTTCCCACTGTATTTCTTGTTGCTTTCATAGCTTGTACACTCTTGAAGGCAAGGACTGTGTCTTCATGAGTATTTGTACAGCACTTACCTTAGTGTAGCCTTTAGGCTTCGTGACCTTTTGGCATTATGATAGTCTAATATTAAACAATAATAAAATGGGCTCCCAAGAAAACAAATAGAGATAACTTGGGAGAAAATGGGTTAAATTCTGAGTATTAAAGTCTAGAAAAGTATTATGGTTTATTACAAAAGACCATGCTTCTCTTTGATTGTTGTAAAAGGTAACAGCTTTCCTGGAATACATACGTACGAGTGTTTCTGTGAAAAGATTTTCATTTCACTTAACTAGAGACAGGGACACAGACAACATGGTGATAAGGACTCTAGAAATTCCACAGGCACAAAGACAGATAATCAAAACCATTTATCAGATATTTGGAATATGGATAAATTCAGACTTGGATCCAACCCCCCTGCTTTTGGTTTTGCAGAACCTAAACATGACCAACATATTTCTGCAAACCCCAGCCACCCTTTCTATCTTTCTGATGTTGCCTGCCCACCAACCACAACTATGAAATTTGTGGTGGATGGCTGACCAGAATCTGAACCTGCCTTGAGTTAAATTTGCAAAACCACCACCATCCCTAGTGCCAAAGGGAAAAGCCTCTTTATGGAAGTAATAAGTTTCAGAGAGACTGGCTGGCTTCAGATTGATTGCTATTTCCCCTATGTGACTTTAGTTCTTCCAGTTTTAAAATTCAAAATCATTATCATACTACAGTTATTTGCATTAAACAAGTGATTTTTATAGCTGACACCATCTGACATTTCACTGATACATCACAATAAAAAATGTTAATGCTCATCATAGGGAAATCTCAGGTCTCTGCTGTTTCCAAGGGACTCAGGCATGTATGGATTTGTTAATAATCACTGGCTAAGAATGCACAAGTGGCTTTTAGAACCGACAGTCTGGATTCAGGTTCATATGCCCATCATTTGGAGTAAATACACTAGTTTTTTGGTCCTTAATCTTGCTCATTGACTTCTTAGCAATATTTCTTGATAGTACACACAACTCTCTCGTTTATAAAACATTGGAACAGTCAGAAGTATCCTTCTAAAGGTCTCCAATGCCCCCATTTAATGGCCATAAACTGGCTACCCAGCCCATGCAAAATGAAACATGCAAAACAACTATTCCGTGAAATGTTCTGTTCAACTTAATTAAAACTCTATTATCATATCTGTGAACATCGCATTTAAAGGGACACTGTCAGTACAGTAGCTAAGACACAAACTATGACCTCTGCCACAAAATGATTTGAAGTGCATGAAATAAATAGTGTGGAATCCACTTTTCTGTTTCTCTAAATGCATCATAAATCCTAAAGAATGATAATTCTTTGGGAGAGACCAAAACAACCCAGTTTCCCTTCATTTAGTCATTAGTGGCAATTTTCTGAGCTGACTGCCCTGCTGGCATCCACCTGGTAAAGTACAACATTCATGGGTTAAGACATTTTATTTTTAAACACCAAAGAGTTGGAAATAAATATGGAAAAAATAAAGAAATGGGACAGTATCCTTTTAAAAGTCAATCAGAAATCAAGGAAACTTAGCACATAGGAAAAACAGATAATCATTTGGCCACCATTTCTAAAAGTGGTCAAAGATTAGTCTTAACAATAATGTGAGTAAGTAAAGGGTAAGAGTTACAACAGACAAGAACCATGAGGCTGCTGACACAGTTGACATCAACAAACACAATGCCAAAACAGACCAAGGAGCATCACAGAACTCCATGTCATAGGGCAAATCATATTTTAGCAACAAATATCTATCATATAAAAACATTCAGTAACATTTGTGAGCTGATTTCTTTACCCTTCAGGTGTAAAATATTAAATAAACATTGTGATATTTGGTTTGGCATTTTTTAAAAATATTTACATAACAAATTTCTTTCTGGCCAAGTTAAAAAAAAATTGTATATAAGGACTTTCAAATCCCAGCTGAATTTGTCAGTATTTCCACCTCTGTTTGCTTGCCGTCCTCATTAGCATCCAGTGGGCCAGGCTGCCACAAGACAGAAAGAGTTTTCAGATCTTTTACAGTCTTATCAGTGCTCTGATCTGTAAGTGGGGAAAGTGTCTGTTCGATGAAGCTTCAGGGGGTTTGTAACATCTTCACAATATCAAATGCAAGAAAAACAAGCACAGTTACTGCACAACAGCACTTTATTATAGAAATAACTAAAGAAAGAGACATGCATTAGAGCCATTTTAGGCACTTATGGGAAAGATTGCCACTGTGCAAACTTCTGCACTGGCTTAGGAACTGACTAAGAAAGGAACGTAGAATATTTTTGTTCGTTTTTATTCCTCCTCCCATTCTGTAAATTCTCCCATCTTTAAAACCTCTGACAAAGTGGGATTTTCTCCCATGAAAACCCATGCGATAAATAAATTTGTTAGTCTTTAAGTGCCACAGGACTCCTTGTTTGTTTTGCTGAACTAAACTAAGACAGCTACCCCTTTGGAATTTCCCTTTTAGGCTCCTTCCTTTCTCCAGGGGGTAAGCAATCTGCTACTGCTTCCCCCTCCACACTAATTTAACTCTGCTACAGAATGTGCTGGAGAAAGGAGTCAAGGCTCAACCAGTTCCCCACCCTCCTGTGCAGAAGGGACAGGAGTGGTACCATAGAGGTTACTCTCCCTCAGTTGCTGTGACCCACAAGGTGGGTAGCCCATTCAGAACACACAAGGGGCTCCTATGTCACCTTATTCTCCTTTGTGGGTGTGGAGGGCAGTCATTTTGCGCTAAATTAAATAAAAATATAAAGAAGGCCCAATTCAGCTGTATGGCACCTCACTTCAAAGGCCATCCCAGTATGATCAAAGAGACAACTTGCTATAGATGGTTGGGAAACGGACATTTCAATATTAGCCAATCAGCTTCCATTCCACATCAGAACAGAATGTCACAAATCACAATAGCAAAGCATTTTATAAAACCATTGTGTACGAGTTTCGATTCAACATTTCAAAATGGAATCAAGTTTCAAAATGTCAATCCAAAATGAAAATGTTCATATAACTGTGGAAATTGATACTTGGAAAATTATTATGAAATGACATTTTCTGAGGGAAGGAGGGAGTTTTGATGGAAAAAAGATTCAACCTTCTCCACTTGTCACTTAGTAAGATACTACTCACTCTGTGCAAGGTTATTGTAATCAGGCCCATAGTTAGGACAAAGTTTATTTTGTGCTATTTCCTTTCTTCTTTTCCTCTTCCTGATCCATTTTTCTAAGATTTTGGTGAACTAAACTGATTACATGTGTTACAGGTCCTGCATGAAAAGCAGTTCCAAATAGCGAGTGACACAATACCATCTACTAAACTAGAACACTATTCTCAGGGGTTAAAGTAAGCCAGAAGGGGCTGGAATGCTGTTCCGGGGCCCACTGTTTTTAGGGGCTCAGCGTTCCGGGCCCCCCTAAAAATAGAAAATGATGCTGGAGCGCTGAGTTCCAGGGCCCACCACTGAAAAATACTGGGACCCGGAACACAGCATTCTGGTTTCATTTTCTATTTTTAGGGGCCTAAAAATACCAGGCCCCAGACCAGTTTTCTGCCGCGCATTCTGGAAGGCAGGGGAGGGGGGCAGGCTCACTTGCGCATTGGCAGGCTGCAGAGTTTCCTGGCCCAGCACACTCCCCGTGAGTACAGGGGCAGCCCGGCTCGCACTGGGGGGGAGGAGTATTGGGGGCGCCTGAGCTAGAGGTGGGTATTGGGGGCAGGGATGGATTTTGGGGACAGGGGAATGGATATTGGGGGCAGTAGCTGGGGTGCCTGAAGGGGGCTTGGACGTGTAGGAGAGAGGCCCACCTATGCAGGGAGGGGGCCCACCTATTTAGGACAGTTCTGGGGCTGCCAAATTATACTTTAACCCCTGACTATTCTCTGTGCGACTAATTCCTAGAAGTCTGTGGATTTATTAGAAAATTAAGATTCATTAGCCAGTCCTAGCTCTGGATTTTTTCAAGGATCCTTCTATTCAGTTTATCAAAACTAAACAATTTTTCCAATATAAAAATAAGAGTTTCTACCAATACTGTCTCCCTATTTATCTTACGTCAAACACAACTGTGTTGAATTATTACTTTAATAAGGGTCTTTGTTATAAGGCACAGTAAGACCATTATGCTGATTGTGTGACAATGTTGCAAATAGCCTGTGACACAAGCAGGAAATGACTGTCACCAGCAGGTCATCTTCACATGCCCAAGTTTATGGAGTACATTTAAACAGGCATTTAGACAAAATGTTACTTCACTCATCCCTTTTTCTAAACATTTGCTGCTTTTACGTTGTGTCTGCACCCCCTAGTGTTCAAATTTCTTCCAAGATGGTAAGGAAAAATCTGCTTCAATTTGTTTATGAGTTGTTGAAACTGGAGCAGGAAACAAGAATGGAACATGGGCTATATCTAGACTTGGCAGAATCGGATTTTCTAAAATAAATTTGATCAATATTGTTGCATTTTAAAAAGATTTAGTCCATGTTTGAACTGGTGGGTTTGGCAATTGATATCTGCACCTTGATATCAGAGCTATGGTCTGCTGCCTAATCAGCCCTTTAACTGCTTTGTGGAACACACATTTCAACTTTGTTTTACTCTACAGTCATTTAGCTTCAAAGGCTGTTCTCAATTATGACTAGGTGCTCCCTTCTTCACAGAACTCAACTGCAATCAGGAGCAGGAAGGCCTTGAATTCACCAACTATTCTTATTCATGGGCCAAATTTTTGTCAGCATTGCCATGGGTAAATTTTAGAGGTTGCCAGTAACCTGACCCTCTGCATCACCTGAATGGGCACCAGACACAGTTGCTGTCCCTGAGCTCTGAGTGGCATGAATGTTCCCTGCTGGGTGCTCTCTGCAACACAAACCATCCCAAGATTAGCCTATCCTTCAACACACTAAACCAGTGATACTCTGACCTCTGTGGTTAAGGAGCTAAAATCACTGTCAACATTAACCAAGAGCCACAGTTTTGTGAACTATTTTGTTTATGGGAGGACTATGTATGCATATTTAAACAGCATGGCAGGTGAAATATTTAGGTTTTTTTATATATATATCACAGCAAAATGACTGACCATGTATTGTTATTTTATGAACTAACGCTGGTTAATAACACAGTAAAAGGATCCTAATTGGTTAACTTAGTAAAGCACTGTGTGATTTAATTATTATCATGTGCTATAGAGAGTCACACCTTAAGGAGCCACTTGCAGCTCTTAACCCTCTTTTTGAGTCTTTTGAGCTAGAGCAGCAGCTGTTTTCTCCCTGCAAGCCCATGAGCTCAGGGAAACATTTTATTTTTGTGATACATGTCAGTAAGACCTCCTGCTAAGGGAATACAATTCTACTCTGCTAAGATTTGTGCTTTGATGACAGAGTCTTGGCCTCTTTCCATTGCCTCTCCACTATCAACATCTAGCAAAACTGTTTTAAACCCTGCTTTCAGAGAATCAATCATGAAATTTAATTTAATCGTGCTATAAATCATGACTATGGATTCTTTTCCCATGACAACAGGTGATTTGACTTCGCCTTCCTCTATGTCCCATTTTCCAGTGTTTGAATCTTAGTTATTTTGATTTGCTGATACAGTATCAAAGCTGTAACTAGGGTGGGGAATTTTTAAAGGGCGGCCACCAGCCCCTGCCTGGCCCAGAAGCAGAATGTGCCTAAGGCACATTCCTCTTAGAGCCAGGCAGGCGCTGGGGGAACATTTCCCCGCTCTAGCCCAATGCCCTGGCCGCTCTCCCCCAGCAGCAGGGGAAGCACCCCCTCCCAGTCTCCTGCTACTCCTCTCCTAGGGCAGGGGAAGCATTTCCTTCCCCAGGTCCCCTGCCACTCCTCCCCAGCAGCAGGGGCAGCACTGCCCCCACCCCGTCGCCTGCCCCTCCGGCCCTGGGGGCAGGGGGGCACCTCCCCCCCACTGGGACAGATCAGTCCCCTGATCGGGGGGTGGGGGCTTTTTAGCAGCCTGCCCCGGGTGCCAGAAACCATAGTTACAGCTCTGTACAGTACGACTTGATCCCATGACCAGGGCCAGCTTGACCTATAAGCTAATAAGGGAATGGCTTGGGGCGCCACTGCCCTAGGGTGGCCATGGCACCACTTGGGGGGCAGGGTGGATCAGCTCAGAAGCCAGACCTGAGCTTTTGCCTCCTCCCTGAGCTGGCCAATCCACCCCCAAGGGCGGAGGAGGCCAGCCCATGTGGTGGGCTCCACTTTCTTACATACCTCCACCCCCGGGCAGCGGTTCCCACCACTAGGGAGGAACAGCTGGCCCAGGGAGGGGCAAGAGAGCAAAACCAGTTCTCTGGGCTGGCTGTTCCCCACCCTGGGGGCAGGGCAATCCAGCCAGAGCAGAAGCCAGGGTCCGCAGCCCCCGCCCCCATGGGCAGGGGGGCACAAAACCAAAACCAGTTTGGGGCACCACAGCCCCTTGAGCCAGCCCTGCCCATGACTTACACACCCCTGCATTTATTTTCCTTCCATTCTATAAGTTCCTCTATCTTCAAAGTGTCTGACAAAGTGGGATTTTCTCCCATGAAACTTCATGCAATAAATAAACTTATTAGTCTTCAAAAGTGCCACCAGACTCCTTGCTTGTTCTGCTGAACTAGACTAATACAGCTACCCCTTTGGAACCTGTCAGGATAAAGACTCTCACTAACCACTAGATGTCCCCCTGTGATCATGACAGAGGCACTAATAGTCTATAGAGCAGCTGAAGTACGGACTCCCTAGAAGAATCTAACTTTACTGAAAACTGCCCAGGCTGTCACAAAAAATCTTGCAGAATTGTATTATCCCTTAGACTGCCAATGGGAAGCGTATGTGAAATAAAATGGCCAGAGAAACTGCACTTCCTCAGAGTATGAGACTGCAAGGAAGCAGATACCTTATTAGGGAGAGCAAGGCCACTGGGCATGTTACTATGCCTCATTTCCCTGTTTCTTGTTAGAGGGAATGGAGTAGCAAAATCAAAATGGGTTGGACAAGGAGAAGAGGCACAGCTGTAAGTGGGGCAAAGCAGGGTTAAATGGTGTGGATTTAAAAAAAAAACAGCAACTCATTTTAAATCACTTGATGTTTTCAAAAAAAAATTTATTAGAAGAATTTGAATTTGCCAGAAGCAGCTTTTGGGGTAAGCGAAGCAGGTGGTGGCCAAGGGCCTCTGAGCTGTAAGGAGGCCCCGTGGCAGCCGCCTGCTTCACTTAGACCTGCACTTCGGGGATGGTGGTGAAGCGGAGGGCGGCAGGGAAGCAGAAAGTGGCAGACAACCAGGTCCAAAAGCTTTGCCTCCCGCCTGCCAGACCAGCCTCTCTCCAGCAGGGGCAGAGCGGCGCTCCCTGCCTACTCCTAGCCAGCCACGCATCCCCACGGGGAGGGAGGAGAGCGGCCAACGCAGGACTGAGGCTTGCCAGGAGTGGGGTCCTCTGGAGCGTCACACTCCAAACAGTTCGGGCCTCTTCGCCCCCTGGCCACCCCAGGCGTGGAAGCGGCTGGAGCTCTTCAGAGCATGCCGCTCCAGGGGGCCCCACTCCTGGCAAGCCGCAGCGCCATGCCAGCCGCTCTCCTCCCTCCCCCTGGGGACATGCAGCCGGCCGGGAGTAGGCAGGGAGCACTGCTCCACCGCTGCTGGAGAGAGGCCGGCCTGGCAGGGGTGTGGCAAAGCTTTTGGACCTGGCGGTCCACGCACACCCCCACTCTGCCCCCCCTGTGGGAGTTGGGACTGTGGAGGGGGCAGCTAGGGCGGCAGTGGGGTCCCAGAGCCCCGGTGAGGGAGGCATGGGGGACCCATGGGCCCCATAAAGGGCCTTCGCCTAGGGCCTCCAATTCCCTAAGGCTACCCCTGGAATTTGCTATAATCAACTGATATGCCCATGAGTAAGGTGTTCCACTGGACCATAAGCACATGCATGCTGGATTTTTTTTTTTTTAAAGGCTTGTAACTTGGCTAAATTTGGGCAGATTTTCACAGGGATAACAAAACCACAGAGCTCTGATACAAAGGTCACCTGCTGACAAACCGGAGGTTAAAAGTATAATTTGGCAGGCCCCAGAACCCTCCCTAATTGGGTGGGCTCCCTTCCAGCACAGGTGAGCCCCTCCACACCCCAGCTTCTGCTCTCCAAGCGCCAGCCCCCCACCCCAGCTCCTGCCCCCAAAACACCTACCCCATGAGACCCCTTTCCCCATGTCGTTCGCAGCCCCAATCCCCACAGTCTAAGCTCCCTGCCCCCATTCCAGCCCTCTTAACCTCCCATTCCCCCATCTTCATGCCACCCCCTTGAGTCTCCCAAGCCTTCCCCAGTCCACCGTCTCGACCCCTTCTCCTCCCTCCGCATGCACCCTTCCTGTCCCCACGCTTTCCCCGCTTCTGCCCAACCGCCCCCACCCCCCCCCCCCCCCCCCCAGCCTCCTTACCTGGATGGAGAGCTGGGCAGGGAGAAGGCGGCCACGGTGCTGGCTGGGCTGGCCAGCCAGCTGGCAAAAAGGAGCCCAGGCCAAAAGCTGGGGCCTGGCCGCATGAACAGCCAGGCCCCGGCCAGAAAGGGTGGACCTGCCACATGCTCCAGGGAGGGGAGGGAGGAGTGGCTGGGCTGGCCCCAAAATATAGCCCCTCCCTTCCTCCAGCCTAGAGGGGATGCACCAGAACATTGCTTCCAGCACACCCTTCTATTTTTAGGGGGCCCTGGAACTCAGCGTTCCCGCACATCCACCTATTTCAGGGGGAGGCCACAAATACAGTGTTCCAGGGCACTCCCCTATTTTTAGGGGGCCCAGAGCGCTGGCTCCCTAAAAATAGGGGGCCACAGAACATTCTGGGGAGTTCCCCCTTACTTTAACCCCTGTGACAAACTCAAGTCCCTGCTCCAAAGGGTGGTGTTTTAGAGAAAGAAAGGGTCTCTCAAATTTTTTTGACATCTGCAAAACAATATTTTGCATAGCTTTGTTCTTGGCAATGTCCAAAGCATTCTGGCTGAAGAGATCCAAAGTCAGCCAGCCTCAGGCAGACACGTGACATAGTAAATTTCAGACTGAGTGGTTAAAGTATGGCAATTTGTAAAGTACCGCAAATTATAAGCAACTAATAAAAGGACCTTATAATGGGAAGTGCTGGGCAACAATAAACAGGCATTGCTGCCATCCCTGCCCATAACAACACAGTAATTGTTTCCAGAACAACAGGCACTCAAATCACTCTTTGGTCCTGTGTGTGGCAGTTTGATCCTCCCTGCACCACCTCTCCCTTACCTTGTAGGTCATAAAGCTGGCCCGTGCTGTGTTGCCGTGTAATATGCTGCCAGTAGGCGCTCCGAGGCAAGGGTACGATGGTGCTTAGGGAGACGGCTCGCTCACTCATTTTCATCTGAAGCTGTAAGAAAGCAAAGTAACCTCAGAAGAGCACTACAGCAGCGTTTCTAATCCCCAAAGCATGTTAATGCCCAGGCAATATTTGCACACAAAAATGCCTGTTGGAGTGTGGGATGAAAATGCCAAACACTCGGGTCCAAGACACACAGATTTATTAATTCAAATCTTTTTTGGAACCAGAAGCATGCCTTGTGATAACAATTACTATTAAAGTAAGAAATAGCAGACATACTGAAAAATTCAATAGCCTGTTATCTTCTCCTGGGGCAAAGGCAGGCCATGATGCATCTTTCCTATGAAGTTCTGACTAGCCCTTACAATCTCCTGCATTTTATTCACCTTCAAATTACACATTTCATCAGTTCTTTTTGAGTCACCACGATCTATTATGAATGCCCTGTGTTAGATGCAACTCATTCAGCCTGCATTTACAAACTTCACTTGTATTGTCCGTTCTCTTTTCATGCTATTATTTCTCTTTTCTAATTGGTTTATGATTGCTGATGAGGCATGATAGACCAGCCCACTTTTATCCTTTACCTGATATTAGGGACTTGTTTTAGTCCCATTACCTTTTGGCAGCACATTCTGGGTATTCATTATCCTCCCATTTAAGCACATCCTTGTGTAAACATCACCACTACCCCACACAACAACAGCTATAAGCAAGTTTCTATGACAATGGGAGAAGCCCCCCCATCAGCATTACATAGAGCAGTCTACATCAGAGCCCAGTCAGTATAACTGCAGATTTTCCACACTCCTAAATGACACAGTTACACCAACAAATGTCTCTAGTGTAGTGGGGGCTCAGTACAGCAGGTGATCCGATGTCTACTGTGAAAAGGGCCACAGAAATATCTATATAGTGAGTTAGCCTATTCAAATTCCACTGACCTGAGGAAAAAATATGACAGGATCATGGTGATTAAATGCTGCACATTACACAGCAGCATTTGAAGCAGAACGACTGTAGGTGTTAATACAATGTTGAGGCAGGTTGAGTGGAGTGGCTAATTCAGTTTTCAGCAGAGAAGCCTTTCCACTGATATAACAGAATTTAAAAAATGGGCAGAGGTCTGACAAATGGTTCTCATTAGCAATAGAGTCAAGGCACCCTGCAGTTTAAAAACCATAATGTGACGAATAAACAATGAATGCGATCCAGGTTGCAGGTACAGCATTTCACACACAGAGTTAGAATGCCTGGCATGGACTAATCCCACTGAAACAGGAACTTAAGAGACAGGCATTTCATGAAAGAAGGACCTGGCACTGCAGAGGTAGTGCTGGGGTACAGCATAAGAAATCACACTAAATCAGGGATAGACAAAACTTGCTTACAGCTAGGTGCCAGCAATTTTGCTTTTGGTTGCCCGAAGGCACTCCTCCATTACATTTCTGCAGTGGAGCTAGGAGACAGGATACTAAAACTGGTCACCATGGTGACCAAAAACATTATTTATTGAGGCCTGCACTAAATGTATCCTCCTCAGGAACAGAGCTATGTGACTATTTCATATACATTTCATTAGCTTTTGCTAAGGTAAATGCAGGTCAAGTTTGGGGTGGAGATAGACTGAGTTATGCATGAACACTACATACGTTATGGTTTTTATCCCTATACAGGTTTAAGTGGCAGGTTTGGTCTCCATTAGGGGATCCATTGAAGCCTCAAGACTCAAGTGAAATAAGGTTTGCCTGACATATTGCAAAAAGACACTGCAACACTTTGTGCAGCTCTGTTCTGGTAGGCCTTTCCTCCTCCTTTGTTCTATGTGGCTGCTACCACCACTGTCTTAATACCATTCATCTGAGAGTTGAGGATTTTCAAGTTGTGTTGGCATAGTTGCAGGATGGCATTGTTTACAGCTTACCATACATTCATCTCAACAGGCAAACATGCAGGACTTAAGAAAACAAGAGTTGTGGTAGTATAACTGGGCCATAGCCTATAGCATTTTTATGATTTGTTCCCCTGGAAACATGAAAGCTAGAAAATTAATTTCAAAATATGTTAGTCAACCAATGAAAGCCCTCTAAGGTACAATACTCTTTCTATGACTTGGTCACTTTCCAAAAGGGGAGGTAAATTAAAAATGCTGTAATTTTTTGGCTTTCCTCAACTTGTGCACTGACAGACTGCACCCCTGAGAAGTGGGTGCACAATCATTTTGCACTCAGCCACCTTTTACCTTCATTCTACAGATAAGAAAACTGAGGCACAGAGAGGAAGTGATTTAGCTCAGGTCAGAGAAGCATGTGTAATAGAAAGGGAATAGAAACAGATCCTGGCACTTAATCAGTAGACCATCTCTTCCCCTCAATTTGCTCCAGACCAGAATCAAATCATTTAGAAATAATGCTATTTGTATTTGTTTCTGTATTTTGTTATGTAGGAGACCAAAAGTGAAAATATGCAGATATTGAATAGTAATCTATTCCTGGGAGATTTTCAATCCACCCCAACCTGATATCTTGTCATAACATTATTTCCAGTCTGATTATTTTAAGCCACGACCTTTTGGATGTTCAAAATATGTTCTGAACTTTTAGATGCTTATATGAACTCCACTGAAACTCTCTCAGCTTTCCCAGCTTCCAGGGTAAATAGGATCAAACAATTTTTGGTGCCTTTCAAATAACAGGTGAGCACCAATTCACAGAGCTTAATCTGTGAAACTCAAAAACATGAAACAAAATTTGCACAGGAAAAGTAACAACCAAGACTACATCCTACCACCTGATAGTCAACAACATGACACAAAGATTCTCTTCCTCAATGAGACTTAAAATCTGTCAAAATCCCTTCATCTGCAAAAGCCTTAGAATAGAGAGACGTATCTTGCAGCTCGTTCTGAATCTCAATAGATCCCACATACTTCAGATCAGGGTATAAAGTCATTACCAGATCTTAGGAACCCTAAAGGAGGACATTCTTCTGCCTGACCCTTTGTTTTAGTCTATCTCCTCTGTTTTAGTGCAGTATCAAGAAAGACAGAGTCTCAATGGAGAAGCCCCAGTCCATTTAGGAATTCCCAGGAGACCATCCATCTCCTGTTGCCATATGGCTACGATTGAGATCAGAAAATGTACAAGAGCTAAACCATTTCATGGAAGACCCAGCCTCAGGCCTCTTCACTTACATGCAACTTCCTCAGCTATATTGCCTAATTCTTTATTTTAAAGTACAAGCATTGTCAATTATACTAGGCTTTAAGATGCTTTAAAAATGCATGAGTTCTGCATTATAGCTGGTAAAAATATCCTGAATTTTGACTTTTTGACACAATTTTTCATAAATTCCATTTTTCATAAATGAGCTCGCCCCCAGCCAGCAGTAAGCTATGTGTTTTACCAGCTTTAACTCTGTGGCATTGTCATAGGTTCTGCCCAGAAAGTCAGACGAAGGGCTCTAAAAGCCAAAATTTAAAAATATTCTAGAGCATGTGATGTCTGTGGGGAAAGCAGTCTTTCAGTTCTGTACTGATGCAGAGACTAGTATAATGAAGTCCTGCTCCATGACTAAGGTTCCTAAGTGCTACAAACAATATAAATATTTTTTAAAGCATGTGATGTCCCAACATGTATAACAGCATAGGCCTCTTTCCCTTACAATCTCCATATTTTATACTGGGAGCAAAAAGCCCAGCAATACATCCATGCTACATGATGTTCTTGCAGAACATGTTCTGAAAGACATGCTTCAAACCAGGTACACATTTTATTTATTTAAATCTGTATCTAGAAACAGAGGAAAAGCATCTGTCACAAAATTAGCGTATTTGGTAATGAAAAGTGAAGGCTCAAGCTAGCACAAAGAAGAGGCAGAGATAAGGTCTGGCTTACTGAGAGAAGGAGTAAAGGTTTGAAAGACAAAGTGGGTGAGGTAATTTTTTTTTTATTGGACCAACTTTTCTTGGAGACACCAGCTTTTAAGGTTACACAGGACTCTTCTTGGGTCAGATTTGAAGCTGTTTAGAGGAGGCCTTCTCTCAGTATGGTGTAGAGACCGTGGTTGGGATCTGAAAGAAAGGCAAAAACCAAGTCACCAACCAATTTTAAAATGCCCACCTCTAAATCACTCATACTGAATCACTGTAAACAATATATGCTTCCACCTACATGGTATTTATTAAAAATACAGAGCCATTAATAAAATATCAGCAGAAACTGAAGTGTTAGCATACATTTCAGGACCATGGAAACAAACAACTAGGGATCTATTCCTGGAAATGTAAAACTAGAACACTGATTTTGACATTTCCCCAACCATACAAAATCTTTTAGCAGTCTGAATTCCATTTAACAGTGCCTCTTTAAGGGAGTTTGAGTGATGGTACAATGTTCTTGAGGCAAGTGGAATTAATCATTGGGTGACCTTAGAGGATAGGCAATAGACAAATTAGGAAGATTTGATGAAGAGAAAGCAAGAGGCCTGAAGGAGAACCTGCTGTCAGTTTTGACCCAAAAGGGAAAGAAAATGGACCTGGAGAGATAAGGAGGAGCAATTCTATGCCCTAAACACACAGACTCTGTCAACACAGCTCAGATTTCATGCAAACACTGTCTTGACCACAATTGATTTGATTCCACAATTAATTCACTGGTATCTCCGCAGCAACAGAAGGAGCCAGAAGAACAGGGTTATGGACTATTTTTATTTCACATATGCACTGACAGCTGAGAAGTGGGTTGAAAGCAGGAGGACATCAAATGCTGGTGGGCACATGCACAATAGCTGTGAGTTGCCCAACAGCAGAGAACTGTGCATCTGTCTTGCATTAACATGATAACTAATGATTTGGCGACTAAAGGACTTCAAACCTAGAACATACCCTGTGAGGAGTGTTGTTTAGATATTTCCACTCACATTATGGTTTAAAGGCTATCGTGCCCATGGAGTCACATCCCATCCAAAAGATGCTCTCATTCTCCTTGTTGGGACACCATCTTTGCAGAGAATACACTGTAGGACTTGTGACCCCTTCACAAGTGCAAAAATTCTGCATGCTCATGCATTCTCTTCCCTCAAGACAAACATTTATGCTCATCCCTACTTAGATTCACTTTTTTTTTTGTGGTGGATTCTTTATTTTTTCTTATACCTTAATTACAGTGAAATCTCTACTTAAGGGCAATGAAAGGGACTGAAATTTTTCTGACCTTTGTAACAGATGACTACATAATGCTGTGCGGCAGCAACCTCGCAAAGCTTGACACGTTACTGGTGTTAGGACAGATGACCAAGGAACCCTGAATTTGAGCAGTATTTTCACTGTATGCAAAGGTTCATTAGCAACCTGCATGGTGTAGTCTGCTGATAATGTTCTTCTGCTTATATATACACACAAAAGGAAAAGCAACTCTGAGGCACTCAGAAGTCAATGATTGTGTTGTACCATTTCACTGTCAGAGACTAGCTAACTGGTACTATCACACAACCATTGCATGGTGTGAAACAATGCAGTATGGTGGGATGTTATTGCCTGGTGTTTGAGTCAGCCATGGAATTCCGTGCCAGGTTAGTGACTCCATTCTGCATTCAGAGAAAAGTAAAAACACCCTAGTGAAAAGCAGGATAATATTTTATTTCATATTTCATTAATGAGACAGTGGAGATATAATATACAGTACACATACCTGGCTCTGCCTGAAATTTCTCCAGATGAACATCTTCACTTCTTAAATCCTTCTCCTAAACAAGGAAAGCATCCTTGAACCATTCTTCAGTAGGGATGCACTCGTTTAACTGAGAATAAAACTTGGACTAATATCTGCCATGTTTTTCCAAAGTTATCTGCATCCACTCTTATCTGCCCCATTGCAAATAAAATACATGATTTCTACTAGGGGTTTGCAATGCTTTTGAAATATTTTCCGTAGAATCCAGACAAGAAGCCAAATCATGGCTCTTACAATGAATTCTTGTGCCACTCCAGTGCTGCAAAATACATGTGAAGCTACCCCAAGCTGCATACTTGAGAATTCCTCTGACATGGGGGCTGTACAAGAAGGTAGAGCCCTGTGTGGATACAAAAATGTGGATCCGGATATGATCTGTATCACCTCAGTGTTAGTGTCTAGCCAATCCATAATCCACATGCCAGGCTTTATATGTATCCACATTTGCACCTGGTCAACATTCTAGCCTGTGATTGGCTCATTCCCCATGTGGGTCCCACCCACTTTTTCCTTTTCTTGTTTGCAGTTCACACACTGTGCTGTCAATCAGAGATTTCCCTGGTCAATGAAATCTCTGATTGACAGCATGATGAGTGAATAACAAACAAGAAAAGGACAAAGTGAATGAGCCAATCAAAGGTCAGCTGGAGACTGAGGGAGCTCAACCAATGGCTACCATGCTGACTGACTGACTGTCAATCTGAGACACTCTGATTGGCTGGCAGACCGTAACCAGAGATGAGCTGGGATTCACTGTAGGGCATCCTTTATTCCCCTGTGTATTGCTGACCCAGATAAGAGAAGCATCATTCGCTCTTTGGGCAGATAATAGTAAAATCTGCAGCCAGGCTCCAATCCACAACAATGGGTCTGTGGATAGCCACACCCCCATCCGTGGATCTGAAGCAGATACCCGCAGATCTGCAGGGCTCTAAATAGAAACCTATTTAGAGGACAATTACCAAGCTGCAACCTAGTCCCGGGGATTGACTCGCAGAAGTTCAGCAGTTGCCTTTGCCCCGTCTTGGATCGTATATTAAGCACAGCACAGCCAGGACTAAAGATTAGGGTCAAAAATATTTCATTAAAACACTTCCCACTACCCCCCACCCTGAATTACAATGGCATGTTCTCTCTCAAAAGAGCCAGACAGTTTAGGGAAAACCTTTGTTTATAGTATAGGATCAGTTCAATTAGCCTGGAGAGTATACATTTCAGAGATTTATCAAACACTCTAATTCTAAAAAGCCAGCATAGTCATAGGTAAATCTTAGTCCTAGAAGTATTATACTGAGATGGTTAGTCATCATATTCTTTAAGGCTTTTTTCTGCCTGATGAAGTAGGCTCACATAATCAATACAAATGGCTTAATGCAATCATTGATTACATAAACCAGGCAGAAAAAAAAGCCCTAAAGAATACCAAATCTACGACAAGAGATATACAAACACTGTAAAAAACCCAAAACAAAACAAACAACTTCAGACGGATGGTGGTATGTTGTCTTTAATGTTTTTGAGGGGTTTAAAGTTGTCTATTTTTTTTACCTTAGCATTGTCTTTTCTACTGGTCATTAGTAAGGTTCATGCCTTTCCTCTACTCTGGATGATAGAAGGTAATATTTCTGGCACTATAGTCCACTTCTAATGACCACAAGTGCACACGGAAGTTACCATAATTAGCAACTTGTCATTCAACAATGCAGTTGCACTGGTATTATCATATGCACATGGCTCTGCACCTTGCTTGTTGGAAAATCTGCCCCAAGGATCCAGGACTCCCTTTGAACTGGCCAATAAGATTATTCCAACTAAGCAATACTGGTTTCAGTTGCCAGATTTATGGTGCTTATTCTCATTAAGTTTTGATATTCCATCATGAGACGTAATAAGGTCCTGTCTCAAACTATCTGGACTCAGCCCTGTCATAAATGCCAACAGTCAAGAGCTATAATTCTGTTGGTCATTTATTATGATAGCTAAATAATCTTTCATGGTTTTTGAGAAGTATGCTTATGCTCTAAATAAATATTACATTTCTATTGGATGGAGGTACCAAACAGAAAGGAAGAAGGTATGAAAATGAGCAGGTGTCTGCATGATATGCTGCAAACTTCTAAATAATTGGAAAGGGCAAAATTCACCCAAGCAGAGAATTTCAGGTTCATCTCTATTCTGATGGAGATGGGCTCACTTTACATATTGCTACTAAATTACATCTCTAATTAAAATAAAACAAGAGAATATACAGTTATCCCTAAAGCATTCAATGATTGACAGTATCCACTTTATAGATTATAGTTGGAGCTAGTTTTAGTAAAACAGTATTTAGATCTGTGGCAGCTGCTCCCCACTGATATTTATGACAACTGTATCTCTGTGAAGTGTTTTGGTGCTTTGAGCTGATGATTTTACTGTGCAATTGAGTATTTCAAGAATCAACTGAAGTGACTCTTCAAATACAATATTGCACAATAAGGCTGCCACATTTCTGTAAAAACAGCAAATATGAAGTGCTGTGTAAAAGCCTTCCACTTCAATAGGAAGAAGTTTTACCATGACTTCAAACTGTTTTTGAAAGTTACACTGAGTGCTTGCACAAGACAATACAGTACATGATACTACACAATTTCTCCAACAGCAGAGACTAGCAACTAGTCTTGCTTCCAAGGTATGCATGACTCATGCCAGATTATTCTTAATCTGTTTAGTTGAGTGTTTTATGTCAGTAAAATAGCTGCTAATTTAAGATACATAAAATAATGATCATCATTTTATTCTCCCTTTGATAACAGAGGGACATTGCGGTTGAAGACTTGAAAATAACCCACTGTTTCAATTACCAGAAAGTGTCTGATGAAGTGGGATTTTTTCCAATGAAAGCTCATGTGATAAATTTATTTGTTAGTCTTTAAGTACTCAGGACTCCTTGTTTGTCAAACTACCAGGAAGTTACTAGTGGAGTTCTAAGAAAAGTAAATGCATTTGTGGAGGCAGAAAAGCAAAAAGTGTGTCCTCTACCCAAGTATAGCCTAATTGAAGGACGCATTGGAAACTACTAAAATCTGAAAAAGACTGCACTTGGGACAGTGTCTTTATAATTTCACAACAGAAGTTAGGTCTGGCAATCTGAATTCCTCATGACCAAACATATGGATCTCCCATGGACATCATGAGAGTGCATGTGTAAAAAGCCAGATTCCTCCACATGGATTCAACAAAAGAATTTTTTCCTCTACGAATGGCTCCAAGTGAAAGTTGCTGCATATTCCTAACGTAGCAGACAGTTTAGGGTAGGGGTTTATCACAAGACTGGGTGGATAAAGTTTTTTTAGCCTGTATTGGACCACAGGTCAGACTAGATCAAACACACAGTCCACGATCCACTCTGATGCAGCCTGCACTGATTGTACCCCAGCCCAGGATTTTCCCCATGTAAATCTGTTAAAAATGAGTTATATTTGACCATATAAAGTGAAAGATACATATTTACCCAATTTCATTAAAATAAGCATTTTGTTTTCTTGTCCCTACCCTCTGGACAAGAGACTACAGACCATGTGCACATGTAGTTGCTGTGAGGTTTATATTTTCTTATAGCATTTTGTGGCTCACCAGACTAAGTGTGACAGAAATGGCTCCCAAGGCTAAATGACTGATACCCCTGGACTAGATGATCCCTTCTGATCTTAGAATCTATTAGTTTATAAGATACTGATTACGGAAATGAATACAAAGCAGAAAGTCTGAAAGAAAGCTCCTTCAGAAACAATATCTGTGATGTGTCAGTATTAGCTACAAATTAATACACTGATATTGACTAGAAACAAGTGAATGTTTTACCACTGGACTGTTTTAGCTGAACAAAATATAGTTTGTAACAATGCCTTTGGATTTTGTTTTATAAGATTGCATAGCCAAGCTCTCTTAAAATGCCCTCCAAACTAAGCAATGAGATATCAGTTTGGATGTTTAACTGAAGTTTAGCTCAATTATTCATTCAATCTGTGAAATTAGGCTTGACACTTTAAAAGAACTGTTACTTTTTTTTTCCTTTCTTTCACTATTTCCTCATTCAGATTGGACTGGAATTACCATGAGAACTATTTCTCCAGCTTTGTTTTTGTGACTTGAGTGCAGTTCATGGCCCACATTCAGAACAAACAAACAAAAGCTACAGAAGATAAGATGGTTGGATGGAAGAGGGAGAATATTGATTCAATTTATTAAACTTCAAAAGAAATTATGTTCTTTAGATGAAATTTCAGAGAAAGAGTTTTACATTTTATCTCAACCAATTTTATTCAGCCCTAAGTCACTGTCACAACACATTACTTCGATCAAGAATTTAGAAAGATTCAGAAAAGGATTAGACATTAATATGCATAATAATATTTGTGTTTACATTAGGAAGGATACAATATTTAAAAAGGTATAATCCTTCATGTTTTAGGATGTAAACCGATCACTGTCTGGAATTAGGAGGAAATTTCCTGTATGGTCAAGTTATCCCATAGTTGTCTATTAAGGGAATTTTATACATTCTGAAATACCAGTTACTGGCTAGCACGCTAGTCTGGGACTCCACATACTAATGTTTAGTTACCCATTCTGCCACAGACTTTCCACATGATCTTGGGTTGGGTCCTTAGGGTAAGTCTTCCCTACCATGCTAAAATTGGTGCTCCTGACATTGAAGTAGCAGCATCAATGTAGCAGGTGTGGTGAGGACACACTAAATCAATTGGAGAATACCCTCCTCCCAACATCTGTAATCCACCTCAAAGAGACGTAAGAGCTACGACAATCGGAACGCATAGGGAGACCACAGTGTGAACACTGCTTCAAGTCGACCTAAGATACTTCTACTTAAGTTATGTTACTTATATAACTCCACTATCATAACTTAGATTGACTTTCAGGGTCTCAGTACTAATCATCTCTGTGCTTCAATTCCCCAACTGCAAATGGAGATAAACAGTAATTCCCCATCTCTCAGGGGTACTGAGAGAATAAATACAGTCAAAATGGCAAAGTGCCTGTATGTTACAATGGTCACATAAGTACTTCAAACAGAACGGTGTATGAGATGGGAGTGTAGACAAGATATACCACTGGCCTGATCCAGTATGCCAGTTACTGAGTCTCTATACATTTCCTTTCTTTAGCTTTGTAAACACCAGAAAACAAGTCCGAAGACATGATTGAAGCATTTACAGCTGTAGGAAGGAGAGACTCAGACTCTAGGCTAATATTTGTTTATCCACAACAAATCAAGCTCATTAGTTTTAAACATGAGACTTTCTAAATTATTCTTGAAATGCAGACATCAATTAATAAATGGAAAGCCATGAGTCAGACACAATATTTTGCAATTAAATTGAGGAGAAACACTTCCAAATAAACTACTCAAGTTGCTGATTAATTCTGAGAAGCTAATAAGAATGGAAAACAGGTACCCACAGGACCCAGCCATCTTTCCAGTAACAATTTATACCTATTGATGGTTTTACAAATAAGGCAACCAAGGAATATAATGTAGAAACTTTTCTAGTAGACTTTCAGTTGGCTAAAAAACAATCAATCAATCAATTATATACAGTTTTAGTAAGCCCAAGAGCTAAATTCAGTCAGAACTGAACACATTAATGTGTTAACTAAAAAGAGAAGAAAATCATCATGCACTCAAATGATTCAGCAAAACAAACAAGGAGTCCTGTGGCACTTTTAAAGACTAACAAATTTATTTGGTGCATAAACTTTCACGGGAGAAAATCCCACTTGATGAATCTGACGAAGTGGGATTTTCTCCCATGACAGCTCGTGCAATAAATAAATGTGTTAGTCTTTAAGTGCCACAGGACTCCTTGTTTGTTTTGCTGAACTAAACTAACATGGCTACCCCTTTGGAACTTGTTAAATGATTTAATATCTATAAATCAAAAGTTAAGACCATGCTCATGAAGGTGTTTAACGGACTGTGTTACTCATTAATGTCGAGCGTTGGATGACAAGCACAACTAACAGCCATACCACTGAATTTTTCACACTCTGTAATAAGCGCTCATGTTGTTCTGCTATGGCCAAAGCAGCTGAGTGAACCTTCTGATAGATCGCCTCCCCATCTCTTGTCTGAAAGATGAATAGTCCTTCCCCAGTGTCACACATCCTGCCAAGGCGAGAACAGAAATGATCCAGATATGAGTTTTTCATTTGTTCAGAGTGATTTGTAAAGCATATTTTCAGCAGTACTGCTGTAAAAAACAAAATATCAAAGCAAAAAGTAATGAAAATAATAAATGATTGTTTGCAATACAAAGCATAGATTTCTATACAGCTTCATAAGCATATGCATGAAGCACCAGAACAGGATATGAGGATTACTCAACATTATCAGGATCATGTGAGAGAGATTCTGCAATCCAAATTCATAGAATAGCATTTATTTATTAACATAATTGCTTCTCATTGTAAATGTCACAGAATCAGGTCCTTGATATATTTCAAACTATCTATTATATAACAGTGTAATATAAAGCTATTCCAAAATTATGCCTGGGGCTTTTCTTAGGTGTTGAACCTGCTGGTTCCTTTAGCTGTAGCTCTCAACTCCCAGAATTCAGTCTTATGACTGAATTGCTATTTTATGATCTGCATCACTATTTTATTTTCCAGAAGTGTACCGAGCTATAACCATGGGTGTCACCAACTCCTAAGCATGAAAGAATTTGGATTAAGCTGTGAGAACCAGGTCCCTGTCTAGAATCTACATTACTGAACTGAATTAAATTAGCATGTATCCATTTAGATTTATTAAAGTTGTGTCAGAAATAGGGAGAAGTATCTCAGAGGAAGCTATCTGCCTGCTTCCTATCAAAAGAATTACTAAAGAGAGGAAGGTTACCACTAAATGTACTGATGAATAAGAATTTTATTTAACCAAAGAGACTAATACATGAAGTTGCTGAGAAAGTTGGTAATTAGGCCTATATTGATTTGCAAAATCAAGAGAGCACAAAATTTCCTCTGGGACCAGTGTGAAGCCACCATATCATTTCTCTTCAGATTTTTGCTCTTTCAGATCTACAATGAAACATCCATCTCAGCTTAAAACATAAGGCTCTATTAGGAACAAAAATAGCATTTTAACACTAATGCCATTACTTTAAAGCAAAATCCTACTCTTGAATCTCCATGCTAGATCTTGATTCCATTATTCAGCTGTCCTTAATCACACAGCACTCCAGCAAAGTTTTGAAAGCAGAATTTGCCTTCAACTTACACATTTGTCCATGTAGCTAGTATATCCATTAGCTACTCCTAATTGCATCTTCATGTCTTTATGACTATAGCAGATGCTATCAGCCTAATAATTTTTTCTTCTTTGTTGGGGACTATATTCTGCACTAAGAGGGGAGATGAATTTTATGCTCTCTTTTCCATTATACAAATTCTCTTTTAACCCTACAATTTTCCTTATTTAGCTAAGTTGCTGGATCAGCATCACTTACAAACCATTAAACAATTTAGTTCAGTAAAAATGTCTATGAGTTAGCCTCAAAAGAACTGGAGTTCATTACAACTTAGATGATACGTACAAGTCCTCTAAAACACAGGGAGCTACAACTAAAAGTGTTTCACCAATAATATGGCAAACTGGATTACACATGCCTTTGCCATTCATTTTAATGTGCTCTAGGGAATGAACTGACATTCTAATTCTCTGAATTGTAAGCTTCACTTCTTCTTAATTCTGCATTGCGCCCAAAAGTCAATCTTTGCATTGTACAAATTACTGACAAGGTGTGGTATTTTCTCCCTTGTTTTAAAATCTGTCCAACCAGTACTCTAGGCTCATATATAACTTTTATTAAAAATAAACTCCACAGTAAAAAGTAGAATGGGTGTACAACATTTGTGCTCTTTAAGCTGCAACTTAAACCACCCATATAAAAACACCTTTGAATTTTTTCCCCTACAAGATATGGAACACCCTTTGTAAGGTTCTGTAGAATATCAAACCTCATTTACTTCAACATGAGGTGGGGACGTGAATTAGCACCACGTAGGATTAGTCCCCCTGCCTTACCCTCTATGAAAAATGGCTTATAGTTATATAGCAAAGTACACTCACCTTCCTGCTTCAAAGGTAAACCAAGTTGGGTCACGTCCATACCGTCGGAGGGCACTTAATGGCCAAGAGATGAGTTTAACTCTGGGATTCTGGATATCCCAAAGACAGATATGCTCAAATGTTATCTGCAAGGTACATTCCCCATGCACATCTAAATTAGGGGATGGCATCAAATACACATTGAATCTCTCTGGGAGAAAAACAAAAGGTTAGTCTAAAATCTTTGTAAATTACATGTTGAAAACATTATAGGATTTTCCTATTTTTCCTATAATTACTAAGCCTTGTATCCACTTTTAGCAATTACTTCAAGAATAAAAACCTTTTAAAACAATTGACATTTGAAGCTCTCTGGGGCAAGTCCCATTATATCACACACCTTTAAACAGCCTGATAGATGAAGTGAAAGGCTAAAGGAGAAGACCACTTTAATCATCTTATCTAACCTTCTGCATAACACAGGCCATAGAATTTCCCCAAACAAATCCTAGAGCGGATTTTATGTTAAAAAGTCCCATCTTGATTAAAAATTACGCACGCGCACGCGCACACACACACACAGTTTTCCAGATGAAATGCCCTTAAGGGAACGCACTAAAAGAAAAAAAAAATGCAAAAGTATTTCACATTGGTCAGACTTCTTATACAAGGAATTTAAAACACTCGAATGCATTTGTTTGCAAAAGGTTGGATGGCCATGAAGAGAGTGTAATGTGATAGGCACAGATATACTGGCCATCCAACCTTCTGCAAACAAATACATTCAAGTGTTCTAAAATTCCTCATATAAGTCGTCTGACCAATGCAAAGTACTTTTTTTTTTTTTTTTTAATTTTCCCCCCTGTTAGTAAATTCCCTTAAGGTCATCTTACCTAGAAAACTTTGGTTTTATTATATAATTTTTTAAGATGAAAAACTGAGGAAGCATAGCCCAGGGTGCTGCTTGGCATTGAAATCTATGAACAAAACCTATAAACAGCATTTGCCATTGAAACCTACGACCATTGCACCATCTGCTGAAGAAAGGTTGGAAAGCAAAGGGAATACAAACAGACAGAACCTAAGTTAATATAAAAGTTATCTAATAAAAATAACTACTGATGGAGACTTCACTGCAAGCCTTGGTTAATTATTCCAGTGTTTAATTATGCTCACTGAGTTTTTGTTTTTTTCTTTTTTTAAAAAAAGAGGTATCTTTTCTCTCCAGTGTGAATTTGTCTAGCATCAGGTTCCAAACACCAAGGGAGAATGTTCAAGGTTCAACCATATGGGGGCTGAGAGGACTGGAGACCATAAAGAAGCAGGGCCATCCCTAGGTGGGTGCAGGGCCCTGGGCAAATCACCCTCTGCAGGCCCCACCCCCCGGGCACTGGGGAACACGGCTGGCCGGCCCAGGCCCCTGTGCTGGCTGTCCCACGCCAGGGACCGGGCGAGTCAGCCAAAAGTGGTGAAACAGGAGTGCAGGGTCTGGTTTCTTAGCCGCCCTTAAGCCAGTGGTTGTCAAACTTTTTTCCTCGGGACCTAGCTCCAGACCCCTCCACTGAAAAAAAGTGGTCATCACCAGAAAATTGAACAGTGACCATGACTGGGGGGGGGGGGATAGTTAGGGGGGATGGCAATCCCTCATGGCTTTCATCCTCTCTCTTGAGGCTTCTATTGCATCTCTGAAATCTACACATCTAATTTGATATCACCTACATGGAACATGCAGAGGGTGATCCCACATGCCATACTCCTGCCTCAAATCAGGAAGTATGTTAAATCTCTAAAATTGCAGGTAGTAGCCTGGGGTGTGTGTGTGGGAGCTCCTTGCAAATGTGTGGGGGGGGGGGGGCACGACTGTGTGGAGAAATGAGATGAAGTGCTGAGACAGAGGAAAGAGAACAGAGCCAATGCCAGGCTGGAAAGAAAGGTCCTGGAAGATCCTGTCTGCTGCTGAGCCTGTCCAAGTCCCTACAGGTCCTGGTCCCTTCTCCACTGCCCAATCCCAGGAACTGAAGGAGCGCATCTGGGTTCCACTTTCACCTCTGCACTTCATCTGCTCCCTGAGTCTGCATGAGTTTCCATGAACACACAATTGCCCACAATATTGTGATTGAAGCGGTGCTAGCCCTCTCTGCTTGGTCTGGTGACCCCTGGCATTGTGCATAAAGCAGCAACACAATGGAGCTATCCATACCCCCCTTCAGATTAGGACCTTGTTATAACTTCTCCTTCCAGCAGCTCCATCCCTGAGTTGAAGTTTATTCTGTTACTTAGGCTTTCTAAATCTAGAAAAAATATCATATTTTGTAACACAGGCTCCTACTAGAACAGTTTGCTCTTCTCTTCTCTTTTTAATTATCAGTCAAATTAATCTCTGGAGTTTTTATTAAAATCTACAAGTTATAACTTTTTTGCAAGCAAGTGAATTCTCAACCCACTGAAAACAGAGGCAAGTCCTAACTTGCAAAAATAACTGCAATCCCCATATCCCAGAAATAGTGGAATAAGGGGGTGTTCACAGTTTTTTATTTTCTTCATTGGATCTGTTGATAAATAAAACACAAAGGGTGCTTGCCAGTGACCTCAGTCCTTTTCATATGAATGAGAGAAGCCCAAAGAGATACTGACTCAGAAAAGAGGCATAGAGGTTGTTTGAACTACAATTAGCACCTCATTGTTAGTCCTAATGACTCACAGTGGTTGTACTGCTGATCTACTGCCTTAAGCGGTTTTTGCCACAAGCCACTCCTCTAGCCTTATAGTAGAGTTGGCCCTGTGAACCAGGCCGCTGCTTTTGGCAGGCTCACCCAGTCCCTGGCATGGGAGGGGGCAGCGGTGCAGCCTGTGTGGCCCTGGGCAGCTGCCCCTCTCGCCCTACCCTAAGGACAGCCCTGTAAAGAAGCCATACAGGGGAATATAACAGCTCTTTGCTTGCTGTGCAGCTACACTCTCCAATGACCTGCTTTGCAGGAAATGGAAGGGAAGTGAACTCTGGTAAGGTCTGGGAAGTGCATGGGACATTGCTAATGGATCCAGACCTACACAGATCATGCAGAAGATTGCAATAAGCAACCAATGGCCTAGGAGCTGTGAAACTTTCCAATACCCTGGCTCCAGGTTAAGATTGCAAAGAAAATTCTCTACCCAGTACCAGGGCCAGCCCAAGGTTTTTTTGATGCTCTAAGAGCCTGTGATTTGGCGCCCCCTCGGACCCCTCCCTCAAGCCTGGCCAAGGTGCAGGTAGGGCCAGCTCCCTGGCAGTGGCAGCTCAGTTTCCTCTGCCGGCAGTGGCAGCATGGCTCCCCGCCCGCAGCCCAATGCCACCAGAGCAAGGCAGGCAGCTTGCTGGCCCCAGCCCCAGCCCACCCCTTCCTGATTGGTGCCCTAGACAAGTGCCTAGGTCACTGCTATGGATGGACCAGCTCTGCCCAGTACTGATTCACAAGCAAAGCCTGTTAACTCAGGCTTTACATATGGGACATGTGTGTCACTGTGAAAAAGTACAGCAATGAAGTTCTTTTCTAATAATTATGATTGCAAATTTAAAGTGTGCCACAAGATCAGTTTAACTGAAGTGCAAGTCTGTACAGTTAATACGTCTCTAGCCTGTGTTAACAATTGCTTATGATTTTACATGAACTCTATTTTGCAAAGAGGATTCTCTGTCTACTTCTCACAGACATGGAATTATCTAAAGCCACTCAGCCACTTGTCAAACTGGTTGCTTCTTATTCATCACTTTTTTTTTTTTTAAATTAGACTTGGTCCATGTATTTTGGACTGAATGACTAACAATCAGAATTGACAGAGCAAAGTAGCAATTAGATATGAAAATTAATGTGTTCTTAATTTCAAGCAGGGATATTAGAGGTGTTTTAGAGGTTTAAAGTCTGATTCTTGATCTGTTATGTTTGTTCTTTGATGGTATATTTCTTTTTCAGTCAGTGGAATTGCACCAAAACAGTGGAATGGAATAAAGATTCAGATTTTTAAATCTGGAATCTGGATTTAAAACACCTGGGAGAAATGCTACTAAAGGAATTCCTGCTTGTCCTCAAGTGAACAGACAATTTAAGATTTCAGAATTAACTCCTTTAGATCCAATGGATCATTAAAAATTGAGCTGCTGTGCATTCTCAGTTACATTTTGAATGTAAGCCCCTGTGCTCAGTGTATAACAGAAATTGGGATGAGGGCTAATCATAAAGTTTAAGACCATGCATGGTCATCTCAGAGACTGGCTGGCCAGTAGCAAAAGCCACTTTCACATACAGATATGAGGGAAAATAAGCTAATAATAAACACTAGTTGAATTTTTTTCTCAAAAAACTGTTGATTAATGGAAAACTGGATTTTCAAGGTAATAGATGTTTTCCTTAAAAAACTGTTTTCTGAGAAATTTTCTTATTTTTCAACATAAAGCCAATTTTCCAAAAAAACTGAAGTTTTCAGCCAAAAAATAATCCAAAACTTGAAAATCATGATGGGAAATGTCTCCAAGATTCACAGTCTTTAAGGTAAGACGGGATCATAACAATCAACTAATCAGACCTCCTGCACATTGCAGGCCACCAAACTGTACCCAGCCACTCCTGTAATAGGAGCATGACCTGTGGCTAAGTTACTAAAGTCCTCAAATCATGATTTAAAGACTTCAAGTTACAAAGAAGCCACCATTTACTCCTGTTCAAATTAGCTAGTGATATGATCCAAACTGCAAAGAAAGGAATAAAAGCTCCCAAGTTTTCTACCAATCTGCAATGAGGAAAGAAGTTGTCCTGACCCTAAAATGGTGATCATTTAGACTTTAAGCATGTGGGTTAGAAATAAGAGCCAGACACTGTAGTAACTCAGAGCCACTCCCATCTACTGACCCATCCCTGGTCATTGGAGATATTTGTTAATATGCCATTGTAGGCAACCTCATCATACCATCCCCTCCAAAAGCATATCAAGTTCAGCCTTGAAACAAATTAGCTTTTTTGTCCTCATGGCTCACCTTGGAAGGACTTCACTCTGCTAATCACTAGAAAATTTCATCTAATGTCAAGCTTCAACCTGTTGATGAACAGTTAATAACTAGTTGTTCTTGTGCCATCATTAGTCCTTAACCTGAGCAACTCCTCTTCCTCCTCTGATCATTTTAGTAGCCCTTTTCTACACCTGTTTCCATGTTTCTTAAACATGGAAGACCAGAACTGCACATAGTATTGCAAATGAGTTCTCACCAGTGCCTTGTATAACAGTAATAGCATTTCCCTCTCTCTGCTGAAAATAGATCACCCAATGAATCCTAGGACTGCATTAGCCTTTTTCACAGCCATATCACTTTGGTGACCCATAGTCATCCTGTGATTATGGGAGATGTAGTCTGACTGTAAAATATGGAAAGTCAGGGGGAAAAAAAAAAATCAAAATTTTCACAGGGAATGGAGGAGAAATTTTAGGCCAGGCTTCTTATAGAGCAGTGGTTCCCAACCTGGGATCCGGGGACCCCTGGGAGTCTGCAGAAATGTTGCAGGGGATCCACAGAGCCTCTCCCTACTGGGGCTGGAATCCAGCTGCAGCCCCAATGCTCCCTGGCCAGGGCTGCCTCTCCCTGCCTGTGGTCCAGTCCTGGCAGGGGCATGGGGCTGTGGTGGCTCCCCGCAAGGGCAAGGGCAGGGAACCATAGCTGCCATGGCTCGGCTTCCCAGCAGCGTGGTCCATGGTGGTGGTGACGCCGCTTGCTGGCTGTCCCAGTGGTGCTGCCAGAGTGGCGCAGGCCAGATTACCTCATCAGCCAGGGAGCTGCAAAGATTTTTTTTTTTTGTTAAAAAGGGGTACCCAACCTGAAAAAGGGGTTGGGAAGCACTGTCAGAGTATATTTTCAAAGCACTTAGTTATATGGATATGGGCATGCAAAAAACATTCACAACTGATACCCTGAATTTTTCATGAAGTTAATAATGTGTACAGTATAACTGAAAGCCCGTTTTTGCATACAATTAGCTGATTTCCATATGCAGGTGGAGTAATTGAGATCAGATTATGTATGCAGTTAATTTATTACTTGTAATACAATAGTCTCTAGGAGTCTCAGTCATGAACTGGGACCTTAAATTGATAGGTACCTTTCAATGGAGAACCAAAGGACACTCCCCATCCCACAGGGTTTACAATTCACTTAATTTGTCTGAAAATCTAACTCAAACGTTTCTCAAATCCTGAGTCAGAGTTCCACTTCAGGAAGAGATGTTAGTTCTGATGACAATCAAGTATAATCTGAAGAATAATGTGTTTTTTGGAGTTGTGGGGGTTTTTTTGGTAGCATGTAATAAAACTTCATTGAGGTAGGAGTTGTATTCTAGAATTTTGTAAACACTAAGTTCAATATTTCTATACATACCACTCTGCTCCCTTTCTACACCAGATGCCAACAAGTCTGGCTCTCCAAGGCTAATGTCATTAATTCGAGTTCCTAGACATTCCATCTGCAGCACTTTGCACCACTCATCTGCTTCGAGTTCTGTATGAATTCACATAAAATCTGCATGTAGGTACAATGCGTTTATCATTTCAAAATTAATATTCCTGTGTTTTCTAATGTACTGTGCCATTTTACCCACCTGATTCACAAGCAAAGGTTTTGGACGTGTCATCATTAAAATAAATGCCAATAGCATGTTTCTTTGTGCCTTTTGGCAGTCGTGATATATTCTTCACATTATTGAGTTCTGTGACCTGAAAAAGAGAGAGAAATTTAGAGTTCTAATTAGGATCCTGGAATTATGGTTATTGACTGGAGAAGAAGGAGAGAAGCGAAAAAGCACTTAAGATAAGCTACAAAAAACCAAAAAGAATAAGTCCATGAATACTTTTAAGAAAAAGCCATCTTGTCACAAATCGGGGTCTCAGATTCTGAATGATGAAGTAGCCACAGTAATACTTCCATTGTCTCATATTTTATCTGTGTGCAAACAAAGACCAATAAAAACAAGTTCCAAAGGGGCAACCGTATTAGTATAGTTCAGTAAAACAAAGAAGGAGTCTGGTGGCACTTATAAGATTAACAAATTTATTTAACACACGAGATTTTATGGGAGAAAATCCCACTTCATCAGATGCTTAAAGATGGGGAACTTACAGAATGGGAAAAAAATAAATGCTGGGGAATATAAGTCACAGGAGCAGGTCAGACAATTACAGCAAATCAGAGCAGTTGTTTGGATCCAAACAGTGGAATTAGTTTAAGTGCCACCAGACTCCTTGTTTGTTTTCCATTAACAGAGCCGTTAACTTGGGTGGCCTGGAGCGGCTGAATGAAGCCAGTCTATTAAAGGGGCTGCTTTTGTGGTGCCTGCTTCAAGTGCCGCTAATGGGAAGGGGCGCCAAAAAACAGTGTTATGGCTCTGTCCAATAGAAACAGGATTTAAACCACAGAAAACATGGAATCATCTCTTTGGGAAGCAGCATTCACAGCCATGCAGAGAAAACATATACAAAGAACATGGGAAAGGAAAACATATACAAAGAACATGGGAAAGAAAAGTAGCTGCAACAGGGCTAAGAGAAAAAGGCTTCTCCTTTTATCCATTCACTTAGATAGTGAATCAGATTCTGCCATGCCTTGCTCTAGTGAACTAGAGCTTTTGAAATTTTCTATCTAAAACTACATTTGATTGAAAATTAGCTTTTCAAAGAAAGTATCCATTTTCCTTGTATGCCTCTGTAGCAGGGTGTTAGATACAATGACCCCAAAACTCCCATCCAGTCCAGTGTTCTTCAAAAGTTTTTAATTTTTTGGTCAGAAATCCAAAAACTGAAGTCTAACCACCAGTCCCTCAACCCCCCAAAAATGATTTTCAGTAAATTTTAATCCAGAGATTTCTAGGCTTTGGTTAACAAAAACAAAAAAAAGTTTAATTTTCTGATTTTAATATATTCAATGAAATGTTGATTGCACGCCCACCCCCGCCCCTTGCCTCCTGCCTTGCCCTGCCATGGAAAACATCTCCCATTTTCTGTCTAGCTCAGTAAACAGCTTCAGCAGGCAAAAGTTTATTTTTTTTAATTTTTCTACATAAAAAGCCCAATTCTCCAGCTTGGATGAGGACTTTTTCTCTAAGATTTTCACAAATAAGAGCCTAAAATTAGGCTTAGTTGTAGCTGTTGGTTGCTTTGCACTATTAACAGTCAAGCAAGTGGCTACATAGATAATTAGGAGACTATGTTTTAGGCCTCTTTTTTGGAAAAATTTGACCTTACACCTCAAATATTTCATTGCAAAACTAGCCCTCTGGATATGCCTTTCAGCCACTCCCTCCACTGGTACATTTTTTTTTTATTAGCAATTTTATCAGCAAGAGGAAGAGCAATGATGCCACACATGTTTGCTCAAAAGACAGTTTACATGATTGTTGTCCAGGTCTTACTAGTCCTGTGAATATTTCTGCATGGGTCCTGTAACACTGAGCAATAACGTCCCAATGGAAAAATATGTTTGTTTTTACTGTTCTGGGCTGGCCATCTACAGTAGTAAAAAACTAAAGCCATTACAATCTATTTATATTGACATGAGACACAAAATTTCCTAATGAGCCTTGAACTCCCACTGCTCCTGTCTGACCCATGTCCATCTCAAAGCAGTTCTGTTGCATGTTCCCTTCTGGATACAGAGACAGAGAGGCCCTGGAGGAGGACAATCCTTGAAAAGCTAATGTCTCTTCAAGGAGAATGGGACAAAGAAGCAAACAAAGTGATGGGTGCATTGTGAGCCACCTACAAAATGAAATAGCAATGCATTGGCTGCAACCTGTGTTGACTCACACTTCACTGAGAAACTGCAGAAAGGAAGTCAGGAGACGGCCATCACAAAAACACTAAGCTTGCACCTAAGCCCCCCACCCACACACCCCAGGTGGCTGAGTTCAGAGCTCAGGCTTTCTTTCTTATGCGTTTTTGATTCAATCTGAATATTGCTTTAAACAGGATAACTTAATTGTGCTTAATTTGTTTGATTTCTTCCCATTTTTACAAGGAGGACTCTGGAGAGGGATAATGTGATGGATGAGCCATTAGGTTATCCACATTCTTTAGGCTCAAAGCTGTGCCTGTGTATCTAAGGGAAAAACTGTTTAAAGATCTATTGATAACCAAGCTGCTGTGTCCCTCTACAAGCCATTTCATCATCGTCTTCATCCCTAAGTGTCTACAGCAGGGGTACTCAAACTTTTTGCGAGCCGGTCCACATTCAGCCTTCCACCATTGACCAGGGTCCACAAACAACTAGGGTGCGGGGGGGTGAGTAGGAGTGTGGGGCAGCAATGCCGGGAGCGGGGGGGGGG
>ML682026.1:17703315-17900223 GCA_007922195.1 Podocnemis expansa | reverse complement strand
GAGTGGGAGTGGGGGGCGGTGATGCCAGGAGCGTGGGGGGGCGAGTGGGAGCGGGGGGTGGCAATGCCAGGAGCGTGGGGGGGGCGAGTGGGAGTGGGGTGGTGGTGATGCCAGCCGCGTGGGGGGGAGTGAGAGCAGGGGGGCGGCGATGCCAGCCGTGTGGGGGGGGCGAGTGGGAGTGGGGGGGGTGATAGCCGCGTGGGGGGGCGAGTGGGAGTGGGGGGGCGGCGATGCCAGCCGCGTGGGGGGGCGAGTGGGAGTGGGGGGGGCGGCAATGCCGGGAGGGGGAGGTGCTGCCGGGAGCGGGGCAGCGGCGGCGCAGCAGGCTCCATGGGGGGGAGGAGGAGCACAGCGAGCAACAGAAGTTGCTCACCTGCGCTTAGAGCAGGGGTACTCAAACAGCCAAATAGGCCACTGTCGCGGTCCACTGGAAACCTCTTTGTGGTCCGGATTGTGGACCGCGGGCCGCCATTTGAGTACCCCTGGTCTACAGTCTTCCTTCTGCTGACACAGCAAATGAAGCACATGACCCTGACACAAATATGCTTGAATTCATGTTGAAAAGTGATAGACTGCTGACACCACTTGTATTGTGCTTTTGGCAAGAATGGCTAATGAGGGAATCTGAAAATGCCTGGAAATATTTGTGATTGAATTTTTCCTGGTTTCTTTGAGAATGACTCATCTTACCATTTTACCTGTTATTAAATTATTATTTTCTGTCTTTCTCCTCCTCTTTTTTCTCCACTCAGACTTTCACTGCAAATACATTTTTTTATGTATCATTTGGCCTGTGTTCGCATTAATCAATTAGTCTTCAGCAATTCTGTGGATTATATTTACTGTATCTATTCCCATTTTTAGAAATAAGAAAACAAACCCAAAGAAAACTAAGGCTAACATTTTCAAAAGTGGCCTCTAATCCTGGATGTTTCCCACAGTTTCAAGATAACTGTGTGTGAGACCTCTCTCCCCAGTCACTCAAAGAATGAGCTTTTAGGTCTCTCAACCATCACCACTCACTGGGCAGGGGGACACAGTCCACTCCCTCCTGACCAGAGCTTGAGGGCTTGCAGCCCCCCTTGTACTCTGATCCTCCCCAGCAGGTCTGACCAAGAGTCCAGGCTCTGCACTTGGCTTTCTCTCCAACATGTTCCGACCCACATATTCCAGCGGTTACAGGACGTTATAGAGTCTAGCAAGCACTGCCTTGAGCTGCTGTGAGGGGCATCCAAGACCCTGTGTTCTGCAGAGTGGCCACTGATGCCATCTCAGAATACTGGACATTGGAGTACTTCTGGATTGGTGTGACCCAGCACATGCACGCAAAGTCATGCCAGAGCAGGCAGAGCAGCACTCACTGCAAAACGGCCTCTTCCACAATGGTATCAGTCATAGTTTTGTCTGGTACCATCATGGAAGAGGCCATTTTGCAGCAGGGACCATCTAGCTTAAGACTAGATCACCAGCCTGCCTAGTGCTCTGGATCTCCTGGGTGTCTGACACTTCTAGAGTTGCAGCACCATTTCTTCCTTTTGCCTGTCTGGCATACTTTTGAGAACCGACTCAGTGTGCTAAGCTAGCACTTAGCCTAGCACCAGCACTGACTTCCAAGATACTCCAGTTAAACAAACACACCCTTTTCCCTGACCTCTACCCAAAAGGTTCTAGCTTACTGCTTCTCTCTCATAGGAATACAATGTAGATGCCAAACACTCACGCTCCCCCTCCTGCCCTGCCACAAAGCCTTTATGCTCATCTACATGTAATCATGACAAGAACAGAAAAGCACAAATTGTACAAAACAACACACATTTGAAACTGCCCTTGGGGAGCCGTCTGGGTCCAGGAAGGCAAACAGACATGGTGTTCCCTTCTCATACAGGTTTCTGTATGCTAAATGGTCTCAATCACTCATGGAGCTTCCCATCAACTTGTGAGCTTGTGCTCTTCTGCCCCATGCTTCCTCTTCCTGTCTGACCGCCTGCTCCTGTGTGTGTGCTTATTTAAACCCCTCCTGGACAGCAGGCCTCTTTTGTTCTACTGCTGGTAAGTGATATTGTTAACCATAAGTGTTTCCCTTTGTATGAACCCATATACACACAGGCATTAGTAATACAGCAGTTTTTCATTAAAATAAAAAAACTTCATAGAATCAATCAAACTTCAGTCAGAGGTCCAAACACATATTAAACATATCAGAAAGTCATGCACAATCCACATGGGGGAATCTGGCAAGTCAAAGTCCTTCAACCCTTCAACAGGGTTTGAACAAAAGATTGTGTCCTTTTGTTTAATCAAAATGAAGGCATTGCTGACAGGTGAAAATCAGTCTTTTATACCAAAAAAACCTCTCTTTATCTCCTTGGGCCTCTGGTACATATCTAAACCAGGACCTGCAAGCCATCCCATGAGGTTGTACTTCTCAGGAGTGGTTACACTCTAGAGCAGTGGTTCTCAACCACAGCCTGTCTACACTGCAGGGCAATAAAGTCGACTTTAGGGTCCAGTAAAGTCAACTTTATAAGGTCAACTCATAAAGTCGACTTTACTGTTAAGTCGACTTTAGTAAGTCGATGTAAGGCAATGTGGACTAACTAAGTCGACAGTGCAGTGGGACCATTAATTCAACTTTATTAAGTTGAATTAAGCCAGCATGCCCATTTAAAGTCAACTTAATAAAGTTGACTTAATGTAGTGTGTACTCACTAAGTCGACTTAATAAGGTCTACTTAACGTCAACTTTAAGTAGACTTTATTAAGTCGACTTAGCTTTCACAATGTAGACATAGCCCACTGCATCAGGACACATTACTATGCCTCCATGCAGTGATAAGCATGTCATGGAGAACTGAGGAGAAGGCTGAATTTGGCTTGGTGGAGGAGGGATTCTGTGCCTCCAGCAGCAGGGAGAGGGTGGAAGGCAGCATGGCTGGGACGGGGGGGGGGCAGTGATATTGGCTCCGCGCTACCTCCAGCCCCCTTTCTGCTGCTCTGACACAGAGCCCAGAGCAGCGCATGTGGCAAGGAAGGGGGGTGGCCAGACCAGCTGCGCTGAACCCATCTGCCCTTTTGGCTGGCTCGCCCAGTCTCCGGCATGGGGGTGGCAGCAGCGCAGCTGCAAGGGACCCCCTAAAGTGCTGGGCCCTGGGCGGCTGCCTGACTCACCCTACCCTAGGGACATCTCTGGATACAAGTATTACACATATCAATATTCTAATGGAAAATTAGGAGGCTACATTTGCAGCTGGAACTCTCTATTTATGGGTACAAAAACTATATTTATACTTTGCAGTCGCAAACACCTGCTAACACTCCTAACTGCGGCAGACATAAACCATTTTTAAAAAGCTAACTATATCACACCTTTCTTATAAGGGGAAAATTATCAATCACTGCATGGGTAAAACTTCATGCACCCAAAGATACAAGCATGTTAGGGCTTGATATGTGATAAAAAATATTACTTAAATTTCATAAGGTTTCCAAATTCTGGCTCATAGAAGAATTATGGCTAAAATCTCCTAATGTATCTTCAAACTGGATTACTAGTAACATATCACCAGCTCTACACCCCACCTTAAAGCACATGTTCATATGATTTATGCTTCAAATCCATGATCCCTGGCTACAAGCTTTATAATTTGCCTTTCCACAGCAAGGAATGGCATACAGAAGAACCTCAGAGTTATGAACACTTTGGGAACAGAGGTTGTTTGTACCTTTATGGTTGGTGTTTCAAAAGTTTCCATTGATTTAATACAGCTTTGACACATTAATATGCAGAAGAAAAATACTGCTTTTTTTTTTAGTAGTTTACATTTAACACAATACTATACTGAATTTGCTTTCTTAATTTTTTTGTCTGCTGCTGCATACTTCAAGTTCCAAATCAGATGTGTGGTTGAATATTTAGTTCACATCTGTAGTGTTTGTATGAGGTTCTTCTGTACCACAAAACGTCTGACAAATCTTGATGTGTGACATGCCATGAAGACGCCAGGAATGCCTTGCCGACTTCTTTTTAAGGTCTCAGACCAGACACTTTATTCACAATAAGTGATAGGATTCATTAAAATAAATGTTTAACAGCCAGTGATTAACAGAGTGGTCATACTTTAAATGTCTCATTTGCTATCGATATAGTTTTGCTTTAGTGAGCTTTGAAAACAATTACAAATTACACAATTCAATTTTCCAAATGGATTATTTTGTAACTAGACAGAAAGACTGTTTAAATTACTTCTGCTGTTTCGGGGGAAGATTAATACAACCGGATTAAAAGTCAGGTCCTCTAGCGAAATCCGTATATTTCTGTCAGCATTATGCAATTAAGTGGTATAATACTGGAATATTAACATTGTTTCTGGCACACTGCAAATTCAAAAGCCATTTCGAGAAACAAGAATTTGAATTCCGCCATCCCCTACCCACCGTTCTTTGCACTTTGTAATTTGGGGGTGATGATTTATTTATATTTACCAATGAAAACTAGACAGCTTCCTAAAAGGCAATTTTCTGCCCAGCTTCTGTAGCCTGTATCCTAATTATTTTTTCTCCCTTGTGGGACTGAATGAATTAAGTAGCCAATTCTCTTTGTCTATGCAAATTTGCAGTGCACTTCTTAAACTTGAAATGACTTTGTTCTCATACAAACCACCAGTTTATATCTTTGTCCTGAATAAATCACATCAATAGACCCCCTTTACTTTTATATAAAGTTAAGATAGCAAACAATCCTAAAATAAAACCAATACTTTTCATAGGTCAATATTTTACAAAGGCACTTATTTCAAAAGGATTTTTTGTTCTTCTAACTTAAAGCATTGATTTTATCTGTTAACTACAGGACTCTTTGATGGAACCTGAATAGGTAGTGAGAGCGTTCAACCCTCCCCTATGCATTCCTAAAAGGGATAACTAAAATCTGGCCTAAGTAATTAGTACACAACATCTGTTGAAATTATTTTGCCTTGCCCATCACCATGGGCTCTTGGAACCCATATTAGAGAGAATGCTAATGCAACACACACACACACACACACACACACAGTGCCCATACCATTAATCTTAAGAATTAAGCCAAAGGAGCAACCTTTCTTTAATGCTCTTCTGCTCTAGGCATTTTAAGCTCCATGCTGGGCTAGTAAACTTTCAGTCTCCATCCTCAAACTTCTTGCACACAGGTGATTGTGTCTTCAGAAGATGACAAATTCCCCTGCTCTGCACAAGAAAAACCAGCATCGGCGTAATTTACACATTCAAAAATGGACATGCAGGTTAGAAAGGCAACAAATTGATGGAAATAGCTTATCTGTAAGAACCTCCACATTTTCAGACAATTCTTCTTAGGCCTAATTCTGTACTGACCTACAAGTTATGCACCACCACTGACTCCTCCTGACCAGAATAATTTAAATGAGGGAGTTATGCATATTTTTTTAAAAAATTCTAAAGAGCCTTTTAAAAGTAATTTGAAAATGCTCTAAAGATTTTAGGTTTTTTCAGGATTTGTCATTAGCCATAACCTAATGCTATATGTTCTTCCTTGCTTGTGGGGAAACATCAGTTTTAATATATCTAGTTCTCCACCAAAAAAAGTCATATTATTCAAGATATTCTTTAAATAAAATAAAAGGCCTCACTCAGATAAATTAGGTATATATAATCACTGTGACTGCATATGTAAATGTTCCTGGTTATTTGGTTGTGCATTTGTACTGATCAAGGAAGTCAATCTTGAAACTGAAATTCATGCTGGCTTCCATACTGTCATTCTGAAAGTTACATCAATAATCATATATACTCTCCATTTATTTGTATTTGAGTTACCTGCATATATTTCAATTTAAGGAACTGACCTGATGCATTTTAAAAGAAAAAAAAGGGTCCAGATCTGTGTTGCGTCAGAGACACAGCATAGAAGTAGAAACCACAGAGAGTGAGAGGAAAGGTGGTTTGACACCACCAGGTTTTGAAGGTGACCAAAAAAGCATTCAGCCTAAGTTAGAGTATCCCCCAGGCTGCATAAAAGAGAGGCCACCCCAACATTCCAATCTAGTTTAAACCTGGGTGAACAATTAAACAAAAGAAACATCTAACATGACTGCTCAAATATACAAATATCACTGTTCCATGATCAGTAGTGTCAGATACCTCAAGATGTAGACACCGTTCGAAGGCCCACGGACCACATCACTAAGTGATGGCAGAGTAAAGCAAACAGCCAAGAACTGAAGAGCTCTCCACCTGCAGAAATTCACACTCCGTCCTCATATCCAGGACTACAGATATCACAATGCCATGACAACAAATGCTCAAGAAAAAGCCCCGTCCTATCATAATAAACTGAAAGCAACACTTGCCATTAAATCATCACACAAAAAAACTATAAGAAAATAATCAACACTTCAGTGAAGAGGAACATGCAACTGAAATACTGGCAGCTTTTATCATTTTTCCTTTTCCTCCACTTTAATGTTTTTGCGATGGCATGACACTTTTCTTGTAGAATGATAAGAACAGAAGTGCCTGCACTTGCTAGATTTGATGCTGCCTTCATCAGGCTCTGAAAGTTATTTGTTAGGGCCCAGGAAGGAGGTTAATAGTCCAAATTTCTTAAACATTATTCATCCAAAAATTGGTTTTCCTTGTGCAGTGTCATTTGTCAAGCTGAATGTCATTCTTCTTTGGGTTCATTAAGACAATCTCCTGGCATGGTGACACCAGGCATTCTAAAGAAATAGGCCTGCTTCCTCGTTTGTTGTAGCATTGCTGTCTTTGCCAGAGATATATAAAAGCAACCTTCTTCCCTACAGTTATTTAATAAGAATATTTGCAGAAAAGAACACAAAGTTAGAACAGTACACTTAGACTCATTGCTGTTGACCAGTGTGACCATATATCAATAAAGGCAAAGCGCCACAATTCCATTTTGGTATCATACATCAAACCAACAGAGCATGAAGATGATGCCTTAGTACAATACATCACCAAACCCACATTACTCTAATCATATATGCAGAGATTCTCCAGGGGGTACACCAGCTCATCTAAACATTTACCTAGTTTTACAACAAGGCTACATAAAACACACTAGCAAAGTCAGTACAAATTAAAATTTCACACAGATAGTGATTTGTTTATATTGCTCTGTATACTATTCACTGAAATGTAAGTACAATGTTAATAGTTCAGTTGATTTATAATTATATTGTAAAAATGAGAAAGTAAGCAATTTTTCAATAATAGTATGCTGTGACTCTTTTGTATTTTTATGCCTGCTTTTTGTAAGCAAGTAGTTTTTAAGTGAGGTGAAACTTGAGAGTACGCAAGACAAACAGGACTACTGAGAGAGGTATAAAAAGACTGAGACCCTTTTCAATGAAATATACCCTTCCTGTAAATATCCATATCACTTATTTGAAAACCTCAGTAGAAAGAGTTAAAGGTAGATTCCCACAACCAGCTAGCTCCAAATGACTATTGATGCTACTCTGTTGGTTAGGCACTCTCTTTTGCTTGGATGGAGACAAGCACAGAATTCAGCTCCAATAGACACTGATGATAGTCACACCTTTGTATTGGAGAGTATCTGGATGAAATGAGTTAGAACGGGTGGGAAATTTTCAGATTTCTGCTGAAAGAAAGAAAGAAAAAGTTTGTGATACATTTTTGCCATTCTGACCAGCTTATGGACTGGTTGAAATTTTTTTAAATTTGGCCAAAACATTTTCAAATTCCTGTAAGATATGGGTAAACAAAGACCCACAGACTTTAAGGTCCAAAGAGACCAATATAATTATCTAGTCTGACTTTCTGCACAATGCAGGTCACAGAACCTCACCTGTAACTGACCCCTAACCTACGACTGTTACTAAATTCCTCAAATCATGATTTAAAGATTTCAGAGTACAGAGAATCCACAAGCAAGTGACCCATCTCCACCCCACAGAGGCAGGCCGTTAACTTGTGCTAAACATTGTGCAATTGAAGCTTTATGAAAGCAAAGGGTTGTGATTTGAGGACAAGGGATTCCTAGGTAAAAAGTAGATGGGTTCAGGGTTAAGGCATAATTTAGTGGGCCCTGAAACTCTCCTAATCAGCTGGGGCCCCCTCCTGCACTCCAGCTCCTACCCCCCAAATGCCAGCCTCACATGCGCCTACCCTGCACCCCAGCTCCTGGCCCCCAAATTCCAGCCCCCCAAATGCGAGCCCCTCACCCACCTACCCCACACCCCAGTTCCTACCCCCAAACACTGGCTCTCCACCCCAGCTATTGCCCTCGGCCACTGGTCCCCCAAGCCCCCACCATGCCACGCCCTCATCCTCCACTGCTCTGGGCCAACCCCCTCCCCCATTCCCCATGAGACCAGCTCACCTGCCCCTGAACTCACCCCCCCCAGACCCCCTTGCCTAGCTGCACAGCAGAGCGGCCCCAGCCCTGGCCCAGCCTAAGGTGGCTCATTGAAAGACAGCTCAGAGAGGGAGAATTAAATCTCCCAGCTCCCTGCTGGCCAGAACGCACAGTGGAACGTTGTTCCAGGACCTACTATTTTTAGGGGCTCCATATTTGGGAAGCCCCTAAAAATAGAAACCAGAATGCTGTGTTCCAGGGCCTGCTATTTTTACCCAGTGGGCCCTGGAATGCACCATTCTAGCTCCATTTTCTATTTTTAGGGGCCCTGGAACACTGAGCCCCTAAAAATAGTGGGCCCCCGAATGGTGTTCCACCACGTTCCAGCTTACTTTAACCCCTGGATGGTTTCTGTGAGATACTATGACAGAATTTGCTGGATATAGAGACTTCTTATTGTGACTAACTGGCATAAGAGTAAAGCCCTCAGGGCCCTGCTCCAAACCAGGGTACTGTTGTACAAACTTATAGTTAGACAGCTTACATCTAAATACTGGGGCAAACTCTGGCTTCTTGTGGAAAACGAAACATGAGGGGAATGGGAGGTGGAGTGCTTTGCAAGGAAGAAGTATCTTCAGCCAAGTAGGTCTTTGTGCACATGCAAACTACAGTGACTTCTACGGGCACAGGGAAAGCCTTAATTCCTCTTCCAGGTTTACAGACCAGAATATTTACACTATCTGGTTTCGGTAGCCTCATGCATGACTCTCCTACAAATTTTGTGCATTGTGGTTCCACACACAGACCCATCCTGGAAATCTGCTCCATTTTCTACAAGAAATTGCGGGATACCTTGCATGGATTCTTTGTGGTTTGGTTTCACGGGTATTTAGACATTTGAGTCTTATACACCTCGAAACGGAGGCAGGAGGGAGCATAGTATATGTTACTGCCTGCTCTGGTTTGTGGGCTCCAAAGTTTTGTTTGGAATAACCTAGACTTTCCATAGCAGAATCTCACTGTTGTGCACAGTAGATTTGCTTAAATTTCCATCAGTTGGCCAGTACTAGAACAGGACTATCACTTGTTCACAGAATGAGCTGCCTGTTTAAGAGGGTTGAGCCTCAGCCGAACCTGTGTCACATTTGTTGGGTGATGTTCTCCCGATGGAAACAGTGAGTGAAGTCACTTGACCAAGCGTGACTAGGAATTGGGCCTTCTGGAGGAATAAAAGAACAGCCCTGGCCAGCTGACTGCTTGGCTTGTGGGTAAGAGTCTACTGGTTTATATAACTATGTTGGAATATACCATTTAGTTTGAGTGGTGTGGCCCATTTGGCGTTAAACACAAAATGCGCCATGAGCAGCAGCACCAAAATGTTTGCCAAACACCCAGAAAGAGCCAGAATGGTTTGCAAAAATCTTCACTGGAAAGTGCATGCACACAGAGGTTTGAAAGATGACTGCTGATCTAAGAGGTTGGGTCAAACTCAAACCCAGAGAGATTATGACTATCAGTGTCCGAGTCTTACCTTTCACCCAGCTTCAAAAACTGCCATAAAATGTAGCTCTTGATACAACCGAAGTCTGTTTTAGAAGTATATGTCACACTTTAAATTTTAAAATTACAGAAAATGGTTTTCCTTCCTTAGAAGCTTTTAATTTTGCCAGAAAAAAAATTGCTGCAATGGGATTTTGGAGTTTTATTTATTTATTTATTTATTTTAAACAAAAACATTTCTAAACCACCCAAACGATTTTCCATTAACATTTTTAAATGCTATTTTTACTCAAAAACATTTTTAACAAAATCTTTTAATTTAGCCTAGTGCTTTATTTTCTGTCTGAAACTATTTCTGGACATGATTTTCTTAAATGCTCAGAACTGGCTAAATACTGCTCCTATTAAAATCAATGGGAGTTTGATCATTTATCTGACTGGGAACAAAGTTCAATGCAGATAACTACTGTATATACCCCCTAGTTTTCTACATGCTTGATTGCTTCAATTAATCAGTTACCTGACATTAAATCATTTCTTGCCATTTGATTTATATGGCTAGATTCCTATGCTGTCATAAAATCCCTCTGAAGTTAGTGGTAGCCCTGTGGTATAGTGATCCACTTGCATAGATCCAGTTGCAGGAACTGATCTCTAGATTGCACTTACAGTAAATTAGCAAATACAAAACAGTCTCTTAAAGAAGAGAAGAAAATTGGCCTTAAATATTTCAGTTCCTCTTGGATCTCAAAGCCAGACTTAAATTCAAAATCTTCCAGACAGTAGTGCATGTTCTGCTGATGTTCTACATTAATATTGCAAGAGATTAAATTTGCATCAGTAATTGTCAGAAGTGCACCATCATAGATGCTACACATTCCACACAACGCTGAAATTTATCAACTCTGAAAATATACACTGCAATCCTCACAAAGATCATAAGCGGGGAGCATTATTATTAGCTTTTCATTGCTTTTTTCAAAATCACTCTATTTAAATTTGAATGAACTCCTTTTTCTGGGCACGACATACTACAAACAGCCTCAAGGCTTTATGACCAATACCTTATAAATTATGTAGAACATAGTTACATGTGGAGACAAATAGAGAATTCAGATCCAGTATTCCTCATGATTTCCTCCTATGTGTCTCACAAAGTGGGTAAGAATGGATTAGCCTCAAAGCTCATCTGTGCTCTCAGGCAGCTATGCGGTTATGTACATAATTCCTAATTTTCTAACATATTAAGCTTGTGTCAACAAAGATTATAGAGTATTATTTTCAGCTCCATGCCCAGGGGAACTACCTAGGTAAATTCTCAAATGAACTGAGCTAAGCAGAGGACTCTAGAGAGAAGTGATTACAAAAATTAAGAAAGTTCATTGGTCTGAAAGGCATCAAGCAAGGGCTTTCATAGTAACATGGAGCCATGTTATCTAACTTCAACGGAGTTACTCTAAGGATGAATGTGGCCTTTTATGTTTCTAAGAGTTTGCCCAACTAGCCGATGTTTCCGCTACCAATACAGAAAATTACAAGTTTAGTTGAAACTTATGTCTAAAATATATAGCGTTAGGGCTCTTAACATCACGGTTATGGAAAATTACAATTTAGACTAATCTCTCCAAGGCAAGCATTCTGGACCTGATTCTTGTTTATACCATTAAGGCCATTTTACATGGATTTAGCAGTGCAGACAGGTCTTAAAGTATAAATATTAACTTATTCCTATTTACATCATTTGACACTGTAAAGGGACCTTCGAGTGGCCTTAGTGTAAAGGAGACTCTTTTTATACATTTCTGAACTGTAATTGGCTCACTATTGTTCCCATAGTGATAATAAACTATGGCTTTCATTAATAAAGACACAATCACATGTTATCAGTGATAAAAAAAAGAGGGGACACAGTTTTTGTGTAAACTTTCAAGAATTTTCCCCCCCAACTTTTAGTTTCATAAGTGCAACAGAGTTAGGACAGACACAAAGCTGAGTCCACTACAGGTAGTCCTCACTTAGTGACCGGGTTCCATTCCTGAAACCCGGTTGATAAACGAATTGGTCACTAAACGAGGAGCAGCCCTTACCGGTATTTCAGGCATAATGTACTTTACTGGTAGTGGGTTTTTCAACCATCGGTAGATAGTTTTAATGTCACCTTTGCATCATTTATAACATTTTTAATATATATTTTAAATGTTTTAAGCTCTAATGTACTGAACTTAGTTTGCATAGTGTACTGTAAATATAGGTAATCAGAGAGTTGATGCGAGTTCTCGTACATCGCCATAATACCAACTCATCAGAGAGCCGGTCATAACTCTGAGGGGTCACTAAACGAGTAGGTCACTAAGTGAGGACTAGCTGTATTTTGAATCTCTCTCTTACTTATAGTTATATAAATACCATACGGGTTGTCAAAATATACAGCTTATAAAAACTTTAAATTTCATTATTTTGTCTTTGAAGTAGCAACAAAACTTCAAATTCTTGGCTTCTAAGAATCTGTGGGACCAATATAGAATTATGAACTCAAAGGAAATTTGTGTAAATTTACACAAAATCAAATCTTACCTTGTGATAGCACCTAAAGTAGGCAGCACGCTCATCTGAAAATTTTTCCAGTCGTTTTGGCCCTTTGCTTGAAGCCTTCTTGAATACTAACCAGCATCTTTGATAAATCTGGAAGCACAAAAGAATAAGCTTGGCATCTCTAGTGACTGGAATATGATGGGCATTTGTAAAACACATTTTTTATGCTTTTGGTTGCCAATTATTCAAAAGTCACAAACTAGTTTGTTACAGCAAAAATACAGTAAAATAGTATCCACAATGGCTCTCGGACAGATTTACTGAACTGAAGACAGATACAGGGGGGAAAAGTCAGCACTGGACTGATTTCAGAACACAACACTGTGAGAAAGAAGTTTTGGAACAAAACACTTGTCTGATCATTTTTCTTAGCCACTAGAGGGAAACAATGCAAACTGTGGACTTGCTAATGCAAGATAATTTCTGATCCCAGGGGATCAATACAATAGAGAGAACAGTTGAATGATTTTTAGTTATACAGATTGTATTATTATAATGGGAGTAATTAAAATAAACATAGGATTTAATCTTGTCACACACATTTCAGATTGCAACTTGCTAAAATCTTGATCAGAGCAGACAGGCAGGTATGGAGCTTTCCCGGACAGGACAGGAAGTGACACTGTGTTTCTGAAGGGACTCGTAAAGTCACTGGGTAACAAAGATTGAATTATTTCCTGGAATTTACTATCAGAACTTGGTCATAATTAAGTCAATGGGAATTTTACCAGGTCTATTAATCATTCCCATATGTTCAAAAAGAGGTTCAAATGCAAACAGTGGAGGAGAGGGGGAACTTCTTTTTAACAAACAGAAGTTTAAGGAATATTTCCTAAAGCCCCAAGAAATCCAGCTCGACTTACACCTGCCTCTCTAAATACTACTCTATTTCTGTTACTATGTGTACCTCCAAATTCAATTGTACCACTTATTTCTGATCAATACTTGTACTATGATAGCAACTGGGAGGGGCCCAACCAATATTGCAATACTTTTTTAAAGGTGTACCTAAATTGAAAAAAGAGTCCAGTGAAGAGCACCAAAAGCGATAAAGGGTTTAGAAAATCTGACCTACGAGGAAAGGATAAAAAACTGGGCATGTTCACTCTTGAGAAAAGATAAGGAATGTTGACATTAACAAATCATTACATTTTCTGTCATATCCTCTCCCCCTTCTAGTAGATTTAAAATAGCACAGAACAATATATACTCACAACACTGAAACAGAAAATGAAGAATTGTTAATGGTCAGATTAAGAGCTCATTTTAATGAAGTACCACTCAAGCCATAGTTTTAGTAGGCACAAACATGGTTTTGGCAAATCTTTTAAATAGAATTGCTAATCTGTTTAAAATGTCATTGCTGACAGAACAAAGAAAACATTTTGTGTTTGAAGTTGCATCTGAAAAGATGTACAAATGTATAATAAAAAGATCCTCTCTTTTCTTGGAGGACTCAGGGCAGGATGACATAAAAGCCACATGACCCCGAAACAGCAAATCCAGCATGAAAAATACAGAAGATTAATAACTGACGCTTGCACATGAGCAATGTATGGGCTAACTAAAAACCAAAGGATTAATGTACTGAAAGCCAAATGAATAAAGATGAAGTAATCTTTAATGTAGAAACACATAAAAGAGGAAGGAGATCATGGCCCCAAACAGGAGAAAAACCAGACCAGAACCTGAAGAAAGAGCTGAAGGACCAGATCTAGGGATTAGAGGAGACGACGATTATGAAAAATGGAAGCTCCAAAGGGGCAGCTGTGTTACTCTACTTCAGTAAAACAAACAAACAAGGAGTGCTGTGGCACTTAAAGACTAACAAATATATTTATTGCATGAGCTTTTGTGGGAGAAAATCCCACTTCATCAGATGCTTTGAAGATGAAAGACTGGAAATTAGAAGATGAAATAAAAATGAAAGATGAAAGATGGAAGAATTCCCAGTGTCCCAGAATGTTGTAATTTGGGCCAATTTACCAATTCTGTCTTATTATTTCTTCTCCGGAATAAATGTATACAAAGCAAACACAAGAATAGTTGCCTACAGCCTAGGTGTGGTATCATATTGCAATAAGAACACATATGTTGTTCTGCTTTCTACTTGGAAGAATCTCAGATGTTGACTATAGAGAAGGAGTTTAGAAAGTAACATTCTACAGTACTTACTTTGAAATACTATCTTGACCTTTGTTGGACACATGCAAAAACAAGTCATTAAGCTTCCAATTTACTTAGGACAACCTTCCAGGTATTAAACTAAGCAGTCCTTTACAGGACTTCTTAAATGTTCAGAAGAATAGAGAAGTACCACTGAAGATAATGTCTTCTAGTTTCCTTTGATCTAAATTTGGAAGAAAGGCTAGTGACTGAATACACATACTAATACAATTTAAAGCCTGAATTCATGGTAGTAAAATGTAGAAATGCTTAGTTTAGAAAAAAAATCATAAATTGGAGCCTTATTTTTTTTTTTATGGAAAAGTGTCTACACAGATTAAATCCCACAAAATACAATGAAAAGCAATAAATCCAAGAACTAGAGACCATGTTATAAAACCAAAACCATACAGAAAACTCAGGAAGAACTACTTCATCAAGAGGATTAGGATATTCAGATTATAAAACTTTTGAGCAGGGACTTAAAAAGAGATTCCTGGAGATCAACAAACCAAATAACCTTACTTTTACTAAAGAATTCATGGTGTCCCCACTTATGCACTCTGCCTAAGTGAATTATTTTCCACACCACTTATGGAAACACTAACTGGGAGCCTGATCCATCAAAAGACAATGGAAACTTTTCCATGGATTTCAATAGGCTTTGCATCAGGTCTTTGGAAACCAAATCAGTTGTGCTCATGAGTTACACTCAATCTGGCTGATTCCCATGGAAATCAATAAGAATCTGACTGGACTAAAGACTGAAGGATAAGCCTTGCCATTGGATTAAAACTAATTGGGATTGGCTGAGGGGAGAGGGATTCCACATGATCTAGATTTCCATTAAGAAAACATGGTACACTCTTTGGCCTGTTATTTTGAAAGTTGTATGGGTAAATGATTAATATGCATCTCCAGTTGTGTGTGCACATGCCCCCTATCTCTCTCATTTGTCACATCCATGGGAAAATCCACACAAACATCTGCCTCATCCAGAAAGGACCTAGTCTGCCTGTGCACCTGCCCCAAGGCTAATAGACGTAATTACACAGATCTATTGCATTAGAGAATTTGTGCAGACTGGAGGCTGCAATGATAACAGCAATCAAAAGCAGCATTACCAGCTACTTTTCAATCTTCCACCAGAAGTTGTCCCGCTTTCCATTTTACCCTTTTTCATTCTGACTGTTGCTCTGTTCTTCTAATGACTTTATGTCTCCCTTCCCAGTGAAGAACGGTCTGGCACATATTTTGGTTTATTGGCAATTCAAGAACATGTTCTGTTGAACACTAGAGCATCTAGAGAGTTTGTGAACTGCATCAGTCAAGGATTTCTAAAGAATGATCAAGATGAAAACAATCTGTTTAATTAAGCAGAAATAGTTCCTACCTCAAGACATTTATAAAAACTCATCTACAATAACCTGGGTCAGCAATTAGGACATGTTTTGCAATTTTTTTTTTCCTGGATGTCCTTATTATTTGTTATGAAAAAGATTTTCAAAAGGCATATTGATGAGTAAGATACCTGCCTTACCTTTGGGCCTCTGAAAAATCTCTCCTGATTTGTATTATCATGGCGACCTAAAGGCTCTGGCCAATAATAGAGTACCTTTATGCTTTGCTATACAAAACAAGACAGACCCTGCCCCAAAAGTTTAGTCTATTTTAACCATATAAACACTACAATTTGAGGCAATATTCTCCTCTAACCCTTCTCCCAATGAGAGAAGAGGCTGGAAAACCACACTGGCTCCCAACTAGGGAAAAAATAGTTAAAAGAGTTTTATTATACGTCTTTTTAAGTATTGATCCCGATTTATCATCTCACTTACTAAGGAAACTATCATTTCAATTCAGAAACTTTATCACTCAATAAATTGGAAAATAAAAGTTCCATCATCCCTCTTTTATGAGAGCATTAAGTTCTTGATGAGAACCATTACACTGGGCTAGTGATGTTACCTTTGTATATAAAATTGATTAGTAGTCTGGCTCTGGCCATTACAATAAAATGGAGAGATACAGGGCAGTCAAACTGCATTGCCTTTATTACTAAAAGTTATCTTTTTATTTGAGACTACTGCATAACAATGAGAACCAATCCTTATGGAATCAAAACTTGCAGCTGAAGACAGTCTCATCCCAGTCCTGCCCTGTTCAATTAATAATTCAAATTTACCTAATTTTATAGGCAAACAGTCAATAGATCTATAATTGCCCTTTATACATTCATGATTATTACGCATATCCTCTTCTTTTGTCCTGTACATAGAAATTTCCAAGTACATATTGCAATATATACATTTTCCATAGTAATGTGGTTAGTTATCTTGAAGTTAGAACACTTGCTTTGATAAACAGGATATTAGCTAAAACTTTAAGTTAAACTTTCCAATCATAAAGTTTAAACAATGTTACTTTTACAAATTGTTCCTCAAGCTTGCAAGAGGTTTGATACATTTGACAATAGAGTTTACAAAAGGTACTTCGAACTTAATGGTCAACAATGATTAGAGCTGAGCACTGAACATGGAATACAAATCTGTTTCAGATTCCAACCCTAACTATAAATATTGCCAAGTGTGATGTCATCCTGAGAGTTTACGTTTCCTATGCTGGCTAGAATCGTTACAGTTGCACATTTTAGATTGTTTGGTCTATACCTATGTCTCTGTCCTATTTTAGATGCACTTGCTCTACACAACCGTTCTTCAATTCTATGACCTTAGTTTTCTTCAGAAAAACAGGTTGAAGAAACGGCTACTACAACAGGAGATAGTTTTTATTAGATGTCTTTCCAGCCCACAAAATAAGAAATTCTACCTAAAATAGTTAACTTGTAGAAAACAAATGAATAAAAAAAAAGTCCAGCTATACTAACAGTAACACATATTAAAGAAAAAACGTGGATTGCATCAATAGGAAGATTTGCATAAGTACTGTTTGCAAATAGAAGTGATTACACAATGTGTAGTTGTACAACTAAACAGGATGGGTTTTCCTATAAAACTTTACCTCCCTCATTGCTACAGCCTTTTGACTCTCACATTCATCAGTTTTCAAAGACATCAGGAGGGTAATATGAAATAAACAGACTATTGTTCCTGTAGAGATGAACATATATGAAACCTATTTTGTCAAAGCCCAAAGATACAAGAGAAATAGTTTTGAATCTTCCTTTGTGATAAGGCACTATAATTTCTCATTCCAAAGCATTAAATGTGTTCTTATTTTGCACTGACATTCACTGACTTCACTCTTGCTACCAGAAGGATGGGGCATTGGAAAACATACACATACGTAATATTTACTTGGCTGAAGACAAAACATGTCTGCTCTCTGGAAATGATTCATATGCAGCAAAGCTATGAGAACAGTGGCTAGACCAAAAGATTTGGAAGACAAATAATTTAGAAAGCCGATGTTTTGGGACTTAAAGTACCACCGCAACGAGTAAGTTGCAAATACCTTGACAGACAGATCAATAAATCTATGCCCACCACTTCACTTTCTTTGCATCTAAATAGACAGGAAGGAAGAAAAGAAATGAGGACAAGGAAAATTATCAATGCACTGACGACTCCCTAAGCGTAGATTCAGAGAAATAATTAACTTAATGCTTAAATTAAAATAGAACAGCATCAATACTTCTATATTGATTCAGACACATGGGAGCTACTACAGTAAAAAGGCTTTACACAAGTAACGAGAGATCTAGAAGTCAAATGGCAGGAATTAGTTATGAATGAAGAGATACAAACAATGCGTGCCCTAAACCTGTACTCCTGGGACTTCCTAGGCACCTGAAATTCCTCTCAGCTTAGTGTTTGACTACACTAGCCAACTACCAAGAACTAGAGAAAAAAGATGACATTCAAGAGGTCATTCAAAAAATGAACTTGACAAGACTGTTGCAAAAATCACTGTAAGACATCCTTCCAGAGCTATGAAGAACTACAACAAGACAAGCAAAGGGGGGAAAAAATCAAAATATAAATCTCTTATTTATTGGATATATTGAATGTTTTAATCCTGGTTTGGTACCATTGCATTGTTTTCAAGAAGGATGTGAATCAAGTAAACTCAAAGCTAGAATACCACATTAGAACCATCAGCATCAGTTCATCCAGATTAAAGCTATTTTAAAAAAAAAAATCACCATATGGCATTAATGTCAGCAAGTAAATGCTACGTGTTATCAGGTTTATGGATAAGATCCAGGAAAAAGTTGAATCCTCTTCCTTCACCCTAGCAAACCACGTCAGCAAATTGCAGTTAGAAAGAGAGACCAAGGCCTCAACCATGCTTACAAACACAAGCACGTGCTGTATATGCAAATGGTGGTTTACACCTTCATGGCCATCCACGGAAAACAAGATTAATCCATTACAACACTACAGCCAATGAGAAGGAGAGCTGATGGGAAACTGCTTTCCTGTTCTGAAACAAATCTTTGCCATTTCAATATTCTTCCTCAGGCTGAATTTTGTATGTAGATTTTAAGTCTGGCCTGCTTCTTAAAACAGATTTTCAAAGCCTTTGGTTGTTTTATTTCCATGTTATCAAAAATAAGAATTCAACAGTTTGGTGAGACCAAACATTCAAACAAAGGGATACCTAATTAATGCTTCTCTTAGATTACTAATGTTATTGATGATAGTGATTTGAACAGAGTTGGTAGAGTAATTTGGATATCGAGAATTAATACCAAGGAGTGTGCGCTAACTGGCAGATATTAAGCAAAATTCAAAATGCTGGATTTTTGAAGAGTCAGTAACTAGCCATCTTAACTCTGGAGATGATTGCCAACATAAAGGAAGTAAACCCTGCCTCATACCATCATTTGTGGGCATGCAGTACAATTGCAGATTCTCACAGGGCAAATTAATCCAAATTAACTAAAGGCATGAATTCAAAGCAGATTCACCAAATCACATTAAACCTCTTTCTTGATGCTTTCTTTGGCAGTTACAGTGGCCTCAGTTCAATTCACAGGCTCAGGCTTGTTCAACATGCAGCCTGCGGGCCAGAATCCGGCCCACCAAGGGCTTTTATCTAGCCCACAGAGCCACCACATGCACTTGTATTGGCTGTGCGGGGCTAGACATAAAAATTGCTCACCAGCCCATGAGAGAGAAAAGAATCGCAATATGGCCCCTCATCCAAAAAGGCTGGAGACTCCTGCTAGGTGTCTATACAAGCATGTAATTTATTTTAACTAATTCATTTTAAATATTCATCCAGATTAATTTTTGTGAGGATCCATAGGAATACAAGCCCTAAAGAACATGCTCCTTGCCATGCACAGACAGTACAAGTGTTGCTGCGTACGTCTACGCTATGTGTTTAAGTCGACTTAAACAGAGCCCTGTCTACACTGCAGGGCAATAAAGTCGACTTTAGGGTCCAGTAAAGTCAACTTCATAACTTCCACTTATAAAGTCGACTTAAGGCAATGTGGAGGGGGAGTTGCCTTAAGTTGACTTAATTGGCCTCCCAGCCACAGAAAACATGGGGATGGGGATGGCTAGAAGGTACAACACATCTTGGAGCGTTCCCAGCTGTGTGGACCACATCCAAACTCCACATTTTCCCTGACTGAGCTAGCATCTCCCCCATTCTGAGCCTGACTGGAAATCACAACCCAACCTCAGCATTTCCCCCCTTTTCAGCCCGACCCCAGCATCTCAGCCGGACCCCAGCCACTCCCCCATCGCAGCCGGGCCTCAGCATCTCAGCCCGACCCCAGCATCTCCCCACATCGTAGCCCAACCCAGCATCTCCCCTCATTGCAGCCAGACCTCAGCATCTCAGCCCAACCTCAGCATCTGCCCGCATCACACACTGGCCCCAGTATCTCAGCCCAACCCGGCATCTCCCTGCACTGCAGCCCCACCCCAGCATCTCAGCCTGACCTGGCACCCTGCCGCATCGTAGCCTGACCCCAGCATCTCCCCTGTTCTTAGCTCGACCCCGCATGTCTCCCCTGTTCTTAGCCTGACCCTGCCTCTCTCTCCCCCCTTCTCTGTCCAAACCCATCTCCCCCCCTTGCTCTTCTCAGCCTAGTCCTTAGTGTCTTCCCCTTCTCTGCCCAAACCTGCGTGTCTCCCCCCTACCCTTTTCAGCCTGCCCCTGCCTGTCTCTTCCCCTCTGGACCAACCCTGTATGTCTCCCCTTCTCAAAGGACCCCCCTGATATTGTTGTAAAACAAACAAGGAGTCCAGAAGCACTGTTTAAGACTAACAAATTTATTTATTGGATGAGCTTTCATGGGAGAAAAATTCCACTTCATCAGTCAGTTTGAAGATGGGGGAATTTACAGAAGGGTAGGAAATAAATGCAGGGGAGTGTAAGACATAGGATCAGGTCACACTCTAACAGCAAATCAAAGCAGTTGTTAAGATTCAAACACTGGGAAATAGCACATGGAAAGAAAGCAAGAAAGAAAGAAAATTGCTATTTCTTTTAGCTTAGATTGTGTGAAAGCAGGATTAAATCCTGACTATGGATTTTTTTCCCCATTATAATGGGTGACTTGACTTCACCTTCCTCTATGTGCTGCTTCCCAGTGTTTGAGTCTAACAACTGCTGCACCCTGCCCCTGTGCTGGCAGTTGCCTTGTGGCACCCGGTCCAGAGCCAGGGGAGTCTGGGCAACACAGACAGGGTGTGCAGTGCTGCGCTGGCACATTGCTGGGCTACATCAGGCTCCCTGACCTCCCTTTTGACTGACGCACGCACACACGCTATGGACGGTGGTGCGGGCACTCACTTCCCATAGTAAAGAAGTGGCTGGAAGAGAGAGGCACTTCTGCTGTGGTGCAGTGTGGGCCAGGTACCCACAATGCACCACTCCTACATCGACCTAGCAGCTGCCAGTGTGGACATGGACAGTCTTCTGGCATTTTGAGTGTGGACATGCTAAGCCAGCTTAATAAGGTCTACTTTAAGCAGATTTTATTAAGCCAGTTTAACTGAGCCCTGTAGTGTAGACATAGCCGCTGAGTTCCACAGACTGGGGTTACAGTCGTGAAGCAATTCCATTGCTGCTTCATCCCGCTGCACTCAGGCATGTTCACGGAATGTGACTTGATCCTATGAACACTAACATACTCGGTTCACTAGAAAACTCTTGGCATTCAAAACCATTTGCAAAACCATCTGTGTAACCCAAATAGAATATAAAGGAAAATGGAAAATGCTAATTTTACTGTGTTCTGAGGTAGAATTTGGTCGAGTATATTGCATCAAACAATACAGCTGCAGAATTTGTTTTTTTGATTCAAATTCAGACAAATGCCACACGAACAGATGGTTACAACGACCCTATGATGGAATTGCTTCTTGGAAACATTAAATGAGTCAGCACTTCCAGTCATTTGTAGTAGCACTGCGAGTATGGAAGCTTTTTATATTTGGTGAGTTACTTAAAACCTACACACAATTCCCAGCTCTGCCATGGGTGTACCGGGTGAGCTTAGGCAAGTTATTTCCTTCTCTGTTCCTCAGTTTCACCATCTGTAAAATTAGAATAATTATCCTTACCTCCTTTGTAAAGTGCTCAGAGCTATTGAGAGCTAGTTACATTATTGAAAGTATAGAACCTAAATGTATTGTAACTGCTTGAAATCAAATACATATACACATCCCTGGAAGATCCAGCACCAACTACAGAATCAAATCAAAACATGGATAGAGAAAGATGGTACGTTGTAAATTCCACTGGTTATTCTGATCTATGAACTGGAATCCAACAAACTGACCCAGACTGAGATTGTTAGGTAGTCATTTCATAAACAGTATATTTATGGAACTTTCCAAGATGGCCTCAGTCAGATTTCTAACACGGAAAGTGCTAGTCTGTGGGCACTTTTGCCATTGACTTCACTCATTCTAAATGCTAAACTTTCAAAAGTAAACACACACCTGTTTTCTTTGCATGTGTACAACATCTTGAATTTTAAAAATAAGTGTAAATATGCAACCCCTGACTTCTGTTTGCACCTGCAAGATGTACACAGGCAAAAGTTTGCTTCTGATGGACAAAGATATCTGTCCACCTGATTTATAGCACTTGTTTGTTTTGCTGAACTAGACTAACACAGCAACCTATCTGGAACATGACTACCTGATTTTTAGGTGGAGTAGCCTTTTGGAAACAGTCACCAAGGGAGAAATCAAGAGTGTGAACTTGTATGTGTTATGAGAATTAGGCATCTATTTAAAAGAAAAAAAAAGTCACATTTCTGAGAATTTGGCCATTGACGCTATGAGCTGCACCTGCAAATAACTGTAAAATGTATTACAATCAGCATTCATCTGTTCTCTCACACACGCACGCATGCACGTGCGACCATTTGGAAGAAAGAACTGAATCTGATCTGTTTAAAAGATGCAAATAGCTAGCCTTTTTTTTCCTTCATTGGTTAGGTGGATTCTTCTTATGATCAACAGGAATCACTAATGACCCACCTAAAATGAGGACTGAAAAATCTTGCCTTCCAATTAATATGTTGCACCTCAACTTGAAACCAAAGCCCTGGATTTTCAGTTGGTGCAAATCAATGTAGTTCAACTGGCTCCGCTTTACAACAGCTGGAAATCTGGCCCAAATCTTTCAAGAAATAGATTGAGCCAATACATTCTCAAATCCCTCTACACGTTACATAAAAATTTTATGACTTCACTGTACTGCAGCTCTGGATATTTTTGCTTAGACTGTAAGTTGTTTGGGGCAAGGGCCACCTGTTGGTTTCATATTTGTACAGTACCTAGTACGATAGGTTCCTGGTTAACAAATAGGATTCCTCGAGGCTATGTATATGCATTAATATGTTTAAATGTTTGCTCTTGGAAAAAGGACCTGACTGCATTATGTTTTTGGTTCCTGAGCAAGACAATCCATATGGCAATGGAAAATTCCTTTGTATTATTTGCAAAATAAAGTAGGCCATCTTTTCAGATGGTATAAATTTCTAGAACTCTATGGGCTAGATCCCCACCTACCCTGATTTACACTGTGTTTCCCCATCCATTAATGTTTTTCACAAAAAAACTCCAAATGCATTAGCATGACAACCTCTCTAATTAGATGAGTTGCTAAAATTATTTATGGCAGGGGCTAAATTGCAATTTTTTAAACTAGCAGGACAAGCAATTTTACTGTGATCAAAAGCAATGAATTTCTCTCTTGAATACAGAAGGCAGAATTCCAATTAATGCTGGTGCTTTGACTTCTATTTTTCTTTTAATGCTCATTCACACAGCAGTGCAGTCTAGAGATACCTATTCCCTTAAAGCATTCTGAGCATCTTGTGTTACAAATTGTGATAGAAGTGGTGGACCTGTCACAACAGAACACTGATAATGTCAGATATGAAGACTGGCACATTGGTAATGCAAGACTCAGCTCTTTTAGAGGAAACATGCCCTAGACTGAGTATGCAGCATGATCTCCTAACTCAGTCTTCTTTTTGAACTCCATCACTGGAAGTGTTTAAGAGCTGTTAGACAAACACCTGGTCAGGAATAGTTTCAGAGGGTACTTAGTCTTGCCATGAGTGCAGAGGACTAGACTTGATGACCTCCTATGGTCTCTTCCAGACCCTATGATTTTTTTTGTATTGCACACTGCCATAAATAGTAATTGTTTATCACTGCACTTTTGCATGAAATCTGTCTGTCTGTAATTCATGTTATTGGAGGAATTTATTCTTTCACTGTTGGATACAACAGCCATGGATTTGTTACACAGAAAATACATATAGAGTTTGTGAAGTACTGGGTGCTCCTTTACAATGAGAAACACTATATAAAAGGTAAAATACAATTATTACTAAGTGGAAGATGTAGCAGAAATTAAAACAGTTGCATTTTGGGCTTTTAGTATGACACCACCATTGCCCTCCCATTGGGGGAAAAAGATTATTTTATTAAAAAAAAAAAAAAAGAATAGATTAAAAGTGCATGCAAATATGGACTGGTTCACTGATTCGGAAAAGAAAGTGTTGACACTGTACTTTATAATATGTAACTACACTTTGCAATAGAGGACTATTTTCCTAGAATACCTATTTAACATTACTATGTTATAAGCATAAAAGATATATTACATTATTCATAGTGATCAGGCTATAATGACCACATAAATCAAAGTTCTTTTACATCTGACTATGAACATCTCTTCTCCGTTCCTTGTAAACAAACATATACAGAGAGAAATAAATCTCATGAAATGCTCACTTCATATGCATCTTCAGATTAGACTAATTTATTCTAATGGTTTTGTTCTGATGTTTGCTAATAAAGAAAGAAGAACAATTCCACAGGACTATAATTCTCTATAGATCTCTGTTGGCATAAATGAAAATTGCTCAGTACTGAACAATTTCCATAAGGAATCAAAAGCCTCTGTATTTCAACAGACGTCAGAAGGAATTCAGATCAATAAATCAGAAGTAGATGTCTCCAATAAACTATAAATGGAAGCATTTAGCATCATACCACTAGCTAGCTCTGCATTGTCTTCTTTGATCACATTATAATATGTAACATAAAGCCTTCTGGCCCATAATCTCAAAGTGAAAAATATCTTTATCATTGTAACAGGTGTAGAACAGAAGAAAGAATACCCTGGCAGTTAAAAATAGAGTAACTTATGACACTGAACAACAGCTAGACAGCGATTATTCTGTGTGTGTGTTTAGTATCACAGCTAGAGATTCTTTTTCCAGTTAGAAATAGGGTGGCGACAACTTATTTTCCCTGGAAAATAAAATACACTAGAGTTTTTCCTATTAAATTTCAAAATATTTTTAAAATGTTTCAATATTTGTGGGAAAATTTTCAGCATTTTTGTATTCAGAATTTTGTACCCTCTCTCCATCAAAAACAGAAAAGGTGGAGAAGATAAAAAAATGAGAATTTTTCTCTTTATTTTCTCTCACACACACTTTTTTCCCCAATTAAACAAAAAAAATAATCACATTTTTTAAGAATGGGGAGATGTTTTAACATCAATTCTATTTGGCACCTTTCAAAGGAACCAAAAAGAACATCATAAACTCAAAATTTCCATTTTCAGGAAATTGTTCCAAATTCTAATGTCAAAAACAATTTTCTAAATTTCTACTCAAATGGAAATTCTGAAATTTCAGTTTTAGAACTTCAATATTTTGTTTTAAATTTTATTTGATATTTTTATTATTTTACAATACTTCATGATGTTAATAGTAGTGTCTGTTACGCATGATGTCAATCTCACACTGCATAATTATTTGATAGCTTATTTTTTTTAAAAAATAACTAAGGGAGGCAGCTACTTCAGATTTTTCAATTAATACCAATTAGCAGCTGCCATTAGTGATATTAAAAGCAGAACACTTCAGCTATTATATCAGAATGATGTGTCAGTAGTAGCAGAGTACATTACAGAATATTAGAAACATAGGGCTGGAAGGGACCTGAAAGGGGGATCAAATTCAGCCCCCTGAAAAGACTAAATAAACCTGTACCATTCCTGACAGGCATTTGTCCAACCTGTTCTTAAAATTCCTCCAGTGATCTGGATTACACATTCCTAAGGGACAGCCGTGTTAGTCTAGTTCAGCAAAACAAACAAGGAGTCCTGTGGCACTTAAAGGCTAACAAATATATTTATTGCATGAGCTTTCATAGGAGAATATCATACTTCATCAGACACTTTGAAAACCCCCTTGGAGCAATTCCAGTGCTTAACTACTCAAAGTTAGAAAGATTTTCCTAATATCTAGCATAAAATCTCCCTTGCTGCAGATTCAGCCCTTTGTTTCTTCGTCTATCTTCAGTGGACAGAGAGAACAATTGATCCATGTCTTCTTTGTAACAGATAAACAATCTCTTCACGTATTTGAAGATTTATCAGGTCCCTGCTCAGTCGTCTTTCCTCAAAACAAATCATGTCCAGTTTTTCAAAAACTTTTCCTTGTAGATGAGATTCTCTAAACTTTTGTTGCTTTTTTTCTGAATGCTGTATGGTTTTTGCATATCTTTCCTGATGCATGGTGCCTGGAATTGGATGTAGGTTTCCAACTAACGCATAACTATTGCCCACAGGAGCTGGACAATAACCTCCTGTGCCTTACATACAACACTCCTGTTAAATACACCCCAGAATTATATAAACTTTTTGTGCAGCTGCATGATATTGTTGACTCATTCGATATGTGATCCACTGTAACCCCAAGATTCTTCAGTAATATCACCTAGCCAGTTATTCTTCATTTCCTAGGTCTTCATTAGATTTTTCCTTCTAAAGTGTAATACTCAGGGCTGGCCCAACCATATACCCAATTAGGCAATCTTCTAGTGCACAAGGCTTTAAGGAGTACCAAATTAGATGGAAGTGAATTTTTCTCCATTTAAAAAATATCAGTCATGTCCACTTTTAGGCTGTTTTTCCCTGTGTTGAATCTGGGGGAATAAGGGGGCAAAGTTTGCCTAGGGTTTCAAAAATCCTTCGGCCCACCCTGATAGCATTTCACATTTATCTTCACTGAATTTCATCGTGTTGATCTCAGACAAATTCTCTGATTTGCCAACAGTGTTTTAAATTCTAATCCTGTCCTCTGAAGTGCTTACAGTCTCTTCCCAGCTTGAGGTCATCCTCAATTTTATAAACGGATTCTGCACTCCATTAACCAAATCATTAATGAAAAAAACAGACTAGTGCTGGACTTATGAAGGATCTCACTAGTTACACCGTCCTTCCAGTTTGACAGTAAACCACTGAAAACTCCTCTGAACAGTCTTTCAACCAGTAGTGCACATACCTTATAATATTTTTTTTCTTCTCAGTAGTATTTCCCCCACCTTAAAGACATAAACATTGAAGTGAGTACCTACAAAATTTGGAAGCAACATTCTGAAGTTTTCCAAAATCAGTTTTTTGTGAAAAATCAAATTTTGCCATAATTGAAACACTCTTCCCTGCAAAAAAAAAAAAAGTGTTTGAGTAAAAATATTTTGATGGGAACATCCCAACTAAATTTCCCCAATTTACTAGCCTCATTTGAGTTTGAAATCCAATGGTAGTTTCCACAGCCAAGCATTAACCACATGTCAGCAGAAATTCTGACAGCACATTGCATCATAATGGTTAGTTCCAGAGACAGATTCAAGACATAAGTTCGAGTCATTGTTCTGTTATTCACTGACTATGTTGCCTGGAATGTCCTGGGTTCGCTTTATGGACATGTAAAAAAAGGTTAATCTATCTCAAAGAAGTGATGCAGAAGGTTTTTTTTTTTTAAATATATAGATCTTATATCTTTATATCTCAAGGTGTTTCAGAAAGGAGGTAGGTATCATTATTCTGATTTTACAAAGAGGAAAATTAAGGTGCAAAAAGTTGAAATAACATGCCCAAAGTCACTAGGTAGTCGTCCCATAGAAAAGCTGAGGAGACAACCCAAACTTCTAAGTCTCAGTCCACTGCTTTTGCCAAATCCTTTGAGATTCTTGAAGTGTTTATGTGGAGAAAAAGGAAGCATGACTAAAATTCTGTAGAAAGATCAAGATGTATCTGACATTTGGTGTAGTCTCATGCATTTTAAAAGGTTTTTAAAAAAGATGCTCATCAAAAAACATTTTTTGAGATCTAAGAATAAATCATCTCTGGCAGGATTGGTGTGCAAGGATCCAAAATGGAATGAACTCATTTCAAGGAAGAAAAATGATCCCAACCTTCCCTTCAGTGGGAGGACAGATTTTGAAAGGGCACCTGGGAGCTCCCCAGAGCCCATTGCAGCACATCACCTCAAAGGTTAATAAGGTCATTTAAAAGCAAAATATCTGCTTGAAATTGCTGTTAATGCACAAAAACACAGTTGGACTATATTTTATTTTAAAAAAGACACCTCAGTTAACGCCTCCATACAGTCACTGGAAGGCATCTTCATTCAGTTATAACCGCTCTCTTATAACCCAGAAAAAGGGCATATAGAACTGATAGAAGGAAAGATGGACTTAAGGGTTATGACAATAAAATGCAGGCAATCTGGGTTCAGTTTCTTCCTCTGCTATAAACTTCTCCTGTGGCCGTGGGTAAGAATCTAGACCTTGACCCTGAACTGAGCTCTGTTACAGGACTGAGGACAATCTTTTCCCACTGCAATTCCCCCAGCTGTAAAAGAGAGACAGTAAGTACTTCCTTACCTCAGAAGGGTATTGAATTCAGTAGGGCTAGCGAGATGCTCAGGCTCTACAAAGAATGTCACAGGAGGTCCTGAAAGTAAGTAAATACATGTACTGTCCATGAAGAACTTGAAAGAGAGGAGCAATGCTTTTTACCAGCATGGTGGGGAGCAGTCACTATCCAAGGCTTTATTCTGCTATTCCAGATTCTGTAGTGTTTCTCCTGAATTTAACAGAGGAAAAAACTAGGGATTCCAAACAATACGTTGATCAAGTTTCCAATTATAATTAACCCATTAACAGACTCTCCTACAAAAACCTAAAGGCCCTTGCATCCAACTACCTTACAGTAGACATTCACTTAAATTGTCTGTCTCCAGCCCCAACTTGAAACCACCATGGTGAAAGATGACCAGCTGTTCAGCATGCCAGAAAAGACTAACAAATCTGGCCTTCGGTGGGTGAGAGAGAGAGAATCATATTCCAGAACCATTTAGAAGAAAAGCCTTGACAGAAGCTCCATGTTGTCAGTTACTGAGGGTGCTCCAGCTGGAGCACCTCTGCTAGTCTAAACTGTGCCAGGATCTAAAAACAGTCCCAGGCACCAAACTGGTGAACAGTCACATTACAGGGCTTCAATCAAGTAAAAAGGCTAAGCTTCTGTCTAAAGTCACAAACAGATTCCATGCAGCTACCTTAGCTTGGCTGTAGTTTCCACCAGAACACAAGCCAGAAATGTTGTTTTACTGATTCAGGTCATTAATACAGGCTGTCTGCTAGCAAAAAACAAAAATTCAAAGACTAATCCACAAGCAGATTGGCATGCAGTTTGTATATGAATAAGCTAGTTTACTGCAAATAAGTCTGTGACTGTCTAGGATGGCAAATATCTGACAGTTTGTTCGATTAGGGGGAAACTAGAAAAAAGAAAGCTGTGTCCATTCCATTAATAATAATTCATGGAGTACACCTATTAACACAAGATGCAGCCCACAAATATATTAGCACCTAATCTGAATGATCAACAGGAGGCAGGTGAATCATAGGGAGTGCAAAAAGCTTTTCTTCTTAAAGCAATGGAACAATAGCTTTATGTCATTCTCCCAAATCTAGCCATTTGTAATATGGTAAATGTAAGTTCAGGACAACAACATCATTTGGGTCTGGAATTCAACCTCCGAAAGTTCAGAAGTGTTAGCACTGGACATTTTATTTCGGTCAACATGGTAGAGTCGTATTTGCAATTCACTCAGACCTGAGTTTGGACTGCTATATTAACTAAAAGGTGTAGCCAAATATTTGACAAGTTCCAAGGGATAACTATGTTAGTCTAGTTCAGCAAAACAAATAAGGAGTCCCATAGCACTTAAAGACTAACAAATTTATTCATCACATGAGCTTTCATGGGTGAAACATCATGCAGTAAATAAATCTGTTAGTCTTTAAGTGCCACAGGACTCCTTGATTGTTTTGCCAAATAATTGATTCTACTTGCAGTTAAACATTAAAAATGTTGAAGAGATCAAATAACCAAGCTCTGCCAAAGACAAAGCGATACATACAGGAAAGACAGGAGTTCATACATTACCAATCCTTCCCAAGATGCAATCTGGCTGAGTGTTCAGTTCACTTCACACAAAAGATGTGCTTCCCAGATGACCCCTTAAATTAGGGGTCTTTTATAGTACAGCTGGTTACAATTTACATGGCACTGTTCCCATCACTAAGATTAACTAGCTAATTTGTGCCGGCTTTGACTTTGATGGCTCCCTGAACTTTCCCCAGATCTCATTTTGAATATTAAATCTCAAACATTAAGGGGCAGGAAGTTGCTCTCTAATAGATTGCATTCATACATCTTTCTTATTTCTAGTTACCAAGCTGTACCTTTGTCTCATAATGCTCGTGCATCTAGCTTTTGACCGTTTCAGTATTTTCCGAAGGCCAAGTATTCAGCTATACTTTCCTAAAGGTATTGTACTTCAGCAAAAGTGGCCAAGAATAAGCATAGTAAAAGTTAGCATGGCTACCCAATACATTTATACTCATTCATCTCACCTCTTAATGCCGAGTGTGTACAGAACATATAAGCACTGACCAACACCTAACACAATCAACATTCAGGGGTGCTGATTTGGTGTGAGAGAAGTGTGGGTTGGTTTCAGATCTTTAATTAAAGTCAGAAATTACACTGCAATATGAGCACCAAGACAGTATGGTGTCATGGGTATGACATTGGACTGAAAGTCAATATACTAATGGTCTTCTCTGCCAATCACCTTGGGGAGTCATTTCACTTGTCTCCACCTTCCAACAGATAAATTCTAACAATATTTATGCTCATTGAAAGTTGCTTTGAGAGCCAAAGATGACACAGGCTATATGAGACCCCAGAATTAACACCACACAATGAGTATAATCGTCCATTCTTTAGGTCCAATCCTGTTTCGACGGAAACCACTGGATGGTTTACTATTAATATCAGCAGGAGCAGAAGCAAATCTTCCACCCTGCCAACAACTTTCTTTCACTTTTCTATTCTTTTCCAATTCTGACTTAGCACAGCTGTGCAGTGAGCCTTCTTGTATTTATGACTGACTTAAATCAGAGGAAGGTGTTTATTTTCATGAAATGGCAAATAACGCCATCAAATGAGTAACAGCAAGCTGACCCCAGATGACAACATTTTGCTTTTTTTAAAGTGACAGAATTATAGCCCATTAAATCATACTAACAAGCACTTTAGTTCTGCCTTACAGCAAATAAAATTGGAGTAGTAATTGAGATCATTTGGCAAACTGGATGTACTAATGGACTGTGGCACAGCCCTGTCACCAAGTGGAGCCCACAACCATCAAAATGTATTTCCTTTTTCAAGCACTTTGATGTAATGACATGAGATTATCAGCCCCATAGGGACTCTAAATCCCCAAAGTAATCAAAGTATTGTTCAAGTGGCTCCAAGACACACAGTAAGGCCTGTATGCAATTCAAGTAGGTTTGATCCTGTATTCCATGCACATCTAAAACTCCCATGGAAGTCTATGAGCCTGTGGAACCAATGGGCATTTTGGGAGTTCAGGAACAAGTTATACTCAGCATCTGGTCTTGAATGATAGCTAGTATGGTAATAGGGTTACTACATGAAAGCCTCACTGTCCTGTAAATGAGATTCTAGTTAAAAGTTGTCTTCTCTTTTTTTTTTCCTCTCTCTCTATCTTCCCCTCCTACATAAGGTTCTGGATGGGAACATTGCTTATCAATTTCTTCCCCTCCTTCCTGCTTGTTAAGTACTGTGAAATAATTTCTGTTGTAGAAAATAAATTTAAAGGTAAAGTACCTGTGCAATATGTGCAAAACTTGTAAACAGGGGGGTGTGAATAATTATATGCACCAGTTATTAATATTCATTGCATAGGTGTTAACGTAACCATATAGGGTCCACGAAATGTTGTCAGTCATGTATGTATTTCCTTACTGTTTTGGATAGAAGAATTGTGAGGCAGCCCCTCCTCGCTAATTCCAGACGTTGAAAGGAACCAGCAGGCAATAAAGAGTAATGTTCGACCGAGTCCACCTCTAGGACAACCTGTTTGTTTATCTAACAGGTAACAGGGAGCACAAGGAATACACGGTAACATTTATTAGCTGATCCAAACTAACACAGTTACCCCTTTGGAATTTATTAGCCTACAGTCTTACCATAAAGCACCTGGATTGGATTAGCAGGATTTATGACAATTTCTTGGAATACACAGTGCTGGACCTATTCAAGGTTATTGGTGGCATCCATGGTACTGCTGCAGATGGTGGAATGCTGCTCCCAGACCTGGCAAACAAGCAGTCTTGAGATTGTATTGCAATGCAGATTTGAGATGATGGGCTTTGGCTGCAGAACTTCTGGATACACAAGGCCACTTTCTTGGATGTGCACATTGACTTCACCTCAATCCTCCACCATGGGAGAACTAAAATGAGAGCTGAACTGACAGGGAGAACCAAATGATGATTTGCATTGCAGAAGTATGCAATGTTGAATTGCTCCCAGTCAGTGGGATACTATTTCAGAGGAAAATCCATTGAGGAAGCTATCATCATGTGCAAGTGTGCTGGGCTACTAAGAGTTTCCCGCTGCACAGAACAGTGACTTTTGGGAATATACAGGACATAGTCTTTGGATTTCCAGCAATGGGATTATCAAATTGTGGTGGAACAACAGACAGCACACATATACCTCTCTTGGCACCAAAGCATCTCACCACAGAGCACATCAACAGAAAGGGCTACTTTTCTGTGGTCATATAACTGTAGATGCTTTAGGAACACCAATCAATGCTGGCTGGTCAGAGAAGGTATGTGACATCTTTAAGGAGAAGCTTTAAGCGGCAATTTTCTTTCCCAACCCGTGGATTACCACTGTTGATACGGAAATGCCATTAAATGATCCTGGGGGACCCATCCTACTCTATGGTCTCCTAGTGCACGAAGCCACAAATGGGCACCTCAATAGCACTAAGGAAAGATTCAACTACTGGCTGAGCAGGTGCAGAATTATAGCTGAATGTGATTTTGGAAGATTGCTTTTCTTTACTCATAAGACTGGATCTCAGTGGAAAAATCATCCCAAGGGTTATATTATGCATGAAGCAGCAGGCATCTATCTGTGAAGAAACAGGGGGAAATTGCCACCACGATAGAGGGAGGTGGTGGAGTAGCTGTCTGCTGAGTTTGAACAGGTAGACACAAGGGTTATGAGAAAAAGTTGATGTGGAGTTATTTCAAGAGAACCCTTCAACTGGGGGCCACAGTAATGTGTTTTATCTGACCCTGCTGTTTTAGGGCCAGTTAAGAATCGTGTGATGCTCCATGTACATGTATGAATGTAACACTGTCAAAACTATTACCTTTGTGATGCTTGCTGCACACTTATGGTTATTAAACAGTGTCCCTGATCCTGAGAGTTGTGTCACACTGAACAATGACAAGTAAGGGCTTATTTTTAAAACTGCTAGGCACTTGCTAGCATATGTTGTAAACTAATAATTATTTTTCCAAATACTATAAATCTATTCAGTTACAAAACTGGACAAAGAAAAATCTGTACCATTTTAAAACAAATACATTTTTTTAAAAGCCTTAATATTTAAGAAAACAGGATTTAACAAGGAGAAGGAACATTCATCTCCATTTTAGCTACCCATAGGGCAACCAAGGTTTTCACGGTCAGAGTACATGAAGCTGTGGTAGTCCTTAAGGTCCCATGGATCGATTAGGGATGCAGCTTCTGATGACATGTGAAATATTGAGGTAGTGTATAGGGACGGTAGATGTAGTGGATTTTTCCATAGACTGCAAAGGTAGGTGAGTCCATAATAGTTGAACCTGTAGGACCATAAAAATCTGCAGCATCTTTATCTGCTGCCAAAGAAGCCTCATTATGTCCTGGTGCATCTCCTTTTCCTTCCCCTTTCCCTTTCTTCTGTCTGCTCTTTTCTTCTCCAGGCTGTCTGTAGTATGTTCACCCTCCAAGCCCTTTGCTCATGGTATGATGCAGCACTGGCTTGCAGGAACTTATTCCAAATCCTCTTCCTTCCCTCATTTGGCTCAGGAATTACATGATGTGGAAGGGGAAGCCCTGAAAATCACAACAGCATATAGTGCAGATTTAAAAAAGTCACACCGAGGTACCACTGTCAGTTCAGTCATCATGGAAAATGAAAGTCAAATTGCAGAATGCTCTTTCTTTGCTTCCCTAAAAGGTTTAACAAGATATGCTTATTGACACTTCTGCTTTGGAGTTCTTTTGCATGGTGCCACCCATGGAACTGGCCGTGGGGTGAGAGAAATAAGAATTAAATTGCTGTTCCATGAGACTATAGGTCAATGGCACAGAGTACGGGCACAATGCTGCACAGGTGATGATGATTTTAGTTGACATCTTACTCCTGAAGCAGTCATGCTCTGTGCCTGTGTGTCCTGAAGCTGCCTGGGCCAATCTACTGCTATCATGTATAAGGAACTGGTGCCTGCCAAAATTATTGGTGATGTGTGGGAAAGCATCCTACCACAGAGAAAGTAATAAGGCTGCCATAGCTAGAAAGCTTTGTAAGAGGACTGCAGAGTACCTCCCTGACATTTCATCAAGATCTCTCAAAGGATTCATGGAATATCCCTGCGTAGGTAAATGAAGTGCTCCATATGGTCCCCCACACACATATGCCATAACTTTCTCTACAAAGGAATTAAGGGCAGATAAAGTTCTTGGTTATACCACTACTTCTACTATAAGTAAATGAATGAAAAGTCATTATCTGTGTTCTGTTAAGTTGCAGGTGCCATCAGCACATCACGGTAATGGGAAATAAATTGACAAACTCATCCAACATTTCTTCATCTGCTTCAGGTTCACCAGTGCTTGATTGCTGGGACTGAATGGAATGCAGTGGAGCCTCCAACAGCTCATGGATCACAGCATAGCTGGACCTCTCCTCTCACCCCAGCACCGCCCCCTGGTCACTTTTCCCCCCATCCTCTTCCTTCTCATCCTCACTGTTCACACCAGAGCTAGTGACTCAGGCTCTGTGGAAGTATCCATGGCAGTCCAGGGTTGTGGGGATCTTCATGAAGAATGGCATACAGCTCTCTGTAAAACCAGCAGATCTATTGCTCAACACCACATCAGCTGTTGGCTTCCTGATAAGCCTGAAAGCACAGGAGCTGCCTCATGTGACACTGACACTGCTCCCTGTCATATCCCTTCTCCTGTATCCCCAGCGCAATCTCTGTACAGTCCATATTTCCATCACTGGTCTCTGTACCTGTGACTGTGCAGCATCTTCTCCCGACCAGCTTAAGACATCAATCATCTCTTGTCTGCTCCAAACTGGAATCTATCTGAAGTTTGTAGCTGACAGTCTCCTAGACAGTTACACACAGCAGTAAAGAGCTGCTACTAGGTGTGCTCACCAAGGTGGAGAGGAGGAAGTATGGCTGCTAGTCTCCATGAATCCTGAGTAGTGGAGTTCACAGTTGTAGGCAGACCTGGCATAAGTAATGCACCATCTACACTCACATTATGTTGACCTCAGTACAGAAACCCTGGCTTAATGCCTCTCATGCAAACGGTGTCATTGCATAGCTGTAACGGACACTTACTTCAGCGGGAGACAAATTTATATCTCAGTACATGCACAACTAGCTTGATGTACAACAGCTTACTTCAACCTAACTTTGTATTGCAGACCAGGCCTAAAGTCAGCATCATTAGCAGTGTGGCCCATTCCATTCTGAACAGGATGTTGCAGAGTTGATCTATTGCATGATTTTGCTGCTGTGTGTTTAAAAGACTTCTCACAGAAGTGTGACAGGAACAGCAAGAATATCTCAGAGACTACCCCAAAAAGCACCAGTTTATCATTATACACGTGCTTCCAACCCACATCATAGGTCATTTTATGCTGTACAAAGACCTGAAAAAGACCTGTTTTTGCAATATTGCCAGCCCCCAACATCTGCAAATCACGACCTGACAGTGAATCAATGGATGTTTTGCAAAATAAAATAAAAAATAAAAAAATACATTTGATTCTCAATTGTGGATTATTTCTACTTTGCATTCAGAATTCTGAGCTTTATCATACACTTTGAACATATTTTCCAAGATCTATCTGCAGCCATAATGGCTAGAAATTTACTTAAAAAAAAAAAAAAAAAAAAAACATAAGATCAGATTTACATAATCATCTGATTCCAGAACCAGAAACTTTATAACAGATGCCAATATTTTGAGACTTACAACAAATACCAACTATTGACTTTTGTCTGTTCACTTCTTACTCCCCCAAACAGACTAAAATAGCCCTCCTCACACTCTTCGGCTTTCCACATATTTTGTTGTCCCTCCACACATATCCAAACTTACTTTTCAACTATTCATCTTCATATTGCTTCACATGGACTGAAATTTAATCTCATGGTCTGCTTTTAATGTGTCCATCTATGTAGTATCATTCTAAGGATAAAATATGAGAAGGAAGGCCAAGAGAGATGAAGAAGTTTGAAGCTGCAACCTGCATACGTTCTATATATGCACAGAGTTCACCATAAGTAGATAAGGTTGTTTGTTATTAGATTCCTCTAAACTGAAACTAATTTATCTAAGCTATATTTGACCCCTTCCTCCATGGGGTTTTGCTTGGCAAGTCAGATCCTATTTGCGATGTTCATATAGTAAGTAACACAAAGATCTAGTCATGCATGTCCATTCCTTCCATTGGCATCACAATCAGGAGATAACTCCGTGCTACCATCATATCCATTTCATAATGAGCTGTGAAACCACACAAGACCTGGGGAACCCTTGTTAGAAGCCACATGCCCTGGTGCATATTCTATCCAACTGGATGTGTTGCCTCAATACATAAAAGCAGTGACCACATGTTGTATTTTATAGCACCTTCCACCCAATATGTTCCCAGTACATTTGGTTGGCATTTTCAAAGATGCCTTACTTCCTTAAAAACAAGTAAAGAGTCCTGTGGCACTTGAAGACTAACAAATTTATTTATCACATGAGCTTTCATGGGAGAAAATCCCACTTCGTCAGATGCCTTGAAGAGGAAAGCTCACATAATAAATAAATTTGTTAGTCTTTGATTGGCACAGGACTCCTTCCTTGTTTTGCAGAACTAGACTAACACAGCTACCCCTTTGGATCTTACTTCCTTAGGCTCCAAGATTACACAAAAATAAGAATTTGGTGCCTGCTTCCTTTACTTGGCACTAAAATCCAGCCACTCCTAGAACAACGGAGGCCAAAACTGGCCAGAGCTCGATGAGCAAAAAATTTGGCCACAAGCAGAGGCTAATTTACAGTGTTTGGAAGTCTTTTATGTCCAGGCAGACTAAACAAGGTGCAACAAATGCAATGCTATGAAAACATGGAATATTCCAAGACTACTGTGTTATTGTTTATAAGCAATGCAGGTCTAAATGCATTCTCTCTGCATGCTAGCTAGTGATTATATTCCTGGCTAAACAAGTTAGAAAATAGATGGCTCCTGCAGAAACACACACAGGGGCAAGGGGCAGGTTATTAACAATCACCAAGTCTGAAACAATGCAGATAAGCCTTTGAAGTCATCTCCCCTACACCCCTCATATCACTAAGGAAACCCAGAGAGGTTTGAGTAGGGTTAAAAGGCCTAAGACAACAAAAGTCCTTGAAACTGTTTAACAAGTCATGATGAACAAGGCAGGTGGTCATTCAGCCTCTGTTCAAGAGCAGACATGACACTAGGCATGAAACAAGCACTGTAGTATTTGAAGGGTATATCTACATTGCAATTAAACACCCACAGCTGGCCTGTGTCAGCCTACTTGGGCTCTGAGGCTGAAGAACTGCAGTGTAGACGTTCAGGCTCATGGACCCTTCCCTTCATCGGGTCCCAAGACCATCTACTTCATGGTTTTGTAGCCCACAGCCTTGGTGCCACAAACCTGAGTCAGCTGACATGGGCCAGTTAATGGTGTTTAATTTCAGCACAGATATATTTTAAGTCTACCAGAGTCTCCCTGGTGGAAAATGAGTGATCACCTGGTAAGCTAGAAGTATGTATGAGTTGTTTATTGTTTTTAATACGTGTTTAGTGTTTTTCTTCTATATATGTTTTTGCTTTAGATACCTTCACTTTGGTTTATGAAAACCTGCTAATCACTGGACAACCTGCCATTGCAAGTGCTAAACTGAACTCCGACCTGCTGCAATGATGTCAGTGAACTGCAAGAGAGTCTGTTACCTAGGAACCTAACTGGAAGAGAAGTATGTAGGATTCCACCATGAGAAAAGTGACTGCTTGAGACTTTAGTGGGGTGCCCTCATGACCACAAGGGGGTCAGAAAGATAGTTAATTCAGGAACTATTACACAAATGTTTGGTTTTTAGCGCTGATCTGAAATAGGCAGACAGTGTAAACTGACTACATCTGTATTTAGATGAATGAGTTGACCCTATCAGTACATAAGCAGTGTCGTTCAAAAGGAGTCTAGGTATTTCAGGACTGTATGCTTAGGGACTGACTCTGGTTTCATTTAGGTGACATTACAGAATTGTAAAAATCACTGGCTTGAGGTACGAGATTGGAATCAGACCCACAGACCATGCACACTTAGGTCATTGTCTTCCCATAACACAATAAAACACATTATTTGGCTAAACAGAGAGGAAAATAATAGCAAGTACTTTGCCATATGAACACAGGATGGCAAAAAGTCTTTGGCTGCTGTTGTATCGCAGGTATAGTTTAGCAGTACACAAAATACAGAAATTAATTATTTTAGTACAATCAATTTGCAGCTTACTTTATCCTTTGTTCTTGCAGATGCTTTACCTAAGTAAGTGAGAGCCCTAAAACTTAATTTTTCCTCCGCTGACAGTGGAGCAATTATTGTTCCCCAGATAAACATAACATGCTAGCTAAAGGGACAATTTAATCTGCTGCAGTAAGGTTATTAGGGGAGAAATGCTGCAGTCATTCCACTATTTTTTTTTTTTTTGGTAATTACAGCAATATATGTTACTTGCAGTAACAGAAATAAAGACAGATTCATTGATAACCTGGGACTACAGTGATATTTCTGACAGCACTTGATGAACTAAAATCAAGAAAATTACAAGATTACTCCATCACCTTTTGTAACGTATCTAAAACTACAGAAACATAAAATCAAGATGTCAGTCTTAGTTACCATACTACCTCCATCTGTTATTTCCCCAAAGTGTTTCACTGATGCTGAAAGACGCATATAGCTGGCAGGTCTGCGGTACATAGAGGCATAGTTGCTTTGACTTCAGAGGTACGCCAACTTATACAGCTAAGGACCTCGTCTCAGACTTTACAGAGATTAGTTACACTGGCTGATGGACAAATGCAAAATACTCCATTTAGGAAAGAACAATAAGTTGCGTACATACAAAATGGGCAATGATAGCCTAGGAAGGAGTTCTACAGAAAGGGATCTGGGTGTCGTAGTGGACCACAAGCTAAATACAAGTCAACAGTGTAATGCTGTTGCAAAAAAAAAAAAAAAAGCAAACACCATTCCAGGATGTATTAACAGGAGTACTGTAAATAAGACACAAGAAGTAATTCTTCCCTTCTACTCCACCCTGATTAGGCCTCAACTGGATTACTGCATTCAGTTCTGGGTGCCTCATTTCAGAAAAGATGTGGATAAATTGTAGAAGAGTCCAGACAAGAGCATCACAAATGATTAGAGGCCTGGAATACTTAATTTATGAGGGAAAATGAAAAGAGCTGGATTTGTTTAATCTGGGAAAGAGGAGATTAAGTGGGGACATGATAATAGTTTTCAGCCTAAAAGGCTGTAAAAAGGAGGAGGGGGAGAAATTCTTCTCTTTAACTTCCAATGATAGAACAAGAAGCAATGGGCTTAAATTACAACAAAGGAGGTTTAGGTTGGACATTAGGAAAAAAACTCCCAATGGTCCAGGTATTTAAGCACTGGAATAAGTTGCTGAGGCAAGTTGTGCAATCTCCAGCATTGGAAATTTTTAAAAGCAGGTTAGCCAAGCAGCTGTCAGGGATAGTTTAAGATGGTAGTTCGTCTGTGATGAGTGCATGGGACTGGACTCGATGACCCTTCATGGTCACTTCAAGTTCTACAATTCTGCAGCCTTCCATGAAAGCAAATAACCAACTTTGGCCAAAGAAAGCCACTCTCTCTTGTGAGCATATTTCTACTTTTTTGTGTTTGCTATGTCATTTGTACAAAACCAACAGGAATCTGTTCAAGAGGGTGAAAGATTTTCATCCATTCAATTATTCTCTATCAATATTGCTCTTTTTAAACATAATGGACACTTGCTGATCATATATTCACTGCTTCACAGGGCACCACGAGTTACTTTGAATCCCTGAGATTAAAAGCACCTTAAATGTGTGTTCAGGATTTTTAAAATCGAGCATGTTTTCTGTAACATTCGTAGCTCTCCTATTCATTTGTGAGTCTTTTTAGTTTATTGGGGGTGAGGATGGGGAGGAGGAAATCATATTTAGAATCACTGACCATTTTACATCAAAACAGTGAAACCCAGAGAGACTTGGGGACACAATTCAGTCTGAAACATGCTGGAAAATGCATTGAATATGAATAATTCCTAGTATTAAAAAAAGTGTTTAAAATTTCTGCTTCATTGTTGGCTTTTTATGTGCACCATAGCATAAAAGTCTTCTACACAATCCTCCATCTTTAGACACTCATGGAGGAAATATGTTTAAGTGGTCTTCAGTTCAGATTTCCTACATTTTAGCAGGCAAGCATGGGGCTTTTATGAAGAATCTTTTGCTAATGATTTTATCACCAAGATTATTTCTCTCTCCTTACAACCAGTATTTCAGGTACTACTAAAGGGAGCTGCTACCTTACAAACAGCATGCTCATGAACAACAGTAGGAAGCCAGAAACTAGTGATGTGGAGCTATGAAACACTGACAGAAGGCGGAACTAAGTGATTAAGATTTCATTACACTGCCAAAATTCCTGAACTATGCAAACCTTAGTGTGCACACAGGCCAAATTTTGAGTGGACTTGGCCACATCCATCTAAACTATTAATGATTTCAAGAGGAAGCTATATGAAATTTTAGTTTGGGGAGTAATAATTTAAAATCACAAACTGAAAAATCAGGGGAGAAAAGAAACATGTTCTCACAATCACCTGCAAACAAAAATCCCAGACAATTCACAAGGCCAGTGCAAAGGGTTGTAAATGAGTAAAACAGCATTTGGTTTATGTCGTAAAATGTAATTGTACCTGTAAACCACAGGTCAGAGTGTTATATGTCCTACTTTGTCCCCAGTCGATAGACAATATGATGCTATTACAGCTCTCACATATCTCTTCATCTCAATCTGCGGCAACTCGTGATTTTAGTCAGAAAGCCTCTGTTCAATTCCTCATGTTGGCCAAAATGGTGGCAATCACATAATTATTTTACTATTAATCTCCAAGTAAGTCACCGTAACAATGTGCTAGAGCATTAATGGAATGAACTGACTATCGTGCATGCGTATCCGCTACCCTTTACCAAATGCAATCAGCACAGCTCATCTGTGCCATAGAATTACTATAATACAAAAAAGGAGATTTCTTTGGTTTAAAACTTTATCCATGGTCAAGGGGGGGGAAAATTATATTAACTGTGTCATGAGGTGAACTTTAAACTGCAAACGCATACAGAAAATATTTTAAAACTTGTTTTAAGCAAAAAACCACCAAATGGAAAAAATGAGCAGGAATGTGCTTTGGCATGGGCCGAGATGCAATTTTCACACATTCTTGGAGCGTCTTCTAGCTTGCAATGCAGCGCTCTATCATCAATAAGCAAATGCTGTGTCTTAAAACCCCATAGTTGTATGGCCACTAGTTGAGTTATCGCAACATGTGCGCTCATGGGTTACAACATTACCCCACAAATGCATTATCAATTAGCATGTGTGAATTATATTTATGTGAAGGGAACAGTTTGCTTTGCAAGGGATTATTATAATTACCACTATTACAACCTATGTTCCCTCTAAGCTGTGTGCATGGGCACACAACAAAATAAAGCGTGCACAAAAAAATTCAACAGTGCAAATATTTTTATGCTACTTTAAGAAAGCTGTTTCAAGTAACATGTTTCAAATAAAGTTTTGTAAATTATAAAATCATTTCCATCACCGAATTAACATAAAACTAATATATTATTTGCATCATACACACTTGCTTTGTTGCACTTCCAAGGTTGACCACACTCACTGGAATGCGTACAAATTTGGACACCAGTTCTCAAAATTTGCACAAAAGAATTTTTTTGTGCACACAGCCTACAAAACCTTAGAGGGAACATTGAATACAACACAAAATATTCTCACTAGAAGCAAAGCTGAATAGAAAGAGCTGTTAAGAATACCACATAACAGTTTAACATGTTCAGGATACATTTGTACCCCATGTGCCCTTTTTTTTTTTTTGACAAATTGTATGTATGTGCCTAGGTGACAATATCCTCAAACAATGTTGCTGGATGGCCACCAGTTCATTAGTCGTCACAACACAGAAATATAGTCACAGGGCACAACTCTACCTCATAAATATGGAGAAGGGTTAAATGGTAGGAGCTCTAGTTTTAGACCAAGAAGTTCTGAGTTCTGTCCTGCTGTCACTGAGACATTGAGTGGCATTAAATCCATGATGGCAGTAGAGTCTGTCCAACACTTTAAATTTTTACAGTATGCTAAAAATACAATCATCCAACAAGCTTAACACATTACAGACTGAGGCAGGGCTTGACAAATCCTGGACTGAATACCAACTCACTATAGCAAACATCCCTGGCACCCAAAAAAAAAAAAAAAAAAGCTATTGGCTCTGAAAACATCAGGGATCTTTGCCAGGGCAAGCTGGCACCCAGGATTTGTCAAGCCCTGCCTCAATCTGTAATATGTTAAGCTTGGTGGATCATCATAATTTTAGCATACTGTAAAAATTTAAAGTGTTGAAATAAATGTACAGCTATCATGTCAATGCCACTGTCTCTCTCGCCTTTTCTCCTCCCACTATGGCTGAAAACATCTCCAACCATGGTTTCTTTGGTGGGTCTTTCATGAAAGCAGCAATGGCCACAATCATTTTTTGGCATTAGGGGCCCTTTCACTGTCTCACCCATAGGGGTGCCTCAGTTTTTGTGTGGCTCCTGTGTGGGAGGCAGATATGTTGAGGCCTCGACTGAGGATAGTGGGGGAAAAATTGGCTGCTCCCTTTTTATGTGTCCCAACAGTTCACCCCCCCCCCCCAGTTCTCAAAGGATAACATTAAAATGTAATCATCGCAGCAAATTTAAATAGAAATATAGGTTGGCTATTAATCGTTTGGCTTTCCTAGCTTTTCCATCACTCAGTCTTCACATCTTAAAGTTTAAGTTTAAACATCTGTGAGAAAACCTGTTTTCTTAAACTATGTCTCCAAACTTGCATTTTGTTCCCTCTTACAAAGGAATACACTCACACAGAACAACTGGCAGGATAGGGCTTACTTTTTGTAAGATGCCATGGACACAGAGCGCACCACATAGAACTAGTCAAAATATTTTATTTGAAAAGCTCCCCCCTCCAACACAACATTCCCCTCTTCAGCACCAAAAAGGAAAGATCTATATGACAAATTTTAATGGTGTCAAAAACAATCTTCTAAATTTCAGTTTTGCAACTGAAAATTTTCAGTTTAGAAGTGTGTTTCCTTGCTGCTTCTCCCCCATTTTAGGGTTTTGGGATTTTGACAAAAAACACCAAGACTTCTGATACAAAATGTGGAGATTCTTTTTTTTTTTTTTTTTTAATTAGAACAAAAATGTTTCCTAGGTGGTTATAGTGCATTCTAAGAACTAAACAGCAACAACAATAACAACTTATTTTCTAAGTAGCCCATATGGTAGTGAAATTGTTGTACATCTCATGTTTTTTTCAATCTAACAGTTAGCCTGTGTGGCTGAGGCTCATTGGTAAATTCCAGATTCAATATGGTCAGTTAGCACATGCCGAAAACACACATTTGTCTGTTTTTTGGTGACATTTTTGTTGGTTTTTAAGATGACATTATCTTCACAATACCATGCAAGTCTGATAAAAGAAGGCTCTGTAATCCTGTGGGTAACGCATCAATCTAGTTAAATGTTCCAGAAGCCTAGGGAACTCCTCTTCCTTTGGAATCTTTAATCAATTCAGAAACATCTGGCATTCAGAGCATCTTATGTTACTCCACTAATTACACAAATGCTTCCTAGAAATTAGCTGTCAGTAAGTGATGGACAGTTAAGAAAATCAGCTTTCAAGTGATGTGAGAGTAAGTGGAGGGAAAACCAAATTCCCAGAGTGGAATTTGAATGCAGATCTACAATTCTTTAAACGTAGACTGTAGTCATAACAATATCAATGAAAAGCATGGCTGCAAGTTTCTGGGAAAGGAATATAGTCCACCTCTTTTGACAAAAGGAAGGTATGGCCACATATTGATCCAATTTAGCCCTCCGGTGATCTTGACTGTACCTGCCTCTCCATCAGTGGCTATAGTGGTGGGAGATGTGGTGCAGACAAAAAGAGTTGCAGCCACTAGCATTTTTGATGCTAGGACATCATTGGGGCCAGGATTTCACCTGATGTTCATTTAGACTAGCTATGATCCAGATTAGGGGATACTATACTTAAGATCACTGCAGCCAAAGGAGTCTTGTTTTACTCTGTAGAAGAATCTAGTTCTAAGCGCTCAACAGCTCTCTCATAGGCACCCAAGTAAAAGTGCTCACTAGCAACCAATCCCCTTTGTTCTCATTGACAGTCGCTGTTCACTGAGTCTTCTGAAGATCTGGCCTCTTCATTAATGAGCCAAGTGTTGGACATCCACACTTGAATCTGGTTTTTTCAAAAGCTCAGTTGCCCCTTTAGCACTCAAATGAAGTGGAGCCAGATTTGCCAAGAACATTGTAACACCAGCAGCTCCTACTTAGAAGTATGGGAGCTGCAGGGTGTTGACCTCTTTTGAAAAAGTCTAGTCACTTATTTGTTTAGGTAACTACTTGAGGGCTGCATTCAGGATGTCTACAAAAGGCCAGTCTTGTAATTAGAACTCCATGTAATTCATCTTAAAAAAGCTTACCTAACCTGCAAAAATCTATTTGGGGAGTTAAATTTTGGATCTGAAGCACAAACTATATAGTTAAACAAACATTGGGGCTTTCTCTTCTACAACAGCAGTTCCCAGAACTCATCTCTTCAAACTGACTCTCTAAATTAGTGGGTCTCAACCACTGTGTTGGGACACATTACTGTGTCGCTGCACAGCAGTCAGTGTGCTGTGGAGAGCCAGGGAAAAGACTGGGTTTGACCTTGGGGGTGAGGAGGTGGTCTGGTGTGCCTGTAAGGTTGCAAAATGCTGTCAAGTATGTTGCAACCCGCAAAAGGTTGAGAACCACTGCCCTACACGTCACAGTGAATGAATCAGTCACAGATGAAGCCAGCTGATTTCTTATGACTGTAGTTTGTAAGGCAATCCCACCTCTAAACTGATTACCTGGATACCCCTGTTCAAGGAGGCAACAACACGAGAGGAGATCTATGAATACACATACATACTTTTGAGGCTCTCGGACAGCCTTCCTAAGAAGGCTCCACTGTCTAACAAGTACGGGGGATCATTCTTCTCAAGGCAAGGACATTCCTTCAGCACATGGGATTACATCTTTGAGATGCAGACAGAGTACAACGATTGTGGATTTAATCATTAGAAATATTGATAGACAAGTATGTGACAGGTATGTGGCTCACTTAGCAAGGGCAGAGGTGGTGGATTTCACAAGATTTTCACAACAAAACCATCAAGTGTTCAGGATGAAGATAAAAGGCATTAGTACTAAGACACAGCTACTAGAAGTGGATTGTCCTCCTATTGTCTAACAAACCCCTCATTAAGGGATAAACAACTGCTTTTCTTATGTGCCATATCACAGGATGAAAGGTTTGTGGGTGCAAATTCTCAGCAGTTTGTAAATTATCATAGCCCTATTGAATCACTTGCAGTTCTAAACGCTTTGTCATCTTTGCCACTCAGACTAATGCATTTGCCCTGTAATTTCTACATACCCCTTTGTTTCAATGGAAAAAAATTATAAAACCAAATCATGTATTACAGTAGTAGGGTTTTTTTTTTATATAGCTATCCATTAAGGTTTTTAAAGTGCTACAGATTTACACATTAGTTTCACTTACAGAATGTCCTTTGATTTGCAGTGCTACCATGCAACTAATTAGTGACCTATATATTTTATAGCAACAAAAGAAAAATTTCATCTCTTGTAGACATTAAAGAAACATTTCAAAGCAAATACATTAGGCAGAATAACAAAAATGGCCAAAGCATTTAGGACTGCAAGTGATTCAGACAACTGTCTGTGTATGTACTGCTACAGAACTGAATTAATATATGCTTAGCCTGAAGATACACTAGACAGTCAAAGCTGATTTTAATAACTAGGCTTTTTCACAGAATCAAATTTCATCACTAATACATTCTCATATAACATATGGGCCTTCTTATCTTGCATATGAAAGTACTTTACACTATTTCCCATGATATTTTAAGAAGATTAGGAAAAATTAAAAATTATTAAATCTCTAATGACAACTAACGTTTAAGCTGTGCACGTTTTCCTTCATTATAATACTGTAAATCAAGCAAGTCTAGAACTGTCCCAGCAAAATCTCACAAAACTCAGGGAAGCACACAATCTTAATTTACATCCACCCACAAGCAGCCAACATGAATAATCTCTAAAGCAGATGTTAAATACAGAATGCATACAAGGTCTCTCTATTATTGGACATAGTCTTGTCCAGTGATTAAAGACAAAAGGAAAAACAACAACAAAGTAAACATTCAGCTCATCAACCAAATGTGTATACATTCTAATATTTTACGCTGTTGACAGGGATCTTGAACAGAAGTGTCTTTGGGTTAGTTTCTCACACATCTGCGAAGCAGCTGGGAGACATGCCCTTAAGAGGCAAAACTGAACTCCTTTAATACATAAAACTGGCATGGCTAGCACTGCACCACCCACTCCCTGTCCCCCTGAAACATAGAGGGCATGACCAGAGTGCCTTCTGTGCCAGAAATCCTTTGAGAAGCACTCCTGCTACCTTAAATCAGGGGCTCTGGACCTGAGCCAGCATCTCCAGAGCAAAAAAAAGAGGTTTTTGGGCACTTCCCTCCCCCCCTTCAACTCCTCTACAGAGCATAGTTTGACATCAGGATATTGCCTTTGCTATATATTACAATATTATTTTAGAGGATTATTCTGGTATCATTTCTGTATCTGAACAGCTTCCATAAAAAGGAAGAAGGGAAGTCAACAGCTATAGTAAAGTCTCATCATTACTAACATTTAAAAGATTGTTTCTTTTTAATATTAAAAGCAGTCATTGGTCAGCTCTATTGTCAGTTAAAAAAAAAAACCAAAAAAACCAAAAATCAAACAAAACACAAACCTACAAAGTTTTCATTGACATTTTTCTGGTTTGGCTTATTCAGTGACCAAGACAGGAATCTCTTTGTTACAGGAAAGTAGATATTAAGAAGGCAAGATCAGTTTAAGGGTGACATGATTGCCAGCTGCTCTATTTCTCAGGTCACTGAAGTAAAAGAGGAATCTTCTTATTTCAGCAAAAATCTGCTATGACTTCTCAAACCAGAAATCTGATAACAGTTCATCCAATCAGAGAACAGAGACCACCACATGACCTGTAGGAGACCAGGACACAGAGGATTAAAAAGAATTTACAATCTGACCAACAAACTAGAATAAATGAAATTCACTAAATATGTTTTTTAATCATTTCCTCCTACTCCAACTGAGAGGTTTCCATGGGCTTTCTGCAAACAAGGAAAAAAAGTAGAGTCTGTTGAATTATCAATTAGAAAAACTGATTTCTAGAGAAAGTTATGTGAAGCCAGAGTAAGTTGTGCACAGAACAATCTTGCATATCATGACGTCTACTGACATATTTTGCTTCTCCAGTCTAATTCCAGAATACATTAGGAATATATAGTCCAGTGCACCAAGGAAGAAATCACCAAAATAAAGCTGGATTGGATAATATTGGAGTGTAACCACCCACCTCCAAATCAGCTTAATCACTGCTGTCAACAAGGCATGCTTGAACTAACTATAAAACCTATATCGTAACCATAAACATATGAAGAGATCCTTTTATTAATCTCAATTGTACAGCTCTCTAAAATAAAGCAATCTAAAGCCACAATCCTACGAACAGCTGAGCCCATGAGAAGCCTCACTGAACTGAGTGCAATTTTACACAATGTGTGAGAAGTTATTCCTGGAACAGATTTTCAAAGAGTTCAGCTCCTGTGTGGGCACCTAAATGATGTGGAAAGGGAAAAGTTGAAAATCTAGTCCCAGTGCTAAGCAGTTTTTTATTTCCCAGTTTTGCTATAAGATCACGGGGATTGCCTGTTGCATCCTACCATACACAGAAGCTGGAAAACGATAATTTCAGATACTGTATCGTCAACTAGAAGAAGGATGGCCCCATGATCAGGGCACTAGCCCAGGTTTCTCAAGACCTGGATTCAAATCCCTCTTTCCTCAATAGACCTCCTGCATGACATGGCCAAGTCACATAGAAGTCTAAGGATCTGGTTTTATCTGCTCCTTTACATTCTCAAAGCCACGGTTCAGCTGCTGACTAACCCTCAGGGCAGCAAAAGTTTACACTGACTGGCATTCAGAAAAAAAGCCAAGGAGTCATGTGGCGCTTTAAGACTAACAGATTTATTTTTTGCATGACCTTTTGTGGGAGAAAAACCCACTTCGTCAGATGCTTCAAAGATGGGTGAACTTACAGAAGTTCTGTGAGTTCACCCATCTTTGAAGCATCTGACAAAGTGGGATTTTTCTCCCACAAAAGGTCATGCGAAAAATAAATCTGTTAGTCTTAAAGTGCCACATGACTCCTTGGTGTGTGTGGTTTTGGTTTTTTTTGTGTGCTGGACTTGACTAACAGCTATCCCTTTGGAAATTGGCGTTTCGAATGCTTCCTAACTGCTAGGGTCTCCCTTAGCTAAAAAGCCACACAGAACCATCAAACTCAGCAAAGGATTCTAAAAGCATGTAGGGGAACAGCTGTCTTGCAGCAGGTCCAGTCTGAATGCACACAGGACCAAATAACTGCAGCAGAAGCTCCAGATGCAGGTCTCCCAGAGGTAGGAGAGCACAGTATAAAAGGTGAGCAGGACAGGAATTTTTTTTACAAAAATTCTGCTCAAATGTACATCTGAAACCAAGACAACCCGTCTCCACTCACTCTCATCTAGAGAGACCACTAGTAACCAATCTGACCAATAGGGTATTTGGCTGAGGTGCAGGGGGGGACACTCAGGTCCAAATCCCTAAATAGGAGCAGAGATTCACAGCCCAAGTGAGTTCCCCAAACGCCAGACTATTGATTATTTCACTGTGGGTGTCTCTCAGTCTTTCCTGCTGGAACCTGTTCTACTTTTTATAAGTAGCCATTAGGCCAGACTGACTGCAATTACAGAACTCAACCCAGATAGGGGGGGTGCTCTCAGTTCAAATCCCTGATCTGAATTAGTGCCCTAACACAGAGGACATTGGCAGAGGTTAGAGGTTCTCTCTAAACCAGAGGAAAAAAAAAAAGTTTCAATTTGGGCTCCTAAGGCATAGGCTATCTGACCTGACCTAGGCACCTATGTCCACAAGAAGATCCTGAGCAAAAATAAGTCACTGGCCCAGTCTAGTATGTGCAGTGGCTCCCCACACAACTTTCTGGCCCTTGAGGATCCCTTCCTTAGGTGCCTAATTCTTTCCATGTACTGTATGGGTACCCTGGAGACCCAACATGGAGCTGTGCACTTTCCTAGACAGCAAACTGCTGGGGGTTAGGACAAAGTTTGCCAAAATCCAGGCACCAGGTCACCATGGTGACCAGGGTTTGTAGCGTGGCTCTGAGTTCTGCTGCAGAAATGCTGCAGAGAAGCATCCTCTGGCTACCAAAAATAAAACTGCTAGCACCTAGCAGGGAGCCAATTTTATCAAGCCCTGGGTTAGGAGTTCCACTGAAGAGCAGAGTAAACTAAGTACCTTTGAGGATCTGGGGCTTAGCATCTCTGGTTCTTAGTTCTCCATCCATAGGAAGGTGTCATATCACAATACACTAGCCCTTATTCCCCCATAACTGTTGTGAAGACAAAAACACCACAGACAGTGAAGTGTTCCAACACTATAGCACTGGGGGTGGGAAAGTCAGAGCCTATTCTAAAATAGACAGATCCAGGAGTCAATCCAACCCATTAAAAGATTTGGCTGAAGCAGAACTGTTAGTACATTTGCACTGGTTCAGAGCTACAAGAGAGGGTGGTACTGATGACTAGCGTGCTGCAGCACTCTCCACACACGCTGATCTTGTATTCAAGTACTTAACTTAATTATAATTACTATAAGTAACACTAGAATGAAGTGGGATCTGAAATCTTGGCACTGGAGAGCAGTGACATTTACAGCAAATGCAAGTTATGTGAAAAAGCTACAGCCATGTTATTTCTAGTCTATTTCTGAACATTACACATGGCAAAATTAGTCATTCCATGTGTGTGCAGCATGAGTGGGGTTTGAAGTGGGGACCACAGCTTCTCAGCACAAACTTTTGCTGTTTGAGTTAAAGGAGTAAACCGCCTTCTAGCTAGTACTTGAAGTAAGACTACTACCTGGCCCCACTGGGTTGGAAAGTCAGTGGTATAACAAGGATATAATTTAGGTCTACATAGAACGCTTGACAAAGTCTGTCATCTTCCAAAATTAAGTCCTATTCCTCTTTTGCCTACTAGTGGCAAATATTCCTATGGGTCATTAGATGGGGTCAGTGCTGGGTTGGTTCAGTGAATTCTTTTTTGGGTTTCTGGCTGGTAAGTCTTGTCTACGTGCTCAGGGATTAGTTGATCACCATATCTGGGGCCAGCAGGGGATTTTCCATCAAGGCAGATCGTCAGGGGGCCTGGGGGGTTTTCACCTTCCTCTGTAGCATGGGGCATGACTCAACTGTTGGTGCTTTCTCTACACCTTGAAGTCTTTAAAGCATGATCTGGGGATTTCAGTGACTCAGTCATAGGTGAGATGTCTACTGCAGGAGGGGGCAGAAGGTTCTGTGACCTGTATTGTGCAGAAGGCCAGATTAGATGACTATATTGGCCCCTTCTAACTTTGTCAACCTATGAAGGCTTCAAGTTACAAGAAGTCTCTCCATACAATGTTTATCCTGTCTTTGATTGTATCAACTGATGATGGTAGACTGGAAAGTTCTTTACCTTGGTGAATTATAAATTAATGCTAGGAACAAAAGGGAATCACTTTAAGTAAAGGAGGGAATCTTTAAAAGAGAGAAGAATTCTACTTTTGTGAATCTTTAGAAAATTAACAATGACAGAAGTGTCAATATACATACTAAAGGAAAGAGAGAACACTCTTCCATCTTCTAAAAGGGCAGGCGTGTTAGTCTAGTTCAGTAAAAACAAGGAGTGCTGTGGCACTTAAAGACTAACAAATTTATTTATTGCATGAGCTTTCATGGGAAAAAATCCCACTTTGTCAGACCCTGCATTTATCTCCTCCCATTCTGTAAGTTCCCCCATCTTCAATGCGCCTGATGAAGTGGGATTTTCCCCCCCCCCAAAGTTCATGCAACAACTTTGTTAATCTTTAAGTGCCACAGGACTCTGTCTCTTTTCCATGAAGACTGAGCTGCAAGATTTTCCATGGATAAGTGAAATTAAATGTCTTACTACCATTAACTGGGCTTTCTTGCATCTCCATCCACCTTCTCTGGCATGTCTTTTACAGCTATTTATCTGCTATTTGCAAGTTTTTCTGTTACCTGTTTTGAACTGCATCATATGTTCCTTGTTTGTTTCAATGGGAAATTACATAGACCAGTTTTTTTTTCCCCAATCAATTTTATAAAGGCTCATCCCTCAGCACTATTGATTCATACAATAAAAGTTATTGATAAAGGTCTGGACTTCACTGTCATGGAGTTCCACACATGAGATATTCCAGCTGAGCCCAATATGTTTACATGTGAACACCCAAAATTAAATTCTTCTATTTGAAGAGTAATGCCTACAGAAACACAATTATATATTCATTCTTGGCAGAATTACATTTTTTTAAAATAATTTCCATAGGCAATATCTATGTTTATTTTGAAGCTTTTTTCCCCTCCCCATTACTGATGTAAATTTTCAGCAGTATGGGGGAAATGAGGAGGAAGGGAAGGTGTTGGAATTTAATGATTCTAGACATTAAGATTCAAGTTATTACTATATAACTCTTAAAACACAAATTGATACATGTCAAAAGATACAATAAGCAATGTATTAGTTTGATTTAAATACCTTAAATCAAATTAATACATTCTCAAGTAGCATTTTTCTTACTTTGGCTACTTGTAAATTCCAATTAATGATAGAAATATTTTTCATCTGTTTGTGTCTAGAGTGAAATCAATGTTTTTAATTAACATTTTCTGATAAAATCTAATTTTCCAAGCCTAATTATGAAGGTTTTGCTGTTTCCATCAATATGAGGAAATTACAAACTGTATCAAATCTTAGCCGTCAAGAGACTACACTGCACAAACTCCATGTGACCTATGGAATTGTCTATGTTTAAACATCCTTGAGCATGTTTTTCTACAAAACTATGTAAATACCGAGTAAACAGAGACCAGAAGGATCATAAGACAGAAAAAAACTCTTAGATAGCCATGAATGTTTCAAATAAATCCCCATGTGATAAATTTCAGTGTAAAGCTTCAAACTATGAATGATTCAGAGTCACTGAATTAATAATGCAAGGGCTCTTCATACTAGCATATACCAAAAACCAGAAGGAATTCAAAAAGCCTCTCCTAATGGAAGGGGAAGTACATCCAAAAGAAAATTCTCCCACTCCTTATAGTTTGAATCATCTTTTAACTATACCTGCATATTTTATAGAGGAAGATTACACTTTGCAGCTTGGAAAGCTGATAAACTGTAGCTTTTAGGTAGCTTGCCATCCTTTGATACACATACAAGACAAAGGAGCACCTTAATCTCAGTAATGCTAATAGAAGTTAACATGGGAGAAGAGAATAAAAACCAAAAGAGGTTCTATAAGGAACTGGCCTACTTATAGGATATGCATCATACCCACACTTAAATCCATAAACATTTCACAGCTGTAACCAAAGGCAGATTTGCAGAAGACAAAGAAGTAGCAGACAAACATAGAAATAGCAGAAAGTATAAATCTTCTGAATAGCTACGAAACTCAACTAGAGTTTTAGAGCATTTTAAGAACAAAAATTTCCCTTTCCCCACAACACACGAGATTTTTCAGTCACAAATGCAAACTTTGAATGGGCTCATGGCCAATCAGTGGGAATACAGAAGCCATGTGACTCAAGAACAGCTGTGATTGCAAACCCATGTGAGATGAATGATTTTGACAACCACAAACACTACTTCATCCAAACAAACAAGGAGTCCTATGGCACTTGAAGACTAACAAATATATTTATTGCATGAGCTTTCATGGGAGAAATTCCCACTTCATCAGATGCTTTGAAGAGGGGAGAACATGGTCCAAGTTTCCATTGCAGGAGGTACAGTCTTGTCTACAGGAGGGCATTCAGGAAGATTAATTTGAATCAACTAAAGGCATGAATTTGAAGTGGAATAGTTTATTTGCATTAAATCCTTATGTGGATGCCCTTTCTCAGAATTAAAGTGGCCTTACTAATCATGAAGTATCATCCACCCTAGGGTTCAATGCAAATGAACTAAACTGCTTCAAATTCAGACAGTTAATTCAGATTAGTTTTCCTGAGTTTCTCCAAGTACATGAGTGCTAAGAGTCACTCTCACAAGTTTCCTATGTCACCCTAGAGAAACCCTCATTCAACACCCACCATATGCCACTGCTTCCTACTCCCAGGGACTCTGAACACCTCCCCAACACACAACAGTTTTGAAAAAGTCACCAACATCTAAATGCCCCCCTTGGTTTCAGAAACTGAACTTCCCAGTTCAGCTTCTTTTGCATGTGAGTGTCAGACCCTGCTACCAAAAACCTTGCAACTGAAGTACAAAGTTATTAGCACTAAGTCAACTAGAATCTGTTGGCAACCCAGATTTTGCTTGTTTTTCTAAGCAGAGCAGAAGCCAAGTCCTGGTCCCCCTTTCCATAAAAAACCACCCCAAAGTGCCCCTGTTTAGAGAGCTGCCCTGCTCTGCCCCTCGAGCTGTTGGCTGTAGTGTAAATGACACAGAAGAGCACCAGCTTCCAACAGCACACTTTGCAAAAAGAGAAAACCAACATTTATTTTTGGAGCCCACCCTCCAGCTGTTTGCAAAAGAAGCAACAATCAGCCCCTAGGCATGCTGTCCCCAGCCCCAGCACTTAACAGCCACCAGTAAAAGCGAGGAGAACAAACAAACAGAAAAAGGAAAGCACAAATACTTACACCTAAACGTCTGCTCCTAATCTTTACATACCCTTGCTTCACTATGTCATTAAAATTGGAAGCCATCCTTTGTGTGGGAGGGAGAGCTGCTTGCCAAAGTTGAAGCCAGTCTGGGGCTGGGATTATTCACCGAGCCCACATCATTTCAAATAATCCTCCTGACCCAGAAACTCAGCGGCAATAGTTTTAATCCACTTGGGAGAGAGGCTGGAAGAGCCTGTGCATCAGCTGCCAGACCTGCGGCTGCAGCCGGCTGGGGAGCTGAATGAGTCAGAGCTGAGCAAGCCCAGCCTGTCCTCCTGGCAGCCGAGGGATCCGCCCTCTGCTTCACTCCCAGCTGGGGCAGAAAGCCCCCAGCCCAGCCCACCTAGCAGCCCCTGCACCAGGAGAAGCAGCAGGCATGGTTGCACATGGAGAGCAGCCACTGTGGAAAGTTGCAGGGGATACAAGAGAAAATATTCTTTAGCAAAAGAGACAATGACAGCTGGGGTAAGAGAGGCTGGTGGTATAGGGGCTGGCTTAAGAAAATTACTGCCCTTTTTGGAGTTTCTTCTTTGCCCATTCCCTTATATATTGTCTCCACCCCTTTAAATACACACACACTTTGCAAGTTCCAAAGGGGCAGTGGTGTTAGTCTAGTAAAGCAAAAAAAAAAAAAAAGCAACAAGGAGTTGTGTGGCACTTTAACAGATTTATTTTTTGCATGAGCTTTCATGGGAGAAGATCCCACTTCCTCAGATGCTTCGAAGAAGGATCTTCTCCCACGAAAGCTCATGCAAAAAATGAATCTGTTAGTCTTAAAGTGCCACACAACTCCTTGTTGTTTTTTCACTGGACTAGACTAACACGGCTATCCCTTTTTAAAAAAAGCAAGCAGTCTTGTAGCACTTAAAGGTGAACAGATTTATTTATCGCATGAGTTTTCGTGGGAGAAGATCCCACTTCATCAGAAGCTTTGAAGAGGGAGAAGTTACAGAATTGGACAAAAATAAATGCAGGGGAGTGTAAGACATGAGATCAGGTCATACTGCAATAGCAAATCAGAGCATTTATACACACTTTGCATTACTTGGCTTCCCTTGCCATTCTTCTTACAGGTCCTTTCTATTTCTACTTATCTTCCCCAATATTTTTAGGTCTATATCTCTATGTTCAGTTAATCATCCCTGTTCCTTTTTTCTCTTTCCCTTCTCTCACTCTCTTGGTTGTGTTGTGTCCCATCGCCCCCCCCCCACCATGTTTCAATTTCTCTGCTCCCTATGAGACGGGGGCCAGCTTCTTCCATTTTATGGGAAAGTCCATGATTTCAAAGTTCTGTCTGTTCAAAAACAGAATCAAAATGGGTTAAAAAAAAATCCCCAACCCAAAATGAATACAATAATATTGGGTCAATGGAAACTTTGTTCTGATTAAAATTTAACATTTGTTCTGACTGACACTGATGAGGACATAAAATGCAATATTTTAAGTCATTTTGAAAAGAATGGTTGACACATTCCATTACAAAAGTGGGAAAAAATTGGACTTTTGTTATTATCAAAATGCTCCATTTTATTCCCTGTTCTCCATCTTACATTTCCTAAGGGTCATGATTTCAGTCAAAATGGCATTTTCCATCTAAAGCATAGATAAATAGCTTCTGATCAGCTCTACCCTTCTCTCGTTCTTTCTTCTCTGTTCCCCATTCCCATTCTCTGTGCATTCATCACACCCTTCATGTGTCTCAGACTCCCCTACCTCACTACAAAATCATGCACAGACATGTGCACACAGCCTCTTGTCCCACCTCCCTCTCACTGCCTGCCTCTACTGTCATAGTATAACAAGTCAAGTGGTAAATCCATGGCACTTCGTCCATCTGCACCAAGCTACTTGCATTAAAAATTCTGTAGCAAGCTCTAATATATGGCTGTTTGAAACATATCAAAGTGAGCAACAGAACCGTTAGTGCATGATATCAGGATCCACAGATCAACATGGCACACAGCAAGCTAGGGCAATGTACAGTCACACCCTAACTTGCCACACATGAAGTCACTTTGCAGAGAAGCCAGCCCACATACACTTCAGTAATAATGCCATGGAAGGCAAGAGTAAAAACTTGACACATCATCCTTAAAACCAACAAAAGTGATACTCTCTTACAAGCTTTCAACAGGTACATATGATTCACTGCTATTAAACTGACATGCTGTTTTGCGGGCCCATTGAAGAGAACAGAAAGACTCCAACTTGCTCTAGTGGGCATCAGATCAAGTTCATAGTCTCATTTTTTTGTGCTATGCCAAGTTTAAGATCCAAGCACATGAACGACTGGTGCTCAATAACAGGGGCTGCCCTGCAGTTCTCAGGACAGGTATGACCTGTGGTTTTCTGCAGGAAGGTACATTTCTCAGAGAGGCTCTTGGCTGCTTCTGTGGGCCAAATGGCACCCAGTGTCTCTGGCTGAATGAAACTTGATTCTTGGCTCTGGGGAAGTGGTAGAAATGTCACACAGACATATGCCACTTTTCTTCCAGCAGTGCACAGCTGCAGTGATGAAAGAAACTTGGCGGGCACTGGACAGCAGGCAACACCCATTGGATAGTCATTGTTTTCAGATGCATGCAAGCACTGATGAATGTTAACTATGAACAAGGAAGAGGGGGACTCTAGGTATTCCCAATTGCACTATTGAAATGACCTGTTTATATACCCCACAGTCATGGAAAGAATTGCTCACTTTGGGAAACTGGACATTTTAAAAATGTCATCCTTTAGTACCTGGTAACAGTTTCAAACACAGACACCTAGTATTCGGGTAATAGGATACTCAGATACCTATCCCTTTTAGACCAAGACTACCGGACTACAGCAGTTACATCTTTCTTCCAAAGAGAAAAGCCAGGCAAGTGACTACAAGGCAATGAAGGAAAAGCCAGAGAGTCACAAAAAGAAAGGGATCAACAGTAAATGAAGGATGTATTTTTTGGGTGTGTATTCTTCAGACAGGGAGTGCTTTCTTATTTCTATTGTAGAGAACCAAGCACACTGTTGGCACCAAACAGGCAACAAACTGGCCAGTCACATAAACTTTTCTAACTTCACTGAAAGCCATGGAAACAGAGATAGTGTAAGTCTGGGGCCTGCCCTTTTAGTCTGTAACTATAAGTTGCTTCTGTGGGTATATATATATTTAATGCAGCTGTAATGACCAAGGACAGAAGGCAGGTATATTTTAAGGAGTCAACCCAACTCTAAAGGAGTTTACCTACTACTTACAAGCAATTTTGTACTGGACAAGGCATATCCTAGGATCATGCTATTTTCTCCATGTTAATATTCTGTTCCTGTCCTGTACCCAAAATGGACAAATCTGTGGACCACCTTCCAGTATAGGAAACAAGTTTTTCAGCTAAGAGAGCTCTCTAATTTTCCTATCAACATTTGGCTACATATGGTTGCTATGAGAGTAGATGCCTGTAATGGTAATGATCATACCACAGTATTGTTTTCTACATAAACCATGGATCTGTCTTTGATGATCCAAGTTTGTTTTTTCCTGCTGAGATTCACCTAGAGTGGCCTCATACAGAACAAAGGGGCATAAATAAATTTTCACCCTGTAATTCCTGCAAAATCCCATAACTTTTAGATGCACACATGCTATAAAAAGAAATCCTATCAATGTGAGAGAAACAGTGTTAAAAAAGAAGATATAACACACTTGGTATGGAATTTGGCCTTGGGAGCTTTTCTTTTCTCTTGATTGACTGTTTCTTATATATCACATGGAACTAAGCTGAGAGCAAAGCTAGCGTGTGTAAATATTTAGTAGACTGAAAGTCTATTGTTATAAGTAATTTGACTGGTGAAAATGTGTCCCTAATAAGCATTCTTTTCAATGCAGAGGTTTGGTGGCCTTCTAGGGACTGGAAAGTTATGCCAGGTTTCTTGACTTGGGATAAAATTAACCAGGTTGCAAAGCTTTATCCTCTCCATCTACAACAGGGATCTCAAACTCAAATCACCACAAGGGCCGCATAAGGACTAGTACATTAGTCCAAGGGTCGCACCACGGAAACCTTTTCATACAACTATATTGCAAATATTGGTAACAATAGTGTCACTGAGGGCTGCAGGAAATACTTTTATGGGCTGCATGAGACCCCTGATCAACAACATCCTTTCATGAAGAGACAAAACTGAGGGGGAGCCTTCTTCTACCTAATCACTCAACCTGATTAAACAGGGCCATTGTTTTTTGGCTATAGGAATATTTTGGGAACAGCCTAAACTATGCAGCTATCCAGTTAGATCATCTGATTTGAACAAGCAGATTAAGCAACATTAATATTGAACACAGAAAACTTAAGTCCAGGGGGGAATTCTTGGGAAAATGTCAGTGTTTACTCCAAAAATGCCGTGTCCCTATCTTAACGTGATCAGTCTGGATCAGTTTCTGCATAGGATGAGTACAGCACTCAGAAGACCTAGGGAAGGCAGGTGTCCTGACTCAGGCCTGGAGCTGTACTTCTGTGAGACCAGTGGGGTAGAGTTGTTTTGGTGAAATTAATGATTGCATCTGCAAATCAAATGATAGCAAATACAAATTTAACTTGCTAACCACCTAACTTTCAAAAACAAATAAATATGATCATTAATGAATAGAAATATTTATCCATTGCACAACAACTGAGAAAGAAATTCTCACTGAAAGCATCTTGTACTGTTATGATTGATGAAAATAAATAATTTATCAAGCAGGCTAATCTGCCATTTTATGGACTAGCATAGGTTGTGCAGTCCTAGGTTGCTGTAATTGTCCTGCTTCTGTCCCATTTAAATACTTCTATTTTATTCAGGCTTAAACAGGGAGAGACAGAATATTATTGGGGGGAGAAAAAAAACCAAACCTAGCAACCAATTGCGTGTGTCCTTTAACTGGAAGCTGTGCTTCAGATTTTAATATTATGCTCCTAACAAAATTAGTGTCAAGATGGTGAATGTTAAGATAAAAATAAATCTATGCTGACTAAAGCTGCAAGCAAAATGAATGCATTTGAATCCTGGGTAACATTACCTACTGAGAAATCAAACATTTATTTTGTTTGCTTTGTGTTCCTATGACAGTTACAAGTATCCAAACAACTTTGCCATCTTCAGCCTCCTGAGGACATATGCCAGGGGATCTTCCTCCAGCCACACAACAGTGACTCAGAAATTAAGTAGAACTGAATTTCAGGTCACAAGGTCATCATCATCTGCTCATCCTTTTTCAGTATGCAATTCACCAGAGTCTACAACATACCAGAGCATAGCTTCAGGACTGCCAGCTTCCTTTGAACAGGCTGCTAGAGGAGAGCTCTGAATGACACAGGCGGCACAATCGTAGATTCTCAAAGTGGCTGGGATCATTGTCTATAGAAACCTCCCACCCTGAGTCAGCACAAGAAGCTCTTGTCCCAGGATTAGTCCTAAATCTGTTGTTATAGCTAGCAGTGAAAACCAAGTACATGCAGCAAGGAAGCAGTGCATCTTTCCTGGAGATATAGGCACCAATAGTAGCAAAATGCAAATTCTGATCTCTTAAGGGAGATTAAATTCTGGGTAGGTGTGACAGTCTATGTCTCAAAACATCCTGGAACCCTGATATCATCACTGTCATAATTATATGTTTTGTGTAAATGATGCCTTATGAGGAATCATACAAAAGTCTCTATTTGTTAAACATTCATATGCTGTTAAATTATATGTACTACCCTGGCATGTGACATTATGAAGTTTTGCTCTGCATGTGCCACTGAAGTATATTGTGGGCTTAGAAACATCCACAACTAGCTTGTCAGATATAATGGTGTAGCGAGGCTGCATTAATGGCTCACCAACACCCATCAAGAAGAGAATCTACTTATCCCAGGAACAATATACAATGGAGGCTTCTCAGAGGGAGCACTTAGGCAGTGGACCTGGCTTGACCAATGGAGGCAAACTCCCCACATCACATCAAAGGATCTTTTCAGCAAGCTATAAGAAGCTCTGAAGAGGGGGGTGATGTCATCACTTGGCCTCCCTCTTCCCACACTCAATACCAGAAGAAATATCTGGAAGACAAAGACTTTTGAACTGGGAAAGAATGACCCCAATCTGCCGTGCAGCTTCAACTTGTGCATTAAGGATTTACATGTGTTTGTAATATATGTCAGGGTGAGACATTGCTTGATTTAAATCTGTTTCATTAATGAGGACTGCAGTTTTACTTTTATTTCATGAAGTAACCAACTCTGATCTCTTATGCCTACCATTTATAATTGCTCAAAATCTATCCTTCTGTAGTTAATAAATCTGTTTTATATTTTACCTTACAACAGTATGACTACGTTGAAGTACAGTATTTAGGAAATCTCAGCTCAGTTAACAAGGGCTTGTTTATATCTTCTCCACACTGAGAGAGAGACAAACTGGCTCATGAACTTACTCTGGCCATGCTTCTGACCAGAGCAAGACAATGTAATCCTGGGGTTTCAATTCTGGAAAGCTATGGGGAGCTAGCTAGTGACTTTCTATTGTTAGCTCCTGAGTGGCTCAGGGAAAGCACTCCTGTAATGTAGCTGGGTGTGGAGCTTCACTTGCTGTGGTGCTAAATGATAACAGGTCCCAGAGGGGTCTGCTGTTTGTCTGTAGTAGGGGTTGTTGGTAGTCAACCCAGCCAGTGGAGTTAAAGGAGCCCAGGGGCCCCATAATTGTTAGGCTGCATCCCCAGGGTAGCTCACATAGTTATATTTCAATGCATAATTTTGAAAATATATGCAAGAAATAACATGACATGCTAATATCAAATATAAACAGGGCCTTCCTATTGCTTATTTGAAGCTTAGTCTTGCACTGGTGCTGGTAAGAGTTGAGAGAGACCACCACTGAGCCACCAGTAGAACTCCTGATTAGCGTGCTTTGTTACTCATGATCTGCTAAGGAGCAGTTAGGTGAGAGGTGTGGGCATTGAAGGCTGGTGGACAGACAGGATCACTGTGCCTAGCTTTCATTGTGAGGAACCAACAGTTGCCTGAGGGTTAGTGTTGCTTAGTACTTTCAGGCACATGGCTGTAGTAGCACCCTCACAACTAATTCTATATTCAATGGATCAAATCCTATCCCAAAAATTAAACTAGCAAGAATGTTTCCTCTGCAGACAGGTCAAGGGCTAGAATTTCTAGCAATCTAGACAAAGGCTCTATTCATTGGGGCTTTGGGTGGGTTTTTTTTCTTTTTTTTTAAATTAGGAGAGAAAGGAGAATGTGGACAACATAAAACTGACTGTGTGTGTTAGTCTACTCTGAGAATTTTCCATGCCAAACAAATCCCCAGCTAACTTTAGGGCAGATCACTGGCTGCTATCTTGTGCTGTAACATGTGGTGGGAAGGGGAAATAGGGCAAGGATCTAACCCACTTCTTTCTAAGTACTGCTCTTGAACACTCGTATTTAGCCTCTGCTCCTAGCAAGTAAGGGGAGTAATTAAAATCCTTAAATGGCCACTATGCATGGGATTGCCCTTCAGGCATATATGTGGTGGCCACTTGCCACATCTGCCCCATCACAACCACTTCCACCTCTATTCACCTGTTCTCACCACACTGGTAGAGGTTTGCTCAAGCCGCTGAGCATCATCTTGTACCAAAGCCTCTGTCCTCAGGAGTAAACATCAAGTGCTGAACATGATTTTTATCTCCCTGCTACCTTCTTTAAATCTCAGCAGCCTGAAAAAACCATTCAGAAAGTCCCACATAATTATATTATTGTGAGCCTGATGGTCTGGAAGGCTTGAAGCTCTCTCTCTCTATTGATGAATAGGGGGAAGCACTGTTACCACATGAGTGCTTGATTTGTATCAGCTTTCTACCCAGAATTCTTCCAGGGGCACTTTGGGAGCCCACCATATTACATAGAAACTGAGAATTGGTTGATTATTAGAAATGACATGACAGAGAGAGGAGAAAATACAGTCATCTACCTTGTGGTAAGAAATGTAGCCCGAGAGGCATGGTTGTATGGCATTAGTTCCTCTCTGAGGATCTTTGCAAAGAGAGGAAATAACAGAGGAGGAGCATCAGCCAGGTACAAAAGTCAGATTGTTGCTAAAGCTGCAAAGGAAAGCAACAGAGGTGAAGGAATGGTGGTGAAGCTCTCCCCCCACCCAGCCAATAAAGCTAAAGTTGTAGCTGGTTGAGGTAGTGGAGTCTCAGGATCGGACCAATCAGCACTCCAAGGATCTTGAGACAGACTTGCCCAAGTGCACATGACCAGGACAGTAGAACTACACTACCTACTTCCACGCTAAACCATGAGCGGGGTTTCATGGATAGGAAGGGGAAGTGATGTGGTAAAAGGCTATTTGCCTAATAGACGTTGAGTGGTGGGCAAAACATTCAAGTTAATGGTCTCCTGCCAGAGTTATGGTAAGAGAGTTTTGTCTTAAGATAGAGAACACAAATATTTACCTAATAAAGTCTTCCTTGTTTAAATCGCATACAGTGGCTTGCAAAGTGGGATGCATTGCCTATTAAGGGCACACAGGGACTTTAGTGATGCAAGAAAGCCTCGGTTGGGGGGGCTCAATCTGGTAGTTCTTTTTAGTTTGTAGCCATACCATAGCAATTGGAACCCAACAATTAATAGTTTGCTGTGGCAAAGAAACACTTGCATTTAATTTTAAGTAAAGCATTAATGTTATGAAACCGTTAGGAAAATACCACTTCTCATGGAAGCATCTCACATTCCATCATACAATTTTAAACATATAGAAATAATTCATTTCTGAATTAAAATTCTACAGTTATCTTTATAGGTCTCCTAATGTTGACTGATTCCAGTGAAGTTTGTTTTGTCCTAAACACTCATTACTGAATCAATGTCATGCTAATTTGATTTCAGTGTTAACAATGTCTCCAAGGCAAATGGTTATCTTGAATCAATGCATATTTAAGCATTTATGGCTGCATGTCTGTTGAAAAATTATGCCTGAAAGTGTATGATATTTTGTTGATGTAAATTGTTAGAAGGAAAATATATTGTCTAATTATAGTATTTGCAGATTGCATATTGAAAAGATACCAATGGTGTCATTTCACAGCATAGACTGGCTTTTATGTACTGCCTTTATAATCAACAAATGTTGAGCTATATTATCAGGGTTTGGGTTTGCAATTGCAAACTTAGTTTCTATAATTTGGTTTGGTTTTGTGTTCAAGAAAGCAGAATTGCCTATTTAGGAGTGTCCAATCTTTTGCTCAGGGCAGGACTGGAGTATGAGACAACCCCCAATCCTTACATGCCCACACAGGGTTTTGGCAACATAGCTGGGGTTGTCATTAGGAAATTCACCTAAGTGTGGAGAGACGTGGGTTGAAATCTTTCCTCTGCTCCTAATCAGGAAGAGGGGGGAACCTAAACCTAGATCTCCCACATATTGTGAGTATTCTAACCTCTGGATATAGAAAGAGCACCTGCATGTGTGTAGAGAGTCCTGTGCTGATATAAGCATGTGGATCTGCCTCCAATGTGCATCCTCAAGAAATTGTGGATATCCACACTGCATCCACGGGTGCAGACACCTGTGGATTTGCAAGGCTCTACTCACCTTTAGAGCCCTGTGCAGATACAAATACATGGATCTATATCCTGTCTACATCCACAAGAAATGGTCTATCAAAATTCACATCACATCCACTGGTATGGATATCCATGGATATAACATGGATCTCAGCAGATTTGCAGAGCTCTACATGTATGCATGTGCACAAGAGGGACTTAGACTCTTAACTCCAGGACATTTTCATAGCTGTGAACCCGAAGTAGAGGGAGGTGCCTTCAATTTAGTCTAAAAAATCCTTTGAGGATGGGTTTAGGAAAGGTTGATGAAAGGGGCATGGCCTACTGGCAAGTTTAGACAGCTTCCTGCTCAGCATGCTGCTGTTTGAGAATCCCATTCGTAGAGGCCCAATTCTCATAGGTCCAGGCATTGTATAAGAGTTGGGGCACCTGCCCTGGAGCTGGTACATTTCACTAGGTGGCAAAGCATCTAAGAATTAGGCACTGCCACACTGTGCATGTGTCTACATTGAGTGGCTCAATGAAGACATGCTCAATCAATTGCCAAGTGTTTCTCCCATTGAATCCTTTACTCCACCAGAATGAGAAGCATAAACCAGGTGGATGGGACAGAGTCTTCTATCAACACAGTGTGGTGAAGACAGTGCAGCTACTCAATGCTAAGGATGCTGAAGTCATTGACATTACTTATACATCATAACTTGTGTACCTTGCAGCAACAGCCGCACACTGTAAACTAAGCTTTGGTCTAAGGACTTGCCTACTTTGCAGTACAGTGTAGACTATAGATGTGCAAATTGCAAAGTGTGCCAGATTGGTGTGCCCATGTGGATGCTGCTGACACAAACTAAAAAGGTACCCAGTTTGCACATAATCCTAAATACCCATTTAGGATCTAGCCCCAAAACTGATTATTGTACACAGTATCCTCTGTGATTGAGTTTATGTTTAGTTCATTGAATCATAGAAACTGGAAGGGACCATGAGAGGTCATCGAGTCCAGTCCTCGCACTCATGGCAGGACCAAGTAACCTCTTAAACCATCCCTGACAGGTTCTTGTCTAACCTGCTCTTAAAAACTTCCAATGATGTAGCATCTACAACCTGCCTAGACAACTTATTCCAGTGATTAATCACCCTGACAGTTAGGACTTTTTTCTAAATGTCCAACCTACACCCCCCCTTGCTGTAAGTTAAGTCCATTGCTTCTTGTCCTATCGTTAGCAGTCAAGGAGAACAATTTTTGTCCCTCCTCCTCATAATAACCTCTTAGGTTCTTGAAAACTGTTATGTCCCTTCTCAGTTTCCTCTTTTTCAGACTAAACAAACCCAGCCTTTTCAATCTTTCCTCATTGTTACCCCCAGAAAATCGAATAGATTAATTTACTAATTTTCAACCCGTCCCACAGTCTGAAGTTTAATTTGGAAACCCTGGGGGGCAACAAGGGGGGACCATTTTTCACCTAAATGGACAAATACCGGCGCCTGGGATAAATGTCCCAAGTGGAGGATATGGCTACAGCCTGCCGATCAGGCACAGACCAGAAGCAATAAAAGACTTAGAGCCAATGATTTGTCAAAGGCAAAAATCAGATTTGTTGTAATATCTACTCTGGAAACTGACAGGGAACTTATATTTGCTTTACAGCTAGCTTACCAGTAACATAACACATTGAAACTATTCTATACAATTATAACATAGACACAAAGCTTAGGTACGCAAAAGAACATTCAGCAAGTGGGGATCAGGCACTTACTGAATGGAGAGATCGCAGCTCTTAATATTACTCCTTTAGATCTTAATCTGGGTTTCTTGTCTCACTCTTTCTAAGTAGTTTACTTATAATCCTAAAGTTACATTGTAAGGCTTTGGCTTCCTGGCAGTACTAAATTAATCTAAAGATCTTGGGGCTTTCTGCTATTGTTCCTCCCCTCCTTGGGACCCTTTTCCTTACCCCAGAAGTTGGAGAAAAAGGCAGAGTCCCTCTTTCTGCTGCAAAATGGTGGATCTTCTGCTGGGAAATGGTGGCTGGCAGCTGCAGGGTGGAGCTCTGCTTCTTCTTAGTCTCCGCTCAGAGTGCGGTCTGGTCTGGTTGCCGTGGAAACTGGAACTTAGGCACAGCTCAGAATGTTCTGAAGCTTGCAGGTGCAGTTGCTTGGAGACCGGCACTACAAAGTATCAGCTCGTTGCTCACAAGCTATACGTAGGACTGAGTTAGCTACCTGCTTGTGAGTTTTATTGGAAGTCCTTCTGAGACTGAGTTAAAAACCCAGCTCAAGGACTGAATCCTGAGTCACCGCTCAGAGATTCAACCCCATGCCTTTCAGAGACAGAGTCCGAAGACCCAGCTCCCAGGCTCCCACTAGAGACGTTGTCACTCTCTCTAGGGATGAGTGTGAGTGAGACTCCTTAGTGCAGCGGGAACATAGCCAGAGGCCAGTGGAACCCAGTAAGGAGTGGGAGGGATCTCCAAAGTTCTGCTTTGTGCAGCACCTTTTATTTGCTCTTCTGTCACTCCCATCTTCTCCTGGACCAATCTCAAAGGTGTGATTTCATCTCCACCCAATTGGAAAAAGGGTGATTTCACCTGCCACCTGACCAGAAATCAATACTTTTGATGGGTCCTTTGACAGGGGGTGGACACCTTAGAATCCTTAATGGGAGGGGGACTGAGTGAGTTCAAAAGTTCAAAATCTTCCTCCATCTTGACCTACTTTTCCAAAAGATATATCTGTTGAATCTGCTGATAGAGATATACCTATGGAATCTGCTAAACCTATGATCTCTCCATTTTCACTTGCTGAATGCCCTTTGAATACCAACTTGTTTTAAACATTGATAAATGATGATTTATGAATTCTTCACCCCTAATTATTACATATTAGTTTGTTTTCCAGCTTTGACATAAAACTTCTGCTAGATTGCCTTACACTATTTTCTAGCCATGTGTGTCCTTATTCAATCAAGGGTTTTTTTGTTTTTGTTTTGTTTTTTCTCTCTCTCTTCTGTGATACTAAAGAGATGGCAAAAATCTCAGGCTACATCATGAGCAGGTGTCCAAGACCTTAATCACGCATGTTGTTCTTTTCTGGACTTTCTCCAGTTTGTCCATATTTGTCCTGAAATGTGGCACCCAGAACTGGACACAGTACTCCAACTGAAGCCTAATCAGTGCACAGTAAAGTGGAAGAATTACTTCATGTCTTACTTATAATACTCTTGTTAATACATCCAATAGTTAACATGAAATAGATGCACAAACATCTGGGCATAAATTTTTGCTGTAAACTGTCGTGTTTGCCTTCTTCTTTACTGAACTAGCTTTAGGGTGATGTAGATCATGTCTCAGACAATGTGCTTTGGCCAATGCACTGTGCTCCTGATAAATATGATCCAACTCCGCATTGATTCATCTTCATTTACTATGCTAGACGAGGAGATTTTATACCAGCACTGAAAGAAAATAAGACTCCACTATGGAGTTTCTGTTAACTAATCAATTTTGTCTTAATCTTTTGAAAGTGAAGTTATAGTCATTCAAAGAGCAGCCCTTATGAGATATACCACTTGGCTCACAGATCATCTTTGAAAACAAAGCATTGGCGAGGTGTTAGAATTAATATAGATCGGTTTCTTTAAAAAACAAAGCATAGTCAGCTTGAATAGTACCTATTCTTGCTGCTGCTGCATTATCTGTCCTTTGGCACCAGCTGAAGGTTTGGAGCAGGAATGAAAAAATAGGCTGAATGCTCTCTTATTGCCATTTAACCACAACACAAGAGCCTTGTATTTAAAGTCTGTACTCATGTAGTTTTAGACATGCATCTATTGGAAATAATTCACATTGATTGGAATCTTCAAGAGCCAGTCTATAGGAGTTAGAAGCCCAACTCACTGAACTTGCACTGGGCTTTGGGTGTTGAACTCCATGAAGTTCCTTTTTCCACACCTAGATGGAGGGTTTTCTATTTCTTGGGATAAGGATTCAGCATTCCTGAGTTCTGCCATTGACATTGTGACCTTGGCCAAGTTAATCAGGGGCCAAGCTGCACATGTGGCTCTTAAGCCACAGCTTGCCTGGGAGAAAGCAAAGGCATTCTAGATAAGCAGGAATTTAGGGGGCTGGGACAGCTATGGGAAAGTATGTTTTGAGGCTTTTTTGATATCCTTTAACATGCTCTACCCTTCAGGGCCAACCTTTGGTGAGTGTAGCATTTATTTAGATTTGTGTGAGGGGAAGTATTAATTTCTACCCTGCAAATTTCAGGCAGACTTTCCTCCTTCCCTGAGGCTTTTTCACAGAAGGTTGTAAAGCCCTGTTTCAGTAATACAAAGCAGATGAAGAGTCCCACCACTATTAATGGAGATATTTATGATAAAGTTAGGCACATGCTTGTTATATACTTTGTTGATCGATGGCCTTAATCCCTGAACACCAGTGGAGCCTTTTAATTAGTAAATATGCAGGTTCTGTTTCAATTACAATAGTTTTGACTATCTCAGTGTCTGCTGTTACTATTTAGTATGAGTTTCTGGTCTAGATTTGCAGCTCATAGAATTGCAAAGTTCCACTGATTTCAAACAAGCAATGTCAATTAACACTGCTAGAAAGTCTGACTCATCAAAGCTTGACCTGCAGTCTTGTCCTCTGAACCATACAGTTACAATATCAGATATTAGCCCACAAATACTTCTTTAACTACGAATGTTCAATTAAGATCTGATTCTGTTCTCACTAGGAGAACCCTAATTGAATCCAGTGGGAGCAGGATTGAACACTTGACAGAGTGATGGTGTTCACTGAAAGAAAATCTGTAGTCTCCAGTCATGGTTTAACTCATCAGTGCAAAAACCCTTATTTAGTTGTAGAAATTAATAATGTATAAGTGGTGCCATGGCATTTAGCAACACTTTACTCTCTGAAAGAATGGACATTCCTTCTGAGTCTGTACAACTCATGACAGACTATTTCCCTAGCATTAAGCTTTAATTCAAACATTACTCTTTTTTTTTTTTAACTTCCCTGCATTAAATCAGGGGGCTTAATGGGACTTGCTTGAGGTACAAGCTTCTTTGAAAGTTCATTATATTTGTGCAGTATTTAGTGTAAGCCCCAAAGGCATTCACTGGACTGTTCTCTGTTTCAAATTGCACTGGTAGAATTTTGAGTCATATAAGATATGCAATTATATACTTTTATTAGAATTATCTTTGCAAATGGGTTAACTGCATGTGCCAATGCACCTAATTAATTGTGTGTCCAATTTCCTGTTTTCAAGATTCAGCTGCAAGCTTTACAAGCAAGATTCCCAATTCTGAAAAACTGGGTCTTTTTTGCTGTATTAGTCTAGAATTCTTTTATTAACAACCTTGCTCCTACTATTTCACTTTATACCAGGAATCTATTTTGAAACTAGGATTCACTTTTGAACAGTGATTGCTTTTTCTAAATAGCACTGACTAATCTAATGGAATAAATCAAATGGAATCAATACATTTTAAACGCATTTGGGGACATTAACTGCAGTGCTGCCTGATCATGATTTTATTGTGAGCCTTGAAATACTTAGTGGTTTTCTTAAAGCCCCAGCTCCTGGAGTCATGCAATTTACTCAGAAACTCAGTTTTCTTTCTGAAAAAAGTAAATTTATAGCCCTCATGATTACAGAGAATAGCTAAAAGATATGAATCTGAAGGACTCACAAACTAAAAGGCAAATGGAAAAACACCATTTTTTAAAAATCTTCTTGTGTTTTTGACTGTGTGAGTGCATGTTAATATGCCATTGTATGTTGCAACATCTTAGTCAACTCTGATTGGATCAGATAATATTTGACTGACAGTTTGATTTAGGTTTACAGATACCTCTAATGGATTTCTTAGCATCACCAATTCCAATGACTTCTACTTCTAGACAATATTCTGAAGCTGATTTTCTGACCTGTACACACTTCTGATTTGTACTGCTTTTCTAGACAAAAAAGGAGTCATTAGTGGAAACTGTCTATGCACTGTAAAGTCGTAGTATCACTAACTTGGTTTAATTAGAGTGCAGGATTTTTTTAATAAGTTCAAATTAGCACCACCAGTGACCAGATGGGGATATTGATATAGCATGGGGACAACACTGGACTTTAGCAGAAGTTCAATGCTCCAAGTAAATTATTGCTGTGCACAAAATTCAGAAGATTAGTTTCAGTCTAAAAACTCCAAATAAGTGCACAAGCTTTAGCAACATCTCATTCAACAAATTTTGGGGGAGGAGGGAGAAAGCAAACAACAAGAGACTGGAGGTTTTTTAACCATCCCTTTAAAAGCAGGAAATCCACGCAGTGATGCTGACTAACTTGTAATCACTGATACTATTCTAATATGTTCCACAATACACAATTTGGTTTGTTTGTTTTTTTAAGAGCCAGCATTTGGTAATAAATCTAGTGCATGCTTTGCTGGTTTGTAATCATCTACTTGCCTCATTTTCAGTCCAATCTTTAATGAAAGAATAGACAAGCCCAAAGTAAAGCAGCAGCTACATGCAAAAATGGACACAACCTGGGAATTTGAAGGCCAGATTTTTAAAGGTATCATACTGTGTGATTTTCAAAAACACACTAGGTGATATCTGTATCTCTAAATACCTTTAAAAATTTGGTCCTTGGTTCCTAAACCACCACAATTTAGCTATAGTATAATCTCAGCTCTCAGAAGCAGTAAGGAGTTTATACACTGTATGGTCAGCCACAAGAGGCTAGCATACTGTGATCACATACATACAGTCACCATTTTATTACTATCATAGAACTGTAGGATTGGAAGGAACCTTGAGAGGTCATCTAATCCAGTCGCCTGCACTTATGGCAGGACCAAGCATTATCTAGACTAGGGGTTTCAAACGCATTTGCTATGGTGGGCCAATTTTGACTTAAATGTACTTCAAGTGGTTCGTACTTGCCATAAATCAAAATACTAGGGCACCCTTGCAGCATCATTGAGTACTATGTATGTGTGACTATGCTCTATGAGACCACTCTCATGCTAGCGCTGTCACACTCTCTCTGGGCTCATATGTGCTCATGGAGTGCAGTATGACATACTGAGTGCTCCATGACATTATGAGACCTGATACTCTCGCAGCATTGCAGAGTGGTGGGTCTATGACACTACACTCCGTTTGTGCGTACATGAAGGAGAGAGCGTGGTCCCATGGAGCCTAGGCACAGGCCAGATGGAAGAGGTTTGTGGGCCACATATTTGACACCCCCCCCCATCTAGAACATCCCTGACAGGTGTTTGTCTAACCTACTCTCAGAAATCTCCAGTGATAGAGATTCTTTAACTTTCCTAGGCAATTTATGCCAGTTTTTAACTACCCTGACAGTTACAAAGTTTTCCCCAATGTCCAAGCTAAACTACCCTTGCGGTTTAAGTCCATTGCTTCTCATCCCATCCTAAGAGATTAAGGAGAATAATTTTTCTTCCTCCTTGTAACATTTTATATACTTGAAAACTATTATATCCCCACTCAGTCTTCTCTTTTTCAACCAAAACAAACAATCTTCCTTCATAGGTCATGTTTTCTACACATTTAATCATTTTTGTTGCTCTTCTCTGGGGTTCCTCCAGTTTGTCCACATCCCTCCTGAAATGTGGTGCTTAGAACTGGACATAGTATTCCAGCTGAAACCTAATCACTGCCTAGCAAAATGGAAGAATTATTTCTCATGTCTTGCTTACAACACTCCAAGAGTGATGTTTGTTTTTTATCAACTGTGTTATACAGTTGACTCATAATTAGTTTGTGATGCACTATGACATGAGATCTTTCTGTAGTACTTTTTCCCCAGGGAGTCATTTTCCCATTTTGTATGTCTACAACTGATTGTTCCTTACTAAATGGAGTCCTTTGGATTTGTTCTTACTGGATTTCATCCTATTTACTTCAGACTAATTTTCCACTTTGTCCAGAACATTTTGAATTTTAATCCTCTCCTCCAAAACACTGACAATCCCACCCAGCTTGGTATCATCTGACAACTTTGTAAGTCTATTCTCTATGTCATTACCTAAATCATTGATGAAGATAATGAAGAGAAGTCATTTATGTTCACAACAGCCACAGAGAAATCAGACAAAAATACATACTCTTCTTGGAAGATTGCAACATTACACTGCTTTATTTGTAGATGTTAGAGTGATACACACACACCCCCCACAGGAAAAGAGGAAAAACAGACAGCAAGGAGCTGAGCATCACATATTTATTTAAACTGGATCTTTTCAGATTGACTCTGATCCCATGCTTTGTCACAGTTTCCCTTAGCCTGTGATCTGGACTAGGAAACTTGTCTACTTTGATAATGATAGCCTGCAATTTCAACAGTCTTCAGTACAACACAAGAACTTTGACCTACCCGACTTTGAAGTTCATAAAGTGCACTAATGAGCTTTTTGTGGACCTTGCTGAGGTGCATACAATTACGGTACATCTGCAAAGCCTGTGGCAACGAATCTCTCAGGCCAGGCCAAAAGACTCAGGATCATGCTACCCTGCAAACAATGGCTGAATTAATGTGGCAGCTGGAGCTGGAGCTTGGACTCTGAAATCTAGAAAGAAAAGTACGCATCACAGCCACAGCATCACAACTTAGATGGTATTATTTTTAGCATCGTAGCATGAGCTCCACACACCACAGTTTGCAACCCAGGTTCACAAACTCACATCAACAGGTTGCATAGGCATACCCATAGGGTTCAGCAGGCTAGTGTGGAGGAGAGTCACATCAGAAACTAAGCGCTCATGTAGATAAGTATTAAATTTAGTATAGTGAGTGAAGTAGTCTTCTGCTGGTTAGGATTTAGAGAAGTAGAATGTAATTATTTAACCCTGGTGTACACTTAACTTGGGTCTTGGTGATACTCAAAGGGAGACAGGTAAACTATGTAAAATAACTTGCACATCTTCAATTTTCTGATGCCTATTTACTTTGATGTCTCCATTGTTCTGAGTTGATGGGGAATGGCTTCCACTTGACACAGCACTACTCTTTTTCAGGGGGTGGATTTACTGGATCAACTTTCTGATCAGTTGAGCAGGTCTTCACTGATCAAATTCACCACTATCAGTTTAGATTTGCCCTTACATGGTAATTTGTCCAGGACACACAACTTAATACCTTGTTCTTCAGGAGCAGTGTACTGGAGATCATTAATGACACAAGGAGTTAGGGGAAAAATTAGTTTTATATCACCTGGAAGGTGACACCTTGAGCTGTCACTGATGCATTCTCTAAAGACTGATCAGAATAGAAGAGCACAACTAAGCAAGTCAGTTCACCTACAGAAAGCAAGCTTTCCAATTAAAGCAAATAGAAAAACCTGTTTGATTTGCTTTTACAGATCAAAAGGGCTTGTTGAAATTGACAATGTTGTTTTCAACTAAATTAATTTGTGAAGAAACCAACAGTAAAAAAAAGCAAGGTGCAGAGCAACTTAGTTACCAGGTCTTTGTATTTTTGATAAAATAAAAAAAAATGTGCCAGAAAATTTCAAAGCTTTAATTTATTGGAACTTTCTGCAAAATAAATAAATAAACCAACCAACCAACCAACCCCACTTAGTTCACTTTTGCAGAGTATTTGACACACCAATTTCATTTTTATTTTTGATCTGAACCTGCCTGCATACAAGGAGCTATTCGTATGAGAACAGACATTCAGATTATTTTGTACCAACCAACCACGTTTCTCTGTTAAGCAACCCTCTCCACTCTTCATCATTCAAAAACATTAAAAACATTCTGTGCCAGATGTTGAGCCCTTAATGCTATCTGGGAGTCTTTTAACACTGGAGACAACCAAGGATCCTACATCTTCTATGAAAGAGGAAAAAGCAGCTTCAGGGTCTTTGGACCTGAGAGACTTACGTGTGCAGTAAGCCTTGCTATTCAGAAGACCTTCCTACCTTAGACAAAGACCTTATTCTCCAACTTTCAGAAGGACTCTACAGGAAGCCTGTGTGTGGTTGGGCCTGCTATGCTTGAACAAAGTCAGTCTAGGTTTTTTTTGTTTTTTTTTTTTTTAGGGCAAATTAGCATCTCCCTCTATTTCATTCAAAACAAACAAAATCAAGCAGGGCACATCTCCAGCTTCCTGTAATTTTGAACGGAAAATGTTTTCAGATGCTTGCTGAAGCGTCACCTAATGAAGCAATTAAGAGAAACTTAATGAACTGGCGTGCTAATGAGTGCCTGTGGCAATAGGAAAGCAAGAGAGCCATTGTGTAAAGACATATTGCGTTACTAATGTCTAACTGACAGTTGGCTAACGGAAAGCATAAATATGTGCTTTGCCTACTTTGGTGTTTTATTTCATTTCTAGGATTATTACCCATTTGGAGGCATGGCTGCACTAGAGAGATCAATCTGTGGTAGAGCAGGTGGTTAGTCTAACCAATAAAGTGCATCCATTCTATCCCTGAATCAGTTTGCCCTTGAACATGGACTAGGTCTTCCTTCTACTGCTCCTGTGGGGAAGGGGGCTTTTAATCAAGAGATGATCTCTGTGCTACTCAGAATGAGTGGAGCTGGTAGCAGTACTGCCCACAAGTGCTAAGTCCTCTCTCCTGCTAAATTTGGAGGGACAGTGCAGGTGGGTGAGGAAGTGTAATTACCAACTACAGTCTGCTACTATAGCCAAACAGGAGTTGCAGGCAGTGAACAAATCAGTGATTCTATTTTCTTTTCTTGGTGGAAAACATCCAACATCTTTTTGTCATATGTACTCATCCTGACACACTTATTATTTGTATTGCAGCAGCAACTAGGAGTGCCAGTCATTTACCAGGGCCCTATTGTGCTCAGTACCGTAGAAACAGAACAAAAACTGGTCCCTGCATCAAAGTACTTGTGCTCCTCTTTCATTTTTGTTTGGCATCATATCTGAAAATCAGAGCTGCATGGAATGGAATTTGTAGTTATACAGCAAGAATTTTGCAAAACAAGTCCATAATGGTCCAGAAAAGCAGAGGGGAGAAAAAAGGGAGCACAGAGAAAAAGACGACGCACTGCAGCACATAATGGGGCCCCAGCAGTAATTCTTCATGGTTGGGACATGCACATTTCATGCCTCAGAGCATACTCGATTGCAGTAAGTCTCTTGGAAGAGCGATTTGCCATGAGAAGTGTAGGATGTCAGACAAAAGAGCACAGGATAGTTTAACACTGGCTTCCGCTCTTTCTCGCTCTCTCTCTGTGTACAATATAAATATGGGGAAATAGACAGAGACATTAAGGTTAAAAAGTTGTCATTTATCTAATGTGACCGGATACGGATAATAGTATAGTTCTGCAATGTAGTGATGTTGAGTTGATAAGGGGAAGGGATGAGCAATGTGTTGAGATTCAAGATTGCGGACTTCTATCCTCAGTTCTCCCACTAACATTTTGTGTGACTTCAGGCAAATCAGCTGGGCAAACTGAGTCACAAATGTTCTGTATAATGAGAATATATACTTTATACTAGGGTAGTGCAGCTTATTTAATTAATATTTGATAGCACATATTGGCTTGACTTATTTTTATAATCAAGATCTCAGCATAGGACCAAATGTCATCTTGCACACCCATATACAGCTATGAAAGCATGGCTTAGCATTTAATAACTGGCAGAGTTTTGTAAAAGGAAATATTAGGGCCTGATGTAAGGCAATATGGATAGTTGGGGGCAAGACTCCAGTGGGGATTAGGTCAGGCCAATGATTTGCAAATTAATTACAAAGGAAAAGTCCTGCTTTCATGTACTTGTAGCTTAGGGGGGAGGGGAGAGATTGAATAAGTTTTTCCATGCAAGAAAAAATAAAACCCCACTGATTTACATTCAAAGGGTACCAGATTTTCACTTCAATTATAGATGAAAGTGGTCTAATGTCAGGATCAAATAAAATAAGAGAAATTTAAATATGGGGAGAAACATTAAGATGACTATTTCAAAGATAGACTTGTTTTGTTCAGATAAATATTTGCATTTTCCTCAATGGAAGATAGAGCTGAACATTTAAACCCATGATTTTCTGAATTAAACAGAAGTAAATGTAGAAACATATGCAACAGAAACACAAATATAGCTCATCACTCAGCCCCCTATCTTTCCTTCATTCTTTTGAAGCATGGAGAAAATACTGACATCAATAAACAAAACAAATCTTCTCCTTTTGTGCTGGCTTTTCATCTGTAGCTTCAAAGACAATATCTCTTTGACCATCTAGTGAATGTGATTATGTCTGTGTCTGTCTGAAAATCAAAGATAATATCAAATGCTCTGATTTATCAAAAATATTACAAGGTAACCTCCACTCTCCCCTTCCATTTTGATTCAACGTTTCATATTGAAACCATAGGATGCTACTGTGAAAATGGATGATATACAACGAGATGATTTAACTCTGAAAGCTACATTTTCCTATACAGGTATAAAAATGGTGCTATTAGGGCAGACTGTCACAAAATGATTAATACTGCAATGTGGCTATCATTTCTTTTAGTCTTCATAGCAGGATAGCCCATTAATCTGCAATCTGTACAGTCACAGCAAGTGTCATTTGCTTCTATGTTTATCCTCAGGGACAAATATCTTCTTCATAGGGAAATTGATATTGAATATGCTTTGGGCTTAGTTTCTAACTAATCAAAAGAATGGCAACCTAAAGGCAGGTTTCCATGGGTAGGTCAAGAGAAGGGAGTGGGATAGGGAGAAGGAGAAAGGGTCTGTTAATGTAAATGAGTTGCTGGTGCGGTAAGTTTGGTTTAACTAACGACATCATGCCAAGGGTCCTGTGCTTAAAAATAACTCATTAAATTATTTCCCCTGGAGTTATGATATATATGGTTAGTTCATTTATTGGTCTACTCTATCTCAGGGTTTTATTCTACCACCCATTTGAGTACATTCCACATAAAATCAATAGCAATAGCAAAGTCCTTAGAAAGTTGATGGCCAGCACTTTCTGAAAATTAGTGCTTGCAAACGGGCAACCCAAAAAACTTGGACACCTCAAAAGTGTCACTACTAAAATGTGTAGGCCCATGGATTTAAGATAGCTCTAGGGTATGACTTCCTCCCTGCTGAATGCAGGCAGACTGATTCACATTCCACATGCAAGCAAAGCTCATTTCCTGAGATTAATTTAAGTTTATACCCATAGCAGTTTTTCAAAGTCATATTTTAATGTGTATGTAGCAGCATTGATTTCTTAGTATCTATGACTCCCCCTCCTCCCAACTATGTCTGTACTGTTAAGGTTCCTGGAGATGAAATTTTTGTATTGATCTGACTTGTATTATTTTGAAGCCATGATGCAACATTCAATTGTTAGCATTAAGTTGTGCCTAGCCCTAAGCCAGATAGATATAGAAGGAAGTGTGGGAGGAGAGGCAAAATAACTGGTTTTTAATGCCCCGTATTATGGCCAAGTATGGTCACCCAGTGATTTGTCAGTGTACAAAGACTAGAGGACTCTGGCAAATAGTGACAATAGAAATGCCATAGCAGCAAGAAAGGCCAAGGGAAATGTGGAGTCATGCCCACCTCCCCATTTCACTCTGGTCTGCAGGTAGGCTGGAGAGGAGATTGGAGTGCATGCTGCAACTTGTAAGAAAGAGTACAGAAGCTGCCCCCATATATTCCGCATAGATAAGCCCAGAAGACTTCCACCCTCCTCTTGGAGATGATTAGCTTGATCTGGGACCCTAACCTATATTGTAGCTTCATTACCACAATCCAGATCAATATATAGGTGCTCCAAAGGTCAGCTAGTAAATAGGGCTGCCAATTAGTCAGTTAACTCAAGCAATTAATGCAAAAACAAATTAACTAGATTTAAAAAAATCACTCACTATTAGTTGCAGTTTTAATTGCATGGTTAAAGAACAGAATACCAATCTAAATTTATTATAAGAATTTTGGATGTTTTTCTACATTTTCAAATATAGACTTCCATTACAACACAGACTACAAAGAGTCCAGTGTTCACTTTATATCATTAGATATTTGCAATGAAATAAAAGATAAAAATAGCATATTTTATTTCACCTCAGACAAGAACTGAAGGGCAATCTTTGTCACAAAAATGCAGCTTACAAATTAAATTTCCTTCATAACTGCACCCAAAACCAAACAGTGTAAAACTTTACAGCATACAAGTCCACTCAGTCCTCCTCCTTGTTCAACCACTCTCTTAGACAAAAATTAGTTTACTTTTATGGAAGAGAATGCTGCCCACTTCTTTTTTACAGTATTATTTTAAAGCAAGACCAGGCATTCACATGGCATTGTTATAACCAGCACTGCAAGGTATTTGTGTGTCAGATATGTTAAACATTCATATGCTAAACATTTGTGTGGCCCTTCAGACTTAGAGTGAAAAATCTACACAGCATTCTCCAGCGCAAATATTTCTAATACAAATAATTTGAGCTATCACAATTAATCGATACAAATAAATAAATTACCTTATTTTTTAAATGAGCATAATCACACAAGGGAACCGTGCTCAAAGGATAGTACTGTGTCCCTTCCTCTGTTGCCCTGCTCCATTCTTGAAAAGTCAGTTGTGGTCCCGACATTGTGAGCCTCCCCCCACAAGCTACAGATTAAGTGCTTTCTAAAACAGCAGAGATGGGGAAAGTGAACCACAGCCATGGTTAGGGAGTCCTCTAGCCCAGTGTTTCTCAACCAGTGTCCCATGAAAACTGGTGCTGCTGTTCCATGATCCACCCTGATCCCTCCCCATCAGGGGGACTGAGTGGGGAGAGAGGAAGAAACAATTTAAAATACTCCAGCCATTGCAAAGCTTCCAGGCATGCAGAGGCAGCCACTGATGCTCACTGGGAAGTTTACTGCATTTGGGGAATTTTAAATCTCCTGCCACTGTTATCATCTTTTTCAAGAACATTTTTTGTCATGTGTTCTGCTTAAAGTAATTAATGCCTTTAGGTGTTCCCTGGTCCACTAAACAGAGGTCTAGTCAAACTCAAGCTGGCAAGGGAGGGAAGCACCAGCCAATGTGCTGGTGCTCTATTTATAGTACTTATGTGGGCCCCATCATTTAAATGCATGAGCACCTCACCAGTGCATATATCCTCACAGCACAGCTGTGAAGCAGGGAAGAGGCATTGGTAAAATAGGGAACTAAGCCCAAGTCTTCTATAGACAGGGCTCGTGCCTTAACTACTGAATCACCCTTCCACTTTTAATACTGCTGGTGTTGCATTTGATCTTTCACTAGATACCATGTGTAACATCTCATTATTCCATCAATATCCAGAGGATCAAGACTTTTGTGTTATCCTCTCCTTACAGCAACAGCCAACTATTACCGAAAAAAGCCACATATTAATAATAAGAAAAGGTCAAGAGGTAGGCAACCGAGATATTTTGCAGTTAGAATTTATTGAGAAATATATACTCCACTTCAAGCTAAAGCATCTGCAGTCTGGCATATATTTACAGCACAAAATAAACAGAGGTCTGAAATGACTTTCCAGCAATAAAATTATAGTTTTAAAAAGCCCACTGCTATTGTAGAAGAGCAATTAATGTACCGAGCACAAAGACAATCTAACCTGCGTGTTTAGAATGTTCTCTGATGAGTAATCTTTCATAGATATGCCAATATTTTATTTGGCTGCTTGGCAAATACCAGAAAGCTTTGAAGTGATTGTACAACAAATCTTTGCTGCACAACTTCATTTTTTCAGTAGTCTGAAGTACTGTCATAATAACCGGCTAATGAATTTTAGCTGGATTGCTTGCATACCTTGCTGCAATTTAAAGTGCATTCTCAAATGGAAAAAATGTTGCTCATCTGAAGTTCAAATTGTTTAGTGGCTAAATACATGAAAGAGCAATTAGTCATAAAAAATGGTACATTACAAGCATGGCTCCCCAATTTATATTCAAATAGGACTTCTTTCATGAAATAGAAGCCAAAGCAATTAGCGAGCAAAGGCCTTAACTGCTGGGGTTGTTTAACATATGATGAGCAAATGGATCCACCCACCACTTTACTTTGTATTGCCTTTTTTCATTTGCTCTTAATGCAGTCATAATATTAGGCTTTGTTTACCATTTTGATAGTTGACAATTGAAAGGTTCTGGATCAAATTCTGCTTTGAGTTGCACCAGTGTAATATCGGTGTAACTCCAGTGACACCAGCAGTCACTCTGCTGAAGCTAAGAGTAGAATGTGGCCTGTTCAATATTCTGAATTAATAACCCAGGCATGTCAGCAAAAATTATTGTAAAATAATTTATACTCCATTATGCTGCATGAAATGACTACAGATGAGGTTAATTGGGGGTTGGCTGCATCTCATCTGATATAAATCAGTTTGGGTGCAAAAACATAGTATGTAGCAAAGCTCTGACCACCAAGTCCTGAGGATCAAATCCTTACCTGAGGATGATACAACAAAAGTCAATGGGCCTTATCCTGTGACATCTAGGATTCAGCAATAAATGAGTATGCTCAGCAGTGCACCTCGTATCAGCATTTGTGGGACTGGGCTGCTGAAACTAACTGGTTGCTCAGAACAACTCTCATCACGGTACGTCTTCACTGATGGTGGCAAAATCGCTGCCATCAGCCTGACATTCCAGGCACAATTAGCAGTGGGTATATCCACACGCACTATTTAAATTGAAATAACACTGGTTATTTCGATTTTAAAAATGGTAGGTCCACATGATGTTCCCTTATTTTGAAATTAGGAGCTCTCTCATTTCGATATAAGGAATGTTATATCAATATAATAAAACCTAGTGTTATATCAATATGAAGGTTAAATCAAAGTTGTTATTTCAAAATAACACAGTACAAACATATTATTTCAATTTAACTGTTAAATAGATTTAACACTTTTTGCCCTTCTCCTTCCCAGGTGCTTTCCTTTTTCTATATATTGGGTGGGGGCATGGCCCAGTGAGGGGGCCATGTTGCCACACCTCCCATGGTGCCCCTCTCATGAATCAAGTTCTGTGTCTGGACATGCTATTTCAATTTGGGTTTTTTTGGTGTTGACCTGTTAAATCAATTTAAGTTAAATTGATTTAATGATTTTATATCGATTTTATTAAATCAATACAAGTTAAATCGATTTAACTGTGTAAGTGTTGACATAGCCAGTGAGTATGAACTTTCTGCTGTGCTCCAGAAGTCAGCCCCGGAAGACCTACCCCCTAGAAGATATAGCTGAAAGTCAATTGAAAACCAATGAACTCTGATATTTGCAGGGCAAGCAGTGTTTGGAGTCTGCCCTGAGAAAAGACTGCAGGATGTCAGGGGTAGACTAGGGAATAGGAATAGTACCCGTCTCTCATATTAATTGAGTAAAGAGTGAAAATGACCCACACGCACACAATGGCCACATAGCATCAGATCAATGGTCTGTTTGACACAGTATCCAGTGACAGACGCTTCAGAGGAGGGCAAGTCTGACTTGTTCACCAGCTGTAGTCTACTCTCACCTTCTGGTCATTAGAGGATTAGGGACACCCAAAGCATGGGGCTGCATCCCTGATTATCTTTGTTAATATGCATAGATGGTCCTATCCTCCCTGAACTTAATTTTTTTAAAAGCTCATTTATAATTTTGGCAATCACAACATCCCTTAGCAACATGGTTCCCTTAGTTGTCCCTTTTCTAAGCTGACCAGTACCTGTCTTTTTAATCTGTTTTCATACAGAAGCTGTTTATAGCCCTAATTATTTGGTAGCCCTTCTGTGTATCTTTTCCGTTCTAATACATCTTTGAGATGGAGGCAACCACACCTGCATGTAGCATTCAGGGTGTGGACATTGCATGGATTTATGTAGCGGTGCTAGAATGTTTTCTTCTTGATCATTAAATGATTCTCAACAAATATGGTTGTCTTTTCTGACTGCTGGTGCACTTAGAGGAGATATTTCAGATCACTTTCCCTACTGGATCCAAAATCTTTCTTGAGTGGTAACAACTAATGTAGAACCCATAATTTTACATGTGTTGTTGGGACATTTCCAGTGTTCATTACTTTGCACATATTAAATTTCATCTGCCATTGTGTCACTCAGTTTAGTGAGATCCCACCCTTGTAACAGTAGCTGAAGAGGCAGTCTGAGTTCACTTTTTATTTTCAACACATCCCCTAGATGCCCCCTCCACACACATTACTCCTAGGTGATTTTCTCCACTCCCTAAATTCAAGTTAACCTTATATTGCAAGGAAAGAAAGCTGTTTTTGTCAAATGAGATGTAAACAAGACATACTGAGTAAAAGCAATGTAAAATTCACATTCATGAACTCACAGATGCAAATCGTGCAACTTGAGCTACAGAATTTGGTCCTTCAATTGCTGAAATAGCTTTAGAAAAATGGTTGCTTTTTCATCTTGTGAGATTTCAGGTTCCTTCACACAACCTTTCACTTAGATCAATAGCTCTTAACCTTTCCAGACTACTGGATGCCTTTCAGGAATCTGATTCCTTTTGCAAACCTTCAAGTTTCACCTCACTTAAAAACTACTTGTTTACAGAACCAGACAAAAATGCAGAAGCATCAGAACACACTATTACTGAAAAATTGCTTACTTTCTCACTTTTATAAAATAAATCAATTGGAATATAAATATTGTACTTAAATTTCAGTGTATAGAATTTATAGCAGTATAAACATGTCATTGCCTGACATTTTAGTTTGTACTGACTTCACTAGTGCTCTTTTGTAGCCAGTTGTAAAACTAGACAAATATCTATATAAGTTGATGAACTTCTAGAAGACTTTCGGGTACCCTCAGGAGTATCTATACCCCTAGTTTAGAACCATTAAGAGGAAACAGCTCTTTCTTTCACTTCAATTGTATGCAAAGAAATCAATTTTGCATGTATTAAGTGTAACAGTCATCTTTGCTCAAAAGCTCCGTTCTAGCTGGAAACATTCATTATTTGTATAGTGGTAATAGCTAGCATTTCTAATCACAGATCAGAACCCCTTTGTTCTGTGTTTGTACAGCGTCTAGCACAACAATAGCCCTGTTACAGAAGGATCTAATCTAAGGGTAATTCACATTCTATTCTATTTTATATCTATCTATATCACAATCATATTTTGGGCCAAAGTCAGCCCATTTGCTAAGGTGGGATGGAATGTTAAGCCATGAATTTTGAAGTTTTGCATCTTAGTGGATGAAATTTGCTCTTGTGCAGAATAAAGCCCATGTGGTCCCATTAAATTCCAAATTTGAGTATTTAAATGGTAGGCTGGTTGAGGTGAATGTTACATCTGCATAGACAATTTCATCCCTTCACCCCCCCACTGCCATCTTAACCTCTGATATGATGACATATCCCCTAGGATGTCTGGCAAGAGTGTTAGTCCTGATCTTCTGACCAAAATCCACTTCAGACAATTATTTTGTCTACCTACGTGCTCCTGAAGTTTCAGTTGGCTACCTGTTCTTCCAAGCCATTGTCATCTTGTGCAGTGTGCAATGGCTGTTTCACCCTACTCTAAAGCTGGTCATACCTAATGATGGATGAAGTGATCTCTTTGGATTTTACTGAATGGGAGTGTTGAACTTGTGAAAACTGATTAGTGTATGTCTGCAGAGAACTATGAGATTCTCCAAATGAAAAGCTCCATATGAGTGCATTGTTTCAAACATCATCATCATATAGAGGTCACATATGAAGGCATCTTTAAAGCCTAGAGAAAGTTCCCTTGAAGTTTTCTTCCAAGAACATTCTGAGATCTGTGAAGATTTGTCACTCCAAAAGAGAATGGGTACCGTGCATATTTTAATTCTTCTGGCTTTTTGTAAAAGCAATTTATGGAGCAAACTTTCTTCTTGAGTGAGCAAACCTACACAAAGCAAAAATGGCCCAGCACAAATGGATGTGAGATGCCTGAGAGGTGCTGAGAACACTTAGCCTCTACTGATGTAAATGAGCCTTCTCGCCCTTAGGCAGACTCAGTCCTAAAATAGACAAAATGTACCTGGAAAAATGAAAAAGCTGTTACTTGCAGTTACACATGCTGCCCCCTGCAAATGGTCATCTGTGAAAGCAAGTTAAGAGAAGTAATGCAGCAAGTATTCCCTCTGCTGAGAAGCAGAATGACTAATTCATAAAGTCACCTGGTTTTCCTGTCACACATCGGGTGGTGGGGAGGTTCAGCAGCATCAAATGTGTGTCAAACAGAGAGGGAGAAGAGGAAACAATGGGGGGGGAAGAGACATTATCGTCAAGATTCCATGGAAAAAAGTTACAAATATCAAGGAGTTAAATAAATAAAAACTATAAACAAACATCTTTGAGAGATATTTTAGATAGATTTTCATGTGCCATCTGCACAGCACTGCTATTCCCTGAAATTAAGTCAATAAGAATTTGCCAGCTCCACAGAAGGTCTCAAACCATAAGCATGAACAAACATGGACAATTTACGAGTCTTTCCAGTGGCTGGTGTAATTGTGATGTGTGTTTTGCTAATAAATAATTAACATGCTAATAAATTAGATGAATTTATAATTTCACTTGTATAAAGTTTATTATTATTATTATTTATTAAAATAGTTTGTGAACAGAAGGCCCACTTCTTTCCAACTCCAAACAGGAATTGTAACAGCCAATACCCTTTATCTCTTACCTAAAACCAATTCCTCTTAAAAAATCCTGCATGCAGTTTTCCCTCAAATTGGCATGCAAATAAAAGGATTTGGTGGTGCATGATTTTGGTTCATTTTATCTCCTAGTTCACCTCTGTGCTAATATGAGGACACAATTTGTTTCACAGATCATTTCCTGGGAAAAGCTCTATGAATGTCACAATTTTGCCGCAGATATTTTATGTAGAAATGTAGGGCTTTAAAAAAAAATATTTTCACAGATTCACAATTCACACTTCAAGCTGTTCTGAAACATTAACATAAGACATTATTAGGAATTAAGTTAATATTCAAAGAATGTGACTAAAGCTCTTTTCTTGCTGACTGGAGAGCGTTCCTCTGCATATACTAAGAAGATGACCACGTTTCTAAGCATCTATTAAAAATCATTATCCATAGTTAGGATATGGAGAAAGTCACCACATACTTTTTGAGGTTTTACAAGGGACTCTTATGCCTGACATTATTTGGTCATTTTTGCTACTTGGACACTCAATGACAGACAAGAGTTTCCCAGGTGGCATAAAGGTTTATTATATAAATGTTTTACCCTGTGTGTCTTGTGCCTATTTCAATGTGCACTCTATGTCAGTGGTTCCCAACCAGTGTGCTGTGGCAACACCATAAGTGTGCTGCAAGAATCCCCGGGAGCTGGGGTCATTTTAAATCTCCCTCCCTGCTCAGCCCAGCCACATGGGCTGTGCAGGGAAGGAAGCCTGCAGCGGAGTTTGCTCCTGCTGGCTGCAGGTAAGTGTGGGCTGGGGAAGGAGGAGTTAATAGGCTGGGGGGTGCTTTGGGATTGCTAGAGAAGGTAGGGAGGGGTGCAGAGAGCTGCCACTGGCCCCATTCCAGCCCCGGCCACCCACAGCCACCCCACCACATTGGGGGGTGGAGCCGGCCAGCCCAGGAGAGGGGCAGATCCCTGCACTGTCGCCCCATGCCAGAGACCTGGCGAGCGGCCAAAAGGGCGGCCCAGTGCAACACTGCCAGTCCGTCCGCTTGCCCCCCTGGCCATGCCCATTGCTCTGGGCTCTCTGCTGGAGTAGCGGGAAGGGGGTGGGAGGCAGTGCAGTCAGAGCGGAGGGGGGCAGCAATACTGGCTCCTCGCTGCCTCCTGCCCCCTCCCTGCTACTCCAGCACAGAGCCCAGAGAAGCACTCATGGCCAAGGGGGAGGTGGGCTGACCGACAGCGCTGCGCTGGGCAGCCCTTTTGGCCACTCACCCGGTCTCCAGCATAGGGGGCAGCAGTGCGGCCACACGGGCACCCCAAAGCACAGGGTCCTGTGCAGCCACCCCACCTTAGGGATGGTCCTGTGGGTCCCCAGAACTGGTGGCGGCAGCCATGACCACAATCTGGCTAGGGTTACTGGATGTCAGGCAAGAGGACATGTTCTCCTTCTTACCTCCACATCCTCTGTCTGGCAGGTATATTAAAATACATGATTTTGTCTGGCTTTTTACTTACAGGGGTTAAAGTATGCTGGCATGCCCCAGAACACCTTACTTTTAGGGAAAGCATTCCAGAGCCCCCTAAAAACAGAAGACTGTTACATTAATACTACATTTTCTCCACGTGCCCTCCAATGTCCTCCTTTTGTACTTTCCTGTCCTCCTTTCCATGATGTTTAAGGCCCAGCTGGATAAAACTCTAGCTGGAATCATTTAGTAGGCATGGTCCTGCTTTTTTTGGCAGGGGGTTGGACTAGATGAGCTCATGAGGTCTCTTCCAACCCTATGATTCTTTGGTATCTAGTAGCCCTAAGTCTGGCCCTGTTCCAGGGTGTCCGTGGCGGCCATGGCCCTGCTCTGCAGTCCCTGGGGCCAGTGGCCCCGGCTCTGTCTGGGGGTCCCCATGACTGGCAGTGCTGGCTGCCTGAGCCTTCCCAGCCAACGGTCCCCAGAGGCACCAGCAGCCCCATTCCAGTCTTGGCTGGGGGTCCTCAGAGGGGCCAAACAGCAGCCCTGATGTGGTGTATCCCTCCTAGCAACACCAGTGATGGCAGGATCCAGCCCCAGCTGGGGAGCCTGGGGTGCAGGTAGAAGGATCTGGCCTGAAACAGTGACTGGAGCTGGCTCGGGTGGGAGGGCAGGGGTGGATTTTTCTAGCTGCCTCTCCCAGACACAGCTTAAAAATCTACCCATGGGGGGGAATGATGGGGGCGCTGGCAGGGGCAAGGGGATAGGATCAGGGGGCCACAGCAAGGCCTGCAGAGGCCCATGTGAGAACTCTGTGGTGGCTGGTGAGGGCTTGATGAGATAGGGTCTGGGGGTCTAGCTCTGGCCCCTGTAATGATGGCAGAGTCCACCACGAGAAGCAGCGAGCTGTTGGGGGACAGGATGGGACCCAATTGGGTGGGAGGGAGCTGCTGTGGGGTGAGGGTCTGCCCTGGGTGGCAAGGAGCCACTGGGGAGAAGAGGGCAAATGGGTGCTATGCCAGGGTCCCCTGCCCTACCCTCCCATTCCCCAGGTTCCCTCTGCGACCCCACAAAGCCACTCCTGTTCTCCCTTCCCCTCCCTTGCCACCTTTGTGCTGCTCCCCACATGGCTACCCTTGTCCTCTCTTGCCACCCCTGCTCTGCTGTGCTACCCCTACCACCCCACATAGCAACCTTTTCCAAACACTCTGCTGTGGTTCATGAATATTCATGTTATTTTGAGTTAATTTGAATATTCATACGTTTTTTAATTGTGGTGTGCCTCAGAAAAAATGAAGGTATCAAGGTGTGCCACAGCAGAGAAAAGGTTGGGAACCACTGCTCTATGTCACAGAGAGCATCCTTTCATTCAGAAAGCTTTCCAAGATATTCTCTCATCCATCCAGGATCAGTATCTCTGCCTCAGCACCCGTTGTAGAGAAAGCTTATTTGACCAGAATGTAATTCCTGAATTGGACATTTGCCAGGAAACTCCTACCCTGCCACAAGACCTTCACTTAACACAAGTGGTCGGCAGGCCCTTAGCTTTATATCTGATTTATCCTCCCTTGAATAAATGTCTTGTTCTGAATGGGTTGTTCCTATACATTTACCTATTAAGACTTCGACATGTCATTTTTAGTGGATAACTTGTAGTCACATTCTCTCTCTCCCTGTTTAAAGTTGATAGCCTTTTCTACCTCGATTCACTTCTGTCCATAGTGGGTCATAAACTGTGGTGCCAGACTTTGAAAGGACACATAAAGCTCTAATGCGACATTCTAATGACAGTGACAAACTGAGATGATATGTGTAGGACAATACTCTCCAAGAGGAGAAGTCCCATGAAGAGGGAATTGGAAATATATCCCACTCATGACAACTGTTTGTAGAGAATAATTGAGTTAGGGTCAGATTGAGATGTGCCTTACTCACTGCCTTAGATGGGTAAGGCAAGCAAAATTCAGCACAACAAGGAAATGACTATTGTACCTAGGGGGCCATACAGTAACCTGCTCTGAAGCCAGGATCAAAGCAGAGAATCAGGGAGTTGTGACTAACCTTCACACACACAGCAAATAACTAAGTCCATCTTCTGTTCTCTATGCCTATGTTCATAAAGAATATGAATCACCATACGCCATAAAGATCTATGTATATTTCCTGTCCCACACAGCTCACAGCCTTAAGATTAATTTTTAATGGACTTTGGATCATTCCCCAAATGAAAGGATGGTTATAGAGCCTATATCCATTGTTCATTGCAAGATCTTGATGCTGTAACCACCTTTATGAAGCACGGGCATAATTGTGGCAGAACAATTATTTTAGCTCTATCTACCAGCCAAATGTCTCAAACCAGCAAAGGTCAGTGAAATACTTTGCTTTTCACTATTAACAACAAAGGATGTAGGATGAGTTTGAGCAGTTGCCTTTTCCACAGGTACACCAGCCTGAGAACTGGGTGTGGGGGGGGAGGTGTTAATTCATTTCCCTTTACCTGTTACAGGAAATTCACATTGAATATGATGTGTGGATGGCAGACTCCCAGTTTCAAGGAATTCCATATCTCAGTGTTACATTTGCTGTTACTAATGCCCTTAAGCCAGCTAATATGTAGAACAGGCATTTCACACAAGAAACTTTGGCATTTGATTCTTCTTTTAAGAAATATACATGGTTGAAATCATGGAGAACTGAAGATTTAGCATATAATTGCCTAAACAGGAATATCTTCAAAGTACTGAAAATTTTAAGGATGAATTATTTTCTACATCTTGTTTTTTTATTCTAGAAATTCCAACTACCAATTATTCTTTCACATTTTTACTGTACACCACACACACACACACACACACACACACACACACACAGTTAACCAACAACAGCCACCACATATGTACAGGGGGGGCAGATAGTTCAAAAAATCTGAGGGCAGTACAACGGAGCCTTTCACCGGTCAATCACCAAAAGTGATTCAATGGCCACATGCAGACATGTACCTAAATTAATGCATTTATATAGGCCACATTTTCCACAGGTCTCCACTAACTCACCAATAAAAACCTGCAAATGCATGCAAAATATCTGTATGTATCAGTTACAATGTTTAAGCTCAGCTAATGGGTCTGCAACATATTAATTTATGCATGTATGCAACTATGCATGTGCATGCGAGTAGGTGCAAGTTTAGCAGGTACATTTGTGAAGGCCTGATGAAAATGTTAGCTTTCAAGTCTTCAGAATATATAGCTAGGACTCTGAGAAGTTAAATTTGCTGTCTCTTGGAATGAAAAAATTTCACAACAGCTGAAACTGAAGCAGTATGAGGCAGGACAATATTAGTTTCCACTGAGGGAAATGCACAAATAGCTGATGACAGATACTGAAAAGCAAATAACTTTTCAGCCTACGGCAGTCATATCAGATAGCAAGACTAACCTTTCAATTAAAAAGGAGCATTTATTGGCTTGCCCATTATTTCTATAAACATACATTGAAAAAGCCACCTGGCAATGTCTAACTAGCCCACCTTTGATAGCTATCATTTTTGATTCAGCTGGACAATAAATATGAAAACAATTATCTTAAACACCCAAGACAGTCAAAGGAAAAATTTACAAAACCTATCCAAGTGACTTTACTTAATTTGGACTGCATTACTTCCCCCTCCCCACCTCTGAATATTAAAAAAGACAGCCAGGTCCCCTAGCAATGGAATTAGAAATATACCTATTAACTAATACTTACATGTCAGTCTCTGAGCCCAAAATTAAAAAACTACCATACTATGAATTTTAAACCAAACTTGGTATCGTATCCAATACTCTACAATTAAATAGATTTAGGAGAAGCTCAGCTAGCAACCTTTCCCTGTGGCTAGAACAAGGGCTCATCAAACCCAATGTAAGTGTCAGTTATAATTACACTGAAAAGGTCATGACTGGTGTAACATAGTCAAGTGTTTCCAATCCAACAAGAGCAAGCAGTTCTTTTGGACCCAATTTTTTTTCCTAACTCCATTGGAGTAGAGTGAAACTAATGTGGGGCAACTGAGTTGGAGACATAAAAGGATAGCTAAACAGGTGCTTTATTACCCCCTTCAGGGGACTTGGTGTGGCCATTCACTGAAGAGGGTGCATGAGAGATTCTGTCCCTTTGAACTTTTTGTTTGAGATAGAGTCCCTTAGAGCCTGGAACAGTGGTGGGAGCTTCCCTGCCTGGTAGGTATTGCCAAACTTCAATTCTACTGTGTCCTTGCAGCAGCATGCACTCTGTCTGGATGGCCACAATCAGTGCAAAGCTGGCAGCACAAAAAAGGGATGGGATCTCCTGCCAAGCTGCTAACTAACCAGAACCATGGAGAGAGGGGGTTGGACCTTTCACATTGAAATATGAGAGGGAAAGTCTCAGTAAGAGTTGTGACTGCACACCCACTCTGGTCACCTTCCTGAGCCGGGGAGGGCAACTCCCCAGGTGACTTAGTGGGTTTCTCCACTACCCCCTGAGCTACGCAGTCTTGAGGCTGGAGAGCTGATCTGAGACAAGTATGAGGAACTCAGTTTTCTTCAAGAACAAGAAATGAGGTGTGGGGAGAATCAACGTCAGACAATGCACAGAGATCTACTGACTAATTGAATCACAGTAGAGAAACGTAAGGCTCATGCAGGGTACTCATCTGAAGGCCAGGACAAAAATAAAACAGGATGGCAACCATGCTGCTTTATCTTGACAATACTGTGTGTCTGATTTATAAGCATCTATTGGCAATGGCTCACTTGGTTTGGTTGGTGGAAAGGTCTATATTTTCCTCTGTTCGAATGGCATGTCCATGTTGTATTAAATAGCTAATGTTTGCAGAGTGTTTTGAAAAGAGAGTATGCTACAACAGCTATGGTAATAGATAAATTACTTCAGCAGCATCAGTCAGCAGCCAGAGATTTCCCAAGCTTGAAACAAAGTTCAGCTTTTTTAAATACATTAATTCCTTTAAAGAAAATGTCAGACTTAGACTGTTAGAAAATTCATTCAGAACTTTTCACTGCCCCCCTACACCCCAGCTGAAAATTGTGTTTTCAACAAGATAAAACACTTCACAGAAAGTACTTCATGACTCTTGATGTTTGGTCGGACAGTGAAAATATTTTGCCAGAAAAAAGTCAGGATTTCATCCCAGCTGCAGCTAAATTGCTTACATATGAGGGCAACACGTGGTCCAAAGGGGTAGCAATTTGGTCAGCATATTTACTCTATACTACGGGAAGAGTGGAGATCTTTTCTAGCTGGATCTATCTGTTTATTATGAAGTGATCATTATGAGGTAACATGTGGACTAAGCTGTACAGAGATATTGGTCTGGACTATAATAGGGGGAAGTACTTGGTATATGACTTGGCTTGACTTAACCCTCTTCCAAGATAGCTCCATTTGGCATTTGAAGTGAAACAGTGGAGTAAAGAATTATCTTTTCATAGGAATTTAAAGATATCCTCTACCCATTGGGGAAATATTTGGAAAAGACTAGACAAAATTGTTCACAGATGTATCATAATGGACAAAGCATAGTTTAGCAACATCTAAAAAGGAAACCAAATTCCAGCACAGGTAGAAGGAGCTTGTACCATTGCTCTCTAAGTTGGAATATTGCCTACATGGGTATTATGTTAGACAAAAACAAACATCATCCAAATTCACACTTCTGCCTATGCATTTGGTGTGTTTGTTTCTTTCAAGTTTCCTTGATCTACTTCCCCAGAATCAGAGGGTTGTTTTTCCTCACAGCCTCATAAAAAGAATGTGCTTTCCCAAATTCCAAAGTGGCAGCCATGTTATTTTCTCCCACAAAAGCTCATACAATAAATAAATTTGTTAGTCTTTAAGTGCCAAAGGACTCCTTGTTTGTTTTGCTTTTCCAAAGTTCTCCCAGATTATTTGAAATCACCAATGGTTGTTTTTCTTAGCCTTTTTAAAAAGCTCTTTGGATGATTTAGGGGCTTAGCAGACCATACAGTAACATCTGTTAATTTTATTCTAGAAACCATTTGTTCTGAAATGTTTCAGCATGGTTTTTTTTTTTCTGGAGGCAAAAGGATAGTCCCCAGTGCCTGGGCAGTGCTTTGGCAGTAGCCCTCAAAGCAAAATGAGAGTTTCCAATTGAAGTTAGTTTATGAGTAGACATTTCTATTCCTATTACTGGCTTTGAACCAAATGAGAAGTATCTTCCAACAGTCAACCCATACTGTAGGATTTATTCATTTAGAAACAATTTAAGGGAAGTAGAGGGAACAGAGCATTATATTTTGTTTTTCATTAACTCAGCCCCGTAGCACAATTTCACAAATATATCCTGGTACTGATGGCCATTCTAATGATTTTGGTGAGATTACTCTAGGAGATTTGTATTCACAGTGCTAGCTGCAATATTTCCATAGTAGTGCATAATACATCATTTTAATAAAGTGCTTGCTCTGCTTTAGTTAAGCTTAAACTACTGATTCCATCACCAAACTGAATTCCTGGGCATATATAACAATGTAAGCACATGAAAATGATTTTAAACTGCTCTATGGCACATATCTGAAGAAATATAATGTTTACTTTTATACAAATTTCAGTGATGGAGTGGCAGCATTAGAAACAGAAATATAGCTCTGTGAGGGGTACAGTACAGGCAGGGGAATTGAAAGCTGCCTGTAGCATAAATGAATAATTTGTGAGCCTTACACTGTGCTCTTTGTGTACTATGTTTTAAACCCCAGCTACAGAACCAATGTAGATTAACAACTAGGCTTTGCATTTTAAATATAGTTAATAGATCTGATGTTATAGGGTCCACCCACCATTAGGAACCTGGTTGCATCTGCTTCTGGGAATTAGGTCTACTCAAGTCTGATGTCTCCATCTTTACACCATGATGTTCAGGGTCCTTTTCATAACTCATCCCTACAGCTAGGTCACAACACTTTCCCCTTCTGAAAGATCAAAGTCCCACTGGATGAGCTGTCCACATACCACTCCATGCAGTCCTCTAATCCACAGCCAACACCTGTGCCACTTTCCAAGAAGCCGGTAGGAGACCCTGGGGCATCCACTCTCCCAGGAACCCCATCTTCAGCAATTACAATCTGCTTTCTTCCAGGCCTTGTCATTTCGCTGCTCTCCCTCCATTAGGTTCACCAAACCACCCTCTCTCCTCCCAGAGAAAAACTGTAGACTAATCATTTATTTAGACACCACCCAAAACACTCTTTCACTCCCCCAGGGAACAAATATAGACTGTTTCCACTTTAATCCTCTTCTGAGCATAACCTGCTGGCTTTATGCAGTTTCAGCCGATCATGCCCAGCTGGGCTTCATCATCAATTAACTTTTCAGGGCCCAGCTTTCCCCCAGGTACAGCCAATCAGGTTTTTTGTTCTAACAGCCTGCTCTGCTTTGTGTAGTGTAGATACCAATGCCCAAGGCAAAAGCCACCCCACAGCTTTACATCTCTACCAATGTGCCTCAACCTTGATGAGAAAGAACTAACCCTAACGTGAGAGGGGAGTTCAGTTTTCAGAAGTCTGTCTGTGCTTTTCAACAGCCATAAATTCATGTAAAATATGCATGTGTTTTGTTTTCATAGTAACATGGAGTATACATATGTAATAGCTGTGAAGAGGGTTTATTAGCATTGTTTGACATGGCTGTGTTACACTCCAGGGGAAGGCACATAATCCATGGCCCACTAGGGGTGTGTATTGCCCTCTCTTCTGGTCTGCTTTAGGGTGTGACCAGATGTTCAGTCTGAAAACCAGGACAACTAGCAGGAGGAGCAGGGTCTTGCAGAGTGTCAGAGGGATGCACGCAGCATCTTTCCAGAAGCTGTCGAGCAGTGGGGAAATCTATAGAAAGGAAAGCAGCCACATGGAAAAGCCTACTTAATGCTGATTCTTTGGGTTCATGTAAGCTCAGCCTGCTATGTTAGCTCAGCTCCTCAGGGGATCCTTCCAGGGGCTAGTAACACTGGAGCAAAACACACAACTAGCTGGGACAATGAGGAATGTCTCCAAAGCAGTTTTCCGCCCATAGTCCTTTATCATGGCTATTTCCACAGGAAAGGGGGATCTGGAACAAAGTTTCAAGTGAGCTATGGGAAGAAACCCTCCCCTTCCTTTATTGGCTGTTAATGGAGTCACAGAATAAAGCAGTAATTTGGGCACCAGTTGAATGCCCAAAGTCAAACCATCAGCTGTTCACAGGCTGGACTTCAGAGAGGACCCTAAGAAGTCAGCTCCTCTCTAAGCTGTATAATGGTGCTCAGTTTAGAGAAGTCCTGCTTTTTAAAGGAGATAATATTTCCCTTGTTCTTGGCATTCTTTCAGTGCAACATGCTCTGTATAGAATCCCCACACAGGTGCGAAGTTGGAAAGCTTTTGAACTTCCTAGACAAATACATGAAAATATTTTTTTAATTGAAGGAGCATCTAGTGCATTTCAGATTATTTTGTAAGACAGGACTGACCCAAGACCTGCTGCTTTGGTTGTCAGTAACTCACAGATTAAAGGAACTTGAATTGTATTGCTAAGTGACTGTCCTACCAACAGTAGAACCAGGAGCAATGCAGAAACAGGTCTTTTGCAAGCTGGCTCAGTGCTTGGACTGATATCAAAGAAGAGTTGAATGAAATTACTACAGAGTTTTGTAATTTCCTCTGAAAAGATACAGGCTCATGCTGATGTCTTGACAGCAGTTTCTCAGGATGCTTACGCTCCGCTTCACTGCTTTTACATTACAGTTTTTCCTTTCCTTAGCTGCATCTCAGAATGCTGCTTTAATCCAACATCTACTCAGCCCCACTGCACCCACACATCTATCCATGTGAGGATCATTGGGCCAGATTCTCACACAACAATTCCTTTCACTATTCTAGCAAAACAAGGAAGGACTCCTGTGGCACTTAAAAACTAAGTGCCACAGGACTCCCTGCTTGTTTTGCTGAACTAGACTAACATGGCTACCCCTTTGGAACCATTCTAGCAGAGTAACAGAGGCCAAATATCACTCCCTCCACCTATTCTGGCATAAAGCTCATGGAAGGGCTCTTCTCTGCTCCTGCTCTCAGCCCCTGGTGGAGTGGGTATGTCATGTGGCCATGGACAGTGTGTGGCAAGAAAGCCCTGGGCTACATCAGTTCATTGTGTCACTGCATGGGTAGGGGACTAAGGAAGTAAAGGGTAAATTAGAAAGGTAACTGTTTTCAGATTATTCAGTACTTTGCATCTGTTTTTAATGAGAATGAAGATGAGCTGGGGCATAGAGGTAGGGTAGCTAATGGGAACAAGGTCATGAAAGTGGAAATTACCATACTCGAAGTAAAAGCTAGATTCAAACTGCTGGATGGGACTAAATCGGGGTGGGGGTCGGGGGGAGATGATCTCCATCTGAGGATATTCAAAGAACTGGCTCATGAAATTGCCAGTCCATTAGCAAAGATTTTTAATGAACCTGTAAACTAAGGGAGTTGTACCATGTGACTGGAGAATCACTAATATAGTTCCTGCTTTCAAGAAAGGGAATAAAAATGATCCAGGTAACATCATGACTGTTAGTTTGACCTCAGTAGTTTGAGAGGTCTTGGAGAAAATTTTGAAGGAGAAAGTACCTAAGGATATTGAGGATAATATGAACTGTGCAAAATACAACATGGATTTACAAAAGGTGGATCATGCCAGACCAACCTGGTCTTTTTTGAGAGGATAACAGATTTTTTAGATAAAGGGAATGCAGTGGACTTAATTTATTTAGATGTCAGTAAGGCATTTGATATAGTTCCACGTGGGGAATTATTAGTTAAGTTAGAGAAGATGGTGATTAATATGAATAAATAAGGTGGATAAGGAACTGCTTAAAGGGGAGACTACAGCAGGTCATAGTGAAGTGTGAACTGGCAAGCTGGAGGGAGGTTACCAGTGGAGTTCCTCAGTGATCAGTCTTGGGACCGATCTTATTTAACCTTTTTGTTACTGACCTTTCTACAAAAAGTGGGAATGTGCTAATAAAGTGTGTGGATGACACCAAGTTGAGAGGTATTGCCAATACAGAAAAGGATCGAGATACAATACAAAAAGTTCTGGATGACCTTGTAAAGTGGAGTATCAGGAATAGGATGAAATTTAATAATGGGAAGTGCAAGGCCATGCATTTAGGGACAAATAACAAGAATTCTTCCTATAAGCTGGGGTTGTATCAGTTGAAACAGACTGAGGAGGAGAAGGATCTGGGAGTATTGGTTGATCACAGGATAACTATGAGCCTCCAATGTGATATGGCAATGAAAAAAGCTAAGTCAGTTCTAGTATGTATCAGGAGAGGTATTTCAAATAGAGACAAGAATGTGTTAGTGCAGCTGTGCAAGGCACTGATGAAGCCGCATCTGAAATACTGCATACAGTTCTGGTCCCCCATGTTTAAAAGAATGATTTCAAATTCAAAGAGGTGCGGAAAAGGGCTACAAGGTTGGTCTGTGGAGTGGAAAACCTGCTTTATGAGAGGAGACTCAAGGGGCATGTCTACACTGGAGGCTCAGTTAAGTCGACTTAAAATTGTTGACTTTAAGTCAACGTAAAGGGTGTGTCTATACTGACAGCAGCAAAATCATCACCATCAGCACCATCCAGCAGTGAGTATGAACTCACTGCTGCACTCCAGAAGTCCCCATAGCAACTCTGGCCCCCTAACTGGAGTTGTTGTAAGCCGACCACAAACCATTTGCCATTGGCTTACCTTATTGGGTTCAAGCTAGTTAGAGAGTCATCGGGAGATACACAAGTAGAATCAGTCTTTGGAGACAGTTTAAAAACTCCCACTGAATTCACTGGGCTCTGAACTAGGCCCTTTCTGAGCTACTTGGTTCCTGTCACAGATAAGGACTTGCTGCTACACCTGCCAAGTCTCTGCTCAGTCTTTGAGCAGAGATGAACCACAGCACTGGTACCTGACTGGCCACATAGGCTGTAAACCTGCTCTTCAGCCCAGCTGATCTCTTGCTGCTCAACATACATGCATGCTAGCCTCTGTGGTCTCTCCTGGACCTGCCTTGCTCCCATCCAGTCCTATTGATATGATTCTGTTAAGGATCCAGAGTGCTTCCTGGCCCCCATTGATGTCAACAGGAGTTTGCCATTGACATCAAAAGGGCCAGAATTTCACTCCCGGAGCTGTGAATGCTTACTGAAATGTAGCAGTCAGACTCTGAATTTCCTCAGTCAATAATACTGATTAGCTTTACTGAGTTTAAGGCACAAAAAACCCACAGGGTCCATTGGTTCCTATCATCTGCTCTCAGAAACATCTGGCTAATTTACCCTGTATATGCAAAAAGAAAATGAGAAAACCATTTTTAAGTGAAAACTTAAAATGGGAAATCTGGATTAAAGAAATGTTACTTGTACTATTGCATTTTCAATTAAAATCATCAGAAGCATTCATTTAAGAGGCAAATAGTCCAAGCTGAACAATCAGATATGCCAATGGCTAAAAACACAATATGAGATTTTGGAAGAAAAGGCAAATTGTCTTGGCATCAAACATTTTGCTGCTGTTTCCTCCCTAAATAAAATACAGAAAGTTCTGAAAACTTTTTTCATCACTTGAAAAATAAGTCCAGTCAGCATCAAACATAAATTATATTTTCCCTTGATACATTTGTCTAGTTAACAACCTTGTCATCTTTTTCCATCCATTGAATATTGTGATTAATGTTAATCAATGATATTCAAAGCACTTAAAGGTGAAGGCCAGCGGTTAACCTATGCACCACATATGGTGTCAAGGCAGGGCTTATGTAAGATTAGATGAGGCATATTACAAAAGGGAAAATTTCTTCCCTAAAAGAGTTTGATTATTAGTTATAAACTTCTACAAATCAATTTATAAAATTTATAGTCCTTAACATAGTGGCTGTTGGCAGCCTCATGTCATTTTGTCACTTCTCTCAGCTGGATATGACAACAGCTTTGACCTATTCTATTTTGTCCTGTTTCAGAAAAAACACAGGGAGAAGATTTGATAAGCTAATGATAAATGTCCAAGTCCCTGCTGACTTTATAAAAGACATTATATTGTGCAAATATAAATGATAAATGTCAGAAAAGGAGCCATGACAAAAAGGCACTTTCTTACTCAACTAGATCTACTTTCCAGGTATCTTAATAATTGATATATGTGACTCAACTCGACTGAAAAGACAATTTTTACCGCTCTTACTACTTGCAGAGTTGACTTCCTCATACACTGGTTTCTTGAGTACATTTTGCTCTGTAATGGAACCCGCATAGTGTTCCAAGACTAAGACAGTCTGGAAACCAAGATGTAATGTCTCTCTACTTGGTAATAAAAGATTTCTCCAAGCAAAATTTTGCTGACAATTTATCTGCATGAGGCAGAGAATAGGATATTCTTACTCATTGCAGCTTGGCTTTCAGATCACAGCTAAATTTACAGCTCTGGCAGTTAGCATGTAAGCATTCGTTGACCTGTAAGCTGATCAGATTTGACCTGGAAGTTATTGAGAGGGAATAAATATGGAACTCAATACAATCTCTTTTATAACAATAATAATACTTTATAAACAGCTTAAAACATGTTACATGGGGAAGTGAAAAGCCAGAATACAGTAATAACTAAATGCAAGTTCCATTTACTCTACTACAGCTAGATTAATGCCACTGAAAGAGTTATTTCAAAGTCACTCTGAAAGCAGAATTTAGCCCAGTTTATACATCACCATACTGAAAAAAATTCTCTTGGTGCTTTCCAAATATATTTAAAGTAAAATATAGTCAAATAGTTTGAATTTTGGCCTCAGAATGTGAATTCTGAATCTAGTTCAGAAAGCCCAAGTACACAATAGACTTAAAAACTAAAATTTTCAAAATTGGGTGCCTATAGTTATTTAGGAACTTAAATAAGTGGCCAGATTTTCAGAAGCACTGAGCCCCAAACATCTCATTGATTTTCATAGGTGCTCAGCAGTGTTCAACACTTTTAAGAAATCAGTTATCCTCTCAAAGTGCCTAAATATAGAGTGAGAAGCCTGACATCAGGCTTCCAGTTTTGAAAATGCTGGCTAAAAATTCTGGAGGGATCAAAACAGAGAAATGGAATCCTGGAAGCACAAACATTTAGAACAGGCAGATAAACGAATGCAGGGGTTAACGTAACAGGGAAACGCACCAGAATGCAGTTCCAGGGCCCATAAATTTTAGGGGCCAGCATTCTGGGCCCCTAAAAATAGAATAATGGGGCAGAATGCAGCATTCTGGTGCATTTCCCCTTCCTTTAACCCCTTCCGGAAAGGGAGCTCAGCCAGCCCCAAGTGAAGGACCTCCAGAACCGGGTCAACTTTAGGACCCAGGGTATGCTGTGGCCCAGCATGGAGAGGAGCAGGGCTGGTTTCCATGGCTGTGGAGGGAGCAGCTCAGCTGTCCCAAAGGAGACTGAACAGACTTGCCCCGAACTTGGTCCATGCACCTGTGGCTCCCGAGTGGGTGGAGCAGGACTCTGGGGATGGCACCTTCAGGCACTGCTGCCTTGTTTCTGCAGCAGATGGGAGCCAGCTGGGGGTTAGGGGTGGGGAGCAGCAGCCTGGGATGGCAGCATGGGGACCAGAGCCTGGAGCAACCCAGCCCGGGGCCAGGGCATTGCAGTGGGCAAGTAGGGCGGGACAGAAGCTCCTCCCCCCCCCCCAAACTACAACTGCGTATGGCTGGGAGGGACCCCTGGGCTCATTGGCATGGGATAAACCCACCCATGGGAGCTCTTGGGACAGCCCCAGCCGGAGCCTGCCACCTTCTCATTGCAGGTTGGCCCTGGTCTGCAAACCTTTATTTAGAGAGGGAAAAGGCTCTTGTAGTGCATGCTACCTAGTGGGTACATGCTGGATAGAAATCTGCTTGTTACTGCTGCTTGAACGGGGCTGAGCTGCGTGGGCACTGGGTAAGTGTATTGGGGGTTTGGCTTTACTAAAGTAACAGCAACTCTGTGCAAGTACTGAAAGGAGTGGGAGGGGGTGCAGCTATTCTAATGCAGAAAGTCTATTAAGATTAACAACTTCTTAATTAGAAAATCTAACCTGACACATCATTGTTCTGTGGGTTCCTCTCATTAAAGTTGAGCAAGACAAACAAGGAGGCTGGTGGCACTTTTAAAGACTAATAAATTCATTTATTGCAAGAGCTTTCATCTCCAGGAAATTCTTGAAATGGTTCCTGCAAGTCCAGGGGTTAAAGCTGGAACATGGCCCACAAATTTGAAGGGGGCCCAGACAATATGGAAAGGTGGCCCATCAAACTATACTTTAACCACTGAATGAATGTCTAAAAGGGTGGGAAGCAGTGAGGAAAGACACTGGGGAAAGAAGGCCATCCTCCCCCCAGTCAGAATTCACTACTTTATTCAGCATTACTGGCTCCACAAACATTTGTCTTTGCTTCTCTCCACCCCTACTCTCCCAAATATTCTTTAGCCTCAGACATTAACCTACAGATGAGTGGCTGGATGACAAATGATGCCTGTATTAGTTCCAACCCTCTTTTTCAGCCCTTTGATTGATGATAGACCCAAGGTATATTTTTCTTCAGCTGTCTTGCTTTTAATGGATAGCAGCATGGGGTCATTCTGAGCAATGGTTTTAAAAATCAAAGGTAATTCAGGAACTGTAAACAAGTAGGTTGTGGAATCTTCTACATTGGAGATTTTTAAGAGCAGGTTGGACAAACTCCTGTCAGGAGTGGTTTAATGGAGATACTTGGTCTTGCCATGAGTGCAGGGAACTGGACTCGATGACCTGTCATGGTCCCTTCCAGTTTCTATAATTCTATGATCTAAAACAAAAAGCCATATCCACTTGTCTGGATGTTGTCTGCATTGCCTTTAGACTGCGGATATTAGCTCTTGCTTTTTTAAAAGCATAGTCCTTGGGTCTAGATGGTGCCATTTAGCCACAGCCTTGGATTGAGATGGGAACCAGACTTGCACTGATCCAGTGGGAGGCATCCTGGAATTCTTACAGGGGCAGGCAGTTGCACTGTCTTGAAACTTTAAAGATACAGTTTATTCCCTTCTGCATGACCAGCCAGCTGAACTGACTGGCATACAGATGAGCCTCAGTCAAAGCTCTGAATCTTTGCCGCCATCTTTCTCAGAGCACAATGCACACCTAGGGAATAGTTAGGCGACACTTTGAGTTCAGGGGCAGCAGTTTTGCCCTGACATAAATAGACGATGGGTGAGTTTACTTACTCCTTTCACCTTAACCCCCCTGAAACTTTCTCAGGGCTAAGCAGATTCTAGCCCGTAAATATGGAGCTATTTACTTGCTGATGAAAGAAATACATTTTCTTTTTGGCATCTTTGTTTCAGTTTTGCTCAGTTTTCCATTATGCAGTGGTTTTTCATATTGAAGTGGGTTCTGATTTTTACCAGAGCTATTAACATGCACAGAAACTGAGCACAAAACAGCTACCTAAAGCCAAAGGAGAATGGCTGCAAAAATAGGCCAAGACACTCTGCAGTGATTAATATTCAAAAGAAAAAGGCCTGTGTTTCATTGGAATAAATAACCAAATGCACCACTGGATGCAAAGTGAAAAAAGGAGGGCCAACAGCAAATCAACTTTAGTACATTAGTCCTTCTGTCAATCCATCTGTCTCCTCCTTCCACTTACCAGTAGTTTCTCCATCTCACTCTAAAATGCTCTGAAAAAAAGTGGTATTTTTTACTTGCCAAAAAGAGAATGTTGTTCCAGTATATAAGCATATGCATTTCCAAACCTTTTCTGTGCCTATTTCATGGGCACTAAGAAGAGAATATTCTAAGGAGTATTCAGAACACAAACATATGGGGAAGAATGTTTATAAATGGAGATTGCACACCAAATTTCCAGATATTGGTGCAATAGCAAGAGTACGTGTGTACCTTCTGTAGCCAGAAACCCAGAATTTGTTTGCAAACTTGCATTTGAAAATCCAGAGTGGCTGAATAAACACTTAACTACCTGCCATCTTGCGATTTTTACAGTTTGCTATTTAATTCCCATAATCTAATTCACCAATATAGCTTTCAAATATGAAATTAAGGTGAAACATTTTTCTTTTTACGCATGCTTTATTTTATTACAGATGATGTTAGTATTTAATAGTGTTAAACATTAGATTTTTTACCTTTGAGCAGTCCTAATTGGAAAACACTGACAACTATGCTAAAAACCAAAAGCTGGATGTCAGTAAGATGTGGTAAGTTGTGTCTGAAAAATGTTCCATCAAAAACTTTAATTGGTCTAAGATTAGACGTTTTACTGAGAAATTTGCAGAAGGTGATTGATTGCTTTCCTTGAAAAATTTAATAGGAAGAGAAGGTGAGAAATGTAAGTAAAACTTTTAAAATGCCTAATGGCCAGATTCAAAAACTATTTTGATGCCTAAAGATGCACAGAGGTGCTTAGTTGGATTTTCAAAAGCACCTCAGTGAATTAAGTGCTTAATTCCTCTTTAAATCAATGGGAGTTATGCTCTTAACCTGCACAGACACTTTTGAAAATCCAGCTAGGTACCCAGCTGTATTTTTAGGTGCCTAAATGGCTAAGAAAATTTGAATCTAAATGACTTAGAAATAAAGAGATGATTTTTTTTTTTTTGGCTGAAATTCAAATAGCAAATTTGTGTCAACTAGGCAAGCTGTTTTGGTCAGGAAAAAAAGATGAGGATAAAAAGTGTTGAATCAGCTCACTGATGTTTTCTAAATAAAACATTTTGATTTTTTGGACTAGATTCACAAGTAGGCTTATGTGCTGTTCACAAAACTGAGAAGGTGATGGGAATACCCCTGAAACTGAATTTTTCAGTGAACAATCTATTTGTCCAAAAAAATATCATCCAGCTCTAAGGTCTGATATGAATTGGGGCACTTGAAGTTCTGGAAACAGTACATGGTTTTATGACAGAATATACAGTTTCAGGCCTGATTCACCCTGACACACCTTGTGTAGTCAAGTTCCAAAGGTGCAGCCATGTTAGCGTAGATCAGTAAAACAAACAAGGAGTCCTGTAGCACTTAAAAGCTAACAAATGTATTGCATGAGTTTTCATGGGCGAAAATCCCACTTCATCAGATGCTTGAAGATGGGGAATTTACAGAATGGGAGAAATAAATGCAGGGAAGTGTAAGTCATGGGAACAGATCATAGTCATACATACCAGTGCAAACTGAATGCAACATTTGATTTACACCAGCTTTGCACACACAAGGTGCAGAGTTGAAAAATCAAGTGTTAAGATTTTATTAGATCAATCCTTTCCATTCTAGAAGTAACAGGTCAGATTTTCAAGTGCCATTCTGGGTGCACCACTTCCAAAATCGTGAGAAATTCAATGTATGCCCATATAAATGACAGCAGAAAGAAAGCGAGACACAGAAAGTGAGTTCACCAGAAACTGTTAGTTACATCAATGGGAGATGTTCATCCCAACACGACTCCGCTGTTCAATTTCACTCAGAATTCTTTCTAGTCTAAATGCTCAATACCAAGTTAATGAAAATCATTGCTTTTTTCCTATGCCACTGTTTAGCTGCCACTAGGCTAGACCACTAAGAGTGAGCAGCAAATACGGTGCCCGCCAACACAGGGCTGAGCAGCTTGAAAATTGCATTTCAGAACAATGAAGGAGAGGATGCACCACTCTTGTCCCTCTAATTTTCATCTCCCTGTCTAACAAGACACTGCACCGTGAAGAACATAAGTTGAGAATAATGAACCAGATAAACATTACTGTGCAATTCAGCTAAAATGCTCTCTCTGCAACTCTTTCCACGATTATTGTTCAGCACCAAGGAAAGTCAATGCTCTGTCTCCAGAACTTATGAGCATTGTCATCCAATGGCAGAGGGCGAGATGCAGCAGATAAATGTGGTGGAAGTCACAGCATTATTGATCTTTGCTTTTAATGAGTTTGACTCCAATAGCAGATCAGTTTGACAACTAAATAATCTAGATTTTATGATTTCTTTAAATATCCTACAGCTATTCACTTAAGTAATAAAACAAAGAACGGAGAAGGCAGTGTAAACTTGCCACTTTATAAATGGCAGTGTAATTAAAACTTAGCTCTGTATTTATGCATACTGCTTTGGAATTGATTGGCAATCAATATAGTCTTTATTTTTACTAGCCTTGTTTATTATCTAATGACACAGTTATTGGCACATGTTAAATGGGAAAAAATGTCATTTAGATTAAACTAAAGCACCTTTGCGGCTAGAATGTTATTAAAACACACAGAAGCAATCAAGAAAGGAAATTAAACAGACCTTGCTAATGTTGTGCTCTCATTTATTTGTGCAAAAGGATTTGCAGTAGTTAATAAAAGTCACACTGTTGCCTGATTTTCAGTACACAGATATATGTGCTAGGTCTGAGTATCACTGTAGGTCAAGTCCCAATAAAGTTTATTGGCAAAACCAGAGCAGCAACTCTGTAGCACAGCATTTGGCTGCAGTCTTTAGCAAGAGCTGGGTGGTCTCTGGTTTGCTGTTTCCTTGCTGAAGAGGTGTTGAAATTTGGCCATTACATTGACACAACTCCAAAGATGATGACACCTGTTAATGTACAAGTTGTCTCTAAATCTGTCCAGTGGATTCAGCCTATGTCAGCCCTACAGAGACTATACTGGCATGATCCTATCTTGTAGGCACAGCCTACACCAACAGAAATCTTTTTCATTACTGTAGGAACACCAGCTCCCTGAGCAATGGGAGTTACATTAATGGAAGCACTCTTCCATCAACATTGCTGTGTCTACAAGGGGCTTCGTCATGGTGAGGTTGCCCCACCCTTCGACTCAGCGCAGTGGAAATGCAGGCATATGGCAGTTGAGCTGAGATATGCAAGTTATTTTAAGTAACTTGTGTATCTCTATTCAACTGCCACAAAAAATGGTGGGCAGTATAGACCTGCCCTGAAAGGTTTGGATTCTGAAGCAGGGAATGGCAGAGAAAACGATGGGCAAGGGAGGCATTTTGCTTAGTACTTTAGTGGGTTTACTTCCAATTTACAGAGGCAGCTTAGGGAGTGCAGGGCCTCTGGCCTTCCTTACCAGTGGGCCCCTCCACCAGCTGCAGTCCCACGGCCAGCCTAGGGACCTGGCCTTCTGTGGGTGGGCCTTGGTCAGGCCCCAGGGATGGCAGGGCTGACAGACATGCACAGTGCAGCTTCCAGTACGCCCCAAAGTCTGCTCCAGAGGCCATACTGCATGCTAGGCAGCCCTGCCCCCAGAGTGGAACAACTAGTTGTGATGACCCAGCGGCACACAGGTTGGCCCAGGGGCAGGGCAAGAGCACAGATTCCAGTCTCTGGGCCAATCCATCCTGCTCCCCACCCAATGCCAGCAGAGTGGAGGGCTCCCACATCATGATGGGCCCTTGGCCATGAGACCCATAGGCCTATGCAGTAATCTACCCCTGCCAATTTCCAAAGAAAATAATCACAGATTTGAAGACAAGAGATACCAGTAGCCAAAGACTGAAGAGGTTTTTTGGATGCAACTGTGAGAAGGATTTTCACACATGTAAAGAGGTTCTAGACAATCAAGTATAGGCATAATCTGGAGGAGATGTATGATTTTATCACTATAAATCTTTATTCTACCTTCCCCCATTCTCATTGTATCCTACAACTGAGTAGATTGCTTTGTTCAGAGAATCTAATACTGTTTCTGCTAATGGTTCAAACTTTATAGAATTGCCACTTATATTTTTGTTCAGGTTTGTGACCCTTTTATAACCTCAGAAATGTTGGCTTTTTGCTAACTATTTACATAGCTCTATAAGAGTCCACCTGGGTGCGGACTATCCATCTGGGGCATGTGGACCAAATGAGTCTCTAGTCTCTGGTCCCTTCCGTAGAAAGAGGGTGAAAAAAACAGTACGTTTTAGCCCCTTCAGTGAGGCAAACAAGTAGTCTTTAGCCCTGAGGTGGGACAAATCCCAAACAATTAGTCTTTGGCCCCATGGAGACAAGAGTCAAATAATAGTCCTTGTCCCTTTAAGTGAAGCTAACAAATAAGTTCTTGGACTGGGGAAGACAACAACTCTAGACATCAGACAGGTCTGCCGCTTCGGGTTTCATGCCCCCAGAGGTAGCGTCACCTAGGGGAAAGGAAGAGGAGGAGGGCAACACCAGCCTGCCCGTCTCCACTGTATTCCAGCCCAGGGCCCTGAGGGCTCAGCCACTGGATCAGCGGGGCTCCTGCCACAGCACGATGACCCCCGTGTGATGCTCAGGTCAGGGTGCTTGGGTGCAGTGTCCCTGGACCACTTCCTACCCCTCTCCCTGTAGTACCTGGTAGGCCCCTTTGGCAGAGTCCTCCAGGGTAGTTGTCCAGGGGCAAGGAGCAGAAGCCCTCTATCTCATCTGGTGGGGGTAAGTCGGGCAGCTCTACCTGGTCCTCCGCAAGGGGCAGCTCCTCCAGGTCACAGACCACAGAGGGGTTGTCTTCCTCCCAGGCAAGTGGCAGCTCTTCTAGGTTGCAGGACGGTGGTGTTGAGACTGGTTCCTGGAAACCAAGGGCCTCGGGAAAAGGTCCAGGATCCCCGGACACCAGTGCCCCCCCCCAGCTCACCTTCCCTGAGGGGGGTTGGCTCTTGTTCATGGGCACCCATTGTGGCAGAGCCCAACCAGTCCTCCCAGTGCCAGGGTGGAGATCGCTCCCTTGAGCAGACGGAGGGCTGGAGCTGGGCAGCTGGGAGACAGCCATCCTTCCTCCTTGGTGGCCAGGGCTGAACTGAGCTCCTTGGCCTTGCTTTTATACTTCCTGCCTCCTGAGTTTCAGTATGATGGACAGATACCTTCAGGCTCCTCCTGCCGGGGAGCCAGCTGTTGTTTCCTGTTTACTTCTGGGGGCGCCCAAGTTGCCTCCTTACAAGCTCCCATTAGCACAGTATCTGAGAACCTCACAAGCTTTAATATGCTTATCATCACAGCATTTTTGTGAGGTAAAGAACTGTTACTACCACCATTTTAAATATAACAGTCATAGTGGGTCAGACCAAAGGTCCATCCACCCTGCATCTTATCTTACAATAGTGGCCAATGTCAAGTACTTCAGAGGGAATAAACAGAATAGATGATTATCAAGTGATCCATCCCCCGTCACCCATTCCCAGTTTCTGGCAAACAGAAACTAAGGACATGAAAAAAAAAAAATGAAAAAACAGAGTCCTGTGGCACTTAGATTTATTTATTGTATGAGCTTTCGTGGGAGAAAGGCCCGCTTCATAGGGATATGAAGAACAGAGACTGTGTCTGGTCAGGGAAATGAACGGATTTTTGCATGTCAAAGGCTAGGGCCGAAACCAGTGAACACTGCTTGTCAGCTGACCTCTAAATGAAAATCTCAGCTAATGATAATATATTCCCAAGGTGAAAAAGAAATACAGAATCCTTCCCTTCCTCTGCCTGCCCCCCCGCCACCAACCTAGGGATCTGACCCTCTGCAGCTCGGCCAGTACATGGGTCGGGGCCTGGGGCTAGAGGAAGGAGGAAACTTCCTGCTAAAACTAAACACTCCAGTCCATCTAAAAACAGGAGGTTTTATTTTCTTAGTTTGTTAATTATGCAGTGGAATTGCAAATCTTGGTGCCTTCAGAACTCTTTTTTCCTAGGCCATTTTTTTTTGTTTGTTTATTTGGGTATGAGTCTAAGGCGGCAGCAGCAGCAGCAATTTTCTGATTTTCCTTTAATCAACTCTAAATTGACAAATTATAAATTGAGATTGCACCATTATATTTTTATTGAAAGATACACTCAAATTGCCGTTTAATACAAGACTGTAGATGACCATTCCAGTCATTTCATCCCCTAGCCAACACCCCCTCACAAGCTGTTTCTTTTGGCCATTAACACAAAAGACATTCAATGCCAAATTCATTCCTGGCTTAAATGCATTGGGCCTAACACTGCTACAAGAGGAGCCCAAGAGTTCACAGGACTGGACATATGGCAAATTAGCACTCTCAGATTCTGTTCCAAATAGTCTTTTTCTAATTTTCTGCAAGACAGAAGCTTGTTCTTAGACAGACCTGCAATAGACAATTCAATACAGGATACCTGATCTTGGATGGCTCAGTGTGAAGCATCTCATGCTTGGAAGCAGGAAGGACATTCCATGAATGCTATTAAAGAAGATTATGGATGCTTTTTTCCAAATTCTTGCCAGACCAAGATTAAATGGGAGCATGATATGGGAAGTTGCAACTCAAGCTTTGGCTGTATTAGAGCAATACATGACGATGTTTACCTTATTGGGATTAGTTCCAAAGGGGTAGCTGTGTTAGTCTAGTTTAGCAAAACATACAAGGAGTCTGGTGCCACCTAAAAGACTAACAAATTTATTTACTGCATGAGCTTTTGTGGAAGATTTCCTCCCACAAAAGCTCATGCGATAAATAAATTTGTTGGTCTTTTATGTGCTGCCAGACTCCTTGTTTGCCTGACTGGAACTGATACCATGTTGATGTAACTGCCTGAGCTGTATGTCAAACTTCAGAGGTCTGGAAAAAGAAAAACAAGAACCAAGGCATTAGTAAAGTCACACTCAGATACAGAGGATAACCCATCTATCCCACCTGAGTAAATCCCAGCCATCTGCTTATTTCCCCATAAACTAATGTTTCCTTCTCCTGATGATCTGTATTGTGTTGAGTCCCTGCATGAGATGGGGAGGAAGTATGGTGGAACTTTCTGAACAGTTATAAAAACAGTTCCTTTCCTCCTCAATCCACGACACCCAAAAGATGAAGCATTCTTCATGCATGTTCCAGGCTGACAAGAACTGTCTACCACATCACAAGTGAGTGTGACACCCTAGTAGCGTGTCATCCCTAGTTCTTGCAATACAGCCACAGATCCTTGTTGAAGACAAGGCCATTCACAGCATCCACTGGAACAAGCAAAACCCATCAGCAGGTGCAAAATATACAGTGTATCCCATATCATAAATATCATACTCCTTGTTCCAGGGATGGGCCAGTGAACTCTGCTAGGCAGAATGGTTTGGATTCACAGTCGTCATTTATTACTGAGTGAGTCCTATCGGTCCCCCTCTGTTTCTGATCCACAGAGGAGCTGAGTCTATTACAACACCAACTAGACGTTCAGAACTGAAGGTTAAATTTAATGTTCCAAACAGACTCTCTTCTATTTTCTGAAAGATAAAAGATACTTTAACTCAAGCAGGAGCAACATGTGCTTTTTACTTAGGAGCCACCTGTTTCAGTCCACACTGAGTTGGCCAAGTTGGTATTACATAGCAATCTACAAATCTATTAATGGTTGAAAGGAGCACAGGGCATAAATGTGGCACTCACTCTGCTCCCAATACATTATGGCCAGCACGGATGCCCTGTTTCATTCTTACAAAATTATTGCAAAAAGCAATGATACAATTGTCTTTTGCAGACAAAGCTTCTGATGAGACTTGGCTGCTACATGGCTGAGCATTTAAAACTTTAAAACTTTTAGAACAGCTGCCACATGTTTAAAACTTTATCTTTCTTCTTCAGATACATTTGAACTACAGTTCAATCAAGTATTCCAAATACACGTCTGTGTCCCGACTTCAGTATCCACATTATATACAGAAAAATAAATACATTAGACTCAAGCTGCAAATCATATTACCATATGTACAGCAACCTCCTGCAAGGTTTTGGGCATGCTGATTTTTTAATTTATCCACCCATGATTTTTGACACCCCAGGTGCACTCCCCAAGACTTGCTTTTGAAAAGGTTGTTATCTACTTCATTATATTTCTACCACTGTAGGTGCAGTATCTCTCTATCGCTTTGGTGCATATCCACTTGAGAAAAGAAATGCACACCTTTGTTTTTCAAGAGTGGATAATACTGATATTTAATTCCCCACCTCTGATTTTCCAAATGCTATTTATTAGCTGCTGCTTTGAAGAATTAGACCATTCACTCTTTGAAAAATGAGCATCATTGAAAATAAATAGTTTAGCCTTGCCAATAAATTCATCCTAACTGCAACTTGTCTCACTATTGCTGCTACTACTAATAAGATTACAGCAAGAATATTACATTTGTCAAGAGCCATAATAATTGCTTTCAAAAGTGAAGCATGGTTCTGATCAAAATGGTTAGCCAGTTACTGAGCAATTTCTATGCTCAGGTTCCACATCATAAATGTGGAGTTCCAAAGGGGCAGCCGTGTTAGTCTAGTAAAGCAAAAAAAGCAAGGAGTCTTGTGGCACTTAAAGACTGTCAGATTTATTTATCACATGAGCTTTCGTGGGAGAACATCCCACTTCGTCAGATGCTTTGAAGAGGGAGAACTTACAGAATTGGATGAAAATAAATGTAGGGGAGTGTAAGACGTGGGATCAGGTCATACTGCAACAGCAAATCAGAGCATTTGTAAGGATTCAAACTCCAGGAAAGAGCACACAGAGGGAGGGTGAGATTTGATTCTAATGCAACCTACATGAGTGAAAAGATAGGCATAGTTTTTTCATTAGTTTAATTACTGCTATGAGAAAGTAAATATTAAGAGACAGATTGGCCAACATCATTGAGTTTTTCAGCCTATCATTTGTAAGAATAAAATTTTTTGCAGTTCATATCTTTTGGATACTAAAGTGCCTGATTTTATTTGCAAATCAATTGTTTAGAAACTTGCCCCTTTTTAAATCAATGGGGGCTTTGTCCCTGACTTTACTGAATATGGGATCAAGTCGTTGATATTTAAATGATCAACATTTGACTGACTGGACAGTAGAAATATTTTACGATTTTTCAAGTAAAGATGTTCCTCATAGTTAAATAAGGTGTCAGTGTGGTCCAGTGGGTAGGGCTCTGTCTGAGTCAGGACACCTGAGCTCTACTCCCTGAGGTACCACTGGGTCACCAACTAAGTCAAGGCAAGCCACTTCATCTCTTATTAGCTTCTAGATCTGAAAAAATGGTAAAATAATTGTAGCCTTGTTCAGGACATTGAATCTGCAGGCAAAAAATGCCCCATCACTATTTATTTTGTAAATCACACCTGAAAATAACCGGGCAATTGTTTGTGCTCACTACAGAGTAGTGTTCCAGGTACAACTGAGCTGAACTTCTGGCCCTAAAAATTTACATAGATAGTAATAATAATATTCCTGATTACCTAGGATGCTTTTTGATCTGTTAAACGAATATTCCCATCTAGACCATAAATTATTTATTTATTCATTTTTTTCAGCCTTTTGACTTAAACAACCTTTCATCCAAGTAACCCTAAAAGTTTTAGAAACAGAGTAATTATTACAATAGTTCTGTGAAGTAGAGATTAAAGCTAACATTTTCAAATTTAGGTGCCTAAAGTTACCTGCTTATTACCTCTTCAGGTATTTAAAATATCAGTGGAGCCTAGAGGAACTCGGCACCTATGATCATCAGGTAAATTATTTCAATGCCCAGGTTCATTGCACAGCTTTAAGAACTTAAACTTGAAAATGTTAACCCAGGTCAGGTCATGCAATGAGTCAGTGACAAAACAGGAGTCCTCTTTCTGTGTGTCCTACTCTAATCCTTTGATGTCCTAATGGTTTCTCATTTTATTGTTGCGTATTCTCACACTAGCATCTGAGAGTTCTTTTTTTATCATCATTTTTAATATTGGTGTGAATGAGATATTTCTAAAAATAATGGCTAGATATCTCTGTTTACAAAGTTAGGTCTAGGGCAGATATGTGGGGCCTGATTCCGATCTCACACCAGCATAAGTTGTGAAAAACTCCACTGAAGTCAATGGATAACGCCAGTGCGAAATTAACATGAGGACAGAACAAGGCTCACATACTGCAGCCGTATCCTGTTCTGTTAATACACCTCAGTTCAGGATGCCCATCGCCACCTGCAATTGCACTGCTGTGCCTCTGTAATGCACAGGCTGCCAGTTGTAGTGTTTTATGGCAAAAGTGCTAGAGAGAAGGACTGGAAGTACTTCATGCCATAGTCAGCATTTTTGACAGAACAATGAACAAGAATATCACATCTTTCAGGCAGCAAACAAAGGAGAATTCCTTTAAGTTCCCCTATCTTCAAAGCATCTGACAAAGCGAGACTGTCTCCCATGACAGCTCATGAAATAAATAAATTAAGTTAGTCTTTAAGTGCCACAGGATTCCTTGCTTTTTTTTTTTACAAAATAAGGCAAACTGAAAATCAATCTGCTGAATTAAAAATGCTAATTTTTAATTGACAAAGTGCATGTCAGCAGGAGTGGAATAAACTAATTTTCGGATGCATGATCATTTGTATGTTGCTAGAAAACCATACCAGTTTTTTAAAGAGAGGAATGTGTTTCACTTTCCCTTTCGATATGTGGAACATAATGATGTAGCTTTACAGCAGAGAACAGAATTTGTATTCATGAGCTACAGACAGCTTCATAACTCACAATGAGGTAGGCCTCAGTGTGTAATAATGCTTTCCCTGTGGAGCAGAGAGCAATCCCAAATCTAAAACGTATTTAGAAAGTCCTACACTCTATTCCTAGCTCTGTTGTTGACCTGCTGTGTCACCTTGAGTAAGTCACTTCACCTCTCTGTGCTTCTGTTTCTCCTTCCACCCTTCATTTTGTTGATTTAGACTGAAGATTCTTCAGGGAAAGGACTAGCTCTCACTATGAGTGAAATCTGGGCCCCATTAACATCCCTGGCAAAACTGCTATTGATTTCAATAGGGCCAGGATTTCATCCTATGCATTTGCACAGCACCTGGCACAGTGGAGTCTTGATCTTGATGGAGCCTTGAGCGTTGATGAAGCTGTAATACCAATAATAAATAATACAACTTTTCATCTACAAAACGGTGATCCAGTGCAATGGTTCTTGTAGCACCCAGGACTGTGCATAACCTTGTTAACCCTGCCTCCAAGATCATGGTGTTCATCTTTGTGGCTGGCTGTCAGTTTCTAACATCACCAACCTTCTAGCCCTTCAAGTACTCTCCTCTGGACTAGGCCAGCCCTTACTTTGGCTTACAAGTGAAAAATAGGTGCATCCCAATCCCCCAAATGCCCCTTTGATCTTCAGAGTCCAAAACCTACCATTGGCAGTGTAGAGAAACACTAGGTCTCCTCTCCCCAAAGGAACAGCACACACACCAGCTTACAACATTCAGCTCTAAGCTACCACTTTGCTTAACATCATAACATTTGATATATTTACAGCAAAAACAAGAATAAGTTTATTATCAAAGCCTTTCATGGTGAAATTTCCAGAGGGATAGCCATGTTAATCTGTGGACAGCAAGAACAATGAGAGTCCCATGGCACCTTAAAGACTAACAGATTTCTTTGGGCATAAGCTTTCATTGGCTTCAATCCCCTTTGTCATCTGATTACTTTAATATTAATTTAATTATAATATGGAGCCTGTGAAAGTTTATGCCCAAAGAAATCTGTTAGAGTATGTCTACACTTATACTTTAAATCAAAATAATGACGATCAATTGGATTTAATTTAGTGCATGTCTACACTGGCTTTCTTTATTTCAAAAAGAGGAGTGCCCTCATTTTTAAATAATAAAACCCGGTTTTATATTGAAATGAAGATTATATCAAAACTGCTATATCGAAGTAACACAATGTAGCCACATTATTTCAATTTAATCCTTATTTTGATTTAACATTTTTTGACCTTCTTCCTCCCAGGGTGCCCTCCTCTTTCAATATATTGGGTGGGGGCATGGCTCTTCTTGGGGGCCATCTTGCTACACCTCCCATGGGTTTCTAGTGTGGACATGTTAAATTGATTTAACTTAGATCAATTTAACAATTATTAGTTCAACTTAAATAGTTTGATTTAAGTGAAATTGATTTAACAATCTAAGTGTAAACATAGCCTTAGTCTTTAAGATGCCACAGGACTCTTGTTTTTATTATCAAAGATTTAAGATTCAGATAATCATAGAATAATAGGGTTGGAAGGGACCTCATGAGGTCATCTAGTTCAACCCCCTGCCAAAAAAGCAAGACCACTCTCACTAAATTATTCCAGCCAGGGTTTTATCTAACCGAGCCTTAAATATCTCCAAAGATGGAGAGTCCACCATCTCCCTAGGTTGCTCATTCCAATTCTTCACCACTCTCCTAGTAAGAAAGTTTTTCCTAATATCCAACCCTGACCTCCCCAGCTGCAATTTGAAACTATTGCTCCTTGTTCTGTCCTCTTTTACTACTTAGAACAGCTGAGCTCTGTCCTCCTTGGAGCATCCCTTCAAGTAGATGAAGGTTGCTATCAAATCACCCCTCAGTCTTCTCTTCTGCAGGCTAAATAAGCCTAGTTCCTTCAGTCTTTCTTCATAAGTCGTGTGCTCCAGCCCCTTGATCATTTTTGTAGCCCTCTGCTGGACTCTTTCTATTTTGTCCACATCCTTCTTGTAGTGGGGAGCCCAAAACTGGCCATGGTGTTCCAGATGTGGCTTCACCATTGCCAAATGGGGAATAATCACATCCCTCGATCTGCTGGCAACACTTCTGCTGATGCAGCCAAGTATGCCATTGGCCTTTTTGGCAGCAAGAGCACACTGTTGACTCATATCCACCTTCCCATCCACCATGACCCCCAGGTACTTTTCTACCCTGCTGCTACTTAGCTGATCGCTCCCCAGCCTGTAGCAGTGCCTGGGGTTTTTCCATCCCAAGTGCAGGACTTTGCACTTGTCCTTCTTGAATCTCATGTGATTTCTGTTGGCCCACTGCTCTAATAATACTGACTAAGGATGCTGGAGACAAGAGGTTACATAATCACTTGGTTAAGAAGCAAAATCATATTTGGTTACAAAACAAAATCATAACCTGCTTTCTAGACACTAACTTCATTAATAGGGTAACCTCCTGTCCAACTAAACTTTATCTCACCTAAGTTTTCTTTTTAGTCATTGACCTGCTTGAAAGTTTTCAGGTTTGGAAAAATTAACATTTGAAATTTTTAAATATATGGAAAATAAATGGGAACACTATCAACTAGATTTCTGAGAATTTTCCTGCCTCTTATCTATTGACCAGCTCTTGAGCAGATTGAAATTTGAAAGAAACTGGGAAAAATTAAATTAGTTTGAGAGCAAGAGGCAAGGTGGGTGAGATAATATTTTTAACTAGATCGATTTCTGTGTTCAGGAAGGTACTAGTTTTGAGCTATACAGAGCTCAAAGACAACCTGAAGAAGAACTTTGTGTAGCTTGGAAACTTGTACCTTCCACCATCAGAAGTTGGTCCAACAAACATAATTACCCTCCCCTACCTAGTCTCTCTACTGGGACCAACAAGATTACAACACTGCAAATGGGGTTTGGGGTTTGTTTGGTTTTGGCTGGGGTTAGTTTGGTTTGGGGCAGGGGGGAGGGTCATGGAAGAGCATTTCCCTGCTCCTTTTTCAACTCCCTCTAATAACAACTAGCGTGGGGTGCTAAGCACCCTCAGTTCCCACAAGAGTGTGGATTCAGCAAGATGGAAGAAGAACTCATCACTTTGCAGTTGTACTCCTATAGTGGCCATAGAGTGACCAATACTCACACTCAGCCGCAGGAGTACATTTATTGTGTTATACCTCCACGTGCTGATGCTTTCAAAAGATATTCTTCTAATGAGAGTAGAATCGATATTTCTCATGGCCAGAAATCATATAACCAGCCACAAATGTGAAGCAGATTGTATTTTCCTCATGTTTTTTCAATTCTGTGATGTATCCTTCTCCAACTCTTCTCCCAGAACCTTGATGTTGCTGAAACTGATATATGGGGAACATCTGTTTCTTCTGTTGATGACAGTTTTGGGACAGAGTAAAGAGAAACCAGAAAGCCATGCACGTGAGACTTTTTTGAGGGATTACTGAAGTATGCCAGCATAGAGAAAAGAAAAGAGAGATTTCTTCAGTGTACAGAGATAATCACTGAATGGTCAGACCCCAGAACTGACAGCATTCTCCTCCTGCATTCACCTCTCTTGTACAAAATGCTACAAAGCTAGTCTCATCCCTGCTTTCTTTTGTGAGGAATTTTAGACTGAATATACAGGACTCTCCAAAAGGAAGTTAAACATCTGTCCCTAAAAAGCAAACAAGGAGTCTGGTGGCACTTCTAAAGACTAACAAATTTATTTATCATAGAATCACAGGACCATAAAAACTGGAAGGGACCATGAGAGGTCATCAAGTCCAGTCCCCTGCACTCATGGCAGGACCAAGTACCATCTTAAACTGTTCCTGACAGGTGCTTGCCTAACCGGCTCTTAAAAATTTCGAAGCATCCGATGAAGTGGGATTTTCTCCCACGAAAGCTCATGCAAAAAATAAATCTGTTAGTCTTAAAGTGCCACATGACTCCTTGGGATTTTTTTGCTGGACTAGACTAAACACAGCTATCCCTTTGGAAATTGACAAGATTCCACAACCTGCCTAGCAACTTATTCCAGTGGTTAAATCACCCTGACCGTTAGGAATTCTTTCCTAATGTCAACCTAAAACTCCCTTGCCATAATTTAAGCCCATTGCCTCTTTTCCTATCATCGGTGGTTAAGGAGAATAATTTTTCTCTCTCCTCCTTGTATCATCTTTTTAGGGAGTAGAAAATTATCGTGTCCCCTCTGTCTCCTCTTTTCCAAACTAAACAAACCCAGTTCTTTCAATCTTCCATCATAAAGGAAGTGTTCTAGACCTTTAATCATGCATGTTGCTCTTCTCTGCACTTTCTCCAATTCTGCTACATCTTTCCTGAAATGAGGTGCCCAGAACTGGACACAGTACTCCAATTGAGGTGTAATCAGGGTGGAATAGAGTGGAAGAATTACTTCTCGTGGCTTATTTACAATACTCCTGTTAACACATCCCAGAATGGTGTTTGCTTTTTCTGCAACTGTGTTGCACTGTTGAATCATATTTAGCTTGTAGTCCACTATGACACCCAGATCCCTTTCTGCAGTACTCCTTTGTAGGTAATCATTGCCCATTTTGTATGTGTGCAATGGCTTCTTCCTTCTTGAGTACTTTGCATTTGTCTTTATTGAATTACACTGAACCTCATGAGCTTTCATAGGAGAAAATGCAATAAATAAATAAATGTTCTTCTATGAAACTTCAGGTGATAAAAAAATGTTAGTCTTTAAAAGTGCCATAAGACTCCTTGGGTATGTCCACACATCTTTTTTATTTCGAAATAACACTGGTTATTTCAAAATAAAAAAGTTTTGGTCCACACGACGTTTTCTTATTTCGAAATGACAGAGCTCGTCATTTCAAAATAAGAGCCATTGTTTCAAAACAGTTTAAACCACTTTTGTTTCATAACAACAGTTATTTCAAAACCACTAGTTTCGAAATAATGCCGTTGGGACTTGTTATTTCGAAACAATGGTTGTTTCGAATAACTTTTGACATTCCAAGGGCCACCTCACTTCAGCACCCTGGCCAGGGAGCCATCAGCACCCTGGCCAGGGTGCTGAGGGGGGACCGCCACCGGCTATAGGGGGCTGCCCCCAAGCCTGCTGGTGGGGAACCCCACAGCAGGGAGCCCTGGTGCCCCATTTCTTCCCCTGCAAGGGATTCTGCCGTGGAGCCCCCCGGCAAGGAGCCCTGGTGCCCTGCTTCTTCCCCCGCCTAGAAGCGGGGCACCAGGGCTCCTTGCTGTGGGTCTCCATGGCAGAAACCCCGGTGGGGGAAGAAGCGAGGCGCTCTGGCTTGCTATGGGGCTCCACGGCAGAAGCCCGGGCAGCGGGAGAAGCGGGGCGTGGGGCTCCTTGCTGCGGGGCTCCGCAGCAGAAGCCCCAGCGATGGGAGAAGCAGGGAGCCCCTGCTCCTGCACCCCCAGCCCTGGGGCAGCCCAGGATGCAGGGAAAGTGGGACGCCCCCGCTCCCTGCCGCGGGGCTCAGGAGCAGCCCTGATGGCGGGGAAAGCCGCGCTAGACCCCTAGCCTGGGGGGCTGGCGGGAACTGCTGCGGGGGCTGCTGCCAGCCTGCTGCGGCTAGGGGCACCCCGAGCAGGTGGAGGGTCTAGCAGTTGCGGCTCCTGCCAGCCCGCTGGGGAATCCCTGCCCTTGGGGGCTTTTTTCCCCTGCCTGGCTCTCCAGGTGAGAGCCAGGCAGGGGATTCAGTAGCAACATGGCCAAAAAAAAATTTTAGCTCAAAATAGGTCATTTCGAAATACGGGTTTTATTTCAAAATAAGTCATTTCAGAATGACTTTTTTCAAAATAAAACCTTGTGTGTAGACATAGCCCTTGTTTGTTTTGCTAAACTTGACTAACACAACTACCCTTTTGGAGTCTGTCCCTGAAGAAGAGAGCTGTCTGCCATAACAACTATAAGAAAATGCTGCCTCGGGGGAATCTGGCTGGACTTACCTGAGACCATCTACTGTAGGGCCTGACACAAAATCAACTTCCTTCAAGTGGCTTTGCATCAGGACCTTAATGCTTAAACTGTGTACCCTTTGATTAATTTAAAGTATAAAATTAAACAAGTTGCTAATATCAGGTTCTTTACTCAGGCAGCTGTGTAAATTTATTATAGGAGATGAGACTAGTGAATCTCAGAGAGATATGAAGACTTTTTTTAACTACTTAAACACATAGAAAGTACAATAGCAATCACAGAAAAAAAAAGAGATAAGTATAGCAAAACAATCCCCTGCAATGTGTACACTCACAACCTTATGGAAATCATCAGAAATATTAGCAAAAAATATGAAAAGAAAAGTAGGTGGAGACCATCAGAAGTTGGATGTGATAATCCAGGTTTCTGCCATGTCATCATCCTGATAAGTCCACCAGATGCTGGAAACAGATTTTGTTTCATACTCATTTTCTGTAAACACACCCATGTCCAGTGAACATCTTTAAATTGCTCTTTGACCCCCCCCATATGGTTTTCCAGGAAGTCATAATTGGATTCCAATTACTGACATAAGCGATTTGCATTAATACATTGCCCAATATTTCCAGCACAGTAAGGTGGTGAATCTCATGGTTATAGATACCACTGTCCCTAGAGGTCTGTTGAGTTTTGGGGATTTTTTTACAGTTTACTTGTTTGTCACTAGATAATTGTTAATAAATCTGCTGACCTTTGGTCAAGCACCAAATGCCAGCAACCTGCTATGCTTAAGCTAGCGACACTCACTAGGCCTTGCCTTACTGCAAAGCCTTTCTCAAAGACTGCTTAATATTTTATATTCTCCTGTTTGCATTACACTGCTAATGGCTTCCATTTGGCTATTCAGGATACCACAATATGATTTGGAATATGATATGCAGTTTAATCCTTCATGACAACATGCCCTAAGATCAGCTCAGGGAACACAAGTCAACAAATGGTAGCATAAAGGGGAGAAATTAGTAACCGCCTTTTGTCTCTAGGAGTTTGACCTGACAAAGATTAGGGTCTCTGTTGTTGTGGAAAAGATATCCAGAAAGAGCCATCCCCAGAGCAGTTTATGTGTAATTAATTAAAAATTAGAATATAAAAGAGTCAGTTCTTGTCCCCAGAGGCAGAAGGTCTGGCCAGCAGTGTGAGAAGTAGATATATGGAGCATGATTTGCCTCTGCTACTCTTTCATTGCCTAAGACATAGATCTCTACCCTGGGGGAATCTCCCCCAGAACAGGACCTGATCACTCAGGATGTGTGCTGGGTCCAAGTCTTTGTTAGTTATGTTCCCATTGCATAAGGTGGATAAGTAGTCTCTTAGCACTTTTTATCCTTGCTTAGACAGTTATGAATTAGTTGCATAAGGCACTATTGACATCTAATATGTATGGTAATTGATGTCAGACTTCCATAGCCATCTGCCACTACAGTCAGTGAGCTGCTAAACAAGCCTTCAAATTAAAGCTTTTCTTGCCATTTTGGTGCTAATACGGTTGGTTTAAAGCCAAGTTCCAAAGATACAGATACTCACCAGCAACTACAGACCTAACAGAAACGTTAAAGCAGGCACATATCCCTGCAACAAACCATGCTGCCAACTCTGTTCACATATCTGCACAAAAGACACCATCATAGGACTTAATCAAGCCAGCTACTGAGTCAAAGGGTCCTTCACCTGCTCATCCACTAATGTGATTTATGCCATAATGTGCCGGAAATGCCCCCAAGCCTTATACATTGGACAAACAGGAAAATCCCTATGCAGAAGAATAAAACACACACAAAACTGACATCAGAAATCACCACACACACAAAAAAAAGTTGCTGAGCACTTCCATCTTCCTAATCACTCCATTGATGATTTGTTAATGATGGTCCTCAAGAAAATCAATGGGACATCAAGACTTCAAAGAGAAACAGCTGAAATCAAATAATATGCAAATTAAATTATGTGGAAAGAAGGGCTGAATCATGACTATAGATTCTTTACACATTATAACAGGTAATTTGATTTCATCCTCCCTCTGTGTGCTGTTTCCTTGAGTTTGAATCCTTACAAATGCTCTAATGTGCTGTTGCAGTGTGACCCGATCCCATGTCTTACACTTCCCTGCATTTATTTTCATCCAATTCTGTAAGTTCTCTTTCTTCAAAGCATCTGACGAAGTGGGATATTCTCCCATGAAAGCTCACGCAATAAATAAATCTGTTAGTCTTTAAGTGCCACAAGACTGTTCCTTTTTTGGTTGGTTTAAAGATGTACAACATGGCATTAGCTCCCAGCAATGCATCCCCATCTCTCTAGGTAATATCTAGAAGAACTGAGCGCGGCTTTAGGATTTATAGGAATCCAAATATTTTAGAGCTCTTTCTAAAAGAGCTGTTTTGCACCTCATGAACATTTATATATACACCATATCCAATTCTTTTAGAAAACATTCATTTCAGATTATTTTATTGAATCCATGAATGAAACTATGAAAATGAATAATGTACCTTCTGTGAGACTAACTTTAATGGATCAAAGCACCTGTAATGTACAAGAGCCTTTGAGAATTAGGCTGCAATTAAAAATTATAGTCACTTTAGAATATCAAATAGTCACTTGGAAATACCCTGAAACGGGGTGCAAGGTGAAAACTTGCCAGTTCATTTCCAGATAAGATGGAATGATCCCTTAATTTCTTTTTCCTCTAAAGGAATCAGATATTTAATTGAGCTGTTAGCACATCAAATATTTAGGTTTTTTGGCTGTTTCCATTAACTTTGCGAACAAGCTTATATATTGTAAGGCTCAAAAGTCAATTAAAATGTTACCTCAGGACAACGAATGGCACAACACTCCATTGCGCATCAACACCTAAACATTACTGCTTAATTTATGTTGACCAATATATTTTGCCTAAATAAAAAGAGGTCAAAATTCCTTCAAAGGCCAGTTGCCTCCTTAAGGAGTGTAATTTTTCAGCCTTACAACCATGTAATTAGAGGGCCAATTCATTTCTGAAGCCAACCTTGCTTAGGATGCTATGCTATTTCCCAAGCAATACCTTGGTGCTGAAAAAACAAATTACTTGTTCTGTGTGAAGTCCACAGCTTTCTGTAATTAAATCTACCTTTTGAAATGATACAGGTACTATCTGACTGGGAGCCAGGGCTGCTATTTGGACAAAATCCTGTTCTTTAAATGGAATAAGTCCCTCATAGTAAGCTTTAAAGCATGTTAATTTCTAAATCTGAGAGAGAGACAGAGAGCTATATCACGTCAATGTAGAGGGACCAGATGTCCTAATGTTATAGACTCATGTTCCCTCTAATTACATGTAGACTGTGTGCGCAAACAATTTCTTTGTGTGTGCAAAAACTTTTCTTTGTGAGCACCAATATTAGCACTATTGAATTTTTTTGTGCACACTTTATTCTTGTGTGTATGGAGGTTTCATGACCTGCGTGCATGTGCACATGCACACAGCTTAGAGGGAACAGTGTCATAGGGTATGTCTACACTTGCAAGTTAGTTCGAATTAAGGAGGCTTAATTTGATCTAATTTAGTACCTGTCAACATTAGACAGTCATAAATCCGAATTAAGGAATTCCTTAATTCAAACTAATGAAAATTTAATTTGAATTAGTAAGACCTGTTGGTTTAGTTTGAACTAAGCCTTTAGTTCGATCCTTAGTTTGAACTAAGGAAGGTGTAGACTTGGATTAACCTTTCATTTGAATTTAACAACTTTGAATTAGGGGCAATTAGTTTGAATTAACAAAATGGACTAATTTGACAGTGTTAAGTTGAATTAGTCCACTTTGTTAATTCAAACTAATAATTTCAAATTTAGTTTGAACTAAACTCAAACTTATTTAGTTCAAATTAACAAATTCAAACTAACTCTTCTTAGGGTACACATAGCCTATATATATTGACTCTAAGGTCAGAAGAGATCAGTAGGATCATCTAGTCTGTCCTCCTCACAATGCAAGCCAGAAAACCTTACCCAACCACTTCTTTTACAGGGACAGTCCTGGTACACAGCGCCTTGTTTTACACTGGTGCCTGTTACGCCTCAACCCTTGTCTTGAAGTACTGATGTGAATGTCAGTGAACGGTTAGAATGAATTCTAAGTGCCATTTGCATACTGTAAGGCAAAGGGATGCGGACTCGACTTTCTTGCATCTTTGGGAACTTGCACACTCACTAACCCAAAACAGGGAAGCATGCCATGTTGCATGCAAGTTATATGAGGGAATCGCATTCACTCTGTTCTTTCTATTTCACTTATATAAAATTGTCACAGTCAATCTATTTGTTAGGAACAGACTAAACAGAACAACAACAGCAGAGGGCAAGAGTTTCAGGCTAGAAAATCAATAGACTTTTTTGGCTCTCATAATGATACAGAAAGTAAAACAGCAAGCCTCAGCTCCTTTATGTCTATTCCTAGTTGAAACATGCAACCAGCAAAAACCCAAAATCCAAGATATTTCTCAGCTAGGGAACTACCTTACCTGTAATTTACTCAGAGTCTGACATCTAGAAATTATACATATGTGGACATTGATGCAAAATCCTGTTAAAATCCAGACAGCAAGCAAGCTCTCTCCTTTAAAAAAAAGGGGGAGAACTCAGGGGGTCTGGATGCTGTATAGAATTTAGCTCGAGATGTTCACTGTGAAACTAGCTTTCTCATTCATTTTATTGCTATAGGCCACATTTTCAGCCAGATTCAAGTGCATTTCTGCTTAACTGCTGTTCCCTATAAAGATGCAAAAATAAATTAAAATAACAAAGCTGGGACTGGAATTGTGTCTCTAGAAATCTACACAATCCAGCCAAGCAAAAGAATATATTATGCTGATTAATATAAATTTAGACTAATCTCCTCTTTACTCTGTACAACACCAATGCTTTCAGTGTTCAGCAAATAATAAATATTAACCCTGATTTATTTGAAATGCAAATCAATTCTCTGTATTTCCCATCATGCATCATTCTCCCTGAAAGTCTAATTAACAAATGGACGTAATTTAGTCATCTTCTTTCCCTTCAAATCACATAATTCCAATTCATCCTGATTTCTAATATATCTACATTAAGGTTTATTGCTGGGCAGATGAATAACTGGAATGGCAAAAGATCATTTTATTTTGCCATTTTAGTTCATAATTACAGCAACAGACTGCAATGTTACAAAACAAAGATAATGATTTTGAAGGGAAAGGTGGGGAGAGAATGAGCAGAAGGAGCCGAATAAACGCTCAGAGAAAAAGATCATGTTTTCATATACAGGTTCTTAATGCTAGATGCTAACAACAGTGAAAGAGACATGGTGACAATGTTCCATATGCTTTTGCTTAGCTTTATAAGCACCTAACTATAACCAAGTTTCTCTGAAACATCCAGGCACTTTATTAGCAGTGGTCAGTCTGTCCATCAATCTTTTTTGCTGCTGGAAAATGCCTTTTAAACTTAAATGAAATTTCTTTGTGATGATTTTTCATTTTGATTGAAAAAAACATTTTTGATGAAAAATATTCAATCAAAAACCAGTATTGTGTTCAATTTGGTCAGTTATTTTTCAATATGGGAAATATTTTTTATTTTATTTTTGAAATGAACATTTCATTGCATTTTATTTGGGGGGGAGGGATGCTTTCATGTTTTTAAGTAGGAAAAAGAGAAAGAAAAATGTTTCCCTAGAGGAATCTTACTTATCTTTGAAAATCCAAAACATTTAATAGAAAATTTCATAAAATGGCTGAAAAATGGACAACTCAGCGCTAGTTCAGAGCACAACCATAAGCAGGCACCATTTTTCATCCCCATGATCTTGGCTGGGATGGCCATGGAATGCTTTGGAACCTGGGGGTTTTTACAAACTTGTTACTGATTGCCCGCGATAGCTTTAATACCCCTGTGAGTAGTTATGGCACTGGATTGTCCCAGCTGCACAATTTTATTATTTCCTTGCATGCCTACAATACACACTGAACTGGCTCTGCACCTAGCAGGGAAGTTTTCCAGCATCAGAGAAGTTCCCCAGGGAAATCCTAAAGGTTAACATTATGCTTTCATCATTTTATTTTAGGAACAATTCCTAGAGAAATTTAAGTCATGGTAGACCTCATTAGTTTTAAAAAAACAACAAACAGTTGTGTGGCACTTTAAGACTAACAGATTTATTTTTTGCATGAGCTTTGGAAACTCATTAGTTTTACCTGGTCCTTCAGTTTGTGTTGCACTGAAGTCATCAAATTCCATGAAATATGGATTAAACACCCAAAGGTCAGATCAGATGCTACTTAACCCTGGAACTATCCAGGCATTTTACATCTGCAAAGTTTATATGGAAATCTCAAAAGATTGGGCATATATCTTTATGCTATTGGTGGCTTTCACTCAGGTTAGCAATACAAGCTCAGTCACTCAAGTGGTACTTTGATGTGTTCATAGCTGTATCCAGCCAGAACCTAAAAGCAGATGCAGGAGCAAAAAGAAAAGGATAGACCCTGATCCAAAGCACAATGAAGTAAATAGAAAGATTTCTTGTTGGCGTCAGTGAGCTCTGGCTCAAAACCACAGTGAACTCAAAAAAAAAAAAACCCTAACTGAACTAAATCTTAAAATATATTTGGTTCAGCTTCATTTCATGTTATGGTTGAAAGGTCAGATAGTTGTTTAAGCTGTAATTGTTCACCCAAGTTAATAATTCCTGGCTCCTGTATATCGGACAAATCTAATAAAAAAGCAAAGGACTACACCCACCAGCTCCATGTTCCTAGTCATTCATCTTTGGCTTCACAATCACTTAGTTCATTTAAAGGCTAATTCCTGCAATCTGTCAGCAGTTAGCATAGATATTACAGAGTGTTTCCCTTGCCATTGATGAGAAGAGGGAAAAATATCAAACTGACATTTTAATCACTTTGCATAGGTTTGCTCTTCATCCACAGATAAATGTGATACCTGCTGCTTGCCAATTTTATTAAAATGACATATTCCTGGGGAATATATAGTCTACTACTTTGGTTCCTGTCGCTTTAATTTCTACCAGCATCTAGATCACTGGCAAAAACACACTCTTGCAATAGCCAAAGGAGTGAGCTGTGTGGAACAGGTAATTACACCTGGTCACAGAGTTCATCAGCTGTTGAAGGGAGATACACAAGCAACATAAAATAACTTGCATATCTCCCTTCAACAGCCTAACTCCCACTTACCTCCCTGGCTTTGCTGCTCTGTGTGGAAGGGAAATACTGTCCCTTCAACTCAGCTCTATCTTCCTACAGGGATGGAGCTACTGAGTTGAACTCCAGGTCAATTGAGCAGGTCTTGACTGGCCGCTCAATCAACCAGAGAGAATGAACTGACAGCAGCAAATTTGCTGCCATCAGTAAAGACTTGGCCTAAGTTTAAGGAACTGCGCTTCTTTTTGGTATGCCTACATAGTCTATTAGCAAGGTTCTACTATATGCAATGAGGTTGTATGTGTCTGCCCTCATTTACAATCATTATTTTGCTTTCCCAGTGAGAGAAAATTTTAAGACACCCACTTTACGATCTTGGAAATTACTTAAGCCCATTTTAATTCTCATCAAAGTCAATGGAACCTAAACATATGTCCAACTGTTGGGGTTTTGTTGTTGTTGTCATTTGGTTTTTAAGAGAGATGCTTTTCAGAATCAATACTTAAATTTGCAGCCATTGTTCTGTGCATACTGCTCTGTAGTTCTGTAGGCATTAGAACACAAATAGGATTTGTATATGCAAGGTGGCCATTCATCTGATCTGGGAACTTACTCCAATGCTGTTTGTGTCCCTATGCAAATAAATAAAAGTGCAGAGATAATTATACAAAGCAGGTTGCAGTTTCCTCAGAAATCTCACGCTTAATGATTTTTCTTAAACTGAACTGGTCAGAATTATGAAGCCAAATCCTCATATTATATAATAGCCTTGCCAAACATCCTCTCCAAAGTAATCCAAGGGTGCAAATATGGTCTAGTTTGCATATGGTACTAGGAATCAGAACCCCTGAACTCTGTTCTTTGTGCTGCGTCTGACTTCTAGTATGAGCTGCAGCAAAGTAACTAACCCTTTGTTCATTTCTCTATGCAAACAAGTGTAATAAGAGCCATCTTCAAAGGTGGAATGTAAGGCTTAATTATTTAGTGTTTTTAAAGTGAATTAGGATCCTCAAATGAAAGGCACTAAAAAAAGGACAAAGTATACTTAAGAATCTGAATGCAGATGGGCCCCAGCTATGTTAGCAGTTTGTCTGGGAAAGGCTGAGCCATGCTCAGCTTTCCCTTAGTACTCATATTTCATTTTCTCTTGAAAGTAAAAATATGAACCTACAAAATAGAGCTCTTTCTAAATCATAAACTTCCTTTTGTATCCCTTTTTCCTCGTCCCAAATTGTCTCTCTAAAGTTCCAAGCATGCTGCTTGAAAGCTGATAATATAGTTTACCTCTTTCCGGCAGACTGCAGTACCACACTGAGATGACAAACAGATGTTCTTCCTGTCTCAAGGGTCATTAAAAGTCCCATGATGATACTTTTTGCAACAGTTGTTTACCCCAATGTCCTTGCCAAAATTCCCTCTTGCAGCAAATGTTCCCAGTCGTTGTCTGAACTACAAAACATGTAACGTTTAATGTCTCACCTAAGGAAGGTTATATTTATTGTTCGTGCTCTGCTTTCAAGCCATGAGACCCTATAGTTCCTTTCCAGTCACTGATCACGGGACTCATGAATGTACATTTCTGACTTCTTTATTAAAACCAAGGTTGACTTGAAAGACAATATGAGATACACCAATCATCCTAACAAAATGCCATCTGCTGGAACATCCACATCCTCTTACATCCCATATGTTTTTAAAGTAGGGAATTCATGCACTAAAAATGATTTAAGCATTCAAATCATGCACAATTTCCTGTTTAATTATCATAAAATGAGTTTAGATTAACACAGGTGCCTCAGTGAAAGAAAACTGTGCAATGAAAGGATGTACAAAAAAGAAAACTTTCCAGATCTAGAAGAAGATGATATTGCTGGTATTTTATGTATTGAGGGACAAATAATGCCCTCAAGAAGATCCTTCCCAGGATGCAGAGTGACTCTAGGACTGCTTTGCTGCAGGCCCTGTGGAGAATACCCAGTGAAACTACACAATGATTTGGTCTCAGTCTGGCATCTGATGGATAAGTGTCCACAGCAGAAAAAAAACCCCAAACACTGCTACCTTTGGCATCAAGGAGTTTGAAACACAATGTCCAAAATTATTAAACATGTGCCTGTTCAGCAATTAGAGCTGCTCAAAACATGAGGAAGTTGGACATTTCAACCAAAAATGCTAGCAACGTTCCAAAAACCTAGACTAGCCTTGCTAAATAGTGTTTGATGCAGGTGCCTAAACTAGAGCTTTCCTCATACACAGTCCTTTGGGTGCACAATCCTAGCTGGCACAAGAAACACTGAGTATTTTCCACATGCACTGGGTCCAAACATCATTCTCAAATTATGCTAGTGAGGTTTGGCCCTGTCTGAGTATTTTCCTACACTAACCCTTCTGTCTGGCAGTATGGTTTTTAAAAACATTATTAAGTAGCTCCATCTGATCATCAGTATGGGACTTAAGTAAAGTTTGTGTCTTAAAATATATTGGCCCCAAATATACTAAAGACTTTCTTGATCGCTGTAGGCAATCATCAGTCACATCTCAGTCAGTCTTTAGCTCTTGTCTTCAGGCTCCATTTATTGTCCAGAAAACAAACAAAGCCAAAAAAGAATTCAATTGGAGCTTTCTATCCAGTCACAGCTTCCAAAGCGTCCCATCTGGAGTCGCCGTTCTCCAAGGACTATTGAAGACATCTGCCCCTCCTTCAACTTCAGTCTGAAGTGTCCTCCCTCTGCAGCTCCTCGGAGGGAACAGCTGTCCCCTTCTTAATCACCAAATGATGTAAACAGGTGTAGCGCAGCTAATTTACATGGACTTACATCAGCTGAGGATCCTGCCTCCCAAGCATTTGTGTGTGTTAGTGCTCCTTGTGCATCATGTTTTGATTCACCGAACAAAACCCTCATGATACATTAGTATTCCCTGACTCTCTGAGATCAGATTTTGCAGAAAAGCACTTCTTTGGTTTACCTCTACTATAATTAACACATTTCACAAAGATATAACAATGTTAAGAAGCCCAAATAACTCAAAAAAATCTTTTGGGATACTCCTTGGCTACTTTATACCAGACATGGTGACCTAAGCAAGAAAAATAGGGCAGGTTGTAGTTATGCAAACAGGGAAAGAGTGCAAGCTGTCAACCCTTTTCACACCACTGCTCTGGAGAGGGCCACAGTACAGCTCGGAAGCCCAAGTACAGTCTCCTGTTTGTGATCCTGTATGAAATAGCTGCCAAAAAAGGTGCTGGTGCAATGCTAAAGCCATGACCCTGCTTCCATCACTGATCAGCTCAGCTGGCCAGTGCACAGTGGAGTGTGAGAGGTATCCTCATTCATGATGTGAAAGTTACTATTCCACACCTCACTGTCCCCTGGAAGCCTACAGGAATAATACTATATGAACCAGAAACCCTGGTTTTCCAGTAGTCCCCCAATATGTCTGAACACACAGCTTTCCTACTAACTCCTTCCAAACTGTACACATTACAGAACCAGGCCCCTAGCTTTCTCTGGGACCCTATTTAAAAATAAATGTGTACAACTGTGTTTCAAAATTATGTAACAGCATGCACAATTAATTAATAGCAAATATGTCATGGGAAATTGCTCAGTTTGAGTCCTTAATCTAGGCAAGCAAATGAACTTGCATTTTTCACACTTAACTTTTCTAAATTTTAGCCTGTATGCTACCTAAGAGGCTACATTTTTCACAGTCTCTCTCCCTTCCTTCACAAGTTTTGGGAATGTTGCTAATGAAAACAATTTATTTATGGATACCACTGGTAGAGTGAAATCCCCCACATTAGTTTCTGGCCTACAGAAATGCATCTGAAAATTAAGCTCAAGAGTATTACTTGCAATATTTTCCCCCAAGTCACACCATATTAATTCTTTCTACACCTTTTGGATACATGGTCACATAGTAATGCCTAATTAAGTGAAAAATTACCTATCTTAAAAGGTTTTTCATTTTTATAGATCAAATTAACTACTTGCCTAAATAGAAATTTAAAAAAAAAAAGCTGAAAAAAACAAAGAAAAACACAACTACTAGAACTGTGTTTAAGATACAAAATGTAAGCAGATACAGCATATATTTACATGTATATAACCACAACAGATAAAACAAAAGAACAAAAATAAATCTTCAGTCAAACAGACCAGTAAAATTTTCCTGAGAGAAACATTGCTTGAGAAGCCAACAATAAGAACCATATGAGGAATAATGAACCATGCTTTTCCCATTAATCTATAGAACTCCCATGCAAGTCAATGAAACTCAGTGGAAAGCTGGAGGTTGGTCCTGTCTTCTCTCTGGAGTACAGCGAAAGCACCCCATACATTTGGATGAAAAACATCATGATAGAGCACGTGAGCCAGTGAACTGAAAGTCACGAAATCTCATCATAGTTTTGTGAATGACACATAAGGCCAACTTTTCAAAAGCGTTAAGTTGTTGTCTACACAACTAAATAAGGGCCAGATTTTCAAAAAAGCCCAGTACCCAACATAGTGAGTCTTTTCAAAACTCTAGCTCCAACTGAGAATAATAAATTCTGAATAGTAAATATTTGAAGCAATGATCCCTGGGATAGCTTGTGAGCTGCCAACCCACAAACTGAAATATGTTTTTAATATACAGCAATATCAATCAACGAATTTCAGATAACAAGCCAATCTGTAAAAAGAAGCCTGATCGTGGAATGCTTGAAAAGCATAAAAAAGAACTACATTCTGTCACACGTTTCTCCAAAGTATCTGCTCCACTCAGTTTGCCCAACTCTATTTCCCATCTTCATTACCAGATTCTTCATCTGTTTATGTGGTTTCATAGGCTATGTCTATACTGGTCACATCTGGAGTTCATTAAGTCAACCTAAGCACTTGCTTAAGTCAACTTAATAGCTCCTGCCCTTAAAGTTGACTTTAAAGGTTACGTTGATTTTTATGAAGTCAACTTAACACAATGGCTATGTGTATACTGTTACTTGGTAGCTCTGTGTTCTTGGAGAATCAGGGCAAAGTAATCAGCCACTGAGACTCACTACCCCCCCCCCACCATCACCTTCAGCCTCTGCTTGAACCATAAACAATGAAAGGCAGTGGGAGACACACCTAAAACTCCTTTGAACAAGGGTGCTGGAATTAGGGCAACTCTGCTAGCCTCATATACATGGAAGCTATGAACCATTACCACACTGAATGGACAGCAGAAACTTCATTTGCGTCAAGGATGGAACCAGAATTAGCATACTGAATGGAGAACCAAGCTCCAAGGCAGGAGTCGCACTGAACTCTGGGACTGGCAAAGCAGAGAAGCACTGCATGATGGGGGATCCCTGCTCCTGAGACAAAGGAACTCATGTCTGCACACATCCAGCCCAGCAGTTATCAGACCAATTCTAGTCAATAGATCTTCAACTGATATCCAACATACTGAATCTGCCTGATTGCATTGTACGCTCCCCCAGAAAAATGCCACCCGTCACCAGGAATGATCAGCTCCTATTGTCTGCCTAAACAAGACACCTCTGGTATACTCCCATAAGTCATTATTTATACCAAAACTAGCTAGTATTCCGCTTTAAACCATTGTTTCTTCCCTACAAAAATCCCTACCCAGGTTAGTTAGCTCTGAATCTGTTCTGATGCCTGATCTGTTGCCTGGACCTACAAGCTGCTTCAGTTCCACTGGGACTTCACTTTCTCCTTGCTGATCATAGTGGAGGTTCTGCCTGTCTCCAGCACTCCAGACCCCAAGCTGAACAACCTGGTTCCTGGGTACCTTTGAGCTGCACTGAATGGTGAGACATTCTCCCCCTTGCTTCTCTCTTTGCTTTTCCCTAGTCCACCTATAACTCTCTAAACCTGATCTTTTGTAATCCACTTGGGTTAGCTTTCCTCAATAGTATAATTGAAACTGGGTAATATTGTAACTGTCTGATCATTTTCCTCTTTTGTATGGTTATCAATAGTGTGACTCTTCAGGCATTTTTCTTTCCTTTTATAACTATTCATAAGTTTTATGTATCTGGCAATAAAGTAACTTTCCTAATCAAGCTGGTTGCCAGACTTCCTCTGTAATGCTCTGCAGCAACGCTCCTTTTAACTAGCCAATGATCCCTGTGATACCCAGTTCCTTGTAAGGTTTGCTCATTAAGGGGTTACCAGCATGCTGAACCTGTGGCATATAAGGGTGACAGCTGAAAGTGCTGTTTTGACCCAGCCTGCTCAGATGAATACTCCAGTCTAGTCCGGTGCGGTACAGGGGCACATAAGGGTAGCAGCAGACAAGTGCTGTGTAACCTGGCCTGATGAGTTCAGGGACACATAAGGGGTCGGCTGAGAGTGCTGATAGACCTGGTCCACTCAGTCGCACTTAGAAACCCAGTCTTGGGAAATTTAGGTCCTGCAAGGGTGGTTCCATTGGGAGGGATTTGCCGAAGGGAGAAGTAAGCTCCACACAGACACAAGTAGTACACTAATAGAATTGCAACCTCCCTTCCCCAGAGGAAGTAACCCTAATAAATGAGCAGACCCCGAGTTGATGGGCAAACTTGGTAACACTGTGGGCTTAAGCTGATTTAAGGAGGCTTAAGTCAACTTAAGCAAAGGCCTGTCCACATTTGGAGTTGATTAAGTTGACTTAAGGACTTTCTTAAGTCAACTTAATAACTCCTGCCCTTAAAGTCAACTTTAGGGGTTATTTAGTAAGTCAACTTAACACAATGTGGACATTAAAGTCAACTTAATAAAGTCAACTTGGCCAGACTGCACTATGTAAGTCGACTTTATAGAGTCAACTTAAGCCAGGGGACCCATTTAAAGATGACTTTATTAAGTCGACCTTGAATGGGTCCCCTGGCTTTAGTCAACTTTATAAAGTCGACTTAATGCAGTGTGGACTCGGTAAGTCAACTTAGCAAGGTCTATTTAAAGTCGACTTTAAGTAGACTTTATTAAGTCAACTTAATAAAGTTAGCTTAGCTTTTATAGTGTAGACATAGTCAATGTGCCCATTAAATTCAACATAATAAAGTTGGCTGTCTACACTATAGGGCTCGGTTAAGCTTCATAAAGACTGCTTAAAGAAGACTTTATTAAGCTGGTTTAGCACATCCACACTCAAAATGCCAGGAGACTGCCCACGCCCACACTGGCAGCTGCTAGGTCGCCCTAGGAGTGATGCATCGTGGGTACCTGGCCCACAGTGCACCACAGCAAAGGTGCCTCTCTCTTCCGGCCACTCCTTTACTACAGGAAGTGAGTAACCACACCACCCTCCATTCTGTGTGTGGCAACAGGGAGCACAGGGAGGTCAGGGAGCCTGATATAGCCCAGCGATGTGCCAGCACAGCACTCCACGCCCTCCCCTGTATTGCCCTGACTCCTCCAGCTCTGGCACAGGTGCTGCAGGGCAATTGTCAGTGCAGGGCCAGGGCGCAGCAGTAGTTAAGACTTAAATACCAGAAAACATCACATAGAGGAAACTGAAGTCAAATCACCTGTTATAATGGGGGGGGGGGCGAAGCCATAGTCAGAATTTAATCCTGCTTTCACACAATCTAATCTAAAAGAAATAACTTTCTTTCTTTCTTCTTCCTTTTCATGTGCTATTTCCCAGTGTTTGAATCTTAACTGCTTTGATTTGCTGTTAGACTGTGACCTGATGCTATGTCTTACACTCCCCTGCATTTACTTCCTACCATTCTGTAAATTCCCCCATCTTCAAACTGTCTGATGAAGTGGGATTTTTCTCCCATGAAAGCTCATCCAATAAATAAATTTGTTAGTCTTAAACAGTGCCTCTGGACTCCTTGTTTGTTTTACAACAATATCAGGGGGGTCCTTTGAGAAGGGGAGACACAAAGGGTTGGTCGGAGAGGGGGAGAGAAAGGCAGGGTCAGGCTGAAAAGGGCAAGGGGGAGACGGGTTTGGGCAGACAAGGGGGAAACACCACGGATTGGGCTGAGAAGAGCAAGTGGAGACACACAGGTTTGGGCAGAGAAGGGGGAGACACCCAGGGTCGGGCAGAGAAGGGCGGGGGGGCCACAGAGGTTTGAGCAGAGAAAGAGAAGCTACATGGGTTTGGGCAGAGGAGGAGTGAGACAGGCAGGGTGGGGCTGAGAATGGGAAAGACATGCGGGGTCAGGCAAAGGATAGGGGAGACATGCCAGGTCGGGCTAAGAATGGGGGAAACGTGAGGTCGGGCAAAGAACAGGGGAGACATGCAGGGTTGGGCTAAGAACAGGGAAAATATGTGGGGTCGGGCAAAGAACAAGGGAGACATGCAGGGATGGGCTAAGAACAGGGGAGAGATGCAGGGATGGGCTAAGGATGGGGAGACATGCGGAGTGGGCAAAGAACAGAGGAGACATGCAGAGTGGGCTGAGAATGGGGGAAATGCCAGGTTGGGCTGTGACGCCTGGTCTGGCTCAGAACAGGGAGCTCAGTCGGGGAACATGGGGAGTTTGGCTGTAGTCCACACAACTGGAAACACTCCCAGCTGTGTTGTGCCTTCTAGCCAGCCTCCGTCCCCATGTTTTCTGTGGTTGGGAGACCAATTAAGTCAACTTAAGGCAACTTCCCCTCCACATTGCCTTAAGTCGATTTAATAAGGTCAACTTAACTGTAAAGTCGACTTTACCTGATGCTAAAATTGACTTTATTGCCCTGCAATGTAGATAGGGTTTGTTAAGTTGACTTAAGGGCCCTTAAGTCGACTTAAACACACAGTGTAGACATACCCGTTGACTTAGTGCGTTAGAGCCAGTTAAGTCAATTTTATGAAATCGACTTAAGCCAGGGGACCCATTTAAAGTCAACTTTATTAAGTTGACTTTAAAATGGGTCCCCTGGCTTAAGTTGATTTCATAAAGTCATCTTAAACAAATGGGGCCTCACTACGTCGACTTATTAAATCAACTTACCTAAGCCCTGTAGTGTAGACATAGCCATAGAGCACCAGAAAGGGCTCCCCGGCATAAACTGTGAGAAACATTTACCTAACCTATCCCAATCAAATCTGAATGTTCAAAACCACTGACACATGATTTTTCATGCCTGCACCCACTGCATTGTAAAATTGAATCTATGCTATTCTTTCTTAGACCTCTGGTTCCCAATTAGTCACCTGTACAAGGCATAACTATTGAAGCTCTTCCACTAATGTCACCATTGGTGGCCAAATCGTAGCACAGAAAAGGTAGGGTAGGTGCATTCTTCTTTTGACACACCCTGTTAGCAGGTGCTGAAAGCTTGCTGACATATTAAATGAACTTTGCTAGCTCCATGGTTTGTTAACACACACGGGGCATAATAAAGATGGGAATGGTCACTGGTCAGAGGAGCTTAGCATGCGGGACTGACTAGAGAAAATCCCCAGAAGATGCTGAAATTTGAGCCTCCACAGGGTGTTAAGTGTGTGAGAGTTGACTGGGAACACCACCTGCTCACAGGCAGATATTATTTTGAACAGCTCTAGTGAACTGTAGCAAGAGAATGATATTAAATAGGTAAATTATCCCCTTGATACTGCTGTGGTTCCATTAGCTCAAACTAATATTTTACTAGCCAGAACCAAATACCTTTTATAAAAGCTTTATAAAAGCTGACTCAATAAATAATTCACATAGGAAGTTCATTTCTAAAATTTTTCATTTCTTCCCTGTTCACCATTTTTTTCCTTCCATAGCCTTTTTTACTATCAAATACCGACTAACACCCAGATTTGAAGAAGCATTAAGGCTCCTACCATCCACTGAAATCAATGGAAATCAGGAATTTAAATACTTTACCTTTGAGGATCTGGACCTGAGTGCCTGTGAGCATGACTCACAGGCATTTTGAATTCAATTAATCAACTTGAAGTCTGACCACTTTGCTAAAATGAGTTAAAAGTAATATCAGATACTACACCTACTGTGAGTTCTTTCTCTGACACTATTTGTGTTTTTATAATCACAGGTTCCTCCAGCTTTAAATGTTTCTCCTTCTCCTAATGCTATTTCAACCATAGAGTTGGGGGAAAGTGACTAATTTACTGATCACACAGTGAAAATTGCTATTCATCAAGTACAGGCAAATAGACAAGTAGTAATTTAATAAAAACTTTTTCACTAATCCTTTTCTGTTAACATCTAAAATTATATTATTTGTAATAAGAAGAGGTAAAAATGTTCAGACAGAAGTATGATCTTAAAGTTGACAGTGTCCATATAATTCCAGTAAGATTTTGTTTTGTTTTGTTTCACCCTTTACTTAAGTTTTGACCTTGTGCTTCTTAAAACTGGCATGTGGTTTCAAAATTTCATTGTATGTGGATTTTTCCAACACCAATTTATTCTTCCAGGTACAAACCCAACTAATGCCTAAGAAAAACATAGGCTAAGTGAGAAGTAAACATAAAGGCCTGGAATATCATGAGTGAAATATGGTCAGAATTGCACTCAGGTCCCTTTTAATTGATCATAAAGGAATGTTAAACAGTGTGCAGCAGAGTTGTCCCTGATTCACACAAGCTGGTTGGAAAACAGACCACAGTTGACTATTAGTTTTTTGACAACCACTTCAAATTTTAAACTAGAATAGATAAAGTCCTAAAAGAATAAAAAAAGAAAGGGTTGGAGGGTCTGGTCTACACTGCAGGGGGGTTACAGCAGCAATTGAAGGGAGGGTATGCAAAGTACTTAAAATACTTTGAGTATCTCCGCTTAACTGCCTAACGCCTACTCACCACAGGGTTCCCATAGCACTGAGTCTATAAGAAATGCCTTCCTGTCAAATAAGAACTATGCTGGTTGTAGGGCAGGTTAACAAATCACAGTCTGGCTAATTCTGGGGTCAACTGAACGCATCTTTACAGACGTTCAGTGCAGCCTGAACATTTGACGCTATGCCGTTGGAGGTACCCCTGACAATGTACCTTAGCCTTTAGTCACTGCAGACTTTTTTATTGTTTCATAAAAGAAACAGAGCATACAATATCTTGGTTGAGATCATATGTTTAAAATTGCAATTTTTTTTCTTTTTTTGGTTATGTCTTCAGTCCTTAGGCAGGCCCTATTATATTCAATTCAGTCACCTAGGAGACAATCACTTTATTCTTCCATCTACTGTGTGAATTGTCAAATTTAAAAAAAAGAAATGTTAAGGTGAAATTAGTTTTGGGAGCTCAGTTTAGTAATGTAAGGGTGGTGATTCTTACAAAAAAGATTTTTAAAATAATCAAAACCAGCTACTTGATAATGTTTGTGGTTCTTATGAATTGAGTCTACTAACCTTAACTCCATGCTAACAGTTTTTTGTGTTAGCATTTCCCTTGCTTTTGAAAAACAATTTGACTTTTTTATTTGTATTTGCATGTCACAGCTCATCTATTGTGTGACAGAATGATTTCTTGAGATTGTGACATTTTTGTTATGCAGTGCTCCAGTGTGAACAACTGATATCATGCTTCATTTGTATAGACCCAACATTATGGTAACGAGAGCTAATATAAAACTGATGCATATGCATAGTCCTGGTTTCATGGTACAGGATTAGCTGATATTAGATTGTAAATGCTTTGGAGTGAGGCCTGTTTGTTTATTATATAAATTATACCTTGCCTAGTATAATGGAGCTCTGTTGTTGATTGGCCATGAGATACTGCCAAAATGCTAATAATAAAACCAGCTGCTCATGAGTATTCATATTATGATAACAGGAGCCTCTTTCTGTATAATCCTTCTATTACATTATATAAAGTGTGTTCTGTGAATGCGTAAATCCCTAGCAAAAGATGCATGTCTTCACTTGTTTATGGGGAAGTACCTAAAATACTTCTGAGTGCTTGAAAATAATATTGCACAAATACCAAAGATATAGAATGTAACTAACTTAATGAGAGTAAATTCCCTCAAGACACATGACTGTTCCTTTTTTTGGAATCACCAAGTGCACGGTAGCTGAAATGTATAAAGCTGTCTAAGGGGTTTAGATGCCTAGTAAAATTAATGAGAAGTTTAGATCCAATTTGATGGCTTTGCAAATTGAAATGCAATGTATACAGAGAAGAATGACACTATGTGTTTACTGTATTCTCTCTGGTTGACACATACCTGTCGTTCATGATTTTAACCATTCATAGACAGGATGTTAAATATTTTTATGCATCCAAGCTGAATGATGAAATGATATTCAATGTGTAAAGCAAATTCATTAGCATCATGAGAGAGTAATTATCAGTTCATCCACAGGTGGTTGTGCAGCTAATAACCTAAAAATGGAAGTGTAATTAAAGCTTTCATTCATGGGCTTCGTTCCTTTCAATACACTTTCCTGGCTCTTCATTTATGGTCTATTCATTAAAAGTGTACTATTAACTCATTAATATCTGCAGAATGCAGATACATTGAGGTAGAGTGGATCTAAGATGTTCCCTTGGTTGTGTAATATATTCCAGAACTAGGATAACAAAATGTTTACAACCATTAGTAGAGTGATCCTGTCAATGAAACAAGTTTAAAAAAGCAAAATAATTTTAAAAAGTTATGAAAAGGCAGTAGGAATGAATGTCATTTCTTAAAACAATGAAACCCAGCAATCAGATAAGTAGTAAAGAAAGAACAGCAGTTCTAAAAGATAGATCTCAGTTTAGCCTTTTTATTGTCTTTCTTTGGTTGTGATTAATTTAATAGGTTCTTTTCTGAAAGTACCAACCTTACCATTTCATCTATTGTGTTTTCATTAATGCAACATAAAGAATACCAACATACATGTCTCACCGTTAGCTCTGCTAAAAAATGTTCATCAAGCTACATTTTACCAAAACAGGAAAAATAGTGCAAAAACTTTTATGATCAGCTTCACTATATTCTCTATGCCAACAGTTGTGTGTATTGAGTTTGATGGTTCCACATTCACCCAGTGATCTACTTTTCTGGGTCAGCAATCTGCTTTTTTCTCTCATCAACTAATTTTCTAGGAAAACATATTCCATAATAGCTGATTCTGCAAGCCCTCCATTCATGCAACTCCCATTGTGCTCAGAGGAAACTTTGTAAGGTGAGGACATGGAGAAGGGATCCCCCTTTTTTGTTGATGTTGTTGTTGGGGTTTCTTCATTATAATTTTTTTTTAATTTCAGAGGCATTCAATTCTGCATAACCTTCTTGCTTGCTGTTAATGTCAGACATGATATTAGAACACTCTACAGGGTGGAAGATATAGGACTGTCTAAATGCATACAGAATGTATAATCTGATCATGCAATTGCAAATGAAACATCAGGTTGCTGTTGGTTACCTGCCTGCTATCCCATGAAATGTTGCAGTGAATGCAAGCTCCTCATTTAGTCTCTCTGGGTGCCCCAGTTTTGTCCACCTCTTCTGAGTGTCAGTTCATACAAACATCCATATGATAAAATAATCCTTCTCTTCCCTTGCCGATGAAGTGTCACTTGCTCTTGCAATAAGCCACTTCTGGAATCTCTGAACACAGCAAAGGCAAATTGCTCCATAGTTAACCACAATAGCTTCACCAGGTATAAGCAATATGCTTCGTGGCATGAGAGGAAGGACTGGATTCAAAAAGTCTGACTGGCATGGCATCCCTGGGCGTGTCCTGGACAAATCAGTGGGGAATTTTCAAGAGTACTCAGCACCCTGCAGCTCCCATTGGTATACTTCTGGCCAGTCCCTCAAATAACCACAGCTCCCACCAAACTCAAAACCATATCAGAAAATGTGGCCATTTATTCACACACCTAAACAAAGAAGAGTGGGGGGGGGTTGCATTTTATAAAAAAAGATCTGATTTTCCAAGCCTGCATTCCCCATCTATAAAATAAGGAAAGAAAACCATCTCAGTTTTGTCTCTCTTGTCTGTTGATATTGAAAACTCTTCAGGCTGGGACAGTCTCTCACTGTGGGTCTATCTAACACAAGGGGGCCTGACCATATCTAGGGCTTTTGGGGGTTATTGTAACACAAGCAATAGATGAAAACGCTGATAGCACCTAGTGTAGACACTGTCTTCCCCAATCGTGGTGGAAACAGAACTAACACACAAAGATGCCCATTTCCTTAATGCTGTTATAATAATATGGAAATTTCAACATGTGGTTTTGTACGCTATGCCAATTCTAGGCTATGCATCATCTTGCTGTTATACGTAATCACTGTCTAGTGAGCATTCCTGGCAGTCTTTTCTAGGCAGTGCAGATAGCTTTAAAATATGACTACACATTTACAATTATTGTGGCAAAAAAAGTTAATTAACAGGGCACTCAGTCATGTCTGACAACTAATACATCAAGTTTGGATGTCATCTTCATTAATATGCTTCAATATAAATATTTCTCACCACTCTGTAAAAGTACCGTTAATAGACTCAGGAAGAGGAGACGATTTGCTTGCTGAACAGTCCATGTGTGATTAAGCATTTGGTCTCTGGTAACAAATGAATGCAACAGCCTTTAAATCCTTTCCATATAGACAAATTAATGTATTTTTCATAAGAATGTTACTGGAACTCTAGACGGCCAGTGAATCTTACAGACTTGCTCTGTGTCAGATTTACAATACTGCATTGCAAAGGGAAGGAAAAATGATGACTAGTTGATAAACCACCTAAAATAATATAATTTACTTCACATCTTTTGTATGATCTCAGCATACAGATTATTCTAGAAATTACCTTGGGAAAAATCTATTATAGGGCTTCTAAGTAGTGTTATTGGATACATCAAGTTCTGGTGCCTCATCAGGCTTTATACTCATTAGCAATACGCATGGCAGAATTTCATATTTATTTACTGAAAAATACAAGCCCCATTTCTTAATCAGCCATTCTGACATTTAAATTTGATATTAGTGTTATCATCTCATCCTAATTTCAAAATCTCCTGTGCTTACAGTGTTTATGCCTTAATTGCACATTTAATCATAAGCATTACAGAATCTCACTGGCAAATCAGAAAGAAAAATTGCAATGAATGCAGATACTGGAAATCAAAGAGAAAATGCAAAGAAACTAGTCATGATTTATCTTACCAAAACTGTATAAACATGAAAACTTGTAACCAATCAGCATAATATAGTGAATCAATATCCCCCAAAAGTACCCTTGTATCACTGATTATTTTGATTTTACTTCATTATCCATAATATTTACAGCTATAATGCTAGCTAGAATCCTAAAACCACCTTTGCACTAGGACTGGTCCAAGTAGCTGCAATTAAATTCAAGTAAAAGCAATTTAAACATGTGGTCATTTGTTTCCAAAGCTCTCTGCCAAAAAGCAGATGCTGCCAAGTTTTAGAATCAACCCTGAACAAGAGACAGATTTTAACATAATGGTTAAAATCCTCAATTTTGCATTTAGGAAAGCAATCTATTTTCAAGTCTTCAGAGTCTAATACTCTTAAATCAGCATTGATCTTATTGTATATCTACAGATTAAATAGAAGAATGTTATAGCAAATTGAACTGGAAATTAATTAGATCCTGGAAATGCAGTGTTAACATTAAAATGTCATACCTAACTCATTCCCAGGAGCCACAGAAGCACTTTAAATTTCAGTATATGCATCTTTTGCACTGCAGTAACCTTGTCATGAGACACCAAGCCAAAAGGAGCCCTGTGGTCTAGAGGCCTGAGCCAAAGCCCACTGAGTCAATGGAAGTCTTTGATTTCATAATAAGATGGGTGTTCTAGAGTCTATAATGATAAACTTTTGAGGGCAGAGATTTTCTTTTTATTAGGTGTGTGCATAAGACCTGGCACAACAGGTCCCTGTATGCTAATTATGACATCTAAGTACTCCCACAGAAAGGATCAATAATCACAGCTGGAACTGATCAAAAATAGATAACATGTTTAATAAAATTTCATCTCTTATTAAAAATTTGGTTGAAATTGCTACTTAATCATAAAAGCACAAAATTTATTCCTTAAATATCACCCACAAACACACACGTGACTATGAAGACCGATAAATTGAAAGCTTTTAATACAGGCCTTATATGTTACCCTTTATGGACAAATACTTTGTAAGTAAAACATCTGATGTACTTAGTTTGTCAGGTCTGATAGGAGAGTTACTTTCAAAGAACTAGGAACCCTTTGCCAAAAGGCCTAGGCATCACACATACCAATACCAGTCACTTGGGTCATGTTTTCCCAGCCTTCTTATTCCCATCAGCTACCCAACTCAGTGTCAGAGTGAAAGGCATTCCTAGTTGCTCCAAGCAGAGACATCATGATTTCTTGTAAAATTCTTTTTTTTTTTTTTTTAGTGTTATTGCCAATGAGCTGGGCCAATTTGGTTTTGAAAACATAAATCTGAGAGCACACAATGTTATTTTCATAGAAACCATCCTGTTTCTGGTTTCTCTTCTAGACTGATCTCTTCCAGACCATTCTCTCCATACTATCCATTGATGTGGGGAACATAGATGATACATTATTTCTTGGCATTTGTCTGATTTAGTGTTGCATGCAGAGGGCTGATTCTAGATACGGCCTATATTTCCATTTTTTTATTGATGATCTTTCATAAATTATTCCAGGCCTGGTTCTGTTCTGACACTCATGAGTTATGAAGTTATCAATAACTTGCAGGAAATAAATCAGGTAGCCAGCATTAGCCTATTGTACCTTCACTGTTGATGCGACAGTGGTTTGAGATAAATGCACAAATAAACTATGACTTGTACACAGACACCCATCTGAGTGTTAGAATACTTGTGCTTTGAATGCAAACATGTGTTAGGTAATACTTATTTTTTTCTCTAATACACCTTTTCATTTTAAAGGTCATCGAAAGTCAGTAGAACTGTAACAGCTCCACTCACACTAAATTTGATCTAATGCAAGGATTGGCTGTGGGGGGGTCTGATTTGTAGAGGTGCTTAACACCTGAAGCTGTTATAGACAATGGAGGTCGAGAGTGCTCTGCTTCTCTGAAAACCTGACCTCAGTCTTTCTTCTGTGTTTGTAAAGTATCTAGCACAGTAGGCTCCTGGTCCATGACTGGAGCTCCTAGGCCTTACCACAATACAGAAAACAAAATAGTAAATAGTAAAGATACCCTAATATTTCAGCTAATTTGAACACCAGTTCATCTGCAGCTAATGGGATGTGCTTTTAAGATGATTTAATGAAAAATATGTTTCTGGACAGAGCTTTGTTTACATTGGTTTCTTTCCCACTCCATTTTAGCTCTGTTTCAGTGGAAACGGTATTAGATCTGGTGTTTAAATTTCCTCAGTGTAGACACAAAGAAAATGGAAAGAAAGATTTGCCCGTTTGTTTTTAGAATGAGGGCTTTTCCCCCCTTTTATATCATTAATTACTAGAACCAAAGGAAATTCACAGAAAGAAACAGTTAGAATGACAGATTGACAATGGGATAGGAGACAGTGTTGCTTTCAGGAGCTTCTAGTTGAGAAATCCAGATGAAATCTGTTGCTCCCTTTTATCTCTTGCTCCTTCCATATTGCCACCTAAGGCTGGAAGGTTCTCTCTCCTGGCTTGACGCATCAACTAAGTATAAGGTAGGCAAGCTTACTAACTTTTTCCTGCCCTAGCCCAAGGTAAGCTTTGCCTACCTCTTCACAACAAACCAGCAAATTTCATTGAGATTGGTTTGAATTTTGTCTGCATTTACTCTTTTCTGATCTGCTCCCCAGGGGTGCTGTGTCATGCAAAACTTGCAGTTGTGCTCAGCACATCTCACTCCAAAATAAAACCTCCATTGGCCTGCATTCACTACTGAACTGATTTTAAAGTTCTGATGTTGATTTGGTAAACTCTAAGTAGGATATGATGATGCTACCTCAGAGACTCTCTCACCGGGAACCCACCACAGCATATGCAGTTGTCCAGCACACTATATTTAACAAAGCCTAAATAGAGACATCTGTAGGCAAAGGTAACCCTTAGTTTTGAAGACTTTTGTACAAACTTCCCAAAATGATCAAGAATAGTTCTATCTTCCTCAATTCAGTTTGCACTGTCCCACCTGCCACAACTTAACCCACAAATAACTACAGAAGGAGAAAATCCAATAGAACATTGAAAGGTCAATAGCAGAATAGAGAACTGTGTTGTCCTTTTGGATAGCTCTTACCATTTGTTTGAGCCTTGTAGAAATCCCTGTGACCGACCTATTATAAATGCCTAAAAGAGATTGAAAATTACTTCCTACCTTGAAAATAAATAGGTTCCATCTGAAAAATGTAATATACACAAACAGGATTATATCCTTGTTTTCAGTATTAACAGGAGTAAGCTCTGAAAAATACTTTATGCTCTGCACCTGTCACTCTGTATATCATACAATCAAATTTCCCTTTAAATCTCATCAAATGAACTCTCAAAGTCATTAAAGAGAGACAATAAAATAGGTTACAACATTCGTCTGGTACATAGCTAACCGTCTTTCATGTATCTTTAAGTGGTTATTAATCTCTGAATTAGTTTAGAATACATTAACCTTCAAGGTAAATTAGATCAATCAAGAAAATGACTCACTAGACGAGGTCTATCTTTTTTTGTTCAAATTTGGAGTATGTGCCAAGAATGTACCAGCTTGGTGTGGGGTCAGAAGGCAGGAAGGAGAGGAGGCAAAAACCACTTCAGAATGCTCTGTGTGTGTGCGCGCGCGAGAAAGGGGGCAGGCTCTGAACATTCATCTTTTCATTCCTGTTTCTGTGCACATACAGTGGTTCCTTAGGACAGGAAGACTGAAAGACTGGATGAAACAAAATGTTTACCATTCTGCTAAAATGGAAATTATGCTGTGAATGCAGGATGACATGAAGTCCATGAAAATTAGGTATAATCATATTCTAAGGTCACTTTGTTTTTCACTCTGGGATTATTTTTAGCCTTGCTTACTTTAATTGTGTGGACGGCTGAAAGCCTGTTCTGGTCTATTTTGCAAAAAGCACATACAGTACAGTCATTCCTCCCACGTACGGCTGCAACTTCATTTTCAATCTTCTATTTTTTCTTTTCAAAGCAATAAGGAGAAAGATACTAAAGGAGTCAAGGAAGAGAAGCTTCACTGCAGCTTCTGTTCACTGTGCCATGGCAGGCAGCAATCCACAAATACCCACTGCATTCAGTGTTCAGCTACTGATCATTTTCTAAAAACATTCTGAGAAAATGAACGGTTCAATAGCAGCAACAGTGTAACTTCCAGACAGAGGACTAGCAAAGTCAAGTGTTCATATTAAGAATGACTATGTGCAAGCTCTTTGGAACAAGGGCTGTCTCACTGTATGTTTGTACAGCTCCTAACACAATGGGATCCTGATCTGTGCAGGCACACACAATTATGACCTTTGGCCATGCAAACTAGATAATTTTGAATATACAAAGGATCTTTTATAAGTTTTTGATGACCATCGTAAAATTGCAGATTCTTTTAACTACAAGTCTTTTGGCCAGCAAATTCCAACCATCTTTTTGGCTGCCACTTACGAAGCAACAGCTGATGACTTTTTGTTCCATGCCTAGTAGTTAATGGTCTTTAAGAGCTTTCTTGCCATCCTTCAATGAAAAGGCTTAACTTGTCCACTGACAAACTAGGTGCCAGCTACATACACTCTAAAGCAGTGGTTTTCAAGCCACAGCTTGGGACCCAATACTGGGTCATAGATCCTCCGGTACTGCATTGCAGTGCCCCTGCTGTCACCATCAAAAGACTGGAATGCATTGATGAAAGATGTAATCGTTGGGTTGCATGCATAAATGATTTTTTTCAACTTGCTCCCGAGGAAAGCAGTTTGAAAACTATTGCTCTGAATCACTCTCCAAGGGCTTGTCTTCATAAGACATTTCTACCTCTGATTAATTATTGACAATTAACTGAAGATATTGAACATGTTTTTAAAGGCTAGCGTGGCTGCTTCTCATGTGTTTGATTCTGGGTATTGATGTTTGTGCTTAAATTCATTGCTAGTCATGAACTAAGGACCTAATTCTGGTTCCATCCTTTCTTTCCATGGGTGGAACTTTGCACTGTAAGTACCCTACCCAAATGAATGACCCTGGAACATCTCCCGCACACCTTGAAGAACCTACTGTGCCAGAAGGACACAGAGCAGCTGGTATAGAACTAATTATGCCGGCCCTATGTCAGATGAAGACAGCCCTATGCTTAAGCCAGTTTTAAGATTCCCTTACCAACCCCCACACCCCTCCACACACACACACACACACACACACACACACACACACCAGTGAAGCAGCACAAGGGAGACAGAGGAACTGGAGGTCTGGCCCAAAGCATTGTTATTTATGTTCTCTCTCAGTCACTATACTATCGTATCTGTCACTCAGGCTTGTAACTTAAGAGTCATCTTTGAGTTGGACTGGTCTCTAGGTCCTCACATTCAGGCTGTGTCTAAATCTTGCCAATCCTTTCCACATAATATCTCTAAGATATGGTTCTTCTCATGTATCTCTGTAAAAAAAAACAAAAAACAAAAAAAAACCCCACTTTTCTCCAAGCTCTCATCATCTCATCTCAGTTACTGCAATTTTCTTCTCCGATCTTGACTTTCTCCAGCTCATACCCATGCAGAATGCTTCAGCAAAGATCTTTTTCCTACCATCACTTTGACTATATCAGCCCTATCTTTTCCATCCCTGCATTAGAAACTTTCACTTTTTCCACTGTTTGAATTCACTTTCAAAACTCTTCATAGTCAATCCTCAATCAAGCTGTGAATGCTTACCTTTAATTGGATCAGGATATCAACCTCTGTTGCCTACTTGTTACATTTTCAAACAGGCTTCTTCATGCTTTCTTCCATGTTGCCCCACATGGTTGGTAGACACTCCCTGAAAACCTCCACAAAGCTACCTCCATCTGCATATCCCTTCTCAAAATTCTCCTTTGCAATGATGCCTCTGGAAAAAAGTGTGTCAAAGTTGCTAGTGTGCAAAGAGCTCATCCTACCATCCTGGCCAATATTGTCTCATTGCTTACTTGTACTCCCCCATCTGTCTCTATCCATCTGGTGTTTCTTGTCTCCTGCTCAGATTATAAGTAACTTGGGACCAGGACCATCTTTGTATTCTGCATTTGGATAGTGCCTAGAACAAACTTGAGGAGGCCAATGGAGTCCAAGCCTGAGGCTCTAGGCACTACAAATAAACAACAACAATAATAGGAAAAAATAATAGATGAATGATAATAGACTAACTTCACCAGATCCCATGATGACATCAGTGAGGAACTCCATTGGTTCAAGAAAGGCCTTTGCAGTACAAAAGAGGGATCTGTAAAACTGAATAGTCCCATCTTCTCTTTATCCTGGAACTCCCATATCAGATGACCCCAAAAGTATATATATGGTAGACTATCTATTCTCCACTTTTTCACACGGCCATAGAACACACTCATCTCCTCCCCTTTGAGCTATGCTTCATGTGGTGACACAAATGGTCTCATTTACTTAATTATAGAAAATTAAAAGTAAAGATTTTGCCCTCATTTAAGTTTATATATGAATAAAAGTAATATTTCATTAATCTTGTTACAGTTCAATAGAACTGCTCTATGTATGTGCTGCAATTAAAAATAAAATGGCATTAAAAAGCTAATCAGGTTGTAATTGGCATTTTAATTTAAAGTCCATTAAATATAGTGGCAAAATGTTATTTGAGAGAATACTAATAATCTTTACATTTACATTATGGTCTACAGGCTCTGTGAAAACATCAGTTAATTCATGCTTATAACACCCTAAGAGATACATGATCAAATATATTTAATCCCATAACAATGAGGAAAATAAATAGAGCTGGTTATAAGTATTTTGCTGCAACTTTTTTTGATGCAATGCAATATGAGTCTAAATTAATCGTTGGGTAAACAAATTTGTTTTGATAAAATTTCACTGAGGAAAAGGAAAATGAAGTATTTTTAAAGTAAGGTTTAAACATTCCATTTTGACACTTTTTTTGGAATGGAACATTTCAGTTTTCTCTTTTGAGTGACTTTTTAAAGGAAATTTGTTTTTATATTAAAGAAAAATCTTAAAAAGGTCAAAATCAGAACAAAATGTTTCTAATTTAACAGATCTTTTTTTCAGAATCTTATTTAGTAGGAAATTTAGAACATTGGTGGGGGGTTGTTTCTTCTATTTTGGAATGGATTATTTTAAATTCAGAATCTCAGGATTTCCCATGAAATGAGCATGTAGTAGTGCATCTCCAGTACTAGCCAGTACTAGATATTACAGAGGAAGATTAAAAAATAAAATCTGTAGCAGGCATCAGTGGAACAATAGGGAGAACTTCTTCCTACCCCTACTCTTCCCAGCCACCATCATGGCTGGTCTATATCCGGAAGCATGAGGATAAAAATCCCACCTCGAATGGTAACACTCCCATTGGCTTCAATGGGGCCAGGTTTTCACCCTGCATTTATAGCATAATGTTGATGGGTGGAGTCTGTTGTTTAATCCCTATTCCTTTAACTGTGGCTGTTTTCATAAGACATGTCTTTGTTCATGCTTCTTTTGAGTTTGTGAATGTTCTAGTGAAAAGAACTTACCTGAAGGAATGTTGATTCTTTTTTTAAAAAATAGCAAACTGGAAGTAAATATTGCGGAACATGCATGAAAAGTGCATTTCAAATTAGAAAGCATGAGTACTTAAACTGGAAACTTGATTCTAATAATTGAAATTCTCATCCAAGTTGGACAGAATCAGTAGCATCCAAACAGGATAATAACAGAGGATCTACATACCCAAACAAACATCTTGCATTTTAAACATCAAATATTCATAATAAAGTGAATATGAATGAGCTGGAGACCAAGAATTATTTAGTGAATCATTCTGAATAATTAATATATCTGTGAAAATCACATTCTGTTCTTGCCCAATTTGTGAACAGAATGGGAAGGAAATGGCACTGAATAAACTATTCATTATGAATTATTTATTCAGCTCTAATAAAATTCTTTGTATGAGGCTGCTTTTCTTCATCTGTGTCAATCGGAAGGAGATACATCATTAAAACAGCACACAATTCTGTAGCTAAGTATCAAGGAAGGCAAAGTTATTTGGGAAGAAAAATTTCATTTTAAACTATGGAAACTTTGATCAAATATACTGTTTTACTGCTGTAATGTTTCTTCTGCTCAAAAAGAAGTGTTAGGAAGATATTTACTGCTTGTGGGGTCAAACTGCAAAGACTCTACTCAGAGCTTGTTCAGGCAAGGCGTAAGTTAGACAATTTTAATACAGTAAGAATTATTTACCTTATACTCTAGGTAAAATGGGTACAACCTGTCTAGTGAGGAAATAACTTGGGCATCTTGCAGCCCTAGATCTCATGAGTGCTGGTTTTAAAGCCATATTTGGCAATATGTGGACCTTAACAGCCTTTCTACACAGTTATTTAACACTAGGACCCACTTTAATTTTCCGGGTCCTCAATCAAGGTGAACTCTAGTCCCCGTGTTCACTTCATGTACAGTTTCATTTAGTAGATGTGGGCAGACTGCAGAGAGAAAGGACATTCCCTGTGATAAAGGGAAAATTCCTCAGGATCCACAGAACAAATCAGACTAATTTTGTCAAGTGGTCTGATCTAAAATCAAATCCAGGCAACCCCACTAGCTCAAGGAGTGTGGGTCGTGGTTCTGGGACCTGTCGAGTTTCTTGTGGGTCTGCGTAGTAGATTCGGGCAGCTGGGCTTGAATATTTACCGTATTTTCTGGACTATAAGTTGCACCGTTGTATAAGTTGCACTTATGAAAAAGCATCAGTTTCTTTTAAAATTCATATATTGGTCGCACCATTATATAAGTTAGTCTAATAGAAAAACATCAATTTAAAAAAATTCATATCTTGGTCACACCGTTATACAGGTTGCGCTGCTATAAGGGTCGCACTGCTATATTATTCGCACCCTGTTGTGCGTTGACATCACTTTAGAATGTGGACAAATTGATCTCTGAATGACTGTGCTCACCCATAAATTAGAACCAACTACAAGATAGTGCATTAATAAATAATTGTTACATTTTCTGAAATAAAAATTATTTCATTGTTGTGTGATGTGTTGTTAAGAAAGATATGATTTAACCTTGCCTCCTTCTTACACATCCACCATATTTAACCAAAGAACATACCGGTATATACACTAATGATAATGCAGTTGCGAACTATTAAGTAAGCCAGTAAAACTTAGGACCCAGACATTTATCAGGCCTAATGGAAGACAATATGAAATAAGCATAATCCATAAAGTTCAATCATCCTCATCATCTGCATCAGAGAAACCATCAAAATCCTCGTCTTCAGTGTCACTCTGAAATAGCTCGGCTATTTCAATCGGCAGATTTAGGCCCTGATCTTCCCTATCTGTACTGTGTTGTCATTTACTATTTTCGCTTTCTTGAACCCTGAAGTGACTGTTTTTGCACTGATACTCATCCAGGTTTCACTAATCCACTGCGCAACCTCTGTGAAAGTCACGTGACGCATACGACTGGTAGCCGTGAAGCTGCATTCCACATCCGTCATCCAGGATTCCCAGAGGTGGCGCAAGACAGTCTTGAAACTCCGATTAACAGAGATATCAAGAAGCTGCACCTCTTCGTTAGGTCTCCAGGAATTATTACAGGCACAGAATTTGTATTTTTTATTTGCATCTTTACCCTCTCTGTTATATGCTGCTTATACTGTCCATGATCAATAACACTTTTCGTGTTTTAAAAAATAATCTGGGCATCTCCTAAACATCATTCTAGCCAAAACCCCATCATGTCTTCATCCATCCAACCTTTTTTATTAGTCTGTATGATGATGCTAGATGGAAATGAATCATGCAGCATGGTCTTCCTCTTAAAAATAATCATAGGCAGAAGTTTCTTTCCATCCACACAGCACGCCAGCACAACACTAAAGTGTGACTTTTTGGAACCGGTTGTTCTGAAGTTCCCTGTTTTTTACTCTCTCTCATTAATTGTTCAGCCAACGAGAATGTTGAATGTCAGTGGAACTTCATCCATATTAATTATATGGTCAGAAAACTACTTTTCAGTCATGGACTTCACGAAGGCCAGAAAACTTTCTCTTGTGATTCAGCTGGAAGTTTCTGGCACATTGTTGTTCGTGCCCGCATACTAAATTGATGCCACTGCATGAAACAGAAGCACCGGGAGGTCCTCCAACAAGTTTTTGCACTTCCATTTCTTAGGCCATTGTCTGGGCCTTCCATCGCACCTTAACAGTGGACAATCCACGTCCTTGAGCTATTTGCTCCACTATCAATTGGCAAAGATGATCTTCCAGATCAGGCCACCTAGCTTTTTGTCCACGGTTCGCTTTCCTTGTCCATTTCATGACTTGAAGTGCATCTTTCATTTTTTGCCAGTCGCAAACTAATTTTTCACTTACACCAAACTTTTGTTCAGCTGCCCTGTTGCTTTTTTCTTCTGAGAATCTGATGACCATTAGTTTGAATTCAGCAGCATAACTTCTTCATCCTTTTGTCAGCACCATTGCTCTTAAAAGTCACATGGTTGTGGATTCGTCACCGTTGAAGCTTGGTGGTTTTTCTTCACTGGAATGACAGCTGCAGTGGGATTGACTGGACTTTCCTTCACAGGTATCCTATATATAATCATTTAGCATGTTTTATTGGTCTTTACCATTAGCGATTAATTAATTGCCAGATAGCACACACAAATTAACTAAGCCAGCCAGAGACTATGTCAACATGGGGGACTCTGCGTATCCCAAATCTGTGTTTATACAAACAGTGTTGTGAGTAGATGACTGGTGGAGGGAAACTCTTGCATAGCCTTAGTCTAAGGTTTTAATACAAACAGACATTCAGTTCAGATGCTAATGGTAGCTACCAGAAGATCACTGTTGACAAAGACATTATCTGAATGTCGTTTAGTTCAGTTCCTTTATCATCGCCATTTTCCAAGACCACTTATTTCATTTTTCTTGTAAATTTGATATACAAGTCACACTGTTATATAAGTCACACCTTTCAAAATCTTTGTAAAAAGTGTGACTTATAGTCCGGAAAAGACAGTAATTTTATAAGAAAACTCAGCTTCAGCTAACAGGCCCAACTAGTGTGAGACATCAATTACCTCTAGTGGCTTACTGCAGCAGTACAGAACTAATTTTACTATTATGAAGAAAACTCCAGCTTTTCATTAGATGGCATGTGCCCTGTTTCCATACAAGTGTATGCATGGCACTATCAGATTTATGACAAACTTTCACATCATGAATACAATAGAAGAAAATTTAACCTATGCCAAGGCCCTGCTTCCCCCCGACCCCCACAGGCATGCATTTTGTCTGCAAGATTAATAGTGGGCACAAGTCCATATACTCATTCCTCTGACCATTTAATTACACCTGCATAAGTGCTCAGCTTTGCTCCCATAATTCAACTGTGGGGGTAAACATGCAAGCACAAACATGATGGTGATAGCTTGTTCCTGCAACAGTAAGATAGCCCTTCTGACATCTACCCCAATACATATAGTATAAATTATTCTCAGATGCCCTTTGTAGTTAACCATCCAGAGTACCTTTTAAGGCAGGGGTTCTTAACCTTTTAGAGACCCTGCACCCCCTACAGTGATACATGGTCACTCTGACCCCCACCAGGAAAAAAAAAGTCATCTGTCATGATGACATCATGTTTAAAAATATTGGGTGGGCAGTCTATGTTCAAATTAAACCTTACTCCCACACCCCTTGGACTCCCTTCCCACATTGCTAGGGGATGTGGGCACCCCAGGTTACGAACCACTATTTTAAGGCTTCAAGCCAGCAGAGCACATAGAAAGTGTAACCAAGCACATAACTAGACCTACTGAAGTCAAAATAACTAGTCACATGCTTAAAGCAAGGCTTAGCTTGCTCCCAAATAAAGCAGTTTCTTTAAAGTAAATTGTAATACTCAAATTAGTTTCATCAGACACTGATGAAGTGTTTCAGCTCAAAGGTTCTTTTAATAATCAGCTGTTTGTTTCACTCAGAGTTGCAGAAGTAACACTTTTTTCTTTCTTTGGCAAAATTTGTTTTGTTCTTACGGTTTTGCTAAATATTATTTCTATACAGCATAGTCCACTGGGCAAACATATTAATGCACATAGTATAGGCTTAGTTTTTCTTTGTACAGAGATTTCTTCAGTAATGTGGTTGTAATTAAAAATCCTCAAACTAAAGATTTTTTTTTTAAAAAAAAAAAGTGTTAGTTTCCAAAGAAACCAAATACATAGGAAGATTAATAAATGGACAACCAGCTGCTAGGTTTATTGCTCTATAATTAAGCCATCTAGAGAGGAGGGGAAGGCCATTCCATTGAATTTGATGTCTTTATTAGAACAAGTAATGAGTTTCATGGTATTCAAAGGCAAAAATCAGAATGAAAATAAATTGCTTACTTCTCATATACCAGTTATCACAGCTGATGAAGAAGGCAAAGGAGGATAAAGATGAAGGTGCCTGGATATCGGCTTCCAGTTCAGTTCCCCATTCCAAATTTTTAGATTCTAAGTGCTCACATCATGTTCATTTAGCTGAGATTGTTAATATCACCATGACTTCACACTACGTGGGCAGTGTAAACAGACCTCCTCATGGTCTGTGCTAACTCTACAGTGGTCTGCTTCTGCCTTCTCTTCTCAGAACTTTTTTGAAAAAACCCACAGCCTAGTTTGGCTGAGCCAGTAGCCTGGCCCTCTGTCTAAGTCATTTAATGATAGCCCACTCCTTCCAGGTTACACCAATCTCAAAAAGACAAACAAAACCCACCATCTTCATTCCTGTTTCAAGTTAGATCATACCCTCCTCCCTAAGGCTGGGGTTCTCTCTTTAACGTTCACACAGAGGCATCTTCTGTCTCCTTAAGGCCTCAACCTTAACAACCTGTGGCCTGATCCAGCCACCTGACTCATCTCTTATATGACATCATTCATCATTGCTCATCCTCCCCACTTGGAGAGAGGAACTGAATTAAACCAACTCCTGTTAAGAAGCTCAGCCAACTTGGGACAGACAGTAATAATGAGCTCATTAGGGCGCAGATAGTTTTTGTGTTGTTTGCATGGTGCTTAATACAGAGGTACCTTTATCCCTGATTTGGATGCCTAAGCAAAGAAAAAAATGGAGTACGATCACTTCATTAATGAAATCTGTGTTTGAATTCCAAGAAAGAGACAATGACATCCCTGAGCTCAGACTGAGTCGAGGACAGATAAATATAAACAACTTCTATTGACATCAATGGTATATTAACTTGTGTGGCTGCATGCAGCATTTTGCCCTTGTTATGGTTGCATGAATTGCTTCAGATAAGTTAGATACCACCTGAATAACATCAATGAATTGTAAATGTGTAACCTCCAGGTGGGCTAGAATTCATTCAATAGCCCCTCTCCCATGCCAAACAGAGATAAACCCCTGGAGGATTCAGTTCTAAAGGGACTCCGTGAAGACTGCTCAGAGTTACCATTCTACAAAATACTACTTAGCATAAACATAACAATGAACTTTATTAACGTAAGCCAGGCGCTCGTGGGCTAATTGCCCTTGCCTCCTTAGAGGGTGCCTGCCAATAGGTCTTTCTCTGCCACCACATCCCTTGGTGGGCGTTCAGTCCTGTATGGCCGTAGGTGGACGGAGGCGCTTGTCTCTACCCCCTTGAGGGGATGCAGAAACAGTTACGGTACTTGGCCCCACAGAGGGGCTAGGCAGACAACACACAATAGTTCTATGAACATAAAAAGAGCAAAGTTCTACGGGGGAGGAAAGAAGAGCTTCCTGATTCACATGGGAAGCGGGGAGGTGGGTGGCTGCTGCCAGACCCAACTCCACTGTGTCTCAGCCCAGGTCCTGACCTCATGTCAGTTCGTGTGAGACTTGGTCAGCGGGGTCCCAACCGCAACACACTAGTACAGGCCCTGAGTCCACCTCCCCCATATAGGGGTTGAGTTCCTGGCCTACATCCAGCTCTGGGACTGCCACTTCAGAAAGGGAGCTGGTGGGGTCCGAACCGCAACACGCCAGTGAGGCCCAGGGATCGGCCACTGCCACATAGGGGTCCTGTCCCTCCTCCAAACCTGGGTCCTGGACCACTGCATTTGGGAGGGGACCATCAGGGTCCGACCCACAGTACACTAGTTCCTCCCCCAAGTCTGTCACCTGGACGCTGGGGTCCTCACCGCCCCGTCTCCCACCCTCATTTAGGGCCCAAGGTACCTGGTCTCCCTCGAGTTCTTCTGTGTAGCACCCCCAGGGTAGATTATCACCCTCTATTGAAGGGTCATCAGGATCCTGGAGGGCCAGCAGGCCAGGTATGTCCTCCGCTGAGAGGAGTTCCTCTACGTCACAGCCAGCTTCCCCAGCGTCATTGTCACTCACCAGGGGAAGCTCCTTTAAATTGGTGGTGATGGAAGGGTAGATGGGTGCCACCACCAGGTTGGGGCTAGGTGCTGGGCTGCGGAGCTCTTAAGGCTCAGCCTCATCAGCTCTGGGGGCGACTGCCCCACTGGTTCTGGCACTGACAGTTCTACCAGGCTGTCCCACCTGCTGCTTGGCCAGGCTTCTGGTTGGCCAGGCTTTCCATCGGGGTTCTGCCAGCCCGGTTAAGTGGGTGCCAGGTACCCAGGGTGCCAGAGAATTCTTGCTAAGCCAGGTCTTCCATCAGGGCTCCCCTGGTATGTTCACGCAGCCATCTGGCCCCCATGGTGCTGGCAAATTCTCCACCGGGCCAGTCTCCAGCTGAGCCTGAGAAGAGAATACAGGGAGCTGCTTCCCCTTCAGCCGCCAAGCCCTGACTGAGCTCCATGGCCTGCCTCTTATACTTCCTGGCCAGCCCCGTTGTCTCTTGTCTGACTGGCAGGTCACACCTAGCTCCACCCCTGGAAGGGTGGAGCAGCCCTGCCTGCTTGTTGTTGGGGGAGGCCATTTTGTTCCTGTATATAAGGGTGGCCATCTTGCCTCCTTATATACAGGAGCCCATCTCTTTCTTTTACAATTAACTGCTAGCTTAATAAATCTTATCCTGAGAAAACAAAATGAATTTAAATAAAACAGTAAGAAACCAAAGAGTCCCAATGTTCAGCTGGAGTCACCCATATCTCAGTTGCAGTCTTTAAGTTCTTGAGGCTTGAATGCAAACAGAAACAATCCTCATCTTCTCTGGCTGCAGGAACCTTCAACTGGAATCCATGCAGTCCTTTCTTTCTTCTCTTCAACCAGCATCGTGCATTCAGGTTAGTGGTTATCTAGCTCTTAGTCCCACAAGAGAAAACTCCCCTGCAAAATAGTCCAAAGCAGGGAGAAAACATCCTGCACTCAAGGCTATCCCTAGGAGGGTGCAGGGCCCTGGGCGAACCGCCTTCTACGGTGCCCCCACTCACCTCCCTCGAGGCACTTGGGGGTGCAGCCAACCAGCCCAAGGGAGGGGCAGGACCCTGCACTGGCCATCCCATGCCAGGGACCAGGTGAGCCAGCCAAGAGCGGCAGAACAAGAGTGCAGGGTCTGGTTTCTCAGCCACCCTTAAGCCAGGGGTTGCCAAACTTTTTTCCTTGAGACCTAGCTCCAGACCCTTCTGCCATGTGGTGACCCTCCACTGAAAAAAGTGGCTGCTGCCAGAAAATTGAACAGCGACCATGGCTGCAGGGTGTTGTGGGGAGGGTGGCAATCCCTCATGGCTTTCATCCTTTCTCTTGAGGCTTTTATTGCATCTCTGAAATCTACAAATCTAATGTGAGATCACCTACTTGGAACATGCAGAGGGTGATCCCACATGCCATACTCCTGCCTCAAATCAGGAAGAATATAAAGTCTCTAAAACTGCACGTAACAGCCTGGAGTGTGTGTAGGGGAGCTCCATACAAATGGAGGTGGGGGCAACTCGATGGAGAAATGACATGGAAGTGCTGAGACAAAGGAAGGAGAAGAGAGCCAATGCCAGGCTGGAAAGAAAGGTCGTGGAAGATCCTGTCTGCTGCTGAGCCTGTCCAAGTCCCTACAGGTCCTGGTCCCTTCTCCATTGCCCATTCCCAGGAACTGAAGGAGCACATCTGGGTTCCACTTTCACCTCTGCACTTCATCTGCTCCCTGAGTCTGCATGAATTTCCATGAACACACAATTGCCCATGATATTGTGATTGAAGCAGTGCTAGCTCTCTCTGCTTGGTCTGGTGACCCCTGGCATTGTGCATAAAGCAGCAACACAATGGAGCTATCCATACGCCCCTTCAGATTAGGACCTTGTTATAACTTCTCCTTCCAGCAGCTCCATCCCTGAGTTGAAGTTTATTCTGTTACTTAGGCTTTCTAAATCTAGAAAAAATATCATATTTTGTAACACAGGCTCCCACTAGAACAGTTTGCTCTTCTCTTCTCTTTTTAATTATCAGTCAAATTAATCTCTGGAGTTTTTATTAAAATCTACAGGTTATAACTTTTTTTTGCAAGCAAGTGAATTCTCAACCCATTGAAAACAGAGGCAAGTCCTAACTTGCAAAAATAACTGCAATCCCCATATCCCAGAAATGGTGGAATAAGGGGGTGTTCACAGTTTTTTATTTTCTTCATTGGATCTGTTGATAAATAAAACACAAAGGGTGCTTGCCAGTGACCTCAGTCGTTTTCATATGAATGAGAGAAGCCCAAAGAGATACTGAGTCAGAGAGGAGGCATAGAGGTTGTTTGAACAACAATTAGCATCTCAGTGTTAGTCCTAATGACTCACCTTTGTTGCAATGCTCATTTACTGCCTTAAGCAACTTTCACCCCAAGCCACTCCTCTGGCCTTACAGTAGAGCCAGCCCTGTGAACCAGGCTGCCACTTTTGGCCAGGTCACACAGTCCCTAGCATGCAGGGGGCAGTGGTGCAGCCCTGCGGGGCCCCCCAAAGCACCGAGCCCTGGGCGGCTGCCTCTCTTGCCCTACCCTAGGGACAGCCCTGCCTGCAGTCCACTCCTGGCTCAGATCCTTTCACTCAGTCACTGAGCAAATGGACTCTGCAACTCTCTGTAGTTGCTTCTCTCCCGGCTGCTGCTCTCAGGCTTTTCCCAGGCCTCTGACTCCAGCAACACTAGAAAAACTTGTGGAGCATGCTCAAAAAGCTACCACTCCCTAGTTCCAGAAAGTTCTGGTTTCTGGGCAGCTAAATCTGCCCAGCAATGTAACCGAGCCTTACGGGATCCCTAAAAGAGGGTGCTCCCTGTTTAGGCACATGAGTTACAAAAGCATTTTGAAATCAATCTTTTCTGTAGCTAAAAAAAAGTTGCAATTTTTTGGTCTGTAATTACAGATGAATGTTCTATAAACCTGCTAGATTCTGTCCACAAACTAGAAGTACTAGAATACCATCGGAAACAGATTCCCAGAAAATTGCCAGCTCAGATTTGTAAACATGACAAATCCACCTAAATCTCTTCAGCTATGTCTACACCTAAAACCTTAGTTCAGACTTTCTTAGTCCGAACTAAGTAGTTCAAAGTTAGTTCAAATTAAACTGTGTTGTTGTTTTTTTTTTAGTTTGAACTAACTGTGGTTTATTTAGTTTGAACTAAAAAAGTGTGACTAGTTTGAACTAAAAGTTCAAACTAAAAAATATGGTTTAGTTAAAACTAACCACCAGATCGAACTCATTTAGTTCAAACTAGCATGTCTACATTGTGCTAGTTCGAACTAGCCATAGTGGCTAGATCGAACTAAGCAGTTAGTTTGAAGTTATTGTTCAAACTAACTAGTTCAAACTAAGCTATGGCTACTTTGAACTAAAAAAAGTTTTTGTTTGAACTAGCCAAAGGCTAGTGTAGACAGGGCTCAAATTAATCCAAACTAATTTGCTAGTGTAGACATAGCCTTCTAGTCTAGTTACACAGCTAGTATAAATTGCTACAACTCCACTGACTTCAGGTCTTCAGAGGATGTTTTCAATGGAATGATGCCATTGTGCCAGCAGGTAAGGATTTGGTAAAGCTTTGGACCAAATGTGAATTTCCAGAGTTTTTGTGATTCATCTACTTCTAGACTTTACTCCACTTTCCTATACCATGTACAGCAGTTAGAATTCATAATACAGAATTCTCCTATATGAAGCAATAGTGGGACCATGGCATCTTCTGACTTTGCGCATCACGGTCACAACAGGGAGCTGGAGTGAGGATAGGTGAATTTTCAGTGACACTCACTGTACTTACTGCCTTTGTGTGGCTACAAAACATCTGTTTTATACATGATAAAATTCAAGCACAGTAAAAGTGAATTAAAAAAAGAAAACTACCAGTAGTTCCAAAGTACTGCTAATAACTTTCATTTCACCTCATAAATAATTTGTGACTTCCTCTGAATCACCTGTTTTCCTCTAACATGGGTTTATCACTTGCAGTGACATTTTCATGGCAGCCAGACTGGTACAGAACTATGACTTTAATCCCCTCCAAGCTTCTAAGTGTTCTAAAAAGCTCAGTATCAATAATCAGAAAAGGAATAGTTGCAGGTTTGACTGTATATTTCCATCTCATTTTGCTTTACAAAATGGCTGCATGTCTTTTCATTTCACAGCCCGTGTAACCTACCTTGATAATTGTATTTCTTTCTAAGCCAGGAGGAAGTAAAAGAAAATATGAATACTGGTAATACATCTGCTCACTGAGATCTAGTATTTGGATAAAATTTAAAAATCACCAAAATTAAATTAAGTCACACAGAAAAACACTGTATATGCCAACTATATTTATACAGTTTACACCAGTTCCTATTTGCCCTTTTCCCCATGGCTGATAAGAGCAATTAATACTTTTTTGTTCTAAATCAATATTCTTACAGAAATAAGTGTGGCTTTGGTACTGATTCTAAAAGAATTACACTAGTCTGTCAATGAAAAATTAAGCTGTCTAATGTGAGGCATATCCAACTTTTGCAAACTGAGTTAAGGATGGCTTTCTTAAGATGAAGTTCTTGAATATCCTTTGCTTTTCTTTTGAGGTTTTTTTCAGTTAAAATCTATGACCTTTAGGATCTTAGTCAAATTTTCATGGTTAAATAACAACATAGCAATAAAGTGGTTTAAAAATTTGAATTCTCTCCTGACCAGTACTGGTTGAACATTTGATTATTGTCAAGCTTGTGTATGTGAAATGACAGCAGTTACTCTGCATTCTGGAACAAGATTGATAGATTTTTACCATACGAGACATATTTGAAGATGATGAAAAGTGGCATCTTGAGAAGAGTTTTGCTCATCACTTGATTCACCTCCCTATCAGAATTATACAAGAAAACATTTTAAAGAAACCTGAACTGCTCTCTAATTTTTTTCTCCTGACTAGTGAAACTAAAGGCTTGATTTGCAAAAGTGCAGAGCCACAAAACCTGATGACGCTAGTGAAGTTGATGGTACTTAAACCACATAAAATCAGCTCCCAGAACACAATGTGTAAACTATTAAAATGATTATTTCTTATAGCATCTTAAGTACTAATTTCTTACATTCTGATCTCACAGCAGGTAACTCCACAGAATTCAGTAGATCTATCCCAGTCTGCATAAGATCAGAATCAGATGGATGCTTTGCCAAGGCGTATTTTCTTCTTCCATTTATGTAAAGAATCCATAGAAATGGCTAGAATGGAAAATCTGTTCTAGTACATCAAGACTTGCAACATCTCAATAGACGTTTCCTTTCTGTCTTAAATAAAAACACTTTCCCATGTAATTATGCAAACTACTCTAGCTCATTAGTTGAATTTCATTACACAAGCAAAGGACTCAGACAATATTTTTAAAGTCAAACCAGGACTTTCTTCCCTTACCACATTGATTAGTGAAATATATTTTGCCTCCATTTTGACTCATATTCTTCCCCTGAGAGTTCAGCTGGAACTGATGGGTTGATCTACAACAAGATAAACTTTTTCTGATATGTACAGGTATAAGACAGGAGCATGGAAAAGCACTCACATGTGCATAAATGCAGCTGCAGACGCTGGAAAGACTTATGATTCCTCTATAAAAGCAACAAGCATAGGTAGATGACAACTCTTGTGAGCATAATCGAAGCCCGGTAAAAGCAATCAGGCTTTGAGTGATCTCAGGGTACTTTAATTAAGTTAATTTGTTTCACACAAATGGTGTCCATCAGCTGGGCACTTTCATTAACAAAACAAGAATTCACACAATGCATCGAGAAAGATTCAGTGACAAACCTTGTATCTCCTGCCCATCACATAGCCCAGATGTCAGGGAAAAGCTTGATCAAGCAACTTAAAGTGCGCCATGCAGTTTGCCAAACCATGGTCTGCAGGCACATGGAACTGCCAACAAAGACACTGCATTGTTAGCACCTGGTCCCACATCCACTGACATCAAAGAATATGAATCAGACTGTCAGAGGCGACTCATAATTGGTGCAGCCTCTCATGGCTGGGCATGGTATAGCTGTTCTTTCCTCACCTAGCACCCTCTGCCAGCAGCCACTTGGTTCCTAGAGTGGTCTTGTTTCTTGTGACTCACCTCTACCTTCCAAGAAGGAGTGTTGCTGCCCTAAAAAAAGGGCCTACGCCCTGCCACATCACAGGATCTGATCCAGTCCCAGGGCCTGACCCAGCTCCAGATGCTGCCAGCTAGTGGCAGGAGGCATGGGCAGGCCCGATCCAGCTCCAGATGTTCCTGGCCAGCAGCAGGCAGCCTAGGCGGGCCCAATCTGGCTCCAGCTGCTGTCAGCCAGTGAGAGGCAGCCCCCAGCCCCAATCCAGCTCCAGCCACTGCTGGCCATCAGTCCCCCTGTGGACTCAGGGCAGGGCCAGCCCAGAGAGATGCAGGGTACGAGCCCTATGGGCCCAGTGGCAGCAACACCCCTGCTTCCAAGTATCAAAATCCTGAATGGAAAGTGTCCTCCCACATGACACTGGTTATTGAGATGACTTCCTCCCCCATCTAGAGATCCTCTTCTGTTCCACTCTGCTGGAAGAATGGTGGTCCCAGGCTTAATCCCTGGAGACTTTTAACCATACACAAAAGCAAAACTCAAACCAAAAGAGCAACTCCTTCCCCTAACTTGGGCTTAAGCTTTTAATCCATCCTGGGTCCTCCTGCAGCTGCCATTGTGTAGCAGAATGCTGACTCTTACAGAGTTACTGCGCCAGAGTCTTGCCTCTAGTCTGGATCCTTCATGCCCTTTTACTCCCAAGGCCATCTACTACTTCAGCTGACATTGTCTCAAGTCCCCCCCTAGGAGTTGCCTTCGACCCTGCTGCCCTCTTTTATTAGGGCCCATCGCACAGTGAAAACTCCATCTTGAAACTCCTGTTCAGTTGAACACCTTCCAGGTTTTCTTCCCTGGGGACACAGGCCCTGCTTTTTGTCAGGGCTCAACAGTGGAGTTGTTCCAACCTAGTGGCTTATCTCCGTCCCTTTAAGTCCATTCTTTGCTACTTAGAGAGGGAGTACAAAATTCTCTCCCTGCACCACCTTCTACTCTAGAGTTTCCTCTCTGTATCGTAACCATCCATTTCTTTCTCCAGCAGATATTTAATTGGGCCAGGCACACCCTCCCAGTGCAACCAGCTGCACTATAAACCCATAATGAAGTAGAGTGGAAGCTCCATATTTGTTAAGTACATTATAATGAGCAAATTTGAAATTCCAGTTAAAGTGAAAGATCTGAGAAAAATATGGCTTCAATCTAGAGTCAATCCTCATCATGGAATTCAATGGGAACATTACCACTGAATTTAGACAGAGCATTCTCTGGCCCCTAAGGAAGTAGCGGAGGAAGAGCACTGTTCCCTTTCCTCTCTCCTCCCATATTTCGTCCTGTTTGGTGTAGCTGGAGTTTTTGTGAGCTATCCATATTTTTTACATTAAACACTGGATGTTCTTGAAATAATTCAGATGCTAAGTATGAAGTTACCATGTGTCATCACAGCAATAGGCATCAACTAAAACTCCTGACAGAGAAATGAAGAATTCTTCAATTTGATGCAAAGTGAAATCCAATTTGTTTGTTGATTAGATATTTGTCATCTCAAACACAATGGCAATAAAATTACATGTCAACAAGTTTTAGCCAGTGATGATGACTAAATGCAATGCTGATATGAATTCCTCTCTTTGATGTAAACAATAAAAACCAATGTTTTAAATATACATGGCTACATAGCTGTCAGAATTCTAAGTGCAACTCAAATGTCATTTGACAGCACATGATGGGCAAGTGAGATATGTGGGTTTTAAGCATATAAAAGTAACAGCTGCACACATTAGTTCATTTCAAATAAAGGTAGGCGCTGCTTTTCTAGACTTCAGAAGAAAGTCACCTTCATCAACTATCTTCTAGTACTGCAATAACTTGTTTTAAGAAAATCAACAATCCTGCAGTTAATATCAATGGAATTGTGGCTATATGTGTGTTGTGTAACGCCTTGCTATTTGCTCTTCAGCACAAATTTTAAAAAGGATTTGGTTCATATTACACTATGTGCCCGATGCAGCACAACACACTCCATATTTGCAATGTAATGATGTAGAAAAAGTAACATCATTCAGGGATGTCTTAAAAAGAGTGTTGTAAACAAGTAATTCTTCCACTCTGCTTAGCATTAATCAGTCCGTAACTGTAGAACTGTGTCCCGTTCTGGGCACCACACTGAAGGAAAGATGTGGATCAACTGGAGAAAGTTCAGAGGAGAGCAACAAAATTGATAAAAGGTCTGGAAAACATGGCCTACAAGCAAAAGTTTTAAAAAATGGGTTTGTTTAGTCTGGAGAAGAGAAGACTGCAGGGGCACTTGATAATGGTCTTAAATTTGAGAGTGATAAATTGTTCTCTTTCCACTGAGGACAGGACAAATAGTAATGGACTTAAATTGCAGCAGAAGAGATTTAGGTAAAACATTAGAAAAAACTTGCTACCTGTAACCGTCCTTAAGCACTGACTAGAATAAATTACTTCGAGAGACTGTTGAATCTCTGTCATTTAAACAAACCTATCAGGGATTGTCTTGAAAATACTTACTCCAGCCTCAATGCAGGGGCCTAGACCACATGACCTACCAATGGCTCTTTCCAATCCTACATTTCTATGATTTACAATAATGAGCTGGCAAAACAGTGACTGTATGAAGAAATGTGGCAGCTAGCATACATTCTTCAGAAGCCATATATTAGGTATTAATGAGCAATTTTCATTACCTCCTTAGTTTATTAGATGGGGTATGACTAACCTGTGAGGAAGCCAAACTGGGGACATTCAAGGAAGCATCAGTGCAGCAGAAAAAAAACTACAATAGTAATGTTATAATAAAAATTGCTAGCTGTATCTACTTCTGTTATCTGTCTTTATTTTGCTAAGGTACACAGTCAAACCCATCACTGGAAATAGGTAGACAGTAAGAGGAAGAATATCACTGACTTTAGCTACAATCAATCTTAGTGAATGTATAAACCAGAAAATTCATGTTAAGACATTTTTACTGCCACCCCTCCTGAACTCACAGTTCATTACTACCAAAATACACATTCTTTCCGGTTCAAAATTTAAGACTTCTACAGGGAATTTTAATTCACTCCCACTACATCTGTTTTCTTTTCTAATGATCTTGAAGTTTCAGGAATTGATTCTGAATTGCCCTCTGCAGAATATTCTACCATACAAACATTTTATAAGGTGATGCTACAGCAAAAAATTTAATCCACGTCCCAGCACCTTACACACCATACCCTGCTATCCCACACAGAGACCTGCTCCATACTGTTCCAAAGGTACTCTATAATACATAAGGGTAGTTGGGAGAGAAAAGTCAAAGGAAAGTGTGTGTCACCATGGAGAGACCCCAAACACAGAAGGGCAATGACCATTTTTCTAAAACGCATGTGCTCCAATGCAACTTCAGAAGTAATTATAAATAGAGGCCTCAGGCAGCTGGCGGTAAACAGTGTTGCTTCATCTTGCCACTTCATCAGGTGTGCATAACCTGCCATGCCACGTTGTGGTTGGTGAAAGACCTGCCCCACGATTTATATGTCATAAATGACTGTTCCTTTCTCGTTTATCTGGAAAAAAGATTGCCAGTGTATTGACAGATCAGACATGACTCTAAGGGGGCCTTAAACACATTCTGCTCAGTGCAAAAAGCTTTGAAAATGTCTTTTATAGGGAATTACAACATAACTGATTACAGAAAAAGCATCTGACAAAGTGAGATTTTCTCCCACAAAAGCTCATGCAATAAATAAATGTGTTAGTCTTTACGTGCCACAGGACTCCTTGTTTGTTTTGATAAAAAGCATAGGAATTGCTGATATTTTCAGTGAGTGAAATCACCAAAGGTATTCATTGTAACAGCTACTCTGAAATATACTGGTCTTCCTTCCATCATCAGCTATAACCACTCTTTGTCATGTCACTCAGTGCCATCTTAGCTCTTTCATGAATACTTTGGAAGTGACTATAATGTAGTGAAACTCCTAAACTGCTGGTTGCTTCACACTATATAAAAAGAAACTTTTAAAGTTCCCAATGGATTTGTTTTCCTCTTTAAAGTTGTCCAAGAGGAAGAAGTGTTTGATATTTGTAAGAGGAGACATTTTCAAAAGATAAATCCAAAGCTTTTGTGGACCAACTCTTCATAGTATTATTAAGCAATAGAGTGAGGAAACATGGATTCTCACAACTGGAGTGAAACTGAGTATTTTATTAGTTTTCCTGAAGTGTTAATAAAAACAGTCTCTAGCGTGTTACCTCCCACTAGCCCACACCAGCACCTCTGCATACTGAGGTTAATAATCTGGATTCTGGGTTGATGTATTGCTCTAATCTAGCATTTCCCGAGGCAATCAGCTTCTACATTTGGATGTTATAAAAAGATCAGAGTCAATTACTGGCTTTTACCTCCAAGCTACATGTCTTCATTAATATATCTATCTATCAATATGCCTGAGATCATGGCCATTTCAGAGGTAAATGTACTCAATAAAAAATTTTAAATTATACTAAAAATAGACAGTTTGTGTATTATTTGTAAAGCAGTATAAGTGCCACGTGTACTATTTTATCAGCTACAGATCAGGATAAGGCAATTATCAAACACTAGTGATTATGGTGGATTTCTGCACTGCATATGAATATACTGAAGGAAAGCAACCACAAACAGAAATGTAAAGATCCTTGAAACCGTGAGATATATGTCTGCCCCCCTGCCTTATGTACTTCTTTGCACTGCAGAGGCATCAGAAAGAAGAAAGCTGGTCTCCTAAGGAGGCAACTGGGAATTCCCTAAGCATAAGAAAATCATGAAGTAGCTCAAAATTAGCTTAGCCAATTCTATGCTGCCTGATCCCACCACTCCCCCAGATAGGGAGAACTATCACCAGAGCAATCAGAAGTTATCCCTGCCTAGATGGTGGCATGGTCCCTATGGTTCCTTGGAGAGGAAGGATAAAATAGTCATTAGAACAGTAATTCAGGATCTGAAGACCTGGACTCAGTTGCATGTTCTATCACAGAATTCCTTCTGTGATCTCAGAAGCGTCGCCATACCTCAGTTCTTCATTTGTAAAATGGGATAATTAGTAATACTCTGCCCAGGGAAGTTTTGAGGATAAATACATATAAAATAAAAATTGTGAAGGGCTCAGGTAGCACAATGAGAGGCACTACATAGGTACCTAATTTAGATAGCTAGGAAACTGCAGACTTTGCTTAGAATTGCACTAAATTATGGCAGAGACCAAATCAGTGAGAATCAGGAAAGCAGAAAATATGGCTCAAGCCTGAACAGAAAACAGTTTGACAAAACCTAGAACTTGATCCCACTGTTTTAATATTTGCTGTATATTAATTTGGCCGCTGAGTAAATTTATCACAAGCTGTGAAAAGGACAGTAGGCAATTTTGTCTATTTTTTGTCTATTCATGAAATACACATATTGGTAACAGTAAATGCCTTAATGCCCTATTCTAATTATCTCCACAAATCTCATGAGAAACCGTAGCAGCTGGGAAATCTTAGTATATACAAGAAGTTTTGTGTAAAATGAATTAAGACAGTCCAGTCACTCAACAACAACCGGACAAGGCAGAATGCTGAGAAACTTGCATCCTAGTGAGAGAGAATCTAACCCTCCCTGCCAGTGCCTAGCATCCTAAGCAGAGAAAAGTCACAATGCTGAGGACCTGACCATGAATGGAAGTGGAGACTCCTTGAGAGCTGGTGACTGGGCAAGTTGGGTGCATGATCATGGTACAATGACCAGAGACAGGAAGGTGGCAGTGGGGAGAAAGTAAGGAACAACCTATCTAAAGGTGCAGCCTTAGAGACTCCTACCCTGCTCAGGAAAAATACCTTTAGCTACTGTTCCTTATGGGGCACATCCCCTCTGCAAAACAGTCAGGCCTTAACTGAGCCTTCAGTTTCTCCATTTGTTGCTGACATGCTTCCCAATCATTTATGCCTATATTTGATTTCTGCAGAGCACTGTATGCAGTCTAAGCAGGCAATAACATTTAATTTCCAAAATCTTGTATGTTTTTTTATGACTCATGCAATCAATACAGACTCAAACCTCCGTGTAAAATTTTTCACCCAGGCTCTAGGATGTCTATGTAAATCTAAGTTTTTCTCTCATCAATCAGAATCACATTATCAGAATAACCACTGAGTCATGCAAACTGAGCTATTAAAATCCAGTGATCCTCTAGAAAATGATTCAGCCCTCTCGTTGCACCTTGTGGAGACAGCTAATACAGCAAAACCGTTTACACATCACTTGTGGAATTTTCACCAATTATCATTAGCCAGATTTGACTACAGAATATAACAAATCCTTTATTTCATCACACAAAATCTATGGGATGGATGTGCTACTGGACCTGAGGGTATTCCACCCAAGGTGTTCAAATGTGCCTTAAAACCAATAAGCATCCACCTGTATCAACTATTCTTAAGTGTGGGCATCTGGCACAGTATCACAATGGAAAGATAACATCACAGTATCTCTGAAGCAGGACAAAGGATCTTACATGAAGTGGGGCCACAACAGGCCAATCTCATTGTTATAGTCCCTACAAATTCCTTTGCCCACGTTCAGCTTGGAAGGATGCAGCAGCTCCTAAACAGACACAGTCAACCATAGCAATCACTGATAGGCAGTCAATAACGGATGCTATCCTTGCCCTCCAGTTCTGCCTGTGCTGCCTTGAGACTTCATGTGGCATATATCAATGTCAAAGGAGGTTTTGATTTGGCCATCAGGTCAACAATTTGGCCCACACTGAAAGGAGTTAGCATCCCAAATGTTCTGCTAAATCTGGTGCATGATCTTCATACTGGCAGCAGTACAAGAGTGCACACTGGTTCACAGCCATCATCATGTTCCACACAACCTCAGTCCCACAGGAGAGATGCACTCTCTCACCCCACCTCTGTCAAGCTATTAGCTGAATATTAGGACTTGCAGCTTTACTCACTGGAAATAAGGTTGGTCAAGAAGCGTTTACTAACCAAGAGCATGCCAGTGATGCTGCCTTGTTTGTACAGAAGATGATGGCCCTTCCGAGGTCTACAAGAGCACATCCAACCAATGGGATTGAACGTCTCATAGCAGACAAAAAATGTCCAGAACTCTGGAGCTGGACCATCAAAGCCCCTGGTACAGATAGGGGTGGAGAACCGTGGAAAGCACTGATGAGTTCATCCACCTAGGCTACAAGCAGATTCAAATGGTCACATTAAATCCACTTCTGGCATCTTTGTGATGAGACAAAATTCAGAAGCTATTATACTTGTGTAGTACCCATACTCCTTTATAGGCCAGAAACCTGGCCCCTCTTACAGGCCAACTAGGAACAGTTCAGAATTCTATATGCACGGTCAGCACCAAATCCTCAGCAGAAAGTGGTTGGACTTCACACAAAGTGGCAGAAACTCACAAAGATCTGGCCTTCCTTCAATTGTTAACCATATTTAAAAGAAGAATTGCATGCTGCTGGCACAAAGGTCCTTAACAGACTATGTATGTTTGATAATGATTTATTCCAGCAATAAACAGTTGCTCAATTAAGATTAACATTCCATCACAACCCATTTATACGGCATTCGCTTTCTTCTAACACTTGTAATTATATTTTATTAATAAAGTGGTGTTTCATGGCTTCTATTTTCAAATACACACAAGTGTCATTATATTCCTAAATTACATGTTCAAATAATAATAAGCACATACAAATTAAACATGCAATTGCCTCTAAGAGTTATATAGAATGGATGTCTCATAGCAAAAACAGTTAAGCTGAAACATATGTACATAAAACCACAGACTGATAAGGGATTCCATTTTATATTATTGCCCAATCACCATAGTTTTTGAGCTTCCTCCATGTAAAACAATAGCAAAGTTTCTATTGGACTGTATATTCTGGAAATGATCCTGAGAGATCTGAGCGGGTTCCACATCTGGCACTAATCTAGGGAGTTTACACAGAATCACAGATCAACCATTTCCCCAGTTCCTTGCAAATAAAAGACTGCCTCCAACTGTATATTTTAGAGATTCATCCAGGTTATTTTGTAAAGCTAACAAGTTGTTCTGTTTGGAGCCCAGACATGAAAGATGATAAAAGTCTATACTGATCACAAAGGGTTTGGAAATGCTCCACTAAAGCACTTGAGATACAGTGAAAATATCTATAGCTGCAAGATATGAGGAGATTTTAAACCCTCTTGACATAATTCATTAAAATGAGCTGACCTTTCATTGGCTGCTGCTCTGACACCTCTGGTGTAACTGGAGACACAAAAAGAAAAGCAACCTCCACTGACATGATGATTTGCAGGAGTAAAACAGTATGGTAAATGCAATGAAATTTTATTATCTTAACACTAGATCAAAGCTAGGTAGCTAATTCAGTCACCTGAGAACTAGAAGTTTACCCCTCTAAACAAAACACTTAGATTAAATAACATGTAGCATTTATATGGTGTTTTTATCTGCAACATTTACAAGTTTGATTCACTTGACCATACAGAAACAGTAAATAATGTGCATTCTGACAAATACATTGAAAAATGAATATTGTCAAGTTTAGCTAAATGATTCCTGACATGAGCAAAGGTACACAGAAGAGCTGGGCTACCTAAAGGAACATTTTAATGGTTTATATTCATATTACCTGAACAAGATAACTCTGTAGCAAACATTATTACAGATAAGAGAAATGTCACATTAACATAGTCTTCAAAAGCAGGGACTTACTTAGAATATATGCTGTTGCGGGTGACCACTGATTACTCTGCACAGACTGATTAAGGACCACTTCTGCTCTGGATTGAGCTAGAGCTAAACTGGCTCAAAGCCACTCGAGCTGCAGAGTAAGCTGGGAACCAGCTAATCTTGAAAGCGTTGTCTACAAGATAGCAGGTTGTTTTCTGCCAGAGCCACCCTGGGAACACAACACCCCTAGCAGGGGAGTCGCGGGGGGGGGGTTAAATATATGAGAATTGGGAGCTCCTGTCTGGGCATCAGCTTCACCTGGGACCCCAATCTCTGCAGAGTGCCTAGGGCTCTGCCCACACTGCATCAACAGTCGCTGCGGACCCTCGGGTACAGGGAAAAGAGGGACACGTGCAGCCCCGTAGCAGAAGCAGCGTGAGCATTTGATCCTCGTCGCCTGCTTGCTGCTTGTGGGTAATGTATGCTCTGTAAAGCTAAAGTGCTGAACAGCTTATTATATTAATGCAATAATGCAACACATCCATGCATCAGGTGTGGCTTCACTGCACCCAAGACCCTGCTGAGGGAAGGACCCTTTGTACAACATATGCCAACTGAAAACCAATTACATATATCCACACAAGAGAGGAAAAAAGAGATTAAACAAATAAGGTTATTGCAAATGTTTCCAAGAAGTCATTAAAACTGTTTTGATTTCTATAATGGCAATTAAAAAAAAAGTCTCCCACACATTTTACATAAACTTAAATCAAGCTGTAGGCAGAAGCTGAGACCTATGAAGTATAAAAACTCAACCTGATTAACCAAAAGAAAAGAAAAGAAAAGAAAAAAAGTATAATTGCCTGACTGATTTGCAAGTAAGATTACCCAAACTGCATGAGCAAATTGGGCAGTTGTGCATGTGGACAGGTAGTTAGTTTTATGACACTTCATTTCACAGTGATTAGGAGCATACACTTTACACACAAAATGACATATTAACCAGACTTCAGGCTACATGGAAATCAACTGAACTTCACAAGGTTTGATGCAGGTTTGCTTTCCCTTGAACTGGCCTCAAAATAGTCCCACATCATGGTACACCAGCAAAAAAAGATGCAGTGCGCAACATTAGTTAAGGTACCACCCAGCACAGATGACCTCTATACAGCACTTAAGCATGCAGAAAACAACATCAGCACCCACAATCATGCTGCGAAATTTTGTTGTTGTTCTAACTAGCGACAGCCTAGCTACACAGAGGAACTAGTTTGACTATTGCCTTTCCAGTAGCACCTTGTAGAATATTAGGAGCAGTGTGGCAACCCTCATGGCTAAACAGATTTTTTGGGGGTTTCATCATTTACAGATGTGGAAGGTTATCATCACCTCCAAGGTGTTACTGCACTAGGGTCTCTAGAGGTCTTCAAAACGTTCACTGGTAATAACTGTTTGACCTTTAGTTACAGTTCTCATTTCTGAGTAAGCCATACCCATAGAAAAGTGACTTACCTGGAAACCACACCATCATCACAATTATAACGTAAATAACCAAATGCCTGAAAGCTTTAGTGTGAAGAGTACATTCTTGGCTGCAGAGGATGCACACAGACCAAAGATGTGCAAAAGAAAGTTCTTAATGCTGGCACACAGAACTCATGGCAGAGTCAACATCACAGATGAAGTTTTCGTTTAATAAGATTAACCTAAAGACGTTCTGTGCTTTACTATGAGCAAGGATTTTTGGCACATCAATGCCATCTGCTGGATGGTTAACTTTATGGTCCAAACTCCATGACTAATTAAATCAAAAAAAAAAAACCCTCAAAAAACAAGGAGTTGTGTGGAACTTTAAGACTAACAGATTTATTTTTCGCATGAACGTTCGTTGAACGTTGACGAAGTGGGATTTTCTCCCACGAAAGCTCATGCGAAAAATAAATCTGTTAGTCTTAAAGTGCCACAAGACTCCTTGTCTTTTTTGCTGGACTAGACTAACATGGCTATCCCTTTGGTAATTAAATCAAGTTCCCATTCTTTCCCTTGGGGAATGAAGGGAATTCACCCTGTAATCTTACCTGGCTTTAGCGATGTTAAGACAAATTCATCTAAAGTATTTGCTTTAAAATTCCAGCTGTATCGTATTACCATTCATAAGAGAAACTTCATACGCCAGCATTTCCTTTATCTGTAACCCTGCTCTGTTCAGCTGTCAAACTGCAGTGTGTGTTGGATAGTAGCTTTGTTTGTACACTGCAGAAGCATGCTTGTCAAATCCTTAATGCATGTCAAACTATACAGCAAGGAAGAGGTGAGTGGAAATAACAAGGGCCCAACTCACAGTGTGATCCACTCTAATTTTATGGCAAGTTTTGCATGTTTCTTAAAAGTCCAGCTCTTGGAAATATGGCCCCATTCCTTGCAAGATATGTGGTCATCTCTTTAGTTCCATGAGTTCACCATTTGGTCATCAGTAACATTTTCAAATGTGTTGATCTGCTGTTGCCTAGAGGCACCCAAGTTTTCATGGGTCAGCATGCACAAAACCACTTCAGCCCTGATGTCACCCCACAGCTGCTTTGATCCCTCACTCAACCCCCAAAACTAGGTTCTCAAACTAGGTGGAAGAACATCTTCCACACAGCAGGACACAATCCTGTAGACACAGTCTGACTAAGACATACCACTTGTCAGATGCTGCTGGAGGAAGACTGAATACAGGCCACCAACAAGTAGGAGAGTGGCACAGCAGCACACAGAAGAGCCAAGAGCGAAAGAAAACATAGGCCACATGTGAATGGTGTCAAGCATGAAAGGGAAATAAAGTATCTCAAGTGCTAGTAACTTTGTTACCTAAGCAGCAGCGTAGGCGCCCACATGTAGTGGAGGCTTTTGGGGTAGGCGATGCAGGCGGCCGCCTAGGGCCCCAAGCAATAAGGGGCCCCATCCTCAATTTGGGGGACAGAAATGAAAATATACAAACATATAGAAATTGTTCCCATCTAGCTCAGCTAGTAGGGCTGGAAGCCTAAGCACTTTTCACTCTCTTGGCTCATCCAGGCAAACTGTCATTAGGATCTGTGCTTCATCTGAATTGCAGATCTCACCATTATCTGCCCATCACCTTCACAGTGATATGCTAAAAAAGCAACAGCAAGCAATAAACAGCACAATAACAGGAACTTTTCCAGCGGCCTCAGCTTTTAATTCCTCAGTGCGCCCATTTATTCTGCCATTTTTTAAGTTTGTGAAATATTGCCTTTTTCTTTTGACTTTGTGACAATTTTTCCTTAGGCTTTAGTTAGCTTAGGTTACCAGGCAGGTCCATATAGATTGCTACATATAAATACAGTGCTGCACTTAGGCAATCATTACAGCTGTGTGATGTCTGTGCTGTATGTCCTTCTTTTGGTAAGTAATTTTTTAGCTTCTTCTGTACTTACTATTTAACATTTTGAAGCGACTGGAGTCTTATAAACTTGAGTACTTCAGAGAATTTCATTGAAGTTTGGTGTTTTCATTTATAGCTACAAACTAGAAACCTTCTTTTCACTTATTTTTATTTATAATTATTTATATTAAATGTCTAGGGCACATAAACCCAAGCCTATATGAAACCTTCGTAAGATTTGACTGCCAAGATTTTAAAGGTGGTATTTTAGTTATTTTTGAGCCACCATTAATGTTATCACTTTTTATTTATTAATTAATGTATGTACTTTTTAAAAACTTTCAAAATGTTCATTTTAACTTTGTACCTCAGCATTAGCTCATTTATGTTAAATGAAAGATGATCAGCTTACAAGCTTCACAATGACAAGATCTTTAAAAATATCATACCCAAGAATAATTTATGAGATTCAGAGGGATAGTCGCGTTAGTTTGGTTCAGAAAAACAAACAAGGAGTCCTGTGTGGCGCAGTGAGGGGCGCAGGGAGGACTGGGGCCACAGAGAGGGTAGTACTAGGGGCTGACAGTGGGCCCTTTAGGGGGCCCCAGAATGGGACTTTGCCTAGGGCCCCTAGTTGCCTAAGGCTGCCTCTGCGCATGCCTCTTGCCTTGCCATTTCATTTCTGGTTTGTTTTGAAGGTTTGCTGCTCAATTTGCTGGCTTTTGAAGATCTCTCAAGACCTGGGTGCCTAAATCAGGTTTCCATTAGGATCCTGCCCAACCTAGGGGATTAATTGTAGTTCAGTAGCTTTAAGCTGCCTCTCTCAACCTTTCCAGACAACTGTACTCTTTGAGAAGTCTGATTTATCTTGAACCCTCAAGTTTCAACTCACTTAAAACCTACTTGCCTACAAAATCAAACATAAAAATACAAGTGTCAACAGACTTACTGTAAAATTTCTATTTTCTCATTTTTGCCACAGAATTATAAATCAACTAGAATATAAAATATTTTGCTTATATTCAGTGTATAATAAATAGAGCAGTATAAACAAGTCATTGATTCAATGAAATTTTAGTTTGCACTGACTTTGCTATTGCTTTTCATATAGCCTGTTGTAAAACTAGGCTGATACCAAGGTGGGAGGGGTTGCAAGTGCTTTAGATCGGGGGTCTCAAACACACGGCCTCTGGGCCGTGTGTGGCCCCTAAAACTATTTTCTGCAGCCCACAACACCACTATCATTACCGATATTTGCAACAACATTGTATGAAAAGGTTTCAGTAGTGCAGCCCTTGGGCTCATGTACTAGTAGTCCTCATGCAGCCCTGTACTAGTCCTCAAGCGGCCCTCATTGTGATTTGAGTTTGAGACCCTAGATTTAGAGGATAGAATCACAATTCAAAATGATTTGGACAAACCGGTGAAATGGTGTGAGGTAAACAGAATGAAATTCAATAGAGACAAGTGCAAAGTAGTCCACTGAGGAAAGAACAATCCATTGCCCATACACAAAATGGGCAATGACTGCCTAGGAAGGAGTACTGCAAAAAGGGATCTGGGTGTCCTACTGGATCACAAACTAAATATGAATCAACAGTGTAACGGTGTTGCAAAAAAAAGTAAACACCATTCTGGGATTTATTAACAAAAGTATTGTAAGTAAAACACGAGAAGTAATTCTTCTGCTCTACTCTGCGCTGATTAGGCCTCAACTGGAGTATTGCGTCCAGTTCTGGGCTCCTCATTTCAGGAAAGATGTGGACAAACTGGAGAAAGTCCAGAGAAGAACAATGCATGATTAAAAATCTGGAACACTTGACTTATGAGGGAAGATTGAAAGAGCTGGGTTTGTTTAGTCTGGAACATGGTAACAGTTTTCAAATACCTAAGAGGTTGTCATGAGGAGGAGGGAGAGATTCGCCTCATCTGTCAATGACAGGAAAAGAAATAATGGGCTTAAATTACAGCAAGGGAGGTTTAGGTTGGACATCAGGAAAAAATGCCTAATTGTCAGGGTGATTACCCACTGGAGTAACTTGCCTAGGGAGGTTGTGGAATCTCCATCACCAGACGTTTCTAACAGCAGCTTAAACAAACACCCGTCGGGGATCGTTTAAGAGGGCGCTTGGTCCCGCCATGAGTGCAGGAGACTGAGCCCAATGATCTCTCATGGTCCCCTCCAGTTTCCATGATACCCCAGGAGTACACAGAGCCCTGGCTGAAAACCACTGGCTTTGAGGCTCTCCACATATATTAGGTAAGAATCTGAACTTTTTGTTTGTTTTCAATTAACATAAGCTTCTAATTTTCATAGGTATAATAAAAAACTTCAAAACATGACTCAGTGAATCCTAAGGACTCAAAACACCAACATAAAGGTTTTAAGGTAAATCACTGTAATAAAAACTACATATTTACTCTAAACAAAATGGAAATTAGTTTCAAGATGGCCTGAGTCTGAAAGCATCAGATGGGCTATTGTGATTTTACTGTAAGTTTGGGCCAGGCATTTAAACTTTCCTGAATCTCAGCTGCCTCATCTGTGAAGCGGGAATGATGATACTGTGCATGGGGTGCCTTGCGATCCTCCAATGAAAAAGCGGTATGTCAGTGATTAATAACCATCATATATAATGCTTTTCATCAACAGACATCAGAGCAATTTACAAAGCAGGCAAGCATCATTAGCTATAATCACATTCAAGTATTATGATAATAATTGTCAAAAAGATAGATTAATTCAGTATACTTAATTGCAGAAATTTAATTTTTTTAGTATTTCACACATTTCAGATAGCAATTTCCACAAACAAAACCAAGGAAAACGTATGATGTTTACCTGACTTTATTGTTATTTTCACCAACAAAATGCAAACACCTCAATCTTGACACTATATCAACAATATATGGAAGGCTATTGTTTTTCTGGGAACAAATAAATAATTGTTGGTATGTAAAGTAAGAAAGCTTTCATTAAATAGGCAGAAGCTGCAACTTGAAAGCTATAAAACAAATTTTTTTAAAAAATTATTGAAATAAGGGAAATGTCAAAAGTCTCATTCAATAAATCAATTTAAAAAAGTTGAATATTGTATATTTAGGAAAAAATTAGCTGTCATCTGCCTCAAGGTTTATATTGTTCCCAAATTTTGCATAAAGCTGAACCTTCAGGTCAGATAATACCCCCTGAATTGATTCCACTCGGGATTCCAACGCTTCAATTTCTTCTTGTAAATTTTTCTGCGAAAGAAAATATTGGCTAATTAATACCAGAACAAACTGAGACAAGTTTCTTATTCATTTACCTACAGGTTACATGTGTCAAGCAAATTGTTTTCCAGTTGGGTAAGAATATTAATGAACATGGATGAGGACAGAATAGTTTTCAGCTGAAATTCAAATCCAGTAATGACCATAAATAATTACTGTCCACTAACAGTTCTGTACTACATTTTAAGTATGCTGGTGGAGTCGGTTCAGTTACTAACATAGACAGGTACTTCTACATCACAAAACACCAGTGGCATGCTCATCAGATGGCACAGAATGAATCATTCATATGGCCCAGCACTCTCCATATTCCCATCTATTTTCCACATCAGGATAATGCACACTGCTGAGGCAGCATGGGGTAAAGAACACAGTTACTATCCATGGAGCACTTCTTCCGTAGCTCACTTGGGAATTTCAACCTAGAGTCTTGACACAGTACCACGTTAAATGTTAATAAAAGGTATTCCAAAAGAGAAAGGTTCAGTGGCAGATGAACAGCTCATGAAGTACCACCAACTGTAATGAAATACAGCAGTGAATATACCAAAAGGACACGCTCTTCCACTCACAAACCTTTGCTTCCTCCAGCATCTCTTGTGTCTCATCTTGAGAATGACTGATAAAGACATCACCAATCTGATAGGGTATCAACAATGCATCATCATCATCAAGCATCATGATGTCATCGCATGCATCCTCCAAATTCTGAAGCTGTTTCTGTGAAGTCAAAAGAGTCAGAAGCTGGTCACCCATTTACAGCTACTTCAGCTTTATAATCCAAGCTACTCTGAGCTTTACCAGCATAATTCGTGGGAGAGGATCAGCAAAACTGCCAGGTATAGTTGACAGAAAAGAGGAGGTGAGGTAATATCTTTTATTGGACCAACTTCTGCTGGTGGAAGGGACAAACTTTGGAGAGCTACAGAGCTCTTCTTCAAGTCTAGGGAATGTCAGGAATTATTTCTTCATACACTGCAAAGGCAACTTGTGGAACCTCACTGCCAGGCGATGTTGATAAGGCCAAAAGCGTAACTTGATTCAAAAAAGAATTAGATCATTCGTAGGTTAATCAATGGCTATTAGACGGGGATAGGATCTCTAGCCCATGCTTGCAGTGTCCCTAAACTGCTACCCGTGAGAATCTGAGGCTTGATGATAGGGATGGATCATTCAATAATTGCACTGTTCTGTTCATGCCCTCCGAAGCACCTGGCATCAGTCACTATTGAAACAGAGGACACTGGTCTACCTGGACCATTGGTCTGACCCAGTTATGGCCATTCTTATGCCTGAGGTAAATACCAGCTGGAACAGGCTATTAAGCATATGCAGGTTCACATATGCAGTTACAGACCACTTTAAATGAAGTCAGTATTTGAGGATTAGGATTTCAACAGAGCTGCACCAGCATGACAGTAAAGTAATGTTATGGAGAATCCAGCCCAGACCCCACCACCACTTTTCCATAAGATTTCTTTTATTTTTTAAATAAGAATAAAAAATAACAGATTCTAAGCACTGAATGCACAAGTAGAAGATACACACTGAAGAAAAATATTGGTCATTTGTGCTTGTCACAGGATTATTTCTTACACCTAAACACTTTTCCATCTTCACTTTGCTTTAGCTGTTTTAAAACGGAGTTTATAGACAGACTAGACTTCAAAAGCAGATCCAGCACCAAGGCTCTTCTAGTTACAATACTCTCCTACTACAGATTTGAACCCTAATTCTGAGCTACGAAGGTGAGCTCAATGCACTGACATGTGAGTGGATACCTTTTTAACTTCTATTTCTTCTTTCAGCTCTGTGATCCTGCTGGTATTTCTTGCAAACTTGTTAATTTTCTGTTGATCTTCAAAAGTGACATTGACATCTTCCGCAGCCTGGACAGGATGAGAGGTCATAATGGTTAAATTCTTATATGTGTTTAGGTAGAGTGAAGGTCAAAATAATGCCACCAGGAAAGCTAACTTTTAAATAAAAGATGAAGTGCCACAGGACTCCTTCTTTGTTTTACTGAACTAGACTAACATAGCTGCCCCTTTGGAACTCACATTTCTGATAATTTACTTCCTAAGGCCAGGTTTACACTAGAAAAGAATTGCTAGTACGGTTATATCAGTAGATGCTCCTCCTGTATGTATAGCTTATATCAGCAAAAAAGTGATTTGACAGTGATAGCGAACACCCATTCTCCCAGAAAATACTGACAAAAAACACTTGTGTGCTTATTTTAGTGCATCTACGCAAGAGCCAAGTCTATGCTGACACTGCCGTCGGTTTGATTTTTTCCGGTTTGATTGAGCAGTCAGCAAAGACCTGCTCGATTGATCCAGAAGTCGATGCAGGAGGTCAGTCCAGCCCAGGGGTCTCAAACTCAAATCACCACAAGGGCCACATGAGGACTAGTATGTTAGCCCAAAGGCTGCACCACTGAAACCTTTTCATACAGTGATATTGCAAATGTTGGGAATGAGAGCATCATTGCAGGCCGCAGGAAATAGTTTTAGGGGTTGTGTGTTTGAGACCCCTGGTCTAGCCCTTGAAGGAAAGTACAGCTGAGTTGAAGGGAGGGTGTTTCCCTTCAATACAGCACCAGCAAGCAAGCATTACAAAGTCAAAGTGAGAAACGCAAGTTGTTTTACTTTATTAGTTTTACCTACCTTCAGCCGCTGCAGAACACCACAGCAAAGTGTGGACCAGACCTAGTCACTCTCTTTGGCAAAGCCATTAAACAAAATCACCCCCATTCCCTAAAGAAGAGGTTTTTGTGCAGTCCTGACCTGACCCCAGGACAGTCAGCCCCCTTTATAAGCCTGCCATCACTGCAGAGAACAAAACAAAGGTGCAATCCGTGGCCCTTTTAAAAACCAAACTAATTCATTTATCGCAGGAGAGAATCTCATTTCATCAGATGAAAATGGGGGAACTTTTAGAATGGGAAGAAAATGACCCTTTGGAACTTTTCGTGTTAGTCTAGTCCAGCAAAAGAAACCCCAAGGAGTCGTGTGGCACTTTAAGACTAACAGATTTATTTTTTGCATGAGCTTTTGTGGGGGAAGATCCCACTTCCTCAGATGCTTCAAAGATGGGTGAAGTTACAAAAAGGAATGAAACTAAATGCAAGGGAGTGTAAAACATAGGATCAGGTCATATAGTAACAGCAAATCAGAGCAGTTCACCCATCTTCGAAGCATCTGACGAAGTGTTATTTTCTCCCACGACAGCTCATGCGAAAAACAAATCTGTTAGTCTTAAAGTGCCCCACGACTCCTTGGGTTTTTTTTTTTCCTTTGGAACTTGCCAACTTGCAAGGCACTGAATACAGCCATTTGAAGGGGAACTCATTCAACTTCATGCAACAACTGGCAGGGAGCCACCCATCACCTTCCCTTCTGAATGCAAAGAGCTGGACGCATCCCTGCATTGATTCCCTCCTGTGCTGCACCTGTCCCACCGCCACAGCACCCCGCAAAGCGCGATTTTAAAGCCCGTGCGATAAATAAACCTGCTGGTCTTTAAAAGGACCAAGGGACACTGGGTTGGTTGGCTGGACCAGCATTTCCCAACCAGAGTGCCACCAGACCTGAGCAGCTGTGCCTGCAATTTTTTTGCTAAATTGCATGAAAAATGCTAGATTGGCTGATGAATATGCATGAGTTTATTTGCAAAGGATTTGGTGGGGTGCCTCAAAATAATGAAAGGGAGCAAGCCCTTGCCCCCAGCGCTGCAGGCGCACGTGGCACCCCGCAGGCTCCCGGGGACGCCGCAGCAGGGGGCAGGAGAGCGCGCGGGGCTCGGGCCTCCCCCACTTGCACCAGCGGCGGGGGGGGACTGATCCCCCCCCCGCTCTCGCCTACGAATCGGAACGTCCAGCGCGAGGCCAGCCCGCAGCGCCCCCGCCCCGCCCACTGGGGCCAGCTCCTGCGGGGGAGGGGGCGACTCCCCCGCTCTCCGTGCGCGCGCCGCAGGGAGGAGACCCGCGCGCCAAGCATGCGCAGCGCGGGCCAGATCTGGGGGCGCCCAGCGCGAAGATGGGGGGGTGTCTCCCCCAGCAAAACTCACCGCTTTTTTCATGGTGGCCGCCATCTTGGACTGAACCACTCGCCCTTCACCGCGCTCACCCTCGCCGGGCTGGGAGAACCGTGCGGGGGAGGTCGAAGAGCACGTGAACGGACGCGCGCGCTTGGTACGCTCCACTTAAAGGCGCAGGCAGGGAGGACTATTCGTCCGCCGACGGAATACGGGGTGCTGAGCGTGGGAGCTGCCGCTAGGTGGCGCGAGGCTCCAGAAAAGGAAAGGTGGGCGCTGCACACTAGTAATAGTGAACAGTCGTGCAAACTGTGCTCCCGCGAAGCTGTGCGTGCGCACACAGGTCATGAAAGCCTGCACAAAGCAATTCAAGAGGGCTAATGTTTTCATACCCACTTTAAGAAATTGGTTTCAAGGAGCATGTTTCAAATAAGGGTTTGTAAGTTACAAAATCATTTCCATCACCATCTCCAAATAAAAGGTAAATATTATTTGCATCGGACACTCTTGCTTTGTTGCGCTTACGAGTTTGAGCATGCTCAGTGGAGTGTGCACAAATTTGGACAGTGGTTCCAAAAATTTGCACAAAAGAAGCTTTTTGTGCACACAGAAATTAGAGGGAACACGGGGTGCAAACTGCACCCCCCCCCCCAGGACTGGAGGGGGCTGTCTGCAGTGCCCGTGGGAACCAGGCCCGCTTCCCCATTACTTGGGGGGGTGAGTCACCAAGGCACCATCTGCATAGGGCAGAGCCCACCCCAGCCTTTTCCCCATGCATGGTGGTGGTGGTGTGTGGTCCCCAATGCACCCCCATGCCTGGGGGCAGAATCCCTCCATCCCACCCCCCATCCTCCATGCCCCACGTATCAGTCCGTGCATCATTAATTAATATTGAGAAATTTCCAGAGGGGTAGCTGTGTTACTCTGTGTACAGCAAAAGCAGCAAGAGCCCTGTGGCACCTTATAGACTAAGATTTCTTCAGGCGTAAGCTTTCAAGGGCTCCAACCCACTTCGTCAGATGCAGGTAGTTTCCACTTCACACATCTGACAAAGTGGGTTGAAGGCCACAAAAGCTTATGGCCAAAGAAATTTGTTAGTCAGTAAGGTGCCACAGGACTCTCACTAAATAATATGGAAGCCTTCCATTAATTAGTCCATAGATAGAAAATTGATAGCAATTACTGGTACCAACAGATCCATCCTATTCTGGGATCACACCAACATTAAGGGCACCTACCCTCACACACTCCTGAAGTCAGGAGGTATGAGCCCCATGTACAGGTGGGGTACCAAGGCACAGAAAGATGAAGCAGCTTGGTGGAAGAAGGCTGTGGCTAAGCCAGGACTTGATCCCAGCTCTCCTGAGTCCTAGGCCAGGGCCTTAACTGCAAGACCCATCCCCTCTGGGCAACTGTCTATTAAAATTACTGGAGGTGGAGGAAAAAAATGCTTCAACTCCAAATTTCTTTCCAGAGGGACCTCATCAACAAATAACAAAATATTTAAAAGAAATAAGGGCAGCTGGCATTTGCGCTGCATAATTGCCTCCACATGCCTGTTTATTTATTTACTTATATCACAGTTATGAAAATAATCAGGTTGTCATAACATTTCATAACAGCAGTTGTGGGGGCGTGTTTTGGCTTCAGTTGACTCCCAGCAAACAACTGCAATAAGTACAATGTCCTGCCAAAGATTCAAGAGCCTGGAGCCTTGGTGGAACAGGATGTCTGGATGAGGATGCAACTGGTGAGCTGTCATCTAGCCAAGGCTTTAAGAGCAATTTGATTGAAGGAGAGTAATTTTGGTGGACTACCTGTCTCTTGTTCACAAAAGATCCTGTGAACACTGCCACGTGGTCTCCCTCCAGCCTCAGTGACTTCCTCACTTCAGAAAAACTTTTTATTAAAAAAAAAATTGCTGCTGATTGATACAAAGCAGCCAGAGCAAGGGCTAAGCTCTGGCCCTTGCAATTCTGCTTCTGGTTTGTGGTTCCTTGGTGCCTAATCCTGCAGTCTGCCAAGCAACTCCTGGGGGGCCATGGGGAGCAGAAGCATGTTGCGTGTCATCAGTTCCCATTGTCATCATAAGATAAATACTACACCACTGAAGATAAAAAAGAGTGATTTCCAAGGAACACATTGCTCGTGACAACAACCTTTGCAGATTTCACTTGCTAGACATACTAGAGAAAAAGTTTATAATGTAAACTATTGTAATGAAGAAAATGCTTGTATGACACTTTGCTATGACATTCTTTTCTTTGATACGTGCCCCTATATCAAAGGGAGCTGAAGGCAGTTCAGCTGGGATTCATTAAACAAATAGACTTGGCAATGCTGCTTGTTGCTGGGCCTAACTTTTAGGCACCTAAAAAAAATCACAGGAACAACACTGCAACTCACAAAGCTGAGTCAAGTAAGCACTCACATACCCTACATAATGAATGTGAAAAAATTAGTACATAAAACTGTGATTCACAAAATCCATCACCAGCTGCCTAAGCTAGCCAATGGGAGATGCTATCTAGAGAATGTATACTAAGCCTCATACCTTTCTTGGAGATTGGCAATGAAATGCAGACTGCAGAGAAGGGACACATATAGGTCATCTTACTGATCCCATGAGGAAAAATTTGTGCCACCTCGCAACAAACAATTTAGGTATCTGTGGCGCTTCTTGAGCCAATGACTTAGGTGCTTGCATTAGTCCACATATGGTAGTACCACTGCCCACCCCACAACTTTTAGCACTGTAGTTAGACTGCTAAGACCCTGGTTCATTTCTCTCCCTTCTTCCCTCCCAGCCTGCCAGACAGAGGGAGGCAAATTATTTGAACAGAGGTCTCCCACCTCTCTAGAGAATGTGCTACACACTGAGCAGTGGCGTAGTTTAATGGGGATGGGGGTTGCCTCAATCTCTTCTGTTAAAGTCTGTTGCACTCTGGATAAATAATGGAGTGGTTGGAGCAAGGGGATTGGATCAAGAGTCACTCATATCCTTGGTGGGTGCTTTAACCACTGGACTACAGAGTCATGCTCTGTTGCCTGCTGTCTTTGGCCCAATGATTATTTTACTATTTATCCAAGATAGACAAGCACAGTGGTTTCCAAAAATTTTTTCTCAGGACCCAGTTGAAAAAAATCATTTTTGCCAACAACCCAACAATTATACCTTTGACTAACACTTTGTAGTCTTCTGGCAGTGGCAGCAGGGGGTGCCATAACCCAATACCTGAAGGTCTGCAACCCAGTATTGGGTTCCTACCAGTAGTTTGAAAACCACTGGACTAGCACTTTTACAGAACTTTACCTACTACAAATACTCTCATTGAAGTCAACCATATATGCCAAAAAGAAAAATTTTTGTAAATGTTTGTAGGACCTGGGTCTTAGATTGCAGAGTATGTTATTTGGCATATGCAACAATGGCAAGAGGGTCAAATATATAGAAGTTATTGTAAGTAAACCATATGTGCAGTGCAGTGGTGCAATATTTTTCTGAGCAATCTTTTCCGTACATATATTTTCTGAAGGCTATTTTCACTTAAAATGAAAGATGAGCATACAATAAATTAGAAAACCCAAAAGTCAAAAGAATTATACAGATGCACACACAAACATTTAATGAATATTAATTTGTATTTTTATGTCTCAAACCCATAATTAGTGCTTTGCAGTTCCCTTGCACTTGCCATGCAAAGATTTCAAAACTCTCTGCAAACATTAACTAATTTGCACATCATCTCTGTGAAATAGCTAAGTAGGTATTAACCCCATTTTAGAAATGTAGAAGGTGAGGTGTCGACAATTTAAGGCCAACACTGAGAGGCCAGATTGAAGCAAAAATTGTCTCAAATTAGACACCCACTGACTGAGTATTTTGGAGAGTCTGTGCCCAGTTAATGTGTATTAGTGGATGAAATAGAGTCTAATGTCCCTGATTCCCTGCCTTAGGCGGCTGCATCCTTCCTCCACAAGAGACTCATACAAATGAATCCAATTAATATGAGATACTAGCCATGGAAAGCAGCAGATGAAAGTAAAAGTGAATTAAATCCCTAAGAGTGACAGACAAGAAGCAGTGTCTCACAGAAACTGCTTCCTACTAACATCAAACACCTTGGGTACATTAGTTCTGGAAAAGTTGAATACATAAGACTTTCTAACAGCATTAACTCTCTCCTCCATGGCTTCTTCCTTCATCAGACAATACAGATGCCAAGTCAAGGTAAGGGAGAAGTCTGTGTTTCTCTCCTATCATTTGTGGCTTGGTGCTTGCTCCACACATATCTATCCTCAGATTCAGAGATGTTGGAATGTTGCATGTACTAAAGCTGGCGAGGAATTTTTCAATGAAGCTTTTGTTGGAGAGCGCCAAATCATCAGAACAGAAATAGTCCATCTTGATGAATTTCCTGTTTTTAAAAAATGTTGAAAAAAGATCATTTCCAAATTGTTGAAACGGGGTATTTTGACATTATCTAAATTTAAAATTTCTATCTTTTGGATAAAAGTGACTATTTCAAAATTTGTTACTTCGTTATAAAAAGAATGCAAAATATGTAAATAAATAAAAATGCCCATTGTTTTAAATGATCAAAATGTAACATTTTAATTGGCCTGATCCCTACCCCACGTGCCTCCAAAAAAAAAATTGGTTTGCAAACACTGTCAAGATTTTTTAAGTTTTTGTTCCAATCTGGGATGAAAAAAGTTTTTAAAATATTGAAGATTATCATAGGACAGCAAAAACTGCCCAGCTGTGTTCTTTAACCCTTCCTCCCTTTGCTCGATTAGTCAGCAACCCACATCACTATCTTTTCTGCTCTATGAACTTTACAGGGGTGCTTGAGTTCGCTTTTCCCTACTTAAGGAATCCACCATGAAGGGGTATGATTTAGGTTACAGTTATTCCCATAGGCACAGTAGGTGAGTAATAACATGTTATGTTTGAGCCAATTTCATTTTGTTCAACATAAAAGGACCAGATTTAATAGCAATCTGATGTTTTCAAAGCTTTGAAACTAAGCCTTTCCTCCCACATGCTTAGGCAAGATTTGTGGTGACTAGATGGTAGCATGTTGCCAAGATGAACTTACTGTAGCTCTTGTTTACTTAAATAAAAGAGAAACCATGTAGCAAGATCCAAGCTCCTACTTGTGGCACAAGATGAACTTGTTGAACTCAGTGACCCTATTTCTCTTTCAGTTGCAAGAAATGGTTTGCTTTCCTACTTGATAATCCTGTAGTTTGTTTTTTCAAAATGTACTTTTACTTTGCTGTTTGCTGAAGCTCATTCCATTAATCAGCCCTTTTAGTACTTGTAACCCAATCACCTTTTAACTCGTATCTTTTCTTTGATTTTCTAGGCATTTTTCTTGCTACTTAATTTCACATAGCCTTTTGCAATACAACTCCATGGGAGAGGGAAACTCTGTCTGTGCTTTTCAGTGGAGACTGAGTAGAGCTAGTCCTACACTACAGGCCTATACTGGTATAACTGCATCACTTAACGGTGACAGAAATCCATACTCCTGAGCAACTTTATATTGATGTAACCCCCAGCATATACAGTGCTTTGCCAACAGCAAAGCTTCTTCCATTGCCATAGCTTCCAGTCCCCGGGGAGGTGAATTCACTATGTCAGTAGGAGAAATTCATCCCTCAGCCTAGAAGCATCTTCAGTAAAGTGGTACAGCTGAAGTTTTCTACACGAAGAAGCCCAAAGTCTTGGTTATAGGTCCCTCCCACAGACCGAGCCCTATGTTGACAGATATACCTCACCAGCCAGGAACCCCTTCTGGCTGGGTGCTGAATCTTCCCCTAGGTCTCCTGCCTTTGGCCACTCTGTCTGGGTCTTCTATATCCACATCACTTAAAAATTCAAATCATCCCCATCCCACTGTAACTGCTCACTACCCAAGATGGCTTCTTCAAGTTTACTTCCTGAGTGTCCCTTCATTCAGTTTACCTTTGAGTCAGCAACAAATTCCTTATAAATCAAAGAGAATCACACAGCTTTCAAAAGGCAGCAGGTCCCAGGCCCTCTCCATGGGTCCCTCAGTAGAGCATCAAAAGTACAAACAATATTAAACAAACAGTATTTTTTTTTCTTTCAGCTCCCTATTTCTCTTGTGGAACCCTAACTCCGGGACTGCCTTCTATAGCCTAGCCCCTTGTTCCAGCTGGCGGTCGGCAGCACCCCACTCCCTACCCCATGGGAGTTGGGGCTGTGAGGGGATGGCTAGGGCAGCAGTGGGGGCCCAGGGCCCCGGTGAGGGTGGCATGGGGGGCCAATGGGGGCCCATAAAGGGCCTTCACCTAGGGCCCCCAATTCCCTAAGGCTGCCTCTGGCGAGTATATATGGCAAGCCTTAGTTTGATTATTAGTTTGAACTAAGGACAATGTAGACAAGGATTAGCCTTTAGCTCGAACTTTGTAAGTTCAAACTAAGGGCAGTTAGTTCAAGTTAACGTGAACTAATTTGAACCAATGTTAGTTCGAATTAGTCCATGTTGTTAATTCAAATTAAGTTCAGGTTTAGTTTGAACTAACCTTGAACTTATTAGTTCAAATTAACAAATGCGAACTAACTTTTCCTAGTGTAGACATAGCCTATAAGTGCCACCAGAGTTCTTTTTTGTTTTCCCCAAGCCAAGGTTGTTGGGTTTTATTTTCCCTCCCTAACCACCTATGAGCCAGTTCATCACCAACCCAATAATACACAAAAAAATCTTCTCCATTGCCCCTCCATCTCAGGACATACACCAACACAATTCAGCTAGACCCAGGGCTCTAGGCCTATAACATTAGCTCTGTATCTTTATCATTCTATAGTAAAAGTAATAAAGTACAGGCTTACTCTGACAAGTGACTATAAAAATGACATTGTCTCAGTGATTCTGTCTCAAACGTCCTCAGTTTAACATTAAAAATGCGTATGCTAAGAACGGTTATTTCAAAAAATCTAAAAATATCATTAAAATTATTCAGGACAAAAATGGCTATTTAAAAATATCTTTCATTTCTATAACATAAGCTGCTGATAAGTTAAAAATTCATGGGTCCAGCTAGCTAGTTATCATGAGACATGTCAATGTGCCTACACCTGAAGGATCTAAGTGCTATCAAAGTTTTTTACTTGTATTTTTTAAAGACCCTCCTCCATCAATTCTAAATTATAGTGCAAATTGTTTAAAGAAACTGAAAATATTTATGAAACCCATTTTTTTAAGTAAAGAGGTTTCATGCATGCTCAATTTCCCCCAACCTTAGTGTAAATAATATTGAGCATCTTTTAATTTGCAAAAGATTTTTCTTGCTTCTTCCCCCCTCCTCATACCACCCACAGAATCCAGTGGAATCTCTGGGGAAGGCTTGTGTCTCCTACTGAGTATGTGACAGATGCACTAATTTGATGCTTGAGCAAATAGAGAGCTAAATACAGTAAGTGTTTTTCCCATGGTGATGTTTACATTCAACAGTCGTATAGGTAGGAAGCAAAAACCTCCTCTAGAGAAATTCATGCATAAATACTGAATTGAAGGAAACAGCAGGCTACCAGGAGGATTTATCCAATGAGCTGCTCAGGCAGCTTGTTCTAATCCCTGGTGTACATACAGATCAGTTGAAATAACCGGGATGTGGCTTAGAGGGCATTGAGTTCAATGGAGTGTAACCTAAGTGCCTTTTGGGTGACTAATGTTAAAGCAGAGATAATTTTAATGTCTCTCTGTACTTTTAATGTAAATAAGTGACAGTCCACACAATTAGCCAATCAAAATTCTAATCTAGCTCATTTATATGTGATCATGAAGATATATTGCTGGAATAAAATGTCTTTTTTACTTATATATGGGACCTTTAATCTCAAGACTGTTTACATACTAAACCCGAGGTCTGCTTTATCTGCCCGTAGGGTGAAATACAAAAACGCCACATAATAATGTAATACAGAAAATGAAAAATCCCTGATTCCTTTGATGTTGTAGGAGGAAGTTACAGAGGCCACATATAATCACCAATTTGGAATTTCAACATAAAGTGTTAACTGTCCTCTTTGAAGAGTCATAAATGACCACAACTGTGGTTTTGCGTGTCATTCAAAAGATGACAACTCTAGCACCACAGTGGCTACATGTACACTGGAGGCTTAAGTCGACTTAAGCAAATCCCTGGCCACGTTTGGAGTTCATCAAGTTGACTTAAGCACTTGCTTAAGTCAGCTTAATAACTCCTGCCCTTAAAGTTGACTTTATTAAGTCAATGTAACATAATGTGCCTGTTAAACTTGACTTAATAAAGTCAACTTAGTACATTAGAGTCATTTAAGTCTTGACTTAAGTTGACTTTATAAAGTCAACTTAAGCCACAGGACCCATTTATAAAAGTTGACAAACAAATGGGGCCTCACTAAGTCGACTTAATAAAGTCAACTTTAAGATGACCTCATTAAGTCAACTTACCTAAGCTCTGTAGTGTAGACATAGCCAGTGGTTCCTAACTGCACATTAGGCTCTGAATTCAGTACTGACTCAGAAGGAAGAGAGTTACCTGTCAAAACCAAGAGAACCATCTGAACAATCTTATTTACCCAAGCCTTGGGGTGCTAATAAGTCTGAAATAAGATGGTCAGTATATTTCATGGAATGGAGCTATAAAAGTATCTCTCATAAATACATTATAAATCATTCTCAAAGGGGCTGTTCATAACACAGATGAACAGCATTTGATTGCATTAATACAAAAAGTTTCAGAAAAACATTTGTTTACTGTGTATTTGGTTTTCGATACATCAAACCAGCCCCCTAAGAACAATATACTCATTTTGCTTTGTTTGGCACATGGGCCAGTAGTATCCTGTAAAAAATGTAACCTTGAAAACTTCAGATCAATAACAGCATCAGTTTCTTCCAAAAGATTCTGTGTGGTATCCAGCTTGCCTGAATGAATATCATCCTTCAGACTGAAAGTAAAATATTTGCACAAATATTTCAGGTTCAATCAACAAATCCCGTAAGTCAGCTGGTGTTGGCTTTGGTTCAAGTTTTTGCATAACCACTTCTAGCAAATTCATTCAACAGAGCGAGGCTGTGGCTACATTTGTTGTGCAGTTACAGATAAGAAATGAAAGCAACAGGTAAAGGCCACTCAGTTCATCAAGATACATACTTCATCCTGTAGACGTGCAGTATGATACACATATATTGTTCAAATTTCAAGGGACACGTTCCAGGTAAAAATCATACATCTTTTCTGAAAACGTTCTTAGATAATTAATACAAACATATATTTTAAAAATCAGAGACAACAATTTTCATAAATGTGCAACACAAATATGCACCCACTAATTAGCACATGCTAAGACAGGTCCTACAGTCACAAGAAATGCACATGTGAAATGGCAAGACAGCTAAATAGTCTCGTGCATACAAATGCATGCATATTACACATGGAAATTAGGCACAGAAACACATAATCACTTCTGAGTTCACAGTCTGCAAATATGAGCCTAATCTTGCTTTTCATATGTGACACATGATGAACACTAAAACTAGTTTGTCAGTTGTAGGCTATAGTTCATTTTCTTGTAAGAAGTTTGGTTCATAAGAAGTTGGGTTTCTTGGTGGAAGGGGGCTGCATGGGGGGGTATTCGTTGGAGTGTTTTTCCTTTCTTTTGAATGATGACTCTTATAGACTAATACAGAGCAGTGGTGACTTAAAACAATGTTTAAATCCAAAAGAACTATCTTCAGTATTATTTTAAACTTCCTATAGCACATGTATCGATATTGGCTTTTTCCTCCTTTTATAAATTTGCAAACTACCAGGAAATGATAGAAGATCAGGTCCCAGCTTCTTGCCCCATAAAACTTGAATTAGACTGAAAATACAAGAAAAGTATCACAAACAAAAGGAGGGGTGAGGTAAATACAAACAACAGTAAACAAAAAGAAGTGGATCCTCTTATGGAAGGATTTTCATCAAGACACATAGGTGAATGGAGACAGAAGCAAGGCTGAATTGAAGCAGCAAGTTGTACCTTCATTTACACTGGGAAAGAGTTCCATAAACCCCCAATTCCCCCGTTTCTTGCAGACCAGGCTTAAGTAGGTCCCGTGAAAGGTTTCAGCGATCTCACTACCAAATAGTCTAGAATGCAGGGTGTATCTTCCTCACTCTATTGCTAAAACTCACCTCAGTTCTGAATCCTCTCACACTGCGCCCTTTGACGGATGGGTAAAGAGATACCAAAGGACCTCAGTCTGCAAAGACTTCAGGTCTCCTTCCATAGGTATAAGGTTCATCCACAACATCCTCAGTCTCTTTTACCTTTGGAGCTGATCCTTTTGGCCTTCATGCATACTGAACACTGCCTGCACATTGTAACAAATTAAAGAATATGCTTAATATTAATGTAACCAATTAAAGGCAATTCCTAACATTCATAGTCAACTCCTGCTCTTTGCTAACCAGATTCTGCTTCTGAGAAGCCGTGAAGAAGGTGAGCAATGCTAATGTCGCCAGACTGGAAAAATTCCTTCCTGATCCCAAAATTGTTCACACTCCAGTATCTTAAAAACACAGCTCCTAGACTACAATTGAAAGACTTAAATTTAACTCTCAAAATCTTATTAACTTTCTTGGCTGTGGATTTTTTTTACTGATTTGAGAGTCCACATTCTTTTCCAAGAAAAATTTTACTATTGTTTTCTAGGTGATGGACCAGCCAATTATCTATATTGTGCGTGTGGCTGTAAAATTTGGATTTCATTTACTCATTCAATATTTTATGCTGCAAATGGATATGCTATGTGATGTTGAACCTGTCCCCACACCAGGGGCGTGCACGGGAATTTAAATTTGAATACTTTTGGAGGGGTGCATTAAACACACACCAAAGAATGGTTTATGTAGCACTCCCCATCCCTCCCAGATTTCTCAGTATGCCTCATGGCGATGCCCAGCAGTGAGGAGGCAGCGCAGCAGCAACTCCTGGCAGCAGCACTCTCCATATCCCTGCAGCCTGGAGATGGCAGGAACAGCGGGGTAGCTGGCTTTCAAATGAGCTCTTCCTCCTGCCAGGTAGTTTGGCTGCTTCTCTTTCCCCATTGCTAGAGTCTGCTTGCTTTGCAGGCCTCCTGCTGAGGTTAAGAGGGTGGAGGCAGAAACAATGCTGGGACTCCAGCTGCAGAGGAGAAGCAGCGGGTTATTGTAGCTATACAAGGAGAAGAAAGAACAGCTTAGCTGGTTGCCAGTTACCTGCTGCTTCCTCCCTCCCCAAGTGCAGGGACACACAGGGAGATTTGGGGCTGGGGGGCATACACCTGCTTGCCTCCCCTCGTCCACATGCCTGCCCAGAACCTAGTTAAAAATTATTTTGTTAACCCTGACACATCTGCCCTGGCTATGGGAGGTGTCCCATGAGGTTCAGAGAGAAGAAAAGGCAAGTTTTCTCTAGCCAAAGCCTAGCAGGATATAGCTCAAAAATATGTATTCCTCATCTTCCCTTCACTGGCCAAATTTATACCTTCCTTGCCTCAGTGTAATGGAGAATTATGCAAAGCTTCTTTCTGTTTGCAGCTGTTAAGTTGACACAGCTCAGCCCTCAGAAGCAGAAAGCCGCCTGGCCATGCGGATTTCAGAACCGGTCAGCAATGCCAAATTAACTGACCTGGGGACCCTGGATTGTCCCCCACCATGGGCCCCTCCCCTACTGCTGCCCCCCAGCATGACAGGCCACGGCTGGCTGTTGCTGGGGGGGGCGGTCTGGGGCCAGAGGACCCTCCCTCCCCACCTCTGCTCTGGACAGTCTGCTCCCAGGGACAGGGAGGGCTGATGCACGTGCAGCCCCCCCAGGGCAGCCCCTCTGGGACCACTGGCCCTGGAAGGCCATGCCAGAGCAGAGGCTGTGCCAGACGGCAGCCAACCCCATTGCCCAGGCAGAGCGAACAGGCAATGGCCTGCCCCACCCCCTGGGGCAGGGCTGGAGCAAGGAGTTCAGCCTCTGGCCCCAGCCACCCCAAAGCATCAGCAGGGCAAGGGCAAGCCCAATGCTCCCCCAGCTCCACTGGCACGGAGCAGGGTGGGGGCCAGATGAGGTAGAAGTTTCAGGGGAAGGATCCGGGGGGGGCCTTAGGCCATGGCCTGGGGCGTCAGCCCCTATACCCCCTCCTGGCCCTGCTCATCAGCACCCCATTAGGGATCTAAATAAGGGCTGGAGTGTCAAAAGAGCTCAGTGCCCCCAAATACAGCCAATATATTGAGCTCTTGAAAATGCAAACACACATTGGTGGCTGAATCAAAATCTGGCCTGTAATGTCAATGGCTATGTTTGTAAATGCTTTTAACCTGCTATGATTGGCTACAGCAGGGTTGTTCCTTAGAAAATCTCTTTGCTTCCCCCTCTCTATCAAATGACAATGCAAGGTTACTCTGGAAAGTAATAATTACAAATAAGAAATTCTAGTGAATTCATTGTCATCAATGTGAGTTTTGCCACTGATTTCAGGGGGGCCAGGATTTCACCCAATAACTCTTGCTTTGACTGCTCAGTGCCCGAGCCAAACCCCATTCAAGTCTGTGGAAAGATTCCTGTGAACTTCACTTTAGTCCCAGCCTTAAATGGGGAAAGTTACATCATGTTCTTTGAAAAGCACTTATTTATTTGGGTTTTTTGGTTTGGTTGGTTCCTCTCCTCCCAATCCCTTCTTCATTTTCAAAGCTACATACAGAAAGAGTTCCAAAGGGGCAGCCGTGTAAGTCCACTTCAGTAAAACAAACAAGGAGACCTGTGGCACTTAAAGAGAACAAATCTCAGACTCAAGTAGTTTTACCTTGAAAGATGAATAATGTATTCTAAAGGTCACATTCAGTTCCTGTGGAAAATTATAAACCTTCTTCTTTTTAAGAGCTGGACAGAAGGGGTGGGGAGGAATAGCAGTTCCTAGAAAACACTTTTAGCACTGCATGTTAACAAAAAGTAAGACAATAATTAGCTCTTGCAGAATGGGAGCTTAATGAGCCGCAGATGTGGCTTTCCTGCCAGCGAGTTACATCACACCTACAGAAGTGAAATAAAATCTTTTTCCACTCCAGAACTCAAAAAAAAAAAAGGGGTGCTTCCCTTTCCAAATTAGCCACAATTATGGAAAATATCAGTGTGTCACAGAGACTGAACTTCCCACCATTTAGACCTAGAGCACAAGGTTTCAGTGGAACTAACTGAAAAACGACCACCACACGCAAAATTATCCATCCCTCTCCTTTGTGGGGAGGTGTCTAAATTTTGAGACCCTTTCAACCAACCGTAATTCTGCAGCATCTCAGCAGGGCATGTCAGGTACATGCTCCGCTTCTGTGGCTAGATCACTTCATTCACCAGAGTAGTCCGTCTAATGGCTTTCATCTGCAATAGTTTACTAAACGGAGGGCTGAACACGTCGTATTTCTTTAATATTTTGAAGAATTCATAGCAAACCCTGGTGTGAGATTTTGAGTTTTTGCTTAATGCTGTCTTTGTTATATTGTTGTTGTTTTATCTCTGCAGTGATCACTGTCCATCATCCACCTCATCCTCTATTTTCTTCTGATTATGAGACACACTAATAAATATTCTTTATACACTGGTCTCCAAAGAAATGTTACAGGTAAACCCTTTGTCTCCATCTCTTTCTGTCTGGCTATCCCATATATACTGCTTCTATCTCCAGACTTGTCCATCTCACAGTGAGACAGAAAGTGGAAGAAAAGCCAAACAGAGGTAGAGAGGAGGGTAGATACGGAGACAAGAAATGCAACTCGAGATAAAGAGATGTGAAAGCAGGATCAAGCCCCAAGTGCTTAGCTCTGCTTTGAAGCAAAGCCTCTGAACCTCACATGACTCTCTCCACAGCTACAGTTGCAAGATCTGCAGATCTTGCCTTGTGAGGGGGAAGATGAGTACACACACACACACACACACTCTGTGAACTGCTTCACCTCTGCTCCTTGTCTCTAGTGCCAGGCCCGGGCTTGAACCATTCCCTCAGGGGTGTGGTAGCCCAGTCTTTTATCACAAACAGCTTCACATCAGATTTTGCTACAGCAGCAGTGTCAGAAGCTCCTTCTTATCAGGAAATTTGCTGATAGAAGAAACTGACACCACAGCAGGTGTATCATTTTTAACTACCTTTAAAAACGGCACTGGCTTGTCCATTGACCTTTGGTGGCTCATATTGAAGGAGGATAGGCTCTGTGTCAGAATTTGCTACTCTTCACTTTTCCACATCCCTTGGGCCTGAGGCAGCAAATTCTGACAGACAGTGGTTCCAGTCAGAATTTGCTACTCCTAACCCTTATCCATTGTTTCTTTTTTAAAAAACATTTTAGATGTTTACAATCTGAAATTAAAATCTGGACATAAAACATATTGGTCAACCTATAAAACACTTTATATGTGGTGATTCATTATTAAATTGTGTCCGTTTAGCTGCCATACAATTTATTAAAATCTAAGTGTTATAATTGTTAGTCCTTTGTGTTTAATTATTATTCAATTATCATTACCTCATTATTAATTACCCCATTATTCCATGAAATCCATGTATGTATGTTACTTTCTGCATACTGGCCTGTGACATTTGGTATTATGCTCTGAAACATTTTCTGTTTCCTTCCCTGCCCTACTATACGGTACGCATATTTTTTTTCATTTGGGGGCAACACATTGAAAATGACAAATGAAACCCCTCCCTGGTGGTCTTAAACTGTTCCTTGAGTGCTGGCAATTATCCTTCCTCTATCCCATTTTTTTAGACACCTTTTCAGCCCAAAGAACTGAAGTGAGGCCAATTGCTGGACTGCCAGGGTTGGGGCTTTGTACAGACATACTACATGCAGTTCAACTGAGGAACACAAAACAGTCCAAGGATTTCCTTAACACCTCCCACACACCCCTTGAATTTCTCAACACCTCCCCAGTTGTCAGCTAGTAGCAGTGTTAGAGCAAATTAGTGAGCACCCCTTCCCCCGCACTTAAACCTCCCCTAACAAAGTAGGGAGCACCCCACTTCAGCCTCCCCTTACAGCCCCCCTAGTTTCACGCCTTGGGGAGAACACTGCAAGACAGCCAGGGGGAACCACGCGTGTTTTTAGGCAGCTGCGCCCGTAAAATATTTCGCTGGATCGAGGCCGATTAAGCAAGTCAGTTCATCAGTCTGGCTGGAGCAGATCTGCCGGGACTTCATGAAGCCACAGCCCGGGCAGAGAGAGACCCACCCGGGCTCACGGCCCCCTGCAAACAGCTGGGCTCGGGACCGGCATCTCCGGCCACCCAGCCCACCCCTGCGGCGATCTCCGTCCCTCGCTTGCACCTGCTCGGCCCGCCCGGGGCCCCTGCACCAAATCTGCCCCCAAGCGCGCCCGCAGCCGGCACCCCCCGAGTCCCAGCAAAGGCTGAGCCCGGCCGCGGCTTCTCCGCCAGGTGGGTCCGGTCCGGTCCGCGCCCCGCCCCGCCCCGCGCTCCCATTGGCCCGAGAGTAAAGTCCAAGGCGGGCATCCCCGAGGGCTATAAATACAGCTCCGCCCGGCCATGGCAAACCAAGGAGCTGGGAACCGCTGCAGCATCTCTCGGAGAGCAGCTCTGCAGCCAGCCCCCCTGACAGCACCGACCTCTGCAACCGGCATCCCTGCTACTAGAGCCCCCTGCA